>JAWNPN010000035.1:12220000-12820000 GCA_035047485.1 Drosophila peninsularis | reverse complement strand
CGAGTATACACAGACTCTATATATAGACAACAGACAGCAGACAGTTGTTTTGCATTTCGCAAATGACTTGCACAATGTGATTTGATTTTCTTATATATTTATATCAACTGTTATTACTCGCTTTTTTTTGTTGGCTGACTTTGATTTTAATTGTGTATAATTAGCGCTTTAATTGCAAGCGTCTAAATTCATTTTTAACGAACTTTGTCATTGCTGTCGACTGACTGTGACTGTGACTGCGACTGCTGACTGCGACTGCTGACTACGACTGCTTTAAAGCTGACTGCCATTATTAATTTAAGCCATTTGCAAATCACAATTGCTGGCAATCACTTTTGGCAATGAAGTGTGAAAGTTTGCTTCTTTTATTTGCACCAAAGCAAATATTACAAATGGGAGAAAATATATTTAGAAAGAAAGAAAAGCTGACAAAATAAAACATTGAGCAGAGCTGAGCTTGTAATTCGCAAACTGTTTAAGCAGGTGGGCACAGAACAACATTAAATATCAAATACAATATAATACAATATAATTTCTGCTTTCTGATAAGCAAATATAAAATAAATTTTCTTTTAAATTGCACTTCTAGCTAAGGTTCTTCTACGACTACAATTCCAACTAAAAGCCCTACTCTTTCTCTACTTTATTGATGCCGCTAAATGATAAATTTACAATGATAAACGCTTAAGCAGCCCATTCGCTGTGCGTGGACACAAACAATAAAAAAGCGAATGCATTTCCCATACAAATCAACGCACCTAATGAGCTGTGAGTGTAAAGAAAAAATTTGTTTTATCTTGGGCTCTATGCCTGAATATTGATTAATATGCGTTGAGCGTGCTGAACACATATTGTCACGTAACATAAGCGACAAACAACAATCGACACACAGCCCACCCTAGCGCTGATTAATCATACGCCGCGTGCAACACCGCAGACCCAAATGCAATCGATCCGCATTATTATCAGCGAGCGGTGCAGCCAACGCAATCGTAATACCAGACGAGGTCGCACATACGCTAAACATTAAAAAATAAATATATAAATATACACATACATTAAATGAATATATATATATATATATATATATATATATATATATATATACATTTGTCTATATGTATGCCCATAGAAAAAAATTAAAAACATATTTTCAAAAAAAAAAATAAACGAAAAAACGCGCCCCATTCATGTTTGCCTTTGATTTGCCTTTGCCAATTGACCAAATTGTTTGGCGTGGGCTATAAATATCCAAATGCAAATTTATTTCACATTGATGAACTAATCAAACGGCAACAGCTGAACACATTTCTTCGAAGAGCCACCTGTTTTCCAGATGTAAACTAAGCCTACTGCTTAGCTTTTTCGAATAACAATCATAAAAATACTTTCAACAATTCTTTTGCGCTTTTGTTTACACAGAACGGAAGAGGAAGAGCGAGATAGCGAGATAGAGGTAAGGGTAGAAAGGGTAGAAGCGACGCCACGTGTTTAACTCAAGTATTTGCAAATGGGTAAACAAATATTTTAGTAATGAAATTACATTTCTGTTCATAGGGTATTTCGATAGCATGACAAAAGCTGATATGATCAATAAAAATTATACTTCGTTCTGCTCAAAAAACTCAGAGACTATAAGCGGTAGGACGCTCAAATTTGGTATGCAGATCTTTGTAGAGAACTAGATACAAATTTTAATATTATGCATACCTTAGTCTTAACTGTTCTCAAGGAACTCTTTGACTATGAGCTGGAACCCCAAAATTTGGTCTGTAATTTCTTTGAACAGAAACTGCATGAAAATTTAACATTTTTTATGCATTGTATAAGATTTCTAAGAAGTATACCTCTAAAATACAGGGTATACAGGCTATCATAGTTCTATTTTCTTTAACAGAGCATCTGGCAGTCGAGCAGCGCCCTTTTAGCTTGTTTTTCGCTATCAGCGTACTCCGCTTATCTTATCATTTTTGGGGGGAAACGCTAGAGACATTTGCTAATTATAGATATGCCTGGCCAAGTCATGTGCACTTGGCACTAAGCCCCTAGGCATATTTGTTGCCACCAAATTAAGAACTCAAATGACAAAATGCACTAAATAAACGCATAAACACAGACACATATTCAAATGAAAGCCACTCGAGCTGAAGCATTATTTTTATGGGATTTATCCGAGTTCTAATTATCGTTGTTATTTCTATTCTGTATTGTGAAAGCGCGTTTTGCTTTGATTGTGCGCTGATAAGTGCGTGTTGTGGCTCTTTATCGATAAAGACATATGTAAGAAGCCCAATCTCTATTTTTGGTGCTGGTGGTTGCTCATCCCAGCTGCGAGCTCTATCTAATGGGGACAAGGTTGACATATCGACCGAAATGCACCAAAAAAATATACTTGTGTTTACACAATATTTTATTGTAGTTCTATTTTTTGTTCGTTTATTGTTGTCGAGTGCATAGAGTTTCGTTTGGCTTGCGGCGCTCCGATTGCATGAACGCAATGGAGCACTGTGGAAATTGAATGCCTCCAGACTCGGGTAGCCGATGCAAACGGCTTGTGCGATAACCGATGGCGCCTTAAATTAGCAATAAATATATATTGGATATATGTATATAACATATTGGCATAGATGTTGTATATATGTACATATATAAATATCATGTAGCACTCTACCAGAGACCTCTCTATATATGTTTTATATTATGTGCCTCTAGATACATACATATATGCATAGCTGTATGGACCAGCTTATCTATTGCCAATAAATATAAATATATACAATTTTGGTAGGAGTGCCTACTGACTAGGAAATGCCCACACCATCGGGAGGGTAAACGGAAATGCTTTTATCAACTCAGCTCCCAGTTCTGATCAGCTCTACATATACTTTTTTCCACTTCCCCTAAATACAAACTTCCGAAACTACTTCATCAAAATGTTCATTGCATTCGTCATAAATGATCGATCCAATAGAAAATATTCGATATCACAGATAACAGACAAACAGCAATGACAAAAAAGCGCAATTTCATGAAATTATGATCAAGTATTTTTTATATTTACTTCGAATTGTAGACAACGAAAAAGAAGAAGAATCAGAAAGTAAACATGAAAAGCTTTTGCGATATTTAATGCCTGCCAATGTTATATAAGCTCTTTAAATGTACGCAAAATCGAAGTAATTCCCCGTTTTGAAGAACCCAAAATTTGTCAATTAGCAACTCTCTTCTCGATAAACGATCCTAAAGCCTTATGATGAAATTTGCACTGCCAAAAGCAGGCAAAAATTCAGCGGATGTAAACGTATATTTTGCTTTGTTGCTCATTCTCTTTTTCCCCATTTTTTGGCAAATATTACAAATGGCAAAGATAAGAGATAAGTTAAAGCGTCCGCGTCGGAGTCGGCGTCATCGATAACATTTTCTTTTTCAGCTTTTGCTGCTACTTATTGAAAGAGTTGTACACATATCTCTCTCTCTCTCTTTATATATAGGTATATATGTATGTATATATTTTTTGCAGCTCTGAGTTATTGGCCATAAAAAGTTTTCGTTGAAATTTGAACGCGTACTCGCACATTTCTGTGAATTATGCGCCACACAAATTAGCACCTGCCTTCAGCCAGTCTGTGTTTCACACATGTCTGTGTGCTGAATATAAGTATATGTGTATATACTTTTATTTGTATATATGCATAATTTACTAGCATGTTCCAGCCAGCGACAACTGTTGCGTAATTTCCGCCCAACGCCCACGTCACATGTAAAAATTTACAATGTCTTGCATCGAATTCTCAAACGGTTTTTGCTGCAAAACTTACTAGAGTTTGTTAGCTATTGGAAATGGTTATGTAGGGTATATGGGTTTTGTATATAGAAACATGGCTGGCATTTTGGCATTGATCTCTGGTCTCTGAACTGATGTAAGCACTAAGGTTGATCTGAGCTCTGACCTCTGACCTCTGATCTCTAATCTCCGTCTATCTGTCTGTCTGTCCATCTGTTAATCCATAGATCAATTGTGTTTATCGATAAGTTTTAGTCATGTTCATTAATCGATAGCCAAACTATTTTCAAGCAGTACTAACATTTCATTGACTCATCCAAAAGCTCCCAAAGGTAAACAACATTCCACTTATTATTTCCCACAAAGATCGGGGTATTCCCAAGTCAGGCAGCCCTCACACTCAGTTATTCTTTATATTTTGGTTTAAATGTTTAAAAAATTGCATCAACTAAACTTTTATTTATAGTCAGACAATAAGTGTAAACAAACACTTAGCAAAGAGTGTTTTCACTGCAAGAATGCAAGAATTCTTTGCGCCTTACCAAATAGAGCCAAAGATACATATGAACTAAGATACAAAGAGGTAAATAGCTGTAGCGCCTACACAATGTGTGCCTTTTCTATATATCTATCTGTTTAGCTATTTATGAATGAGTTTTGGCTTGAGTGCATTCAAAGGGTACTCAACATAAACGCGCAACATTTCACAACGAATCTGTTTTTTCCCCTCCTTTTTGTTGTAATTGCGAGAGGGAAAAAAGGTTTAATTTTTTTATTGTTGCTGCGGCGCTTAAGTAATTTTAAGTGGCCAAGTGGCCCGGTAGGGTTAAAGCGGGTCGCTTTTTTATTGAGCGTCGTCTTTCGTGTGGTCTGTTTTTTCTTTTTTTTTGGCAATTATATAACTATAACTGTTGCTGACGGCTTGAGAAACAGGGTCAAGTTTGGCTGGAGATCTCGGCGCCAAAAACCGCAAATGAAAATTATAGGTAATAAAAGATACAACTGCAACGGCAAATTGCATAATTGCAAAAAGCACAGATTTCGAATTACAGCTTGGCTTTGGGCACACATGTAGTGTATAGTTATATATATAGGCATATATATATATATATATATATATATTAAACATCTCACAAAGCACTCAATTTATTTGCCTTATCACGCTTTGACTCAAAGGCTGCTGATCCATTAGCAAGCCGACCTTGATCTTAGATAAGGCAAAATCTGTTCAATTTTCAATGCTTCGCTTCTGTTTGCTTCTTTTTTTTTTTACTCACAAAATTAAAATTTTGATTTTTGTTTTTTTTTAAATTTATTTTTGCACAGTTTTTGTTTGCTATGTATGCTTAAGATACATTTGTATCTGAGCAGCGCACAAACACGCACACACTCAACAGTTTAGCTTGTTTCTATGTATACCATATATATATGGCCAATATATAGCTATATATATTTATCGTTTATACTGCACCGGCACAATTTCAATGATTTCTTTTATTTCTTTGTTTTATTATTCACAGAAAGTCCTTCAGCCGCGTTCTTCAACTCTTGAAGATCTTTCGTGCTGGCTGCCTGCGCTACGACTGTCTCGACTATCAAATCTTTTTTTCGTTTTTCGGGCCGCAAAAAAAAGAATTTCGAAAACGAGTCTGAAGAAGAGGCGAGCGACAACAACAACAACAGCGGCAACGACAGCAGCCGAGAAATGTCAACGAAAACTGAGCGAAAAGCGAAAGAACAAATAAACTAACTGCAGCCACATAAATTGGCTCTAAGTGTGGATAGGTATGTGCGTGTATCTGTGTGTCTTGTCTTTGATTTTAATATATAAACTGTAAAAACACCTTTATTAAACTTGAACTTTGCATTTTAATTACCTAACACAGAGCGAAGTCGGCTGTGAGGATCAACACTTGAAGGGGGAGCGGGGCGGCGGCGGCGACAGCGACGGCGTTCTATGGGCGGGCGTCGCGTGATTTCAACGATCGGCGGCCAACAAATAACGACAACAATAATCAAATCTTTATAGTCAGATTTTATGAAGCGCTTTTGTTGACTGTCACAGCTGCGTAACGCGGCGAAACTAACTGGCCGTGGCGTTTAGCTAGCTAGCAGGCTGGCGGGCTGGCTCGGACCGACTCACACACACACAACCACACACACGCGAGCGACCGTTCGATGGGAAAGCTTAACGCCGAATAAACGCAACGCACAAAGCGAGCCACTGAGCAAAGCGAGCGAAACTGAAACTTCACCACCGGTACGCACACATATAAATACACTTTTACAGTTTTTTTTTGCGGCGAGCGCACAATGCACGTACGCCGGCTGAGCGAGCGAGCGAGCGAGAGAGCAAGGTAGAGAGCGCGAGCAGCTGGAGCTGGAGTGAGCTTCGATGAGCGCGAATATCATCTGCCGCTGATCTTTGGCTGAGCGAAAAACTTTGCTGTCGCCTACCGGTGCGCTCTTTGCCGCAATGGAACACGTGGAAGACACATAGACGCACACTCAGCCACGCTAGTCACAATGAAATTATGAAATTTCAATGGTTACTCATTCACAATAGACAGATTTATGAATTTGCAAAGGTGTGAGCTTGAGGTGTGTTCCAAAAAACCAAAAAAGCTTATGCGCTCTTATCAATCAAAGAGCGTGAGAGACAGAGAGAGAGAGAGAGGAAGGTAGCGCTCTGAGCTTTTGGCAATATTTGTTATCAATTCGTTGATTTCGTTAGTTCAGCTCGCAAAACTCAGCTCGTACCTTATATAAAGACAAGAACGTTTGGCTGTTACACACCTATGTATATCATATCTTATCACTGTCATATCTGGCACTGATAACACACGCACACACAACAAATATTTCAGTTGCATTTTTTGACTCAACTTGTTGGCTCTATAAAAACCTTTTTGTGTTTAGTTCGCGTGCTTAACCGTTATGTCTGGCTAATTATGCAAAGTACCGAAACAATAGATCGCAGCGTACTTTTTTTACGTTTTACTAGGTTTCTGGGTCAAAGTTTAGAGTTTATGGCGGCACATAGTCACTTTCCTATATGGCAGGGGCGAATTCACATGAATTCTTTCTTCTTCTTCATCATTTTTTGGGTATGTGCAGTGTCATACGACTTGAGCTGAGTGGCAAAACTTGTGTTAATATCAATGTTAAATATTTGATTTGGAATTTATCTTATCGCCATATCTTACAAGCACACACACTCGATGATATCACCCACAAGTAGCAACCATGCCAAAACCCCTTTCTTAGTGCTTCTCTTAGATTCTTTGGGTCCGACTGTTAATTAAATAGATTTTAATTTATTTAAATTTCAATATTCGCATCATTTTCTTTGGGACTTCGGGGCTTATCTCATCCAACAAAAATTCTCATCGTCTTTTCATTTTAATCATGCTTATAGAGTGAGAAAGCAGAGGCACTGCGTTTATTTGCCTTTAACCTTGCATGATTAGAATTAAACGCCACACAGTCAACGAAAATAAGATGTAGACGAAGATAGTTGAGGGTGTAGTCGACTTTAAATACCCTGTAATATGTATAAATAAATTTTGTTTACATTCCAGTTGAATGATGAACTTGAACAATAAAAATCTCACGGAAGTCTACAATTGAGAAGATATATACCATATTATACCCTATAATATTCCCAAAAATATTCAAATTAGGGTATCAAGACGAAATGTTGTGTACTACTCAAGTATTTATTAAAAATGTATAAATATATATATTTGCAAGTATAACCGATTATATATACCTTGCCTTACTTCGAACCAAACCAATCTACCCAACACTGATTAGCATATTTGTAAGCATTTCGCATAAACGCTTTAAATTTATATATGTATTTATATCCATGTGCTTTTGTTTATCTTATTGTTGATATTCGCGAAAAGGCACAGCCAGCTAGAAGACGCCTCACCTGCCCAGATCGTTCGGATAGCTTTTTTCGGGTATACGTCAATTGTATCGGAAGTGTCCAACAAAAACAGGTCTGATAAAAGCAAAGAACAAAAAATAAAATAAAATAACAAAACTGAATGAAATTTAGTTTGAGAAAATCCAAATTCAAATCAGAAATATTTTAATTGCAAATGAGACTAGCCTTGAATAAATGTGACGTCAGAGCCGTGAAATGATCACAGCAGAAAGTAGCTAAGCTAACAAATGGGTTATATATATATTCCCATATCCATATAGGTATATGTATATATGTATGGGCGTTGTCGTCATAAAAAATGATGATATATACGAGCATTTATAAAGCTGAACAAATTTTGTTGAAAGGTGAGCTAAGTGAGTTATAAAGAAGACCAAGGCGAGTTCAAAGCGCGAATGAAGTCAAAGGGGAATAAGACTAAGAAGCAGAGTTTAATGTATGAATACATGAATCAATATGAATATGCATGTGAATACTCATATATATTATCTTCGGCAAGTACGAACAATAAAACGTATAAACAGTAGCTGGCATATTTAGACATTTCCACAAAGCATTGTGGCAAACAAACATATTAAAGTGTTCTAGTCGGGAGAGTTCGACTATAAAATACCCGGAAGCCAGCGCAGAGCTGCTATTCCAATCATTCTCTAACTTCTGTGGTATTCAAATTACCCATTCAGGGAATACATATTATAATATACCAGTTTTTCTTTAAATTCCACAAACTTAAAGCTAAAAGTTAGGGCATAAAGTATTTCCCTCCACTTGAAACCTGCTTTCCATATTTTTACAAAAATCTGCACTTTTTTCCCGAGATATTTACTTAAAACAGCTGCCAGATTAAAAGTTTTGCTACAACTTGTTCTATGAAAATCATATAAATTATTAGCTAACATACGCGATACCTTTAAATATATATGTATAAGAACTATATTAAGTTGAAGTACACTCTTATTTGCAGTTGTTTATTGTATTATATGATTGTTTGTTTCCATATCGATGTGCTTTGTAGAGCGATATCAGGCCCCGATACTTGCGTAACAGTCAGTGGCAGAAATTTGTTTGTACTTAGTCAATATATACGTAGAGCTCTATATCTATATATAGCTAAGAAACGGGATACAATTAATAAACACAAACAGAAACTGAGGAAAAATAAATTATTTATTCCGTGCGCTATTCACAACTAATTAAGTAAATAATTCAATATTTTAACGTATCGAATCGACTGGGAGAAAGAGAGAATATTTAGCGATAAGATATTGTCGATGGTAATGGAATTGAACATTTATAAATATCCAATACTTTTTAATAATATACTCCATCAAGGTCGGAAAAGTTCTTCACTTTGATTTGATTTGATTTGATAATTTAATGTTTTGCGGCTCAGCTGATTTGGTTATATTCCTCGATTAGATAGTCATGATATTTATTAATGCCATTAGCTTAAGTTAACGTACAAATAAATTTTGCTCACACTTGAAAACTTTTTCTTTCAATTATCGGGTAATCGCATGTTTTATATATAAACAAATTTATATAGAATATTATGCAATTCTCAATTGCGGTTGTCGTAGCACAGATGAGAAGATGAGAAGAGTATATTAGTGTCGAACAATGGTCATCTAATGTGCCCTTAATAGACTTTAAGATCAAATTATTTCTTTAACTTTTTTATGGCGCTTGTGCCTATGCCTGGTTTCAAATTCCAGAGAATTAATAACAGCTGGCAGCTGCTCGTACCGTCCCACTTCCATATCAATTTTCCAGTTTTCTTTGTATTTTCACAAGCTGCAGTGTTTACATGTATTTCTTCAGATTTTTCTTTAATATATCAAATTCTGTCTATCTGATATGGGCAGGGTATTCCAAGTCTGGCATACCCTTGCACAATATTTGTATATTTTTAATCACATGACTAAAATTTTTCATGCATTCGATTATTTTTTTGCTATTTTGTTTGACACTTTGCTGACAAAGCGATTATATTTAATTTCCATCAATATTGATATAATTTATATCGATATCATTTCAGATATGATAACAAGAGAGTTTCAATGCAGTTGCGAATGATCAACAAAAATATATGTTAAATAGTTGAGTATTGCATATTGAGTATACAGATCTTAAGAGTAGGATAGGTTTATGAGAAAGCACAAGAATCTGGGGGGAAAATAGATCAGTAATGATTGAGTATTACCCACAGTCTTAGACCAAACTTTTCCGTTTTGTCACAGCCCAGTAGGCGATCCTTATGATCCATCTCTTATGGATAGAAGAGCTCAAGAGTAATCCAACCATCATAGCTCGAAAACTATGAATGATACATAACTAAGTCATATAGCCCACTTTTAAGATATCTGGGAATTAAACTAACCTTATACAATATAATCTAAATTTTAAATCTCTAATCAACAACAAACATAACACAAAGCCAATATGCCCATTCACACTTCACAACATTTCACTTTTATAATTTAAGTTTAGTTTTTGCCATTCTAAGCTGAGATCTCAATTAGCTTTCTAATTAGAACTCATTAAGACCTCCATATATTTAGCTCAAGTTAAGTTTTATGGGGTTTTTTCTAGATTGCATTTTTTTACTCTCTTTTTCGAAATATTTCGCGCATTTGATTTCCGCATGAGGCATTTAACCTACTTAATGAAAATACAGAAAAATTGTTCATTGACTCGCCCGGTTTTCATTTTCATCTGCATTTCATTGACTCACTGACTCATTGACTGACTGGCTGACTACCTGATTGATTGACTGAGCTGCAGTTAGGCAAATGAGTTGCAGTGAACCGGAAATTTACAATTAACCAACGAAGCTCTGCGTACTCCGCCCCGCACCTTAACTACGCAAAGACCCAGCCCCAAATCGAAATCATTTTTGGTTAGCGCCAAATCGGAGACAAAGTCGACGTGCGACGTGCGACGTGCAACGTTCCACCTGATTGAAGACTGGACAGCGCTGGGCTGGCTGCAAGACTTCGCCCATAGCTTCTTGAAGCATCAGACAAATAAACAAAATTTAATGTAATTGTTTATACGTGTTGTTCTATAAAAGCTTGTTCATATCTCTGTCCCCACTGGTCAGGCTATGAAATTATGATCTACCCAGGTACGTGATATCCATTTAGGGTTTTAAGGGCTTGGTAACCATTTTTGGGGCGATTACAGTTACCATTTGTCGTCGACGACGCTGTCTGACGTTTCGTCTTACCAAAATGTCATGTGGATAGCTTGTAAATTTAGTAAGTAAAACAGATAACTGTAGTTTCACTTTTTTTATTTTTTGGTGTGCCCGATTCCTGGAATGGATCGGGTTCGCTTAAAAAACAAATATTATCTATGGATCATATGTGAAACATAAACGTGACTGATGAGCCAGAACTTTGTCATTTGATGCATTGAATTATCTTTGAAGAAATTTAAACAATCTAGTTATATAGTAGGGAGTGCACGACTAGGAGATACCCCGAAGCGTGCGATCATGCCCCTTTCTGTGCTTCTTGCGTTAAATTTCATTATGAAATCTTAGGTAATCCGATCTAAAGATCAATTACTTAAGAGTAAACAATATTTTATAAATATATTGACTTAGATCTAAAAATTCAATATATATCTTAATAATCTGAGGATTGTAGTTCTAAGAGTTGACAAGCAGTGATTAATACTTTTTCTACTCTTTCTTAGAGTAATTCCCTCTCCATATTGCAATTTTCTCCATTTTTCAGCTGTCAAATTAATCAAATCCTTCAACAGATCTAACAAATATATTTAAGTAATCACCAATTTGATTTATATGTATGGCTGGATGCTTAGCCAAGAGTGCGGCAATCATCTGCAATAAGACGTCGTCGTTGAATATAAATGTGATTTGCAGGTGGTCGCTAATCAACGGGCTTTGAGCGAAACATCGTTAGCCAAACGTAAGACGCTGCACATGCTAACCGGGCCAAGAGTAAATAAACGCAGCAACTGCAGAGATGCCAAGAGGCGAGTTCTAAAGGCAATCAAGAGGAGCGACCACTGTGTGTGTCCACTTGTAGGCATTGCCTCACCTGGCCGGTTTGTCTACTAGGCGGCGCGGCGTAATGAACCTGACTTTACAGTTAGTCAACGCTGACGTTTAGCTGGGTCAAGGTCAGACAGTTTATTCAGCCAGGTGATCGAGTGCTGCATCTCGCTTTCCTTCAGGTGTGTCTAAGAGGGCACAGCTCAGGTGTTTTATGCCTAAGCAACAGTAAGCAGCAATCCAACTGCCGCATACTCTCTCAAATACTCGCTGTATTTTTATAAGAACTTATACAAAACGAATTCGCCGCAAGCGACTCATACACGCAAGCAAAACCAATTAGCTAGATTTACTTTATTACCTATCTTAGTTTTATTGCTTATATTTCCTGCAATAACAATAAGGTTATTCCAGTTGGCATTGATTTATATGTAGTACGAATTCGCCGTGATGATCACATTCATTATTATTGTTGAATTACTTCACTTGGCAAATTCTAATTAGAATTACATACATAAGTACGTACGCAACGAACAACAATACTACACTTCGCCGTTCTCTCTTAGAAGAATTCGCCGTGACATAATCATACACAATAACAATTTACTGTTATTGCTTTATTACTTCTCCCTTTTTGGCATATGTATGTATGTATTTCCAATTGTCAATTCTCACTTACCTGCTTTGATCAGCTCATTCGCAAGCAGCGCTTTGGCATGTGTGTGTGGGTCTAACGAAGGCATACACACACATACATACATGCATATGCACACTTATACTTATACACATACTTGTAAATTGTATCATTCCTTTCCCACCACATTAAAACACTTTTCGTTCACTTTTTTGCACTGAAACTCTCATAATTTATCCATTTTGCACTTAAACTCATATAACTTAACACTTATCACTTCACTGAAGAAAGAAAACAAAAACAAAACGAATAAAATTTGGCGGCTCTAATAAGAAACTTCTTTCCTTGCATATACGTACATACATATGTATATACATATATACACATTCGTCCCACGTCAAATTTTATTTTCTTTAACACTTTTATTAACAATTTTCATAATTTCCACTCAACATTTCATGCCGCGCACTTTGCTTAGATAAAACCTGACAAAATAATCGAAATCACTAAAGATGAACCAACGAAACAGAAGACAAAGCAATTAGCAACTTCTATCGATAGATTGTAACTTAAAATATGCTAATTACTGCTGCTGTTTAAACTGCCTCAAAAAAAGTATCGATAAGTATGCAACTAGTCAAATGTGATATACTCATAGTCAGACTCTCTTCTCAAATTCGTAAGCAGAGTATAAAAACAGTAATAACAACAACAACAAACAGGCAAAGGTGCTTTGGCTGCTGCATTTGGCGCTGGCATTCGGCAAGCCGCGTTCCTTTTAGCTTTGATATTATTCAAGCAAAACAGACGTCAACATGAAGCTGAGATTTTTCACAAGAAATTATCGATGCGCAGGCGAATAAGGCGAAAACAGGCGCAGGCTCAGTCGACGTCACAGTCGGTCGGCTCATGTTGTTGTTGTTAATGCTACTGCGAATGACGTTTGCGTGACAGCGACGACGGCGACGGCGGCAACATCTGGACAATTGCATTGACTTTGACCAGTTGCCAATTTTGGCAAGCAGACTTTCATTTTATTGTGTTTTTTTTGTGCAGATTGTTCGTAACAAAGGGTATCCCAGAGCGCACCTCTCTCTCTCTCTCGCTCATACTACTGCTGTGCTCTGTCATGTAGTGAACATGTTATCAAATTAATAACGGAAAAAAATTGAACATCGCAGCAAAATTGACAGCACTACGTAACCGATATTACCTTAAGCAATTTAGTAGAACAGTGAAGCAATTATTATTCACACATTAGTAAGCTTACTTAAATACACAGCTAGAAATATGCATTTTATGATTTAATGCACACTTCCTCATATTAAAACTAAGCGCCTAAAAATAGGCCATAATATTTTTATTTATTTTCGTATTTCAAATAAATTGCGCTACATGGCCTGCCGATAGTCAGCTACAGTAGCGCTGCTCATATTTGCGCTCGCACATCGATAGATCTTAGCTTAGCTATAATCGCTTGTTGATGTTTTACGATGTCAATGGCGCTTTTAAAAAAATAAAAACTTTAAACATATTCATTTATTCAAAATTTGGAAATGAAATATATAGTTTTGTCAGACAATTGTTAGTCACAGCAGCGCTGCTCAAATTGTCGTTATTAACACACATACACAGCTATCGATGTATCGATAGCTTTAAAGCCATACACTAGAGGCCGGCGATAACCGCCTGGTGGAATTGCGTGAATTTCGTGAATTTATTCTAAAGTTTCAACAATTGTTATGGATCTAACGCTAAATGATGGTAGCCAGCCCCAACCGCCAACACAGCCCAATCAGCATCCATTGGTAAGCGAGTTTATGTTAATTCAACTCACTTTCTAACTGTGTAAACACTTTGTTCTAGGCGGACTATAATTTCAGCCAAGAAGAGCTGAAGGCGTTACGTGAATGCAATCAGGAATCGTTTGTGCAACGTTCACTGCCTTTCGGCACCGGGCTGGGTCTGCTGGCCTACTTTGGCGTCAAAAACGGCTACATTCAGGGCAACGGCAAATATGGCGCGGTGCCCAAAGTGGTGCTGGGCGTCATCCTGGGCTATTTTGTGGGCAAATTCAGTTATCAGCAAAAGTGTGCGGAAAAAATTATGCGTTTGCCCAACTCGCGATTGGGAGAACTGCTGCGACAGCGGCGGCAAGGTGGGGGCGTCATTAGCTCCATAACACCCGATGAGAATCTGGGACGTGCCTTCACCCTGGCGCCCTTTACGCCCAGCTCCGCGGACGTTTATACCGACGAAGGCTTCCAGCCATCGAGGAATACGGCGCTCAACTTGGATACGGACTCGCGACCCACTCTCTCCGGACTGGATGATATCTACAGGCCAACACTGGACTGTGAGCAGCGAGGATTATTTATCAAAGTTCTATATACCCCTAACTCATCCGATTTCTCTTCCAGCTGCCAGCACCTTGGTGGACACGGAGCTGCCTCTGGAGCCCGCTAAGCCCGGCGAGAGCTATGAGGACTTGCGTCGCAAGAATCGCGAGGAATACACAAAGCATCAACAGAGCGCCTATGCCAGGCCCTACGAGCTGCCCATACCCCAACAGCAGCAGCAGCAACAACAGCTGCCGCCGCCTCAACGACCTCAACTGGCTCAAGAGCCGCTGCCTGGCAGAAAGAACAAATACGGCGATTCTTGGACTGATTAATCGGAATAGTCTCCTCTAAAGGCAGTAAAGGCTCCTAAACTAAATAAAATGTTAATTTAAACGCTGTGAATAGAAAGCGTAATTCAGCAATGTTCGAAAATGTTTGTTGATAATTCTATAAGCGAAAAGATTTGCTATTTGTCGTTTCCCAACACTGTTTAAAATTGTATAAGAGCGCAAGTGTAAGAGTAGGAGTTAAGCTAGCTGTCTAACGGAAATTTCTGTAACCATTTGGCAAACGCTCTTCTCTAAATGCAAATATTTATTTTATTCAATATAAAGCGCATAAACAAATTTTTTTTAAATATCAATATATATAGAATTTGTTAATATTCGTTCTGTGATGTTGCATCGCGATCCTGCTTTCGTCCTCTACAATTTGCCCACCTCGTGCAAATAGGCGCCCAGCAGCTTGGTCTGCAATATAAGACAGTTGTGTAAGAGGGCGAGTGGGCGTATAAGAGTAATCAAGCAACAACTTACGCCTTCTATGTAGTTGTAGATGTCGATCTTCTCGTTCTGCGAGTGTGCACCATCGTCACAGGCGCCAACTGGCACTAGGATCACATTCTTGCCCGTGGCCTCCTGCAGGGTGAGGGTAACGGGAATGGAGCCACCTTCGCGTGTCATATCGGGATCCACATTGAAAACGTGCTTGATGGCGCGTTTTGCGGCCTCGTAATGCGGATGATTGGGATCCTCGGTCCAGGGCTTGCCAGCGGACAACATAACAACCTGTTGAGAGAGAGTGAATTGGAGAAGATTGGGATTAGAATTACTTCATCAACACATCTCTATCTATCATCTACATCATCTGTATCTACACATCTTATAAATCAATAAATCTTATCTAAAGATCTTCTATATATACACAATTTGCATCTCCACATTCTCCTCATCCACACCATATCTTTACCCCTCCCTTCACCCAACCCCTCGCACCTTCATCTTGTTGGGCGATCCACGCTCCGTCCACTTGTCATTCATATACTTGAGAACGCATTCCTCAATGTGCTTGGGATCCTGATCGGGCACCAGGCGAATGGAGAACTTGCCAATGACCTTCTTTGGTATGACAGTCTTCGCACCAGGCTCATAGAAGGCGCCCTCAATGCCGTGAATGGACAAGCTGGGATAACGCCATCTGGCCTGCAGCAGGCGCGTCTTATCGCCATTATGGGGCAGGTGCTCGACGCCAACGTCTTTCCTAGAGGCAGATTAAACGATATACTCTGTGATTTAGGCTTTCAGATGCGATTAGATTAGATTTGCTAACTTGTATTCGTTGACTTCGAAGTCGATGTTCTTGTAGATTTCCTCCTCGTTAGGCAGTTTGGCAGCCACCTAGAAACAGATTATAGATAGATTAGGGTGACTTTTGAGTACAGCAACTTCACTCACATCACGATCCACGCCGGGTATCAGAATCTTCGTGTCCTTGTCCACCAGCGTGCTCAGCAGGTAGCAGAGATCAGGCATGGCCTCGTGCACAGTGCCGCCAAAGACACCGCTGTGCAGATCCTTGGTGGCGCACTCCACCTCCACCTGGAAGTAGGCCAGGCCACGCAGCCCGTAGGTGAGGCAGGGACGCTTCTTGCCCAGCCAATAGTTGTCCGAAATGCAAACGAAGTCCACATCGGAGAGGAAATCATTTTTACGTGCCATCAGGAGCTCATCGAGGCCTTCGCTGCCGCTCTCCTCCATGCCCTCGAAGACGAACTTCAGATTCAATGGGAGGGGAATGTTCAACTTCTGGAAGGCTTCGATGGCATGAATCCAGCAGAGCACGGGACCCTTATCGTCCGTAGCGCCACGTCCGAACAGCTTGCCATCGATTTCAGTCAGCTCGAAGGGATTCGTGTTCCAGCCATCCTCCTTCAGGGCGGGCTGCACGTCCAAGTGCCCATAGACCAGCACCGTCTTCTTGCTCTTGTCCTGGCCCAGTGTGCCTAGCAGAGCCTTGGGCAGGGGAATCTCCTCGCCCGTGGGCAGCTTCTGTTTGCCCAGATCAACCAGCTCGATCTGAGTGCCCAAAGCCTTCAGCTTATCCGCGGTCCAATCGACCATGTGATCGATCTCGCCTCGCTTCTCCGGCCAGGCCGACACGGATTGAATGGCCACGGCGGTTCTCAGGGTCTCAATATAATCGGACTGCTTGCCATTGACAAAACTGCAAGCCGATAAACAATATATATAGATCGTGTGAAATGAGCTGATAATACAAATGTAATATACAAAGATATAGAAGTCTTGTAAAATATGCTGATAACACAAGAAACATGTCTGCGGTTTAACCCCTTAGCTGCTGCTGCTAATCAGCGCGGTTACCATAATAGCTCACTTTCTGATTAGACTGCAATATACAGTTCACACATTGCAATCTAATCAGAAAGTGTTTTATGTGCTCGATTATCTTAACCGTAAGAACTATTATAGACACTTTCTTTCACTATAGAAACTCTTGGGCGAGTTTACAAATCTAATATAAATTACTGTTAATTTTTTAATATTAAGATTATATTATTAATTAATTTTTGTAGGTTTTTACTAGTATTACGTTCTTTCAGATTTGTTTTTAATGCGAAAAATTTCTTTTGTTATAGAAAATTATTTAGATTTTTTTTATATTGTGAAATATAATTTAGTATTTTTTTTTATAATTTTTTTAAGAGTTCGAAAAATATTTTAAATATTATAAAAATATTATAAAAACTATTTAAATTAAAAATATGAACAATTTTTAATGTAAAAATTAAATGCAATTTATAGTAAGAACAACTTTATAAAATATATTATAATAATAAAAATTAAAGAAAAGTTGAGTTAAGTTTATTACAATTTTAAATTAATTGTATTTTTGTTTTGTAAAAATATATAACTAAATAAATGAATTTAATAAAAATTTTCAAATTTTTTAATTTGGTTTTTCTTTCTATTTTAAATAATTTGTTTAACAAATTAATTTAAATTAATAAGAAACATTTTTTTTTTAAATTTTAATTTGTATTATTTTCAGTAAATTTTTAATAAAATTTGTATTTTATATGTGTATATAATATATATATATATATTTTTCTATAACAACTTTAATAGCACAATTCTCGCTATTATTTGCCAATTGAAAGCGCATTCAAAATTTGCTTCTCCCTAGCTTTGTTGTCTGAGTTTATCTTATTGGATCGTTTCTGATTGGAATACAACATGAAGCAGGCAAAGCTACCGCCACTGTTGTTGTTGTTGTCTTTTTTGTGCATTTTCTATGGTCGCCTGATGAATGCAAAAAATAAAAATGGTTGCAAACCACGTAAACGTGAAATTAATGAAATTTTATGTTTATGGCAAAGCTTGGGGCTTAGTGCACTTTTTCAAATCACTTTTTTTTTATGGACGTGCACTTTCCATTTTTATTTTCTTTTGGTGACTGAAAATAAAAACAACTCTTATCGGCGACTGCTGTTGCCGCCCTTATTATCAAGCGTCAAGTATGAAAGTTCCACAAACAAGCAGATAAGCAGGATATACATATATACAGACACACATACATATGTACATACATACGTACATACATATATTCATATATGCACGCAGCCGTGGCATCGCCATCCCGCATCCAACAAAAGTTCGCACACACCACACACACACACACACACATAGAGAGAGAGATATTTTTGCAGATCTTTTCTTTCTACTCACTCAAATAACTGTTTCAATTCATTGGGTAGCGACGCCATTGGTTCAAGTTTTGTTTGAGTGCGACTATGTGTATTAGTAACGATTCCTGCTGCAGACTTAATTGATTTGCACCGGAATTTCAAACGTCTTCCCGTTTCGGCTTCTAAAGTGGGAATGAGTAGTGAACGTGCAATGCGAAAGAAAGAAAACTTGCGTACATACATTGTACGTGCGTATGTGTACATCCGAGAGTGAAAGAGAGAATTTGTACACATGTGTGAGAGAGTGTGTGTGTGTGAATAGCCTGCTGAGAGTCAACAAGTTAGGCGGCTGCGAGTGCGAGTAAACAAGTGCACAACATGCCGGCTTTTTGAACATATGATGTACATAACATATATTTACAATATGTAATTATTACAAAAAATGAGTGCATATGAATGTATTTATTGTTATTTTAATAATATGTAAAAATAATATATATTTATTTAGATTTAAGCGATGAATCACTTGCTATCGATACCTGTAAGAGTACCATACCTAAGTGATCACATATCGGCCGACCGCCACATTGTATCGGCCGTCATTTGCCGCAGTTAAGATAAAAACGCAAACGCAAACGCTGCAGTAGTCGAAACATTCGCGAGTTAATTGCATTTATAATTATGTCACAAAGCTGATAAACGCTTCATCAATCGGAAAAAACAACAGACGAAGAGGAGCGTCAGAGGTGTGTGTTTCAGCAGTGTGCGTATGTGTGTGGGTGTAGCTTGTTTATTAATTACTGTGTACATGTGTGCGTGTACCGTTTTCAGTAAATGCAGTGCTGTCATCTTTGTGTATGTGTGACGTTTGCATTTGTCAAGCACTGTATGTGTGTGTGTGAGTCTCTGTCTTTATGTATATCTATATGTGTGTGTGTTTTTGAGTTAAATTTATTTGTGCTAAAATTTCCATATTTGTTACTTTCACCCAAAGGACTTCTCCTTTTTTCGTGTCAGCCATTTGGACGGCCTCATTGTATTCGTTTTGTAAACTCATTATAATAAATTTCAGCGACTAAAATAGAACATATTGCGTGCCTCTGTGGTTGTGTGGCTGTTGACTCCAAATACCAGCGACCGCTGCCGCTGCTTCTAGCTCTGCTGCTGCCGCACAGCGGCATAGTCATGTTTTTTTCTCTTCTACTTCTACTTCTGTGACTGTGACTTCTTTCCGTTTAACGTGTCGCCTCGGCAGCTCACTTTGCTCCCCTTTTTGGTGTCTCTGGGATTATAAATAGTTGGCGTTTTGCTTGTTGTTGTTGCTCTGCCGGAGCTAGCTGCCTGGGGCGCTGCTGCTGCTGCTGCCAATTATTTGTTTGTGTAATTAGTTCCAAGCTGTGTCATGTTATGGGAATTAGACGTGGAAGAAAAAGAACTAACAACAACAACAACAACGACTACACGTTAAACAACGGCGAAAAGTTAGCAAAGCGGAACTGGAAATGTAGACGTCAGTCGGTGCCGTTAGAGCTGTGAGCTGCTCCCAGCTTTTAAGCTGCCGACTGAACAGCAGCAACACCAGCACAGCAAATATGGCGCAGACCAAAGACCAAAGCAAAGAAAGAGCAAGAAAGAACAGTTATGACGAATTGTAAATACCCTACTTTGCGACAGGTTTATTGCTGTTAAGCTAGTTTTTGGCCAAAGTGATTTAATTCTTAAAATAAAAACAGTTATGGCGAAGTTTAAATACCCTATACCTATGTAGGGTTATTAGTGCTGTCAAACTAATTTCAATGAAAAGCAAAAGCAATGGGAAATAACAGTTATGTTTATTGTTGCATAGCGTGTTATATGATATTTGAGAGCTACATGTGTAGTGCCTTGTACTAAAAACAAACATATCCATAACAGTTCTCAAATTTGTCAATAAACAATATAATATGACCTACACGGCGAAGGGTATCACACAAGCAAACTCCAAATAGCGCTCAGCTCTAACGGCAGCGACTGCGCTGCGACTGCCGCAGCTGCGGCTGCTTACTGCTTGTTGTTATTTATTTGCCGTCTGCTCTGGCAGACATTTTTGCCTTGCCTCCCACCCTCATACATGATTTGTCGCCTTGGCGCTGTCCAAAACGGGCAAACGATCTGCAGCCAGATATTTCGCCCCGTTTTCGCCGCGCAGAATTTCCGCTTTTGCATATAAGGCGAAAATAATATAAGAGCCATCGCCCATTAGGCTTTATGTACGCTGTTGTTTTTTCTGCCTCTCCCTCTGCCGCTGCCTCAATCTTTTCCACGATTACAAATAACTGCATTTCTCTTTTGCACGCCATTCCCAACTGAACACACAAGCGCAGTGGGCAGTTAAATGATTTTTTCTCGATATTTAGTTTGATTTACTTGTCTTGATTTGTTTTTATAATTTGATTATTTTTTTTATTTATTTGCTCTTGACTTTTGATTATATATAGTAAAACATATAAATTAATAGAAAAGTGCACAATATAGAAAATAGAAAAAGAAAAAAAAAAAAAAATAGAAAAAAGAACGAAAAAACTTCGTATTAAGCAGCCAAAATCATTTCCGATGGATCGCAGCTTGGATTCCATCGGCAGCTGTTCATTAGATGTTGATGCCGATTCATCCGATATATCAGGTATACCAATACAAACGCACGCACACACGCACGCTCACCTAACCTCAATGTTGTCTTATTTGATTTTGTTTTGTTTCTTATTGGATTTCTTTTTTCGTTGCTTTGTAGTAGTTTTTTGTTGTTGTTTTTTATTGTCTTTTGTTTTTTTTTTTTGTATTGTTTTTTATGGTTTTTTGCTCTTCTCTCAATTTGCATTTATTAAACTTTCCAACTTTTTGCAGATACGAGCGGCAGTCTCAACTTTCCCACACCGCTTTCAGTTAAGGACATAACACGCGAATTTACGGCGAATATTAAGGAACGTTGCACGCTGCAACAACAACAGCAACAACAGCAGCAACACCAGCAACAACAACTGCCCGTGCCTTTGCAGCTGCAGCGTACCTTCGCCACAACCGCCTACGTCAATCTGGATCAACGAACGGGTGGTGTTCGCATGGTGCTGTCACCGCCTGCCACGAGCGACCTAGTCGATGTCGGCGCACAGGATCAACTCCAGCAGCAGCAACAACAACAGAGCCTCATTGTGGATGCCGTGGAAAAGAAGCCGAGCTACTTGAACCTCGCCTGTTGCGTTAATGGCTACTCAAATCTGACCACCTACGACTCGAAGATACGCCAGGACATCAACAAGTCACGTGAGGTCTCGCCCATACGTCCGTCGACGAGCAGTCTACAGTATTGCAAGCGCAACAATCAGCTGGCTGCGCCCGTGTTGCATACGATGCCGCTAACCAAGCAGCCGGCCACCACGGCCCTGGCCAACAAATACAACGAAACAAACAACAATAACAACCACAGCAGCAGTAAAAATGGTCATTTGGAGAATGGAGACTTGGCCTATTGCAATGGCAGTGAGCCGAGTAAATCGGGAATGGCCACGAGCAGCTTCATACAGCAGCGCGTGGAGCGGCTCTACGGACCCGGTGCCTTGGCTCAGGGCTTCTACAGTCCCAAAAAACAGAGCTTACAGCAACAGCAGGGTAAATACCAACTGGATTCGCACAGTTCGACGGAGTTGTCACGGAAGTTTAAGCAATTGTCGCCCAGCAAGGATTACGGCGAATTCCGCAAGAAGCTGCAGAGCAATTGCACGCGTTCGCAGTCCGAGCAACCCATCAGCAAGGCGAACAGCAATCACGCTGCAATACAAAATGGTAGCGACATGGATTTGCCTGTCTTTCGTCATTTGAGTCACGAGTTCCGTGCCCAGCTGCCGACGGTTTCGCCCAAGCGGAATGTGCAGCGTGTTTCGCCGGAAGCTGATGATGATCAGGTGGATTATTTGAAGTCAGCGAACACCGAGGAATACTTGAGCACTACGAAGATACGTTCAGCTGCGGCTGGCAAGGACAATGGCGAGCGAGAGATTCAAACGAGTCCACCTGTAAGCGTGGAGATCAAAACTGTTGTAAAGGATGGCAATTATTTCCTGAAGATACTCAAAGAGGAACAAATACGTCTGATAGCGCTGGCCGCCGTTGCTGAAAAGTACATAGACGCCTTGACTGTGAGTTTAATACAGATATATATACTAAATAGATATTGATAGTCTTTAACATTGCAGAATAATCCTGATATAACGGAGGACACGTTTGGCTTGCTGCGCTCAGCTGCGGGCAAGGCGCGCCTGCTGGCCTCACAGAAGATGAAACAGTTTGAGGGTAAGGCCTGAGGACAAGGACTATATCAAGGCTATATACATACTTTTATACATTCTATATACTCTCAATTATAATAAAGAATAAGCCTAAAGATTCTGTTCGAACTCTTTTTAGGTCTGTGTCACAACAACCTGAACCGCTCGCCGGAGGATGCATTTCCTACAACTTTAGATGATTTGCAGGGCTTCTGGGATATGGTCTACTTGCAGGTGACGCACGTGGACAGCATATTCGCGGACATTGAGCAATTAAAGCGCAATGATTGGCAGGTGAGTCGATGCCTTAAGCTGTTTGCGAATCGAGTTTAAATCTATATAAATTGCTTCTAGCGCGCTGCTGAGCCGAATGTGGAAGTCTCGTCGGCGCCTGTTAAGATAACAAAATTAATTTCAAAGACTGGCAATTCGAAGGCGAAAGGCACAGCAGCAGCTGGAGTTGGCCCATCGAATGCGGTTGCGGCCATGAAGCGGGAGGCGCAACGCAAGCAATTGCTGGAAATGAAGCGTCTGCGACGTGAGCAATTGGCTGCGGCAGCCAAGAATCAAGCGGCCTGTGATGATGGGGCAACCATTGGTGATACAGTGAACATTGCCGTCAAGAACAGCAGCGGCAATAGCAGCTGAATCGTGCTGAATCAATGCAACAACAACTACAACAACAACATGCTCTCTAGTTATATACATAAACATAAAATAAACTCACATACTCACACACACACACACACACAAAATACTTAGAAATTCCTAGTTGAATTAATCCTTAACTAGTCCCAACTAACTAAATATACGTATATATATATATATATATATATATATATATATATATATATATATTATGTATATATATATATATAAATATCGTAAATATTGCATAATTGATTTGGAATTGTGTCACAAGCAATGGAAACATTATCGGCACCCATTCAACATATATATATGTATGTATATATATATATATATATATATAAACCTAACAAATCTAACAAACAAATCTACACAAATCACTTTATATATATTGATGTGTGTATAGAGTTATCACAACAATCGTTAGCGGCTCATCGTGAGTTGTTTATAAAGTTTGCCTTATCTACATGTTTTTTGCCCGTGTTAAATCATTTTGCTGTGCACCGAAAGAAAGAAAGCTAAAAAAAAGAGTTTGTAAATTTTTACTTGTGAAACACACACACTCACACATATAAAAGACATTTATTTTTGTGTAATTGTATTAGCTAAGTAAGAAACAACTGATGATGGTAAGAATCACGAAAAAAGTGAAAATTTTATAAAATGAATCTAAATTTGATATACAATTATTATGATATGATTTCTCGGCCTATTTAGCTGCATGTATTTTCTGAGATTAATTTCATTTTGTTGTCAAAGCTATATAGAACAGAGAACACACACATACACACACACACAGAAATACCAACAATCTCACTCTTAATTAATTTATAATGTTTTGTAATAAATTATTTTTCACGTAAATCAAATGTTTTTTCAATCCAGTGAAAATTTGTAAAAAGAAAAGGAAATTGCCTTTAATCTAGTTTCAACTGAAATGTTTTCGATACTAAAACCTTTTCTATATATTATAAGTTAATGTTATATACTATATGATTCTTAAGATTGCAATCTCTTATAACTTCTGTTATTGCTGTTTATGTTTGACGCTGCGAACCCTGTGCATTGTCACAGTTAAGAAAAACTTGAAGTTATAGTGGTATATGAAGCTTTAGGCATATATAGCCATATATCTAAGCAGTTCATATCTACAGCTATAAGTTTCAGTATAAGTTTTCAATATATATATTTGCCTATAGAGCAACGAAATGATTTGGAAGCGAAGCTAAAGTAAAGGCTTGCTTAGCACAGGAGTTTTGGGCTACAGTCTAGGTCATCAATATATATATGTTAAAGCTGCATTAGCTAATATAACTTCTACTTCTCTCTTTGAGCAAAACTGATAAACAATACTTTTTTCTTAGCTGTGACAATAGAAGAAGCAAATATTCTTAACTATATGTTCCAAAAAGGAAATATCAATAGAGACAGGAATAAATCGGGAAACGGAACTAAGAAGAAGAGCAGTCTACTTATCAGGAGATCAAAAGATGTTTGAATTACAGTCTAGGTAAACACTCTACTACTCATAAATCCTAAAGAATGTTGAAGTAGATAAAAAAGCTGAATAGATTTGCCTTAAGGAAGGTCATGAATTGACTTATCTTGTATTATATGAAATATATTTAGCACTATAATGAAACTGGGAAAAAGTATGGCTGAAAACAGCAAAACACTATTATTACAAATTAATTTAATATATCACTTCACCCCAAAAATTCGTAAAGCACAGTAACAGTCTGCAAAGCAATGTGCTTGTAGCAATGTGTGGCGCCATCTATGTGTCAAGTCAGCTGACTGTTGAGTGTTCCTCATAGCCAGCTAGCTGTCAGGCGCAATACCTCAGCTAAATATGATTCAATTTAATTCAAGAAAATAACCCTCAAAATATTTAATAATATTCTGCAAGTTTGATCAAGCAAATACGTATTTTTGGAGTATTTTTTTTTTAATAATTTTTATTTGGCTTCTATGGTAGGACTTATTGTTTAAACTATTTGTAAGTACAAATTTGCTTCAATTGCATTTTGCATTGCTCATCAGCGTTTCATCAAGCAACTAAATTACCGTAATACTACGACAGACACATACATATATTTTTGCATATATATATGATCAGATATATATATATATATATATATATTGTAGAGCGCTTCGTTAAACTAAATTCATCTCTAACTATTTAATGTTTTGGGCAATAAATATTAAATTTATATTTATATATATATTAGATTTGTTTATTTAATGCGTATGCTAGTTATATATATATATATATATATGCCCAGGTGCATATATCTATATATATATTATGTATATATATATATAAATTAACAATATGTTTGCTAAGTTTCTAGTTATCAATATTTACAAATGAATTTTTCTTTACTTTTTTTTTGATTTATAGAAAACAACATTTTGGATCTGAGAGCTGCCAGCAAGAGTAAACAAGAAATAGTGCGCTAGTCGGCTATGCACGACTAGGGAATACCCTGTAGGTTGAGTCGGAGCTGTAACATGCTATAACTTGGGTTCTAGTTGAGTGAATCTAATGAAATTTGAGAAGCATAAAGCTGACATATAAACGTGCATGCATATCAAAGCTCGAGTTGCGAATGCTTAAGAAAAGTCATATATTAGTGATTTTCAAGCGAATTGTATGAGCTATTCAAAATCTAAAATATTCAAAAATTCTGTAATCATAACAGGAGTCTGCATGCCAAATTTGGTTGCTCTAGCTATAGAAAACATAGTTGAAATAACTATATTTATCGATATAATAGAATCGATTAGAAATATTGACAAAATCTTTTATATTTTAGCTGCGTGTGGTATACAGGAATATACATGAAAAATTTCAAGGTTGTAGCTCCTATAGTTCTCGAGTTTTACTTAATCAAACAAATCATAAGCTGGCTTGGTTAAATTGCAACAAGAACTTAGTTCCCACTTAGTGACTTGCACAAAAACCAATATACCCCACCAATATCAACCGCTACAGGGTATTACAAAAAATATTTAATAAGTGAGCGAAAATTTGGAATTTTGATTTGGTTTCTAGATGCAACACTACAAAAATACTTAATGCCAACTTGCTGCCACATCTCGTCTAACAACATTATCTTCTCATCTTCTTCCTCTTCCTTTTCTACCATATTTTTTGAGTATTTAATTTGAAGCTATTCATTGCTGGCATTGAACAGGTCCGCCAACGTTAAGAGAGCCGCCGATCCATTGCCGCTCGCCTGCAACAATTGCAGCTCGATGGAGTAGGCCGCAGCAGCAGCCGCCGCAGCCGCCGCCGCCGCAGTCGTCGCATTCAGTTGCTCCCGCTCCAACAGCTGTTAGTCGAGATTGTGCGGTGGCGTACTGTTCGGGCCGCCCAGCATAAACGATGTCGGACTGTGCACCGAAATGCTATCCAAATCCAAGGTGCCGTCGCCCTTCTCCATCAGCCCACTGCCGTCCTGCTTCATCATCATGCGACGCCATTTGGCTCGAGCGTTCTGAAACCAAACCTGGAAATGGGAATAGGAAGATCAAATTAAAGTTATAGATTAACATATATCCAACAGAATTATACTGGAAAATATTTGCCATGCCCTCAATGGGCGGTCCTTGTGTATTATCGTAGATAGAGTTTTTCAGATCTACCACGCCCATAAGAGGCATATTGCCAATGCAATAGAGGATATCAATAGTAACATACGACATGTGATTTTCTTTTTATAACCGATCTGCCACGCCCCCAGTAGCGTACCCAGTATCTAGTATTTTAGTAGTTAGTTTCTAGTATTTAAGCATTTTAACATTTTAGTATTCCAGTATTTTGGTATCTAATATTTTGTCCCTAGTATTTTAGTATTTTTTAATATTTTTAGTATTTTAGGTTTTAATTATTTTAATATATATTATCTAGTATTTTAGCATTTAAGTATTTAGTATCTGGTATTTCGTATCTATCTAGTATTTATCTTTGGTATTCTGTATGTTTTTAGTATTTTCTCTCCCTCTCTCTCTCTCTCTCTGTTTGATGGACTCACCTGCAGCACTCTCTTTGGTAGGCCCGTTTTCTGTGACAACTGCTTCAGATCCTTTGCATCGGGATTGTGATTGATGGCGAAGTAGGACTTCATGGTGCGCAGCTGATGGTGCTTGAACGAGGTGCGCATGCGCTTGGTGCGCGACGAGGCGCTCATGTGGCTGCCACGGCCAAAGTCCACATATTCCGTATTGAGATCTGCCGAGAGAGGGAGAGAGAGAAAGATATATAAGATTTTACGGCTCAGTTTTACGATGGGTTTTTTATGGAGACTGGCGCCAGCTACGGATCAGCTATAAAGTGAACCGAGACATACTTACATATATATACTATATATGTATATATAGATATATATATCTGTCTGCTCTTTACTTTTATGTCTTTACTGTACCTATATTAGCTGTAAAGGCCTCGATATCCTTTGGCTTGCGCTTGCGCGGCCTGCCCTTTTGGCGCGCCGGCTGCGGCAAGCCGGTGATAACATGCGATGTGGGCACAAAAATGCCCGTAGGAACAATACTGCGACTGGGATCCGAATGCGGACTCGATGAATCATTGTGCGGCGAGCCGAATTGAGTGCTATAAGGATACGTGGCGCTCATGCTGGTGGACGAGGCAGCGTCGCCCTCGCGCGCTATGCTATAGTGAGTTCTGAACGATCAAAGACAGAAACTGATTAGTATGTGTGCAATTGGACAACTGGGAATTTCGCACTCACCTGCAGTAGATAAGCGCATCGATGATGCCATATTGATCACCTTTGGTCAGGGGCGTATGGCAGACGGTGCAGCAGAAACAGTTAACGTGAAAAACTAAATTGCGAGCGCGCATTACCAGCTCGTTGGAGCTAATCGATGCCAGGCAGCGGGAACAGCGGCGTGTGCCAAAAAAACTGCAAAGAAAAGGGAGAAAAACGAGCATGAAACGGATTGCAAATATGATAGATATGAATACTAGCTATAGGAATAGTGTTAATCAGACTGGGCACCAATTAGAATATACATATAAACATGGAAATCAACATCAATTAAAATGTTATTCCAATCAGATGTAATAAGAAAACGGAATATACATATTGGTATTCAATAAGACTGCGTTGACATTCATAAAATTCTAATAACATTAAATTGGAATGTATTATCCAAAAAATATATGTATATATAAATATTGTCAATAAGAATTTTATACACATATTGAATGCCTGCCAATTGGAAATATTCTTATACACTTTAAATAGTTATCTCTCGATATCGATATTTTATATTGGATTAATTAACATAGATTAGCATAGGCTATCCAATTAGAGCTAATAGCTGCCAATTTGCATGTCAATACGATTATCCAATAACCTCAATTGGTCTATCAACCAAAGCTGAGTAATTCTCGTTACAAAAACAATTTTGTTGTTTATCCCATAAGATCAAAGTGCAGTTATTTGATATGCGAAAATTGCCAATTAGACAATTTAGGCAATTTAAATGAATAATCATTTTATAAAGCTGCAGTAAATGATTTAAAACATTTCATTTATTTCATATTTGCACATATTAAATTGCAATAAGCACTTCCCAACTGTCTCTACGAGTATAAGACAATGCGGCGAATTGGCCTAGCACAGCTGCCCAGGCAGCCATTGTTTTTATAAGAACGCACGCATCAGGTCAGGCAAAGTGTAGTGCTTCGTGAAAAAGTGCAAATAATTAAATAAAAAGTGTTAAGTGACATTTTTTTCGAGTGCAAAGTGAGTGTTAAGTGATAAATAATGTGTGTGATATGAAGCAATATAAGGCAAAGCGCATTTTAAGCTGTAAATTTGTTTTTTTTTTTTTCACTAAGGCAGCCGCCTCCACATGCCGAATAATTGCGCAAAAGTCACAAATTTGAGCGCCTCCTTGTGAGTGTGTGTGTAGCTGTTTGATGTGTTGGGCGAATGCGAAAAAAGTGCATACAAAGTGCAATGAAAGTGTTAAGCGCGTAGTTTACATGTTAATTTAGCAATTGCTTAGTATGAAGAAGAAAGGCAAATGATGGGCAGCGGAAGGAGTGAATAATGAGTAAGTACTCACACTCGTACAAAGATAAGCATGTAAAGTGTTGTCACACTCACACCCATATTAGTGCGTACTCACTCGATACATACGCTTCTATATTCACACATGCATATGCACTCATACATACGTATGCTTGCACATGCTTACTCGTACTCACATGCGCTACGTGTAAGAGTAGATCAGCAAAAGTAACAAATTTTTCGGCAGCGCAAAGAACCTGCGTACGCACACTTATACATACAAACGTATGCTTGCACATGCTTACTTACAGTCGCATGCGCAACGTGTAAGAGTAGATCAGCAAAAGTAAGTAACAAACGAAGAGACAAAAGCAAATAACGATGAATGGCTGATGTTTACTTGCGTTGGACAGCATAAGAGTATAAGAGTGTACTTATACTTATATCACTTCTGCATTATTCGCTGTGCCTTCGTTTGCGGCGAATTTGATTTAAGCGTAAACTCTCATATGCTTGCAGCAGCAATGAGTGACAATTGGAAGCCACGCCTATTAGAGGGCGTGTGTGATTAATGTAAATCGCTAACTTTGACAATTATTGAGCTAGAATTACGAAATTTTAAAGGCAGAATCGGAATTTCAAGCAGATTCATATGGAAATAAATTTTAAATATTATTATATTAATAATACATTTTAACAGGGTATTTTCCTAGTCGATCACAGTTCAGTTGTCACATTCTTTAATTTATAGCGCATGTAAATTGCAAAAGAGTTTTCAAAGAATTCTAAACAGCGCTCACAATTATATGGCATGATCGTAATAAAACATCCAAAGCAACCAAAAAAGTTTATATATGTGAACATTATTTGTATAGGTTTTGTAGGCAATAATCTTCGCTTGGCCAGACAAAATTATGGCCTCTCAACTAATAATATGCTTTCCGGCTGCAGGAAGCTGGCTGCCGGGCTACTGTGTCTGCCAAAGCAATCATTGCCAGCGGCAAGATCTTTGGGAGTCTAGACCCAAACAATGAAGCCGTTAACAAAACGCCCACTCATCGTCAACGTCAGCAGCTGAGTTGGAGTCGGAGTCGTAGTCGTAGTCAGCAATAAGCATCAACGATGTCGGAGCATCACTTTGGAGCGTTCGCTACTGTTTTCACTTTCGCAAAATGACAGATCAAAGATAATCAGCCGTAGTCATAATGATCGAAGTAATACACTGAGAGAAAACAGCCTTGAGATCCTTCTTGTCGTGAACTGTTTATTGAAATAGTAAACTAGTTCATTTTAATGACTAGTTCATGTCAAACTAGCTCACTAGTTCATTTTAAATGAATCAATCAATGAAACTCGCAACGTTTTTCGCTCAGTGCATGCTGTTTCGTGCCAAATAATAAACTGTTCATTGATATAGTAAACTAGTTCATTTTAGTTCATGTCAAACTAGTTCACTAGTTCATTTTAAATGAATCAATCAATAAAATTCGCACCCTTTTCCGCTCAGTGCATGCTGTTTCGTGCCAAATAATGATGACCCTGTACGCAGGCCTTTCCCAACACTTAAGAGCGAATATGAGAGGAGAGAGGAGGGGGAGAAGGAGAGGGGGACGACAGAAATTGGGTAGTAGGAAACATCAAATGCACAAGACACGCGATTTCTTTGACATTAATCAAAATAATTGACGCATTTCACTTCAACTTCGCTCAACAGAGTCATTCTCACATTTTGCTGAAAATGAAATGAAAATGAAAGACAAACCAACTGCAACAATTCCATATAAATTTATCATCTCTTCTTTTTCTCCCATTTTCATTTCCCATTCGCAATTTCGTTGAAAATTATTTGGGATGTGACGCCGAGATTTTTTCTGTCGCAGACTCTCACTCGTGATCCCTCTGTGCGTGTGTGCGAGTGTGGATATACCTTGTGTGTGCCGGGGGTAAGCCCCATAAATAATATTAAACATGGATGCAACATCGTGCGAGAGGCGACGCGACGCGACGCGCCGCAATGCCTGGGCTACCAGCTCATAAAACTGTTTCAGCGACACAGACAGAAGACGACGACGACGAAGACGGTGGCGGCGATGCCTTCATTTCGTGCCACTTTATTTTTGTAAGTGGAGCCGCGTCGCCCTTCGCTCTTCAACCTGCCACGCCCCCTTTTGCGCCTAGTGCGCCAGGCATGAGGAGAGCGAGAGAGAAAAAATGAATTATGATTATTGCCATGTAAAAGAGCAGGCGAAATGTCAAAGTGACAACGCCTAATATATGATTATGTTTTTCGAGCGCTCGAAATCTGATACTCTCACAAGCACACACACACACATACACACACACACACACACATACGTTCTGGACACGCTGGAACCGCAGTCCAGAGAACCCACAGCCTCAATGTCATTTCATGTGATGTGTTGCTGTTGTTGTTGTTGTCGTTGTTGCTGTCGCTGTTTCGGCTTCTGGCTGTGGCTCTGGCGGTCCGTCCGTCTGCCCCACTACTATTTCCCACCGCATAGCGCACATCAATCCCAGAGCTGAGCCAAAAACCGAAGCGATACCTAAAAACGCCGGCTGACTGCTTGGGTTAACCACATCGTTCAGCTTTGTTGTTGTTGTGCTGCACTTGTTTCGGAGGCGTTGCCCAGTACACTGAGCGAAAATGAGTGAGCAATTGATATATGACTTGAAGAAGAACTTTAGCTAAATTATCTGTCCGATTATCTACCGATAGAGCATAAATATACGCAACGAAAGTGAATGAATGTTTTAGATATAGTTAGATGAACTTAACGAAACTGAAAGAATGTTTTAGAGAGTGCGAAATGAGCTCCACAAAAGCAAACGAATGAGTAAAAAACTTAACGAACTGAAGGGTTAATTTAGGCATAGTATTAAGAACTTAACGAAACTGAACGAATGTTTTTGAAGGAGAAAACAAGAATTTACGAATGCTTGAATTTTACAATTTATAGAGTTTATAGAACACGTGACTTAAACTTAAAATATTTAATTTAAATATAAAAAATATTCTCAGAATGTCAATTCTGTATTTAAAAATATATATATATATATGTATATCGTTACATATATAATATAGTTTCTCATTTCAATGTGTTTGATTTTTTTAAAGAATTTTCACACTTGATTTGCATCTAGAAATGCTTGCGACATAGATTTTCTTCGAGTGCACTTGAAGCGTGCGAAGCTGCGACACATGTGAGCAGCCGCAGCAGCCACATACATATCCACAGCCAGAGCCACATCCACATCAGCATCCGCATCAGCATCGGCAGCAGCTGCTGCAGATCTTAGCTTGATAGCCACGATTTTCGTCTCAGTCGCCTGAGCTCGTGAGCTTCTGCTTATATTTCACTAAAAAAGTCAAGATTTGTTTTTATTTTCGAGCCTTTGATTACGCAAATAGATATGAAGCTTTTTGGGTTTGGCTTTGGCTTCAGCTCTGGCTTGGGCTGATAACAGAGACAACAGAAATCGTGGCTAAGTGGCGCACTCAAGCAAAGGCCATTCGATGGGCGGGCGCACGGCCAGCAGCCCGTTGAATAGGATCCGTATGTTTGGTAGGCGGAGACCCGGAACATTCAATGAGTTGAGAGAGCTCAGCGCTCCGTGAAGTGTAAACCGACGTGTGGCAACAGCAGCGGCGGCAGCAGCGGCTGCTCTTGTTGTGTTATTTGTTGTACAAAAAAAAATAAAGCTGAAAAAAGGGGCACATTGCTTGCTGCACCGGTTGTTGCAACGGGGATTTTTGTTGAGTTGTTGCCGCCGCGGCTGCTGCCGCCGCCACGTTTCACTGTAACGTGAGAGCATTTGTAACCGTGCGGCAGCTCAAGTATTTTTCATGCACATATATATTTATTTTGAAGTGCCACCCGCTGTGGCTTCGGCTCTTCCGATTACAAGGCAAGTAGCAAACAACAACAACAGCAACAAACGGCAAATGGATTTCCCAGACGCCACCCCGTTCGAAGTTTTGCAAAAAAAAAAAAAAAAACGTTCTCTATATATATTTTGTTTTGGGATTTCGTGAGAGCGTACGCCCCGTGGCGTTAATTCGATTCTAGGCTCTGTCGCAGCAGTTGCAGTTGCTCTGTTGCTCTGTTGCCCCTCTCTAAAAAAGCAAAACATATATACAATAATTATTTGCATTTCATATACACTCTCCAGAGTTTTTAGGGTATTAGCTGAACGCGACAAGTTTTGGTCACTTTAGCTGAGATTTGTGTGTTTAATGCGCTGGAAAATTAGTTTGTCTTGCTGTCTTTTTATGAGTGTTTGTTTGGGTTGATCGGTGAACGCTAAGCGATTAGCTGTAAGCCGCAGGCATTGCGTGTGCTCATGGCGCAATAATGGGAAGCTATAGAGTCGCGGGAGATTCCTACTATATATTTAATTTGGATTAGAAGCAAGATTACTGAGGCTTTAGCTAAACCTAATTCGTTCCTCAGAAACAAACTTAGGGCAGAGTAGAATCGACTAGATTTTATGACAGCTTGACAGCTTTTATTTTACATATTTTCATTTGCGGTTTTAAAACTTCCTTCGTAGACTTCATATTAATCATAAAAATACCTTTAGCACATATGTGTTTTATGAGTTCCTTGATAAACTCCACAAAACAACGTTACTCAAACTACTGTCAAATGCTTAAAATCTCCTTTTATAGCCTCATTGCTGGTCATTCCTATACATAACCTCAATAATCAAACATAACCTCAACAAGCTATTAACTGCTTGAAGCGCTGCTTGGGCCTATAATTTAGCCTTAACTCTTTCAATTTGCATTTCAAATAAAAGTGTTGAAACCTATCTTTCTCTACCTAACCTTAACTCTTCAACTTAACTCAACTTACAATACATAACCTCACAACATAACTGTGGATGCGCTACTGTTTGTAGCTCATGTTTTAAGCCAAGTAAATTAACATTTACATTCGGGCTAACAAAAGGGTTACGACTTCTTCAATAGATTCAAGCGTAACTGCCATACATAGCCTCAATGCACAAACATAACCTCAACATGCAGAGTGAACTATTTGAAATATAGTCGAAATTGTATAAATTATCTAAGCTGTGTCATTTACATTTGTCTACAGGTCTCGAAACTCGCAACTCCCGCACATAACCTCAAAACTCTCAACACATAACCTCAAACTGAAGCCTAACTTAACTGTGTTGATGGGTCTGATCTCTTGAACCAAATAGTCTTACATTAACATACGAAATTAAAATGTTTAAACGTTCTTTAATAGGCCTCTTCCGGCTTCCAGGAACTTGTGCATCTGATGCTCACCGAAATCGCATGTATAATTTTGTGTGTTCTTTTTTTATAGTTTAGCTGATTAGATTAGCGCCCCATTGTTTTTGAATTATTTCTTCTTTGGATTTCCGAAGGGTTCTCAAGTGTTTGATGTTTGCTGGGTCTATGCGGAGAGCACATAAATTCGGCGTAAAATGATGTTTTAAGATGCCCATTAAACATTTTAATTATCGCGCCGCTGTGTTGTTTACTCTATATAAAGAGAGAGAGGGAGAGGGAGAGGGAGAGGGACAGAGAGGGCATTTAAGACTTGCCTCTGTATAAAAAGGTTAAGCGATTGAGCAGCGAAGCGAGCGACTTGGCTTAAATGTTGTGGCTCAAATGCAACCACCAACGAGCAGTTGCGAGTGGTTGCAATAGAAAACTTAGCTAAGTGAGTGCTAATAATGTGTTCTAATCTGGAAACCTTTGAGTTTAAGCAAATTTCTTAAGAAAGGATGTTGGTGATGTGAGGTCAGATAAGTTCTGATAGATGTTCATATATTGTTTTAGCGGTTTTTATAGAAATAGAAGGGTTAGGTGAAGCGCACTCGAATATTATATAGAAATTGAAATCGAAAATCACGTATCAATTCTTCTTTATGGATTTTGAGCCGTTTGACCGAGCTTTTGAAGTATGTGTATTGTTGATAAGGCAGATTTAGGCTTGATCAACTGTTGCGTTGATCTAGTTTAGAGTTTTTCGCTCAAATTGAAATTAGGTTCCTTCAGTCTTACCTTAGTTTTAGTTTCTGTATAGATTTGTTGATAATTATAAATTATAAAAATTAAATAAATTAAAAAAAAAAATTATAAATATGTCTAATAATAATATATGTATATGTATTCTATAAAGAATATTTTATGATCCTTATTGCTATCTGTACGTATTAGAAATTTTCGATCAGCCCCTAACTTAAAGCTGAACTTAGTTATATAACACCTGTCTATTTTTATGGATTATTTTTGTTTCTATATATCTTCTAATTATCCTATAGAAGTTGTCCAACGAGTTCTCTCCAACAAATTTGAATTGCAAATTAGCCTTTTACTATAGCTATCAAAGCTTATGTTTTATGATTGGCTTTAGGCTTATCTACTTTTGGCTTTAATCAGAGCTCGTATATAAGGTATATATAATTTGCCTACAATTTTATATCATATAACATATCATAACTCTAATAACCCTCGACTTTTTATCATATTATCTATTACAACTCTGAAATTTTGTGCATTTTAATTTGCTGCCCATTAAAATCACATTTGTTGCAATTGCTTTTGCTTTATGATTAACACATCTCGCTTGGTTTTTTGCTGCACTCATTGATTATAGTTATTTAATGCAAGCTGCACACATATAGTGGAGATATCTCACATATATATGTATATATGTATATGTGTGATGTCTGATGTCTGGCTTTGGTTTGCTGACGACGGCGCTACATGGGATCGCTGACAAGTGCTCATAAAAAATAAATACTGCGCTTTTTTCTCAGCCAACTTTTATATACGTATTTTTTCTCTCTCTCTCTCCTGGTTTGCCTTCACCATTGCTCAGGTTGCCTGCTGTGTGGCTGGGAGTTGGCAGAGGGGGCGTGCCATAGTGAAGGGGTCTATGGAGGGCGCTCTGGACTGCCAGAGCTGGTCTCACATAAAAAAGCGTCGTGAGATAGAATCGTTAAACTGTTTGGCTGTTTAACTACTCTTTTTAATACCCATTTCAATATGTTTAAACTGGGTGTCATGGTTTTGTGTGGGGAGGTAATGGGCAAAATGGAGGCGTGGTTGTAGCTTGAACAGAGTTTGCAGACTAAAGACTTCAACTAGATCCCTAGATACTATAGAGAGCTAGGACTGGCGATTGAACCAAATGGTTCAATTAAATGGAGTTTGTTCCTAAGAGTTATCGATAACATTTTATTATGTCCATTATGTCGATCAAAATAGAGTACAGACCTGAGCTTTCAAATCTTTCAGACCACTTAAAATGATATAAAACTAAAGTGAAGTCCTTCCAGGCATCTGCTGACTCTATGAGGCTCGATAACTTTTATCATTTGCTTGAAATCGATATCAATCTTTAGTTCTTTGTAAATTTCTGAATATAGAATCAATAAAACTTAGTAGAGCTACTCTAAGTAGATACTCTGGTTCCTCCCACAAAGCACTTAGTGGGCAGGGTATTTCCTAGCTGTTCACTTCCAACTAGAGCACTCTTCTATTTTTTTACTCTCAACGGAGTTTTTTTCAATTTTATTTGCTTTGCTTTAGCTCTTTTTAGTTTAATTCTTTTTTGTTGTACTCGCAGTTCTCTCGCTGTTTGCTTAATGAATTCTGTAGATTTTCTATTTTTTTTTTTTTTTTTTTTTGCATGGGGCGCTGGGCTAGAGTAATTCTTTTTTATACATACATATTTCCCTGCAAGCTTCGAGCTACAACAAGAAAATAATTTTATTGCATAACGCGCGATTTGAGGCTGGCCATAAATTTGGTGCTCGAGTATCTCTTGGCCATTCGTTGGCCACAATTAAATGGTTGCGCTTGGCTGACTTTCAAAACTGTAAACATTTTATGCCAAAAACTTTTTACACATGCCCGTTTTACCCTTTTTTTACGGTGTAAGTCTTCCCCTTTGCTGCCCTCTCTCTCTTTCTTTCCACCTGCTTCTGTTATTCCCAACACTTTTTTCTAGTCGCTGATTAAGACATTTCGCTGCGCATTTTATATTATTTTATGATACGGTTTTTCTTTACTTTTTTCCACTTTTATTTTATTTTTCCCTGCTTTTTCCTTCTATCTATCTCGTCTGGGCTTTGTGCTCTTGCGCTGCTCTGATAACGAAGCCAATCAGAAATCTTGCTGGGGAGCACACACATAAAAATTATGACACCACGGCGGTCGCCCCAAAAGGAGTATCTGCTGTATATACGAGTACATATATATGTATGTATGTGTGTGTGTGTGTGTATTAAGATGCTGCGATAAAGCTGAAGCGCTTTTTATGGCCATTGCTATAGGGTAAATGGGGTATGTGGCTTAGGTGTGAAAGCATGTAACAGGCAGAAGAAGTAGGACTCGGATAACAAGTAAGAGCTGTATAGAGTTGCCTCTTAGAATGCTCTTATCTCGAGTACTAGACACTTAATATATGTTATATATATATATTTGTATATACTCATATATCGGCAGTAGCTAGTTTAATATTGTTGATAGATATATGCCATGTATACCTCGAAAAAAAGCTAAGTAACGTTTATAGTTCATGATCATTCATGATCTAATTTGGGGTCTATATATCTTCTCATTAATCCAATATCAATCAAATACAATGAGCCTTTGTGCATAACTCAAAGACTTTAAGAGCTAGACATATACAAATGGGTATGCAAGTTCCCATATATAACTAATTGCTGGTGTTAAGGTATTCCTTAGTCGTTCACACCCGACTAGAGCACTCTTACTTGTTTAGCTGCTGCTGATGGTGGGGCTGCTGCTCGGTTGCTTGGCTGCCAGCCTGCAGCTTATCCGCTCCGGCATCAGCAGCAACATCATCATGATAGATAAGAGCCGAGTTCAGCTGGGTTGAGTTGGACTTTTATGACGTTGTCGTTGCCAGGATGGCCACGAAAATATGCAGAAAACGAGGTGACAGCCAACAATTTTTACAGCTCTTGCCCCCTTATTTGTGGCTGCTGCTGCTGCTGCTGTTGGCTGGCAGCGAAAACAAGAATTGGCGAGCGAAACAGGTACATTGCCTGATTGTAAAATGTCAACGAGCTACAAGCAGGGAGGGAGCGCCAGAGCAGAGCAGAAGAGAAGAGAGCTTAAGTGCAACGGCAAGCGACGGCTTCAATGTAAGCCACAACAAGCCAATTATTTGCCTGGCCAAGCTTAAAAACAACGGAATTATGAGCAGCTAACAAATATATATACCAAATTACATATATATATATATATATATATACATATACATTGATATACATATATAGTTAACACCGCAACAGTGGCAAACATATGTTTTGATGGTGCGATTAGAGCTACAAAAAATCTTATATATACGAGTATAAGTGTGTGCTTGTTGATATATTTGTTGTATCTGTAGCTTAGTTAGAAAACTCGCCTCTTACCAGCAGCCAATGTGACATGTGTTTCTGTTGTTGTTGGTTATCTAGATGCTTTGTTTTGAAGTTGGCATCAAATACCAAATGCCGACCGCAGAAAACAAATTTGTTAAAGCCCAGTTAAGAACAAGTTAAATCAATTGGTGAGATGTGAAAGAGGGAGAGTGAGAGAGAAAGATCCAGAGAGGGGCAGAGAGGGGGAGACAGAGAGCGCGACTTGAACATGTGTTAAAATGTAAGATATCTAGGCATAGGGCAAAAGGGAAAGAGTGAGTTGTACTCAATATAGCTGGATAATCTATATGTTAATGAGCTGAGATTTATATAATTTTTCTATGATTTTTAAATAATAATAATAATTATAATAATAATAATAATAATAATAATATAAATATTTTAATATATATACATATAGATATATACTCTTTAAAACATATCTGTTAAAACTATTGCATTAAAAAACAAAACATTTTTCATAAAAAAATAAAAAATAAATATTAACTCAATAAAATTTGTGTAACTTAACTAGGCATATTATTAATCAAAGCCAAGCAGATATACTATTATATATATACAAATATCAGTACACATAACTATATACAAATTTGACCTATTCAAACTTAAATTAAATGCTTTGTTGGGGTCGCCTCATTGACTATCAGCTCTAAAATAACAATTTTAATTGAAAATATATATTTTGTAAATACTTATATGACACGTGTGTGTGTGTGTGTGTGTGTGTTCGTGTGTGTAGGTGCTTGTCTAGGTGTGTGCACTTCTTTTTCAATAATAATTACTGTTGACCTGCTTTGACCGCAAAACACGAGCAGACAAATATGAACGCAAAATTCTGTAGAAATTTCTATGGCAATGAGAAGTTTTCTGTGTGTGTGCGTGTGAGAGTTTTTTTTTGTCAATAAGCCGGCAATGAACTGAACTGAGTTTCCATTTCAGCCAATAGTCGAAAAGACTAATAAAAGCCAAGTTAATGTGTGGTCTGCTTTTAAGTGTGTTTAAAACTGGCTACTTTGACCAGGTAATTAAAGCAAGATTTTCTGAATATTTGAGTTGACTTTGAAGGGGACTTTAAAGAGATGTTGTTGAGTATGTAGTAGTTGATGGAAAAGTATGTGAAGAGATGGGCGTGGTGAGATATGAATGGAGACAGGAGAGTGGAGAGAGGTGAATGGAGAGTGGAGCTGATATATATAAGGTAAATTGTTGTACTTGAGCTGGATTTAGAGGACGTTAAAGAGATATTGTAGTTGATGGGAAAGTTTGTGAATAGAGAGAAGAGTGGAGATATTCTTTAAAAAGATATTCTAGTTTATGAGAGTTATTTTTAGAGAGAGGAGTGTGGAGAGTGGAGACATATATATGTAAAGTTTAGGTTATTTTATTTTGGGCGGGGCTTATATTGGTTATATTATATATATTGATGAGAAAATATGCAGAGAGTGGAGAAGCGCAAGTGAAGAGAGGAAAAACGAGACACAGACTTGCCCCGATTTAAAGGACTTTAAAGCGATATAGAATTTGCACTTAAAGTCTATATATAAATTATAAATGTTTTACTTAAGTAAATTATAAATTTTTGAGTTGAAAACAAACATAAGAAAATGTAGAAAATATGCAGAAAAATAGAAAAACATTATGGAAAACTCAAGGAAGCCTATAAAAGTTTCCTACTCCCAAAGATTCGAGTTTATTTATTAAAAATTACACTCATATTTAACCGAAAATCAAAAGATATTTACCCTATATACATAGCCTGTATAAATTAATATAAATTTTTGCCTTCATGTTTTTATAATTTTGAAATGAATTATAATGCTTCGTATTCAGTTTAACAAAACATGAATTTATTGCGCTGATGCGTTGATGATTTTTCAAGAGAAAGAGAGAGAGAGAGAGAGGGTGAGAGGGTGAGAGGGTGAGAGATTCGCGCACACCCACAACATTTGCCCCACAGAGTTAACGGTGCATAGGGCATAAATTTGGGACCCCTCCGAAAAAAATGGGGAAAAAGACAGTGCGACGACTTTGTCGAGTCGGCGTTGTCATATTTGACATCAGCTCTATAAATCAACAAAGAATGTCGTTGTCGTTGGAGCGAGGGAGAGAGCGGGCCATGAGCGAGAGAGTGGGAGAGAGGGAGGGAGGGAGAGTAGGGTAGGGAGTGAGGTCTTGGTTTCGATTTGATTGATAATGGCAGGCAGGCAGGCAGGCTGCATTGCCGGCGGAATGAAACGAAATGAAACATTACGGCGGAATGGATTGTGGATTGTGGAGGCTATTGTATGACATGACATGGCGGCACAGAGCAAGTATGTGTGTGTGTATGTGTGTGTTTGCTTGCAAGCCAAGCGAAGCGGTTGCGCAAGGGGAAGCAGACAGCATGCAGCATGCAGCATGTAGCGCATGCAGCATCAGTCGACTGCGCGACTGCGTATTTTGAAATATGGAGCGGTAATAAATGTCACAAGAATCATTTGAGAGGAAATACGAGTGACGAGCGTGACTTGCATTCGATTTATGTGGCAAGCCATGCAGTGATGCCACTGCTGCCGCTGCCACTGCCACTGCCACAGCTTCCTCTGCTGACTGCATGAATGATAAAGTTTTTGATTTACGCATTGCCTGCGAGCAGGTGTTGCTAGAAGAAAGAAAGAACTTTTGACTGAACTTTGCCAACCTGCAGCAGCCGCAGCCGCAGCGATTGCTTTAATTGCCAGGCCACAACAAATTGTAGGCGTAGTCGACGTGTGTGTATGTGTGTGTGTGTTGGTGTGTCTGAAATTTGGCATAATTATAACCCGTTTTCATTTTGTTCATGCTGCTGCCGCTGCTGTTGTTTTAATCTCGCGTGTTGCTTGCAGCGCGTGAAATCGCGTTACAGCAGCAGCAGCAGCAGTTGCAACAGCAACAGCTTCCTAGCTTAGCAGCCACCCAAGCGCAGAGTGTCAACCTCTAAAAGCCGCAGACAGCCACCAAGAGGCGCTGGGCTTTGATAGTCTGGCAACTGTTGCAACTGCTGCAACTGCGGTGTCTAGCGTGAGCGTTCTTGAGAAACGTTGAACGCGGCGGAATGGGAATGCAAGCAAGCAGCAGAACCACACGCAGGTCCATGCAGCCAGGCGAAGCTAGGCGAGAGGGTGAGCTGAAGCCACAGGCGAGAGGGAGGTGAGCTGAAGCTACAGCTGAGTAAAAGGTGAAGAGAGGGGTGCAGTGAGCAGCAGCTATGCCAACGCTAGAGGTGATGAGGTGATGAGGTGAAGCGACGCTAGAGGCTGAGCTGAGCAGGGGCAGGAGCAGTGGCAGTGGCAGAGAGCACAAACAAAGTGAGCTAGGTGAAGAGAGAGGGACGGCGGGCGAGGTGTGGGCTTTGTGGGGGCGCTGTTGGAGCGCTGGCACTGGCAGCGGTCGCGGTCTGCTTATTGCCGTCACCAAGCATTGACTGGCTAGGCCAGGCCGGGCCGGGCTAGCCTTCGCACAGTGGTGCAAAAAAGCAGAAACAGCAAAGCAGAAAAAACAATGCATGCATATAAATATTTCATTTGCGTGTTTGGCAATCATTTTCTAGTCAATGTCTTGGCATGCAGTTGGAGGTTTTATCTGATGCAGACCCTCAGCCCGACTGAGTGACTGACTGACTGAATGAATGCTTCCCAGCAGCAGCAGCAGCAGCTAGATCTGCAGTTGCATTCACATTAGAATCAACGGAATTGGCACTTTTGGTCGCCTTTTAGGCTCGCCAACTTACCTATAATAATCGTTTTTGCAATAAATGTTGCCATCACGTGAGTAACATGAGGATTCCCGTTCCAGAGGCTGGCGGCATGCATAACACTGCAAGCAGCTGGCATGCCAGCGTTTTTCCACAGCGGAGAGGTAGAAACGATCCTGTAAAATTGAGCAAAAATTTCTGATATAGATATATATGTATGAGATATAATGTGTATATATATATAAAGAGAATGTTCTAAATATTTTCATAAATTTTTGGCATTTTTGTCAGTAAAATAGTTCGCAATAAATATAGAATATATATATAGAATAAATATATATATAGAATGTAATGTATTCTAAATATTTTCATAATTTTTAAAAAAATATTTTCAAGTTTTTATTTGTCATAAAAATAGGCGTTATATAAATTTGGCATAATTATAATTATAATTATTTATGCATTATAATTTATATATATATATTATTTAATTGAAGATATAGCTTTGAGCAATGGCATTCAGATTACCTATATATAATATAACTATGTCTATGTATTATCTAAATAATTACTGGACTCTTGGAAAAGCTATCCTGTGCCCTTTTTATACTCGATTGCATTACATTACATCTACGTCCTGCTGGCCGTTTGTCCGTATGCACGCATACCCTTTCGCTAGAGATTTGAAATTTAGTAGCATCGTCTTAAGTTTATCTTTAGTTTTGCCCACAACAACTTGACACTAAATGCGCTTAACTATATAAACTTCATACGATAAGGACATCAAACACTCTCTACCAACACTCGCCATCTCTTGTCCAATAAGTTTTTCTCACAGCTCCTGTGCCGACGGCATATGTAATTATATCCTTAAACGTATTCTGACCACAAGCAATACACGCACACTTATGCTATATCCCACTCTCTCTAACACACACACACCCATTCTCCTTCTCTCTTCCCCTCCCTCGCTCCTTGTCTCTCTTGCACTTACCTGTATTTGTCGGCCGCAGCCGGCGCAATCGTCTGGATTGCGGGTTACTTTGCTATCGTTGGTGGATTCGGGACTGCTGGGTGGACCGAAGGGTTCCGTTTTGAATGATATGCCCGATGTGGTCTCATCGCTGACCTCCGTGCAATCCGTGCGACTGCGGCTAATTGAGAATTTTGCCGTTGAGTCCTCAAATGTGGCGCGATCGGCGGTCTCATAGCTACAGAAAGAGATGCAGATAGAGATAGAGAGAGAGAGAGAGAGAGAGATAAATAATCTCGTCTGAGTTGAGGTTTAATTGTTTATCGCTCACCTTCTATATGACTCGCTGCCGTATGCATTGCCAAATGGCTTTGTACTCTGATCACAAATATCTGGGCACGATGATGTCGAGCATGTGCGAAACAATGGATGATGATGATGATGATGATTGTTGTTATTGTTGTTGTTATTATTATTATTTGCACCTGCAGCACTGCCGCACTGATTGCTCCCTTGATGTGCTACAGGTGGTGTTAAACTTTTCTCCCTTGCGCCGGGCCCAAGAAATCTTGCGCTCTGCTGCTGTAAAGTTGATGGAAAGAGCAGAAGAAGAAGTAGAATGAATATCGAATTGTTCAGATACGGAAGATATATTCATTTCTATAATACTTTCAAGTGCTTAACAGTATTAAACAAATTTTAAAAACATTTTTTCAAAAATATTTCACTGTTTTTATGTGGATTTTGTATGTGAATAATATTTTATATTTATTTTAATAATTTTAATAAACTTTATATTATATATTTATATTTATTATTTATTTATATTTGCAAATTGATTGTGTTTTTATTATTTTCCATTATTAAATTTGCCATTAAATGTGCCAAAAACTGCTACATAATTTGATATAAAAGAAAAGGAAATTTAATATATATAATTTATATATAATATATAATAAGCAGTAATTTAATATATGCAGAAAATATATTTTATATATAATTTATCATATTTTTGCCTATAAATTTGCATATATTTTCATATTTAGTATATTCTCATTTAAAGTAAAAAGTCTGCATCGCTTGATTTCCGTTTCACTCAGCTCGAAAATTTTTCACAAATTTCTTCACGAATGCATCTCAAAAGGATATGTGGCACAAAATGATGCATGAAATTTTCAATGGCGGCGGCAAAAGTTAATTTCAATTAGGCAACATTTTTTGCGCTGCTGTTGCCGCTGACTTTTCCAAGAAAACGTTGCGCGACATTTGAAAGACGAACTGGGTGGAGGTAGGGGTTGGCTGAAGTTGGTTGAAGTGGGGAGGGAGGCGAGGAGGGCGGTAGGGCGTAACAACGACAGATGCCTGAAAACTTAACCTAAGCCCCCGCTCTCGCCCTCTCTATATGCACCATTCATTCACGTAGTTGTGCATATATAATATGGCTACAAAATATTATTTTCGAGTACGAAACGAAGCGCAGACATCTTGTCGCACATTGCAGACAAATTATACATATACGTATATATATATATAGTGAGTAGATCTGGCGAGTCGCTACGTATCATCGATGCTCCAGTTTACTTATTTTTTGATTAATTAGTTGAAAATAGTTTTCAACTGTTTGGCTCTGTGTTTACTTAGAAGGATGACAGGTTTTTTTGCACTTTTTTTGGCTGAAGCCAAAAACTTCATTTTTATTTTGTTTTTGACGTCTTAGACGCGCGTTTAGATTGGGGTAAAGGGGAGTATATTGGCTTTGGAGTGAGGTGCAGCGAGATGTCCTTCTGTCTATCATATCTATATAAAGATATATATTTATACTCTTGTGTATTCTCATCTGATAAAGTTTTGAGCTACTTTAAATGGGCATTAAACAGCTTAACAGTTTAACAGCTAGAACTTATAATTTTGTCAAGAAACTAACTGTGGACCTTTTTATAGACTGATTATATCTTCTCATATTACCCAAAAAACGTAGCTAAAATTGAGGCGTGGCATATTTAGAAAAACTGCTGCTACGACAGCCTCAGAGCTAGGCTCATCAAGTTTTTGCAGTTGAATCATATAGATCGATTTGGAAATACTATAATAAGCTCATGGGGGCGTGGCAATCGAAATATATACAATTAAGCCATGATTGAACTTATTTGCAAATAGATTAATCCATTTTATGATAGTTATAGATAGTTGACAATTTAAATAGAAAATGTTAAATTAAAATTTAAATAATTTAATAAATATCATATTATATATATATATATATATATATATATATATATATATATATATATATATATATATATATATATATATATATATATATCATATTTTTATGCAATATGTTAATAAAATAATTTAATTATATATTTATATAATATATAATATATAATTTATGAATTTAATTAATCAAATTGTATATTATAATTTAATAAAAATGATGTAAATAATTTAAGCATATTTTTTATGTCATATGAACGAGTACTAAGCAGTCATTGACACCCAATTGCAATATTTCTACTTGTTTACAAATTTTTTAGTTGCTTATGATTTTTTTTTTTCAATTTTATTTAAAATTTTTTTTTTTGACTCTGTTTGGTCAGACATCGGTTTTTACCTTTGGGGGTGAACACAAAACGCAACATTTTGCTGTCTGCCATTTTTAGTTGGCAATATTTCAACATTTTTCTTCGATTTTTTTGGTCAACTACACACATAATACCCCAACGAAAATGGCCTAACCACATTTCTTATGGGCAATGGCTACTTCTTGTATATATATTTGTATGCTTTTTGATGGCTTGATTTGTTGCCTGAAGCGTGGCTAAAAATGGGAAGATAAAAAAAAAAAGAACTTTTTGGGCAGATAAAAGACGTAAGGAGGCATAAACTTCTTTTGTAGGTTTTTGTTGACTGATAACTTTTAAGACTTGCTTGAAATATTTAAATGTTATCAAACAGAATTGCTAAAATTTGTTACTTATATATTTTACAACACAATTGCAGTTTTTCTTTTCTATTTACATTTTAACTACAATAATATGTTGAGCTCTTTGTAACAATAATGAAAGCGTATTATATATTAGCAAGTCAGTGAAGTCTAGACGGTTTTGATAGACTGGCAAATGCCCTCAGATTCGTCTCAATTCTGTTTTCTGAAAATAGCTACAAAAAGCAGAAATTTTGGGGTATATTTTGAGAGTTGTCTAAAGAATTCAATGCTGTATATAGAGAGAAAAATCTATTATAACATATAATCTCATAATCTCATATATTTCATTAGAGACTAAATCTGTTAAAACGCGATATGAACTTGAAAATAATTATTGCCAAATTTTATATTTCAAATTTTTGATATCCAGACTAAGTATTTTATAATAAAAAGAATAAAATAATAAAAATAATATTATACTAAGAATAATAATAATTATTATTATTTATTTAATTTAATTTTGCTATATATTAAATCTCTTTCATAAGCTTAAGAGCATTTTTATCACAGTTATCCCTATCTAAATCGATATGTATAGGTTTCTGGTTATATGTAAACAATTTTTCATATTATTGAAATTAATTATAAATTATATAAAAATGCATTTAAAAACATATTTTTGCTGACTCCTTCAAACTCAATAAAACTTAACGTTGCAGTTAGGCACAGCCGACGGTCTTTGAAGAAACGTTCAGTATCTGCGTTTACATGTGGCTTTAACAAGTTCCCAACTAAGATTTATATACAATTTATAATCAATCAATATAGTAGGTCAACAGTGACACACAGTAAGCACTCTAACATATTTATGTAATAAATATAAAGTATACAAATCTTTAGACGGAAGTTGTCTACGACCTCCATATACTCTTTTCTCACTTCATGAACGGGTATGAAAAACAAAAACTGTCAAGCATATTTAGCCGTAGCATTCTTTACCTGCTTTTATTTCTTATAAAGCAAGTCACGCTGTAAATTCTGCGCTTAAACCGATTAAGAGTTATAAAACGCATATCATGTAAACCTTTTTACGCGGCTGTCGTCTTCTCTAGGTTGTTTCTTTATTGATAGCTGTTATTATGCATGGCCAGACAACCGAGAGATATCCAATAGGCAAAACTGAATGGGCGTTTTTCTAGTCAAATACTAAATTCAATTGATTAGTCTAAAATATGGGAGCGTAGGTAAAGAATTGGGTAGGAAGTGACGAAAGTAAAATGTAATGTAATAAAGGAAGTGAAGTTAAATATCGATAATATATCGATTCATGAAAAGAAAATTGGATGTAATATCTATTTAGGACTGAAAAACAGTAGAAATTACTAAAGCAATAGATTTGAAATATTTGTTAAATTAGATTGATATAAGCTTTCAGAAAATTATACAAAAATATGTATGTATAATATCAATATATATAAATTTCAATAGAAATTCATTTTAATACTGTTCAACCCGGCGTATACTTAATATTTGCCTAGTAAGACTTTTTCTGTGATCACGAAGCCAAATATCTGTGGAAAACATATCTACAATCTACATAGCATAAGCTGTAAGTAAGCTCTTTGCAACTGATTGTTGGCAACTGATTTTGTTATCGATCCATGACAAGAAAAACACAGAGAGATAGAGAGAGCGGGAGAGGGAGAGGGTGAGGTAGAGGGAGAGGAAGAGCGAGCGTACTTAAAGTCAATTCATGATCTGTTGCGTTGTCACTGAAAACTAAATGCACAAGGGGGTTTCTCTTATCGCTAAATGCGCTTCGATTGCTCGAAGTCTCGCTGCTGTCTCTGTTTCAGTCGGTGCGGTTGTCTCTGTGGATCGATAGGAGTCGTAGCTTTTGGTCTGGCATTGATAACATTTGTAACCCGAGCTCGAGATAAATCACAAATTAATCAGCGACCAAAGACCTGAATGTGACTGCTGCTGCCGATGCTGACTCAAACCAATTGCGATTTGGTTGAGCGTGTGGAAATCCGAAACAGAAACGTTTTAGAAATTTGTCGAGAATGCTTTAAGGTCATCTTGGGGAATATTCAGTGGACAGAGTTGAGATATGAATTTAGCTGGGTTTTTCAACGTTCATGGGAAGTTTTTCTAGCTGCCAGGTTAATCGATGTTAAACAGTTAAGATGCCTATTGAGATACCTCTATAATCTAGCGATTTATCGATCTTTGCGTTATATTTTAAGGCGAACTCTTAAGATGAAGTTAGCTATCTATAAAGTAGCTATATATAGCTATACAGTTAGCTATCTATTTGTTTTGCTATAGCGATAAATAAACAAAACTATCGATTTATCGATCTATTGGTTAATTGCAGGTCTTACGACGAACAATTGTTTGTCCACATCACAAATAGGCTTATTAGAAGTGGATAAAGGTAAGTGACTAAGAAGTGATATACATTTGATATACTGATCGACTTTGATAATTATCGATTTTACGTTTTATCGATTATGTATAAGTTTGAGTAAGTTATATTCTACAAAATCTGTTTCTGCGGTGTTATATATTGCTTTGCCAGACAATTGTCTCTTGAGTTTATGTAAAGAAGTTTTAATCGACAGAATTTATCGATACAAGCTTTAAGGGCAGCTGGTTGGCTGAGGAAGTGTGGAAGTTACTTACTTACTGACTAAATACTTTAATCCATTCTCATTTTGAGCTCACTTAGTTTCAACATTCTAACTATTGGGTTATCGATCTCTGATTAACCTATCGATAACTTACCCAATGCATCACAGGGCGCTCCTCGGTGCAGACGCCCATGTGCGTCTTTTGGAATGACACGAGGTCTATTTCCAACGATGATGATGTCTGTCTGGTGTATGTTTGTTGTTATTGTTGCTGTTGTTTGTTGTAGTTGTTGGTGTTTGTTGGTTGTTGCTATACGTTGTTGCTGTTGTTTTTGTTGTTGGTATCCTGATTATTGTTGTTGTTGTTGTTGGTGCAGCGACTCAGCGCAAGGCAAATGCAAAAAGGCTTTATTTTTGGTCCTGTTTAATCCAGTAAATTGCAAAATTTGTGCTTATTTTTGTTTTTTTCTTTTTTGCTTGCAAAATTTATGAACGATTTGAAAACATCAAAATTTATAAATTGAACATTTTTACGTCAGCGAGGATAAAAGCTTTCTGTATAAATTTTTTTCATATATTTTAATTTCACTTTTATATATATAATATATAATTGGCTTTATTTTATTATGATTTCGTATTCATTTTCAGCTTGAAGGTAATTTAAGGAACATTTGGGTTTTAGGTGACGCACACACAGACACACACACACACACACACACTTGCTGCGGCAGGTAATGTTGACGTTTTATAGGCCGACACGGACTACGGTTTAACGAGACTCCCGAATGTATATATATACATAAGTATATATGTGTTTAGACGGCACACCGGTGTCCGAAATTAATTTATGACATTAATTTACGAGACAGCGCGTGGAATGGCACTCACTGTAAATTGAGTGGTAAGGAAAAGGTCTGTTCAGTCTCTATGTGTGTTCCCTACGACGGCAGCAGCGTCAGAGATGCGTGCTACTGATAAGGCATTAGGAGTTGAGCGGATGCGCCTTGCGCTGATGATAACTAAATGAAGAAGACTTTGACTTTGGACGGCAGCAGCAGCAGCAGCAACGGCAGCGGCAGCGGCAGCTGCTATTGATATTCTGTGTGCCGCGAAATAAGATCGGGGCCAAGAAAGAAAGACAGAAATTCTTACAAGAACCGACGGCGAAATGTTGTAAGTGTAATCAAGGCGAGTTTAAAGGTTACGCCCGCGGCAAACACAAAACGAGGCGAATACAATACAATTCAATTTATTTTTTCTTTTTCAAACTGTTGTTGCTGTTGCCGTTGTTGTATATGTATATAAAAAACAAACGAAAATGCCGAGCGACGTGCAACGTATCAGCGGCGGCGACTGTTGTTGTTGCCACGCGTTAGCAAACTGCGGCGACAATACTCGCGTATGTTATATTGGGTAAGAAAAGGTCGACTCCGACTCCGATTCCGATTTCGAATCCGACGTTCGTCTGTTCGTGCTGCGTCGTTTTTTGTTTTTGTTCCAGAGAAACATCCGCGCAGACAACCAGTCAGCGTAGCGGCGTATTACTGTGTGTGTTGTGCCTGCAGCGAATTCACAAGCTCTGAGCTCTGAGACTCGGCTCGTTCGCAGCCAGCGCCAGCGCCAGCAGCAGCGGCAGCAGCAGCGGCAGCAGCGAGTCAAAACACAAACAAAACAAAAAACCAACCACCTATAGCGGCCTCTCGCTTCCACTTGTCCAACTGCGCAGTATATGCTTGTGCGCTCTCGCTCTGGCGCTCGTCGCTCTCTCGCCGCATTTACGCAGCAAATGGCGGCGCTCTCAGCTGATTTGTGTTTGTATGACTTTCTCGCTCGCACGCATGCGGCAAGTGGCGTTTTGAGGGCGTGGTGTTTTTGTCGTCAGTTGCAGAGTCAGTCAGCATTCAGTATTGACTCGGACGGCAGCCCCTTGTTGGAGAGAGTTGGAAGAGGCGTTACAGGGAGGGGGAGTGACGGGGGGTTTACGATGGCTGGCTGCCAAACATGAATAATGCAACAGCAGAAGAAGCAGCAACAGCAACGGCGACAACGGCTGTGGCAGCGGTGGCAGGCAGCAGCCGCCGTCGCCGCCGATTGTGGCATCACTTGGAGACCCCATGACAGGAATTTTGCGCTCGCTCGCAAAAGATGTTCGCTGCTGGCTGCCTTTTGCTACACAAGTAAGAAGACGTTGCTTGTCGTTGTTGTTGTACTTGTTGTTGTTGTTCTTATTGGGTGCTGTATTTTGTGCGCGTGTGTGTGTGTGCGTTTGCCTTGGGACCTCTATGGATGGCTATGCCCTCCTTCGTTCGTCGCTGTAAAAGGCAAAAGAAAATAATAATAAAAAAAAATAAGGTTTGAAGAAAATCGAGCAGGTCTTATTTATTTAGATTTTTTTTCTTTGGGCATTTTATGATATACATATATATATATATATGTATATATATTTTTCTTCTTCATTTTATTATAACTTCTTTTTTGTGGTTTTTTTTTTGCGCTGCTTTAAAGTTTTTTGTTGTTGTTGCGTTCGCTGTCGATTTCTTTTCTGCTACCTCTTCTTTAGCATTGTTATTGTTGTTGTTGTTGCTGCTGCTGCTGAATTGCTTTGATGGCTTATAGAATAATTTTGGGTGGGGGCTTGGATGCTGGGCGCTGCCGCTGCTGCTGCTGCTGCTTTTTTGGCCGTAAGTATCGGATTCGCATTGTCAGCTTTTCTTACACGCTTTATTTTTTTTTCTTCAGAAAATATGCACACACAAACACACAGACATACATATACAAAAAATGTCTATATATATGCTTTATGTATTTCGTTTTTAAGTGAAATCTTTTTAGCATTTGTCCAAGTACGTTTGTTAAATGTTTTACATAAGCTTGAAAGTTCTTGTTATTTTGGAAGGGCACAAACTTAATGCAGGTAACGCACAATTAACAAGTTTTATAAGAAAAACTTTGCTGGGCTTAGAAATGCTCAGAAATGTCATAAATGTCAGTTATTTGAGATGAGGATGAGAGGCTGAGTGGTTAGGGGTAGTAAAAGGGCTTTATTGCTCATACGCAAAGTGAGTTGATATGAGGAGGATGATGGTATATGAAAATAAAGTATATTATGATGCAAATAAATGAAAAATAAAGTCAATTAATAAAAATAAAAAATTAATAAAATATAAAAATATTTAAATTTAAATTAAATATTTTTCTATATTCTATAAATTAAATTCATTTCTAAATTTTAAATAATAGCTAGAATATAATTTAAAAATTTAGGTTTAAATTAATAAAAAAAATATACTAAATAAATTCTTTCAAGAGAAACAGAAATATAGGTAAATATATAGGTAAAATATAGGTATATAGGTATATCATTAAAATAATTTAATATTTATTTAATATTTTTAATACAATTATATACAAAATAAACATTTATAGGGCCGCTTATATGTAACTCTTTCGAATATTATCTCGGAAACAAATTTAAGAACAATTTAAGAACCCCTATATTATATATCAATCTATAGCAACTGTTACTAGAGAAAATAAAATCATTTATATATATTTATATTTATTATAAACCCTTATGAAAATACATACTATCAAAGTATATGCGAAAAAAAAACTTTTGCTTGTTATAACAAGCAACTTGAAGAAAGAAAGCGAGAAAGACTGCAAGATAAAACATAAAAACTTGGCATAACTAATTAAAGGAATTGAGTGTGTGTGTGTGTTTTTTTTTTTCAATTTTAATTAAGAGCACACTGAAAAGCTCAATGAGCTGCAAAGAAGTTTTACCTTTTGCTACAATGTTTCCTTATGTATATATATTATGTATCTATATATAGGTCTGCACATATATCTTTATATATATCTCAGGCTATTCATATTTCCATGTGAAATTTATACATTTTTCTTTGCTGCTGCACTGAACGCGAACTCAGCGCAAAGGATCAATTAAAAGAATTGATAGATGCTTCTCAAGTTGACAATGTGATTTTATATGCGGACTTGAGCGGCTGCTGCTAGGATGTGACTGCTGCCTTCTGCCTTCTGCCTTCTGCCTCCTCCTGTTGCCTGCTCTTGTCCTTCCGCTGCTGCTGCTGTCGTTTGTTTTGTTGCTGCTGTCGTTGTCGATGGCTGTCATTGAGTTTCGCATTTCAGAATAAAAATTCAAAAAGTCCAGCGGGGGGCCCCATACACCTGCTCTCGCTTGCCCCAAGCTCCTCTCTCTATCTGTCTCTCTCTCTCTCTTGCACTCTCTGTGTGTGTGTGTGTGGCATGTTTGTACATCAACGCGCATATAACAAATAAACAAACAAACAACGACTTTTTGGGCTTGCTGTGTGTGCTCGCTTGCAATTGTGAATAACAGCAGCAACAGCAGCAACAACAACTTGCAACAACAATGTGCTGCAATCTTTATTTTATTTTTTTTTATTTCTCTCTTTTGCCTTTCTTTCAACGCAGTTTGCACTCGCACTCGTATTTGCTTTTAGCTGTTGTTTTATTTTATTTTTATTTTTTATTTATTTTGCTCGCTTCGTAGTACATTTTCTTGCTGGCTGCTGGCTGCTGCTCTTGTTGGTCGCAAGTGTTGAATGTCTGCGGAAAGTTACAAAGGTGGTGTCGTCGTCGGCTGCCGCACCCCTCACCCCCGCCAACTAGCCCCAGACCCTTTTGCCCAGCTTCATATATACAAAGCCTTGCTGCCCCAGCCTCTGCCTCTGCCTCTGCTCTCCCTCTCTCGTTCTATCCTTGCCTTTGCCCTCTGTTTCAGCCATGGCTGAGCTGCTGCCGCCGCTGCTGGTGCTGTGTGCTTGGCCCGAGCTTCGGGGCATGCTCTTCAACATTTTCTGTGCCGTTTTGCAGTACATGAAGTTTGCATTTTTGTTATACCCTAGGCACACAGTTGGCGTAGGGGGTGTATGGGGCTTGGCTAAGAAAAAAAGATATTAAATTTCAGATTTGTCAATGCCTATCAGAGCATTGAAGTGGGCATGGTTTGCCTATTGATTAAGCAATCCATTCTGAAGAGCAGATAACATACTCTGTTAGACTAACAGAACTGTTAAAAATTAGAGTTTACGAGAACAGTTCTTAGCTGTTGTATAGAATGTTAAGTAAATATGTTAATGTAGATTGATGTAGATTAATGTTAGCTTAGATATATCTTTCATATAGACAGTTGAATTCTTAATATGTTTCGTTTGGGTAGATCAACAGACAGTTAAAATATCGAAAAAAACGTTTCTATATAACTAGTTAATTTTTACCCACTATTTCAGCAACTTTAATTAAATTGCTTTTTTAAAAAAGTTGGCGCTGTAAACATTATGCGCCCAATCAACCCTTGGTAAGCCTGCTCTGCCTCAAATACCGCCGTATACCGCCACTCTGCACCCATTACTACTCAACTGCTGTATAGGGTATCTCTTAGTCGTCTACTGCCCAAAGTTACGCCATTTTTATTTGTTGTGTCGTTTTCTTGCTGAGGCTTCTGTTATTCATAGGCAGCTTCCTGGCACGTTTTGTATTGGGTGTGGCAGGCGCGCCCACACACACATATATATATATATATATATATATATATATATATATATATAGACACTACATACATGCACAGGCAATACGATTGCCCGCCGAAAAAGCCGAGACTTGAGTTTTACTTGTCTTCTGCCATTTGCAAAACTTTTTGTGTTGCTCTGAAGCAACTGCCACGTTGAGGCTTTTTGGCTTCCACACTTACAGACATACATATGCATGTATGTGTGTGTGTACAATATATATTCTAAAAGGATTCGAAATGAGGGCTTTTTGGTTTTTGCGTGCAAAGTTTTTGTTGCCGTGTTGCTGTCGTGCTTTATTTTCCTCTACTTTGTTGTTGTTGTTTTTTTTTTCTTTTCGAGTGCAACGCCAAAGCGCAGCAGCACTTGTGCAACAAGCACACACACACACACACACGCGCGTGTTGAGAAGTGGAAACGTAATATCGGATTTTCGTATTTACGTAACTGTGGTTCCTGCACACACACGCACGCACAACCAAAGAGTCGCCTTTTGCTTTTGCAGCAGTTTTTGTTGCTCTATGGCTTTCTATGTACTTTTGAAACACACCAAAAAGCTTGCTTTTGTAGGGCATGCACACACTCATAGACACACACACACACATACACACACACACGCATACAGAGAGTCATAGACATAGACATACACTTATACACACACTTCTAGGATACTTGGCCTGGGCCTGTGATCCTGCCTCGTCCTGCACCGCACTCGAAGTGAAAACGTAAACTTTGACAACCCTGCCGCAACCCTATAGCTGCGGGTGGGGTTGGCTGGGGGCGTGGCAGCATCAGCAGCTTCAATTCCTTTACAGCAGTCAGCCGCCCAAGTTTCAAAGAGCGAAATGGTTTTTATGTTTCTTTATGTGGGCGCTGGACAAAAAAAAATACGAAAAAAAAGAAAAAGGATTTTCTAACAGCCGCCATGTTGACTAACCGTTGCTAGAGCCCCAAACCCCCAACCCCCAGCCAAATCCTCCATCCCTCATAACCATCAAAGTTAAATAGACAGAAAATTGTGTACAATTTTCGTGAGCTTGGATTTTTCAATTCGTTGCCTAGCATCATTGACTGCTGCAAGAATTTTTGAAAAGGGGACGCACAGAGAAAGAGAGAAAGCGACAGAGAGAGAGCGAGTGAGAGCGAGTTCATGCCACAGGGTTTTATTTTCAGCTGCAGCTCTCTCACTCCCGCTTCCTTTTTGAGATCCTTCAAAAAGCCATGCACAAAGGCACAGAGTTGGGTGGGGGACAGCTCGGGGCAGGGCTATTGGACGTGGCATGTGCGCATTTCAAATCTAAGATGGAGATTCCTATGTGTGTGCGTGGGGGCGGGTGGGGCGTTTTGTTCTGCTTTGCTGAGGCGACTGAGTTTTTATTGTTTTATTCAACATTTTCACCAGCTTTTTTTTTTTTGCTGTTCTTTAATGTTATTAAAATTTGCGACTCTCAAGTGTTAAGAGAAAGTTTCTCCAGTTTGAGGCAAGGCGTTAAAGCTGCTTGAGAACTTTGTTTAAAAATGATGGAAATAAGTTATGGTATAATATAATTGTTTAGTAAGGAAAGAAAGAAAATTTCTTTGATAAAAATTAGGGAAACTTTTGGTCCTGAAATAAGGCTAAAGGCTGTCGTTCTTTGACCTCCAATGCCAGTTAAGTGACGGACTTCTATAACTATAAACTTTCCTAAAATGTAGTACTAATGTCAGAAGTTGACATTAGTCATACATCTAGCAAAAAAATCGGATTTCACTAATTTTATATATTTGAAGTGCACGTTATTAGCTTTGTAAAAAAAATTTAATAATTTAAAAAAAGAAAAAATTTAACAAAAAAAAAAAATACAAATATTGTAAAAATATTTTTTTTTTTTTTCAGAAAAACTAAAAAATATAAAAATGTTTTTTTTTTAATGTTGTAATACTACTTTTTTTCAAATTGTTAAAATTGTAGAAAAATAAAAAAATATTGTAATATATATATTAATATTATACTATATAATATATATATTTATTTATTTATTTTTCTAGTTTTTTTTTGCTCAGTTATTTTTATATTTTTAGATCACAACTTTATATGATACTACATATTTTATATAATTATCTCAAGCATTTTCTGCTTTACTCTAATACTCCCTATATATATAACTTTTAATTTGAGTTCTTAAGATACTTCTCCATAATCCTTTCCCATGCAGCTTAACACGTACCTAAATCTAGTTTCGATAGATTCTAAGCAACCCAAAGCTCAATTCACAACTGTCGCCAATCATAGACTTCCGCAAATCTTAGCGCTTGGCCCCTAAGCCTTTCCTCTTCAGCTCAGCCTTAACTAATGCTGTCATATATAATATATTTATCTTGATTTTTAATGCCGCTTTGATTGTATCAAAACAATCAACTCAAACACTCGACGGACGACTCGACTCGACTCTCGACTCTTACAGCACGCGCTAATTAATATGATCAAATGCGATTGGCTTATAAAGTGCAGCAGGGGCCAAAAAGTTAAAATCACAATAAGTCTTTGAGCAGCTCTCGTGCGACATCGCCCTCTCTCGCTCGCTCCTCTAGATTACAGCTAGTGATAACTGCGATACGTTTACTTATGAGCGTTAAATGCAAATGCTCTCTGTGCTGTGCGACATATGTTGAACAAACCACACACACGTACACACACACACACACACACACACACGGCACAAACCGACTGTTGAACTGCACCACCCATTGCCCACCGCAAAGCTCATTGCATTGGCATTGTAGTTGGATATCAGACACACGCATCCGCATTCAGATTCGCATTCGCATTCGGATTCGCACTCGCATCCGCAGACAACGGACAGCAGCGGACGTCGGACATCGAGCTTAACGAGGCCGACACGTGCACGCCTTTAATTTGTTTACAAATCACTTCAGATGCGTTACACGCACGAGTACACGAAGTAACCCAAAAAAGGGGGTGAGTCGCAGCAGAGAGGGAGAGAGGAAGGGAGAGGGAGAGCGGTAAGCAGGCAGAGCGCCCGGTAGTCGGTAGTTCGCACGCATGCCACGCCCGCTTTTGTGCGGGGCATTGTCTATTAAAGAAGTTCAAGCCAAAATGACCGGCACACGTTCGCTACACACACACACACACACACAAAAACACTCGCACACACACACACGCATTGTCATTGACACTGCATTAATGAGTGCGACTCTTTAGTGGGCTCTGCGGCAGCCGCCTGTGACTCTGCAATTGCATTCGTGTTGTCGTCTCTCTCTCTCTGGGTGTGTGTGTTTGTGTGTTATCGCATTGCTTTTGTTGCTCAATGAGCTGCTTACAAGGGCTTAAAAAACAACAACAACTGCGCACACAAATAGTCGTTGCCAGGAGCTTATATGTCAGGTCCTTTGTATGCGCTTTGTTTGACTGTTTTGTCATGCAAATTTTTAGTTATTGATAGCGCTGATCTTTAACTTACAAATATGTGTATATATATATATATATATATATATATATATATATATATATATATATATGTATATATATGTATATGCTGTAAAGGCAAAACCGAGTTTGTGAAGGCTTATGGATATATGTAGATATGTATTTGGTATATCATTTGGTATTGCAGATATTGGAATAAGATTTGAGCTTTTAGAGTTTTGATATATTTTGGTATATACTCCACATGTATGTATGCATGTATATATATGTATATATATTTATATACACATTTTGATTTATATATCTCAATATTTTTCAAGCTTTGGCTCAACTGATGTGAGTGATTGAACGACTGAAGGAAGTATAGTTAAAGCTGTTATTATAATCGTTGCAACTGACATATACGTAGTTTTTTAGGAATATTTCTTGAGCTATATATAGATATATGTTTATACTAACTAATGAAATGACATCTCGTCATTTCCCTCTTAAGTTTCGGCAAAAATATAAAGGTAAAGACAGGTGACAGGTAACAGATGATATAGATTCTTTGGTCCTTTGGGAAAAATCAAAAAGTATAAAAATATAATATAATCAAAAAAATAATAATAAAAATAATATCTCTATATGAAACTATATTATATATATGTAGTAGAATATAATTCCTAAAAAACCAACTTACACTTCATGCTAACCTCTCCATAAGCTCTCATACAGCAAAACTATTTAAAATATTTCCCCAACCCAACCTAACTCCGCTGCTTCCACATTTTTACACGCCTCAGCAATTTCCCCAACCCCCAAAAGCCATATTTGCTATAAAATCAATCAAAGTTTGAGCGAGCTTTATCAGCATGCTGAGGCTGTTGCAGCTGTCGAGATGCCAAATTAGAATCAAACATTTGTCAACAGTCAGATATATATATATAAACATATATACACGCAGTCAGTGAAATGCCGTTATCTTCGCCCAAATATGGCTGCCAATTTTAGCAGTTGCCATAAAAAAATGGTGGACACATTGCTGGCCATTACAATAAAAAATGTCTTGGCTTCTGGTCGTCTTGTGCTTCAGCTTCAGCTTCAGTTGGTGCTTCCTCTTGTTCGGTTTATGGTTACACAGAGCGCGAGGCTTTTTAAATAATTTGATCCCCTGGGTCCTAATTTGTGAGTGTGCACTGTAGTGGTACAGTGAAACACGATGTCCAATGACGATTGGCAATGCTTGCAGATTGACTCTTTGTCCTTATGGCACGAGATCCGTGTACACAGCAACAACTCGAACAAGAACAACAACAACAACTTGCACAACGACAACTTTTATGTGTCCCCAAGGCATGTGCCGAGTGCCTGACTGCCATAATTCCTGCTGGCGTTTGTCATAAAAAATGATTACATGCCGCACACGTAACGCTAGCTCGCCTTTGCAGTCAAAGGTAATTCCAGCAGGGCAAACGCTGTGGCATTAGCACATATTGCTGGATTAGTCAAAATGCTCAGAGATTTTTTATTTTGTTGGTTTTTAGTTTTTTAGTTGGCCTTAAACGGTTTAACACTGCTTAACATAAGTTTGGCAATGGGACTTTGATGATGTATAGGCAAATTTTGAAATGAGACTGTAAATATTGTAGATAGAGTTTAGAATATTGATAGAGAAGTCATATATTTATGCATTTTACATAGTTTTGTATATATTACACTGCTTAACATAAGTAAGATTAAAAGAATTTGATGTTGAGTGTGGATAGAGAGAATTTGTAGATAATGTAGATATATATAGGGATTGGAATTGCAGAAATCTATATTATTATATATATATAAATATATTTTTTTATAGTTTTCTCTCTCTATCTCTATCTTTCTCTCTATATTTTTCCTTTTCCCTCTCTCTCTCTCTCTCTCTCTCTCTCTCTCTCTCCTTCTCTCTCTCTCTCTCTCTCTCCTACTCGTTCTCTCTCACTCACTATTCCTCCCTCTCTCTATCTATCTCCATCTCTCTCTCTCTCTCTCTCTCTCTCTCTCTCTCTCTCTCTCTCTCTCTCTCTCTCTCTCTCTCTCTCTCTCTCTCTCTCTCTGACTTACGAACTGTGCTATATGTCATTACTTATTAGAGAGCTGGCAGTCGTATGCCCACTCACCTGCTTAATCCGTCAAGCATAACACAAACAACTTCTCTTATATGTATCAAGTACTTCAAGTACTTTTTCATGTGGAGAGAAAGTGACTAGAAATAATACAAATGTAACAAAAACTATGTTGTCTAGTGTTATTTATGTGTCTGGGGACACATGTTCACGTATTTGATTTGATTAGCGACATCAACGGGTTTTTATTTTTATTTTTGATCTTAATGAAGTGGTCAGGGCTGGTCGTGATTTCGAGCAGTGTCAAATTGAGTTATGACTGCGATAATGCGCGCTTAAGCGTGCCACATTTGATGTGGGGGTGGCTCAGGGCAAACAACCCTAATTGAAATTATGCGGCATGTCAGTGCAGCGATTGCTCGTTTAGGCGAGCGCCCAGGCATATTGCCAAGGGAGCGCTAAAGGATTTCATCAGCGAAAACCTTTTGCGGCGGAACTGATTAGCAGACAATATGTCAGAGAGCTTTGCCAGCGCTCTGTCTGTCCTCAAGGGACAGCCACTGGGGTGGCGGGTATGGGCCTGGTGCCCTGAAAGCCTTCAAGCCTGAAAGGGACCTGTGCACAAAAGTCATGACAAATAAACGGATACATGTGTCGGCAATAGTTTTGCTCATTGCCGCGATAATAATCGACATGAACAACAATGCCCTTTTGTCCTGCATACCAGCCTATATCAGCCTACCGGTCCACTGTCAGTGTATGTGTGTGTGTGTGTGCAGGACATGAAAATTACAGGATCGTTTATGGTACGTGGCAACGGGGCAGCGCCCGTTGTATGCGACCTAAAAACAACCCTAAGGCGATTATCTCAAGTGCGCGACCCTCTGCAACTAAAGTATGCAATGAGGACACCCCAGCACCACTGTATGTGTGTGTGTGTGTGTTTGTGTATGTTTTTTGTGTATTTTGAGATGCTTATCGATTACACAGTGCGCGATGAAATCATTACTTCGAATTAAATAAACGTCATACGCGTTTTGATGTCTCAATTGCGCCAAAAAAAAAGGAGGAAGAAATATGTAAACATATAAAAGTGTTCTGGTGGGATGTACTTGACTGAGCTATACTCAGAGCTGCTGCTTTAAAGACTTTAGGTCCCGGATTCTAAAAATACTTAGTTTTGTTTATGACTTCAAAATATTGCTTTTGTCTCTTACAGAGAGATCGTCGAACAGACAAAGTAAGCTAGTTCTACTCATGCCAAGATACTGCTTCCTTCCTGGCTATAGCACAAACTAATATACCCCTTTTCAGCATTTGGCCTTCTTCCTAGAAAGATAAAGGGGTAGTAGATCTAAGGGGTTGTCCAACTAAATCAGTCTATCTGCTGTTAATGGTCTGAAACTCTTGAACATATTTACTCTTTTTTCTGATTTTATATTTAAGGTTTGTTTACGGTAAACAAGCGCTAATTGTAATTAGCCGGGCTTTAATGAGTGCACCACAAGCCGCGGCGCTCTTTGCTGACTTTTTGTGGTTCCGAAATACGGAAATACAGAGATACGGAAATACGGAAATATGAAAAATATGAAATACTTTCTAGCCCAAGCCCTGGCCCCCACTCTGCTGGGAGCCAACACAGCTGACCAAAAGGCAACTCTCGCTGTCTGTCAAAACCACATAAAATGATTTTTATTTATTTTGTTGTGCGTGTGTGTGTGTGTGTGTGTGTATTTGATGATCTTTACATTGTTTGTCGCATTTGTATTTTTTGTACAACTTTGTTGTGATTACAGCTGATAAAGCAAAGGCAACAGCAAAAGTCTATCACAATAAACAACGCGCGAAAGAAAGTGTGAATAAAGTCGCGCACAATGATTAACAACAATGGATACTAAATAACAATGATATATAAATATATATGGATGTGTATAGCTTGTCTAGCCATACATATACATAGCTGTCTATATAAGTATGTACATATATGTCTTTATAGAGTATACTAAGCATAATAATCATAAAGGCGAAGAAATCGTAATAATAATTGTGACCACGTCATGAGCACGTTGCCGCACAGCTTGGGGCGAAAATGTAATAGAATTGATTGACTTATAGATACCCAGTATATAGCAATAAGGAATGCATACTTTAGCTATATATAGTTAACTATAAAAATTATTATAATTAAGCATATCTTCAACTACGCATCTATCTTCAACTAACTCTATCGATAGATATCTCTCTCTTTCTTCCTTCACAAACTCTATCTATAGAAATCTTTCTCTCTCTCTCTCTAACAATTACCTTCAACAAAATCTATCTCTATCTATAGAATTTTTTCTCTCTCCAAAAACTACCTTTAATACCTATCTATAGTTATCTTACCACCAAATTATCTCTAATTATATATTATCTTTCTCTATTTATGTTTATATACCTCTCTCTCTCTCTCTCTCTCTCTTTCACTATATCCCATCTCCATCTCCATCCCTTAGCACAGTATACCCCTCAACTACATGCACTCTCTATTTACAGGGTATCAAACAATTGTACTCTTTTGTGGGGCGTCGATAGTGTAAATTAAGTTACTTTGTAGCCGGCTGACAGGCCTCCTTCTTCCGTTTGCTACTGGTCTTGGGGTTCCCAAAAAAGAAAAGACTCAGAAGAAGCTGAAGTAAAAATAAAGAGAGACCGAAACCTGTTGGCGGTGGTGGTGGTGGTGCTGCTGCTGCTGCTTTTCATCAGCGGTCAGTTTTGTTGGCCTTTGAAGCCGTGTCCAAATTGTAGTTCATGTGTACATACGCATGCAATATATGTACATACATGCAGACGTGTGTGTGTGTGTGTGCGCTGCATGCGTCAGCGTTAAAATTAAATCGTCAACATTTTTATTGATTGAATACGTTAAGAATCGGTTTTTGCATGATCATTGCCGGCTTTTGATTTCATGGGCATTTCCTATCAACTTGTCGTGGGATTTGTTCCAAAAAAAATAATATGAAATAAGAGTGTTTCAGTTGGCAGTGTAGAACTGGGGGATACTCTGAAGTTCCTGCTGCTGGCTTTAGAAATTTTGTATGGAATAGGTTAAGGCGTGGATCAGTTTTTAGTTTGAATGTTTAAGGTGCGTTGATAGCTCTAACTCTTAAAATATCCGAAATATGTTTGAATAACTAAAGTGTATTATCGATTAGTTATCGATTTAAATAGGGAATTTTATAAGTTACGGATAATACGAAGCGAATTTGATGTGAGCTAGAAGTAGAATGAAGTATGGGATATATGCTCCAATAACTGTAGTATATATCGATAAAAGCATTCTATTAAAGTTATCGATAGTTAGCATGAAACCTAAATCTCGATAGTTTATCCTAGACGTCACATTGCAGTTCTGTATTTGTTTTTATCACTCTTTCTTTAGTTTAAAACATGGACTAAAGCAAGTTATAAAGCTTCAGATAAATGTTTATCGATTTCATGTTTACAGTTATCGATAAGTTCACACAAGCATTATCTGTTTGTTCTATAGAACAGACAGACTGGTCTAGATCGACTCGACTGTTGCTGCTGTTCGAGAAATATCTTTGTATGTTCAGTTACGCCCACTTCTACCTGTCACATACACTCTAGCCCAGCCAATATACCCCGTTTAACAATTTTCCAATATCGTCTTCAGAGTATTAAGAAAAATGCCGGCACGTACAACAGAAATTATACAGCTTCTCCATCTCATTCAGCACAATTCTCGGGGCGTCGTAATGACACAATGCGTTAGCCAAATTGCCAGCCAAATTATAGCAATAAGCCAGTCCTCGAAATTCGAAAAGGCACAGGAAATGCGAAATTCGGTAGCTGTTTATTAAAAAAGAAGAATAAATATCGAATGCGAATGCTTTGGCAGCAGAAATATCTTTTTGGGGCAGCAGGCTCTACCTGAGGGTCTGTCTCGCTCTCACACGGCATAGGCGCTGCCATAAATTAGATGCTTATCTATACAGCTTCTTGGTGGCAGGGGTTAAGTGGGGGACTGGGGACTGGGAGTTGTCGACATAACAAGCGTTTGTCTCCGGGTGGCTGGCAATCCAATTAAGTGGTAATTTTTATCATCTTTTTGGCGTCGACGTCTTCGATCCCAATGCAAATGTTATACAAATACATATACACATATATATATATATAGCGCATAGCTGCTGACAAACGGAAGCGATATGTTCACATTGTTCTAACGAAAAATTCCAGGGCCTCATGCACGAGCCTGGGACTGAGAACATGCTAGTGGACTGTTGTTTCAAAGCAAAGACCTTTAAGCGAAAGGATCTCGAAGGTCTATGAATGAGTTGAGAATTTATATCGATTAAGTTCGTTGAATGTCAAGTTCGCGCTGCTCTTGTATGCTTTGATGTGTCATATGTAGCTGAATATTATAAATATATATAACGAAATTTAATTATTTTGAATCTTATTTTTGGCTAGTACTAAAAAGTTTTAATTCCAGCTTAAAATAATATAATTCCGTCAACTTCAAGCAGCCTCCACTTCATTTTTGGGCACACCAAACCCTGCCAGCTGTGCATCTTGACTTGTCCATATTGTTTGCCCCCGACCTACGCTTGAGAGACGTTTATTTGGCTATGGAGAGTTCATAAAAAGTATTTAAGAACGCAGCTCTAATCGATTGTGCACATAGCTGCGAGCCTTGCTTTGTTTATATTGATTATATGCATATAGAGAAGCCATATATAGATATATTTCTATATACATATCGAGACGAGGCGTAGGTGCGACTTTTTTGTTGGCTACAGCAGAGCCTCGCTTTGTTTGCCAATGGCTTCTGATTTAGACAGTTTTTGGGTCTACAGCAACGCCAACGCAGCGTGTAAGTCGGTGGTCTAAACTCCATGATTGGAGGCGTACTTCTCTCCCACTCCACCTTGGGTCTTATATAGCAAATTAGCAAGTTGACTCGGGTCGGTCGCGGCTCTGCTGTTCGGTATGGGGTGTGAAATGCTTTGATCATTTCCTGAGGACGGGCCAAGCCGGACTGGAACGTTAAACGATTGGCTTCTTATTGAATCTTTGTATTTGACTGATTTGCTTAATACTCTTGCCTTTGTCTTTGAGCTATTATTGCTATGCCTTATAGCTATGATTATTTTTTATAGGATCTTAATTTTGGTTTTATTGCGGTTTGTATGAAGTGTCTACCTAGAGGCTTATTTGGTTTTGTATTGAACTAGATATATATTAATGACTTCATTACTTATTGATTATCGATTACTTATTTTGTTATAGATAATTTGATCATTCATTTGGCTTGATAAACTCATGTCTTATATGAGCTTAAGTAGAAAACATCTATGTATATATTTGATACCTTATAATTAGAAAGTTTTCCTCGCCTTTTCCTGACTTTTCTAGTCTGTATCCAGTCCATCTTCTTAGAGCTTTTCCAGGTTGATCAAAACTCTGTTACTGTGAGTGTAGTGTCAGATTCAAGCTATTGGCGAGCGGCTGGGGTTCGAGTATCTGCTAGTCGGATATGCCCAACAAGAGTTTTCTTACTTACTCAATCTTTCTGTTTGTTAAAATTTGTGTAGGAATATATCTTAAAAATAATTTAGTTAGGATCAAAAAGTTTTAAAAAATTTATTATATTTTCGAGAAAAAAATTCCCAAAATTCCTAGAATTCTCAATCCAAGCTACACATTCGTGCTCTACTTAAATTGTCTATTAAAACTGACTCCAAATTTATAAATCACAATTTTTTTCCCATTTAGCTCAAATATCAAATTTTTACCTTTTTGTAACTCAATCAAGCGCAGCTCTAGCTGCAGCCCTGGGTCTGGTCTATATCTATATCAATATAATTGATAATGATACGCTATAGCTCGTGCCTGACGCACGCCCCATTTGCCGCTGTGTGTGGCACGCCCCTTTGACGCTGAGCCCATTACGCCGCGGCATATTTGGTATTTAAACAAAATACTGTAACTTATTGCTACTGAGAATTTGCGTCATTAAAAATAAATATGCTTGCAATTTGTACAAGGTGGGGGAGAGAGAGGTGGGCGGGAGGATGGGCGGGAGGATGGGCATGGAAATTGTATTTGGGTGGGTGGGAGGTATGGGCAGACGTCGTCGCTGTCGTCGTCGTGGTTGCTGCTGCTGCGGCATTTCAGATTACCCAAGTGGTGTCAAATGACACGGTTTGCGTGCTTTAATCCGTGGAAATACCTGCGGCGGCGGTGGCGACGACAGCGTCGGTGGTGCTGCTGACTGCCCGCCAGCCCAACAACCCACCCAGGCTATTATACCAGTCACATGCTGTGCCTCAAGCCTCTGCCGTGTGGTGCTGCTTTGACGGGTGCTGCAGCTGCCGCCTCTGTTGCTCCGGGTGGTGGTGGTGGTGGCTCCCGCTACTTCTCTGTGTGTGTGTGCGAAAATTTGTAAAAGTCAAAATCTATCTTTTGAGCAAACAGTAGCACGCTTTTGCCTGGCCTCGCCTGGCGTAGCTGTCAGCGTTTGAGCCCAGCGGGCTGTCCGAACTTCGACAAAGCCCATGATATTTTACCCCATAGCCACATGTATGTGTGTGTGTGTGTATGGGTGCATTACATATGTTCTCTGTGCGTGTGTGTGTGTGCTTGATTATGTAAAATCCCGTGCACGTGCTCAAAGCAAAGATTTTTCCAATGCCCAACAAGCTGCACGTGTTTGACTGCTATCCAAAACCAAAAGTACAAAAAAAAAAAACAAGCAAATAAAAAACACGGCAAAATAAAATTTGGTTTTAGTTAACGAATATTTAATACTCTTGAGGTTGTAGAGCAGATATATATATAGGAGCTATTTTGAATTTGTTAAAATATATATCATAATAATAAAAAAATTTATAAAATTAAGCAAAATATAAAAATAGAAATAAAATAAATTAAAATATAATAAGAAAAATAGAAATAAAAATACTATTAATAATATAAAAATATAAATAAATAAATTCAAAGAAAAAAATAAAATAAAAAAATATTAAAAATATAAAAATTGAAAATTAAATCATAAAATATTTAAATATATATAAAATATATATAATATATAAAAAAAAAAAAAAAAAAAAATATATATATATATATATATATATATATATATATATTATAAGAGGAATTTTCTGTAAAGCCAAGCCAATGAAAGGTGGTACAAAAATATATATACATATAGGCCGAGAGAGTTTTAGTTCGATTTTTTTAGTCATTAATCTGCTTTTTGCTACACTCACATGCATTATTATTAACATAATTGCTAACAAATTGCATTGAAAGATGCATAATATCACTCTTGGCAGAGTATTGAAGCATGCATTGCCGAAGCGTAGCATGCTCAGCCCCCACTCTCTGCAACGCCCACTCAAGCAAACGCAGCTCGACGGGGAGTTTGTTGTTTTGTGCCGTGTGGCGTTTATTCTATTACACAAGTTTATTACGACAATCCGCCGTAAGAAACGTGCGCACATCAAGTCAAAAGAAAGCCAAGCAGCAGCTCGCTCCTCCTTGGCAGCGAGCAAATTTTGCTATTAGGCAGTCATTAGAGCAGAAGAGCGGGCTGGCTGGCTGGCAGGCAGGCAGGCAGACGTTTGGCCTGACTTACGCTCGGCTTGGCTTGATGTTGATGTTGAGGATGATGATGAGCACTGCATGCACTTTGACTCACTCTCTCTCTATGTCGTAGTGGCATACCCTATGCAGCTGCTGGTGTGTCGTCCTTCTGGTTGCCGTGTCGAAAGTGTGTAATAAAGCGAAACGCTCCCACAAATTGAGCCACGCTACTTGAACCCTCAATTATGTGGCCATTGCCGGTACGGCACAGCCAGCAGGGAGCAGGCGACCCACCCACACACACACATACACACGTAGCCTCTCCTCTGCTGCCATGAGCTTTGTGAAATGAGTGCAACATATGTCTGTGTTTGCTTCATGGCTTTTGCTGCCGATTTGCACGCTATAATTGGAGCCAGCTTTGACTCCCATTGCTTTAGCTTTGGCTGCGGCGCTACTCGTCGCGGTGCTTATCATTGCTCTGTTTGGCAGCTGATTAAATTAAAATAAATCATTTAAAAAAGGCGTCTGCTGCGAATGGGGTCACACAGGCAGAGGGCGAGCGCGAGTGGGGGAGACACTTGTGGCAGGTGCAGCTGCAGCCCAGCCGCGGCAGCAGCGAGATAACCCTTCAAAAGGCAATGCCGCATTCATTTCATGTTAATGTTAATGCGCACGGCGAATTGCAAAAGTGACCTCAGCTGACAGCAAAGGGATTATCCAATGTGCAAACGGACCACGTGCTACAGCTGTCTCGCTCGCACCACTCACAGATAAAATGTAAAGCGTAAATGCAAATCAAAAATGGCCGACATCGAAAGTCTGGCAACCTGTCGCTTAAGCTTAGGCTGTTTGCTGATAACTGTATTTGTCGTCGTCGTCGTTGTTGTTGTTGTTGTTGTTGCTGTTACCGTTTGACAGTTGCTCGTTGGCATACCCTTCCCGCTCCCACTGACTGCTTTGTTTGCCCATTGGTCCGTTGGCCCTGAAAAATGCCATGGCAAATAATGCGGAGCTGCTGATACTTTTGCCTTTTCAGCTGCCTTCGAATTAGGCAATCAAAGCGCATTTCATGCACCCTGCGCTATTTATACGCATTTCAAATGACGCGCTGCATCCATGGACTGTGCGCGTGTGTGTGTAGGGTGCAAGCGTAAGTGGTGTGAAATCACTTCAACAAAAATCATTTTGTAGCCAGGCTATGTGCAAACAAAGGCTGATCAGAGTGTGGGAGAGGAAGAGAGAATGAAGAGGGAGAGAGGCAGGCAGACAGACGACGAGCCCACGCAAATGCATAATATGGACACGCAACTGTAGAGAAAAGTCAAAGGATTGGAATTGGGTATTGCGATTGTGCAACAGCTAAGCGTGACAGTGGTTGAAAATGGAACATATATATGCAAAAAAATGGTATTAGATCCAAATGAGCAATAATATTAATATTATATAATTTATGTATATAATATATATATTATAATATATTATATTAATATATATATATGGAAATTTCCTTGGTAAATTTATGGTAAATACTTTAAAAAAAGCTGTCTAAATCTTGTAAATCCCATAAAATAAATAGTTGTGGTGTTCCATTCAACCATCCCACTTGCTACCTTTCCACCTAAACTCGCTTCATTCCACTAATTTTACTGCTCCATCCCATCAGTTCTGTAGTAAATGTTTTCATCAGCCATACTAACTTCAATTTTATGAAAGATCGTGTTCCATTCCATCATACCATAATATCATAATCCAACGTATAGCATACCAGTCTAGCAGTCCAAAATTCCGTAACATATATTCATAATATGATGTGTTCCATTCCATCATACTACAATTTCTAGACACATCACATTGCATAGCCATTAAAAAGCAGACATTCTTCCCTTCATCCTATAAACTTAACTTATCATTACATGGTTTCAAAAGCTTTTGCTAACTTTTCGGTCATTCCTCAGGATTTCTTTAATATTTACTCTTAATTTATTTACATTTAACTTGTATTTATTTTATGTTGATTAATTAACTCTTGTAGCTTACATACAATTTTTAAGTATATTCAGCTATTTATAATTTCATCATATAAATATGCATTTTGCGCCACTGTGCGTGTGTCAAAGAAGACATCACGGATTATCCCAATTATCGTTGGATTCAAGTGAATTTTTGTGTGTCCTGCCTCTATAACTTTGTGTGTAATGCGTCTGCATTGGTATAGGTGTGTGTGTGAGTGTGTGCATGTGTGCGAGTGTGAGTGTGAGTGTGGGTGTGTGTGTGCGTTTTAAATTTCGCTTTTGTTCAACTGTCACGTAAAGTTCAGAGACAAAACGTGGCAATTGCTTAAAGTGTGCACGACATTTAAGTAACTGTAAACGTGTGTGTGTCTGTCTCTATGTGTGTGTGTGTGTGTGTAACTGAATTGTTGCCATTGGTTTCACTTTGAGCAGCACATTTACAGTTACAGTTACAGTTGTTGGGCGTGCAAAATGGCAGATTTAAAAGGCAGCAGCTTAACAAATGTTAAGCCCATTGTCTGCCAAGGCGATGCCACTGTGTGCGTGTGTGTGTGTGTAAGCCACACGCGGCGTATGCGCAATCGCTGCTTCGCATTGATTTTCCACGCGGCATTTGTTGCGCCTGCTTTCGGCCCCCATCCCATCCCACGCCACATATTGAGCCACTGAAGTGGATAATGTTGATAAGCATGATGAAGATGCTGCATGACGATGATGATGATAGCCTTAGCAAAGCCCAAGCAAAACGAAAAAATGGCTGCCAAATAGCAGACAAAAAAAAAAAAAAAAGGAATTTTTGTTGGTTGCACGCGTTAGCTGGGGCTGGGGTAGGTGGGCAAAACTATGCTTGAGAAAAAGTTACAGCAGCAGCAGTAACAGCAGCAACTGTTGTTGCCGTTGTTGTTGCTGTTCTCGCTGCGCAAAACGAAACATAAACAGTAACAGCAGCAGCAGCAGCAACATCAAGTGGAGAGACGACGACGACGACGACGATGGCTACAACAGCAACAAAGTCGTCGTCGTCGTTGCCGTTGTCGTCGTTGTCGTCACCACGCCCCATTATTGCGATTGGTCCTTGCGGCGTGTAGAAAAGAATAAGCATAAGAATTTGCGTGTGAAAAAATGATCGGAATATGAGAGCGAGAGCCATGCGACACCCGACACACTTGCAACACGGCAAGGAGGTGGTTGGGGCGCTGCCGCACGAAGGCGACGTGTGAAGTACGCGTGCGAATGGCAGCCCGTGGGGCAGGAAGCAACAACAACAACAACTACAACGACGACGACTCGTACAGGGTGTCATGTGCGCTGCGCAGTGACAGCTGAAGCCAGCGTGCGCTCGAGGCGAAAAAATAGAAGAAAAAAAAACACAGCAGAGAAGAAAAGCAACAACAACAACAACTAGACAAAAAAAAAAGTTGTAACTAATAGCAGCGCAGCGAAAGGTGGCAAACGTTGGCATCGATTAAAAATGCTTTTGCCCCCTTTTTTATGCCAGCCCAAAAGGACCTTTCGTTTGACGAGGCGACACAATTGTGCAAGTGAGCCAGCAGCATGTTATCCCCCTCAGCTAACCCCACCTCCTCTTCCGCTTCCCCTTTCCCTGTTGTTGTTTATGCGCATCCATTGTTCTGCTTGCCCTGGCTAAAAGTTTTCGAGGTTTTTCGTGTGCGACTTACCTGGAATTTGCTTCACATTTGTATGTGTGTGTGTGTGTGTGTGTGTGTGTGTGTGTGTATTTTGCTGCACTTCAATTCCATGAAATCTCAAGTATTTACATTTATTTTGTGTAGTGCTCGGGCGGGCGGGCTTCGCCTTGTTCGGTAGGTAGTAGTAGGTCGCGCTGATTGAAGTGCATTGATTGTTGGGCATATGAATTATAGCAGCGGCGACGAGTTGACTCGAGGAACTCGCATGGTGGCAGGGCATGGGAAGTTGCTGCAAAGATGCTGTTCTTAACAATTTAGATTTAGGAATTTAGAGCTAATGCTTATGCTTTGCAACATGAAGTGCTGCCAAAATTTTGACTTATTTTTTTTAAACGCCAAATAAAATAAAATAAAAAAATTTTTTTTTTGGAATTTCAAAAGTGAGCGAAAAATTTAATTCCTTCAGTTACTCTAAGAGAACTTTTGTGTGCAACAAATGGTATGGATCTAACAGTAGCTCAAATATGTAGATCCGAAACTATTTTGGAAGATACAATGTTCTAGCTCTAGAGATGAGCTGATAAAGCACTTCCAGTTTGATAACTCTCTATTATACTCAAATTTTTAGATCGGATTTTTTTTGTATAATACTGAAGCCAAAAATAAGAAAATTAAAATATATATGATTTTAGTTTATTCTATCATATTAAATACCAAAACTAATTTAATATTAAAAATTAAAAAAATATATATTTTTTATTATAATTTTAAAAATGTGTTTTTATCATAGAAAAAATATTGAATCTAACGTTCATATTCGATCAGAACTATACTGATTAACCTGCAGGCTGTATTTTTTAATTTCATAATCCATTTCCTGTGCACCACTAGAGATATAAAATATTAATATATGTCTAATACATATTTTAACATAATTTGCTATTAATTTTGCATTACAAGTTTATCTAGAAAATATTATAAAATTTATTCAAAACTATATATAAAGAAATATTAAGCAATTTATTCAATATGGCCCAAACAATATAATTAAATTAAATTAGTTTTGGCATTGAATTTTAAAAAATATTTATGTATACATATAGCAAAATGTATTATTAATTATAATATAAAAGTTTGCATGTAATGAAAAAAAAACACACACACACACACCTACAAGGCTATAAATATGCATAACTGTAAGTGTTGACAATGCAAATGCGCAAGCCAAAAAAAATGAAAAAGAACGGAAAAAAACTAAGTAAAACATGCATATTATAAACGTTGACTGGGTTTTATTCGCACAATCGTGCAACGCACGCGATTAAAACGGCGAATGGCGAATGAAAAGCAATTTGCAATGTAAATGAAAATGAATAAACATTTGCGGCGCATGTGCAAGGGTCTGGGCAGAGGCGTTGTGAGGTGGGTGAGGGGAGCGGAGGGGCGAATTCAGTGAGCATTGAGATTTTGGCGCTGCGACACGCTAACCGCCATACGGCAGGGCAGCCCACAGAGGGGAGGGTGGCTCAGGTCTAACTGAGCAACAGAGAGAGAGAGGGAGAGAGAGAGAGAGAGAGAGGGGGAGAGCGAGCGTAAATCACGCCAATGAATGAGCGGCGAACGTGGCGAAATGGCAAAGGCAAATGCAAACAAATTCATTGCGTTTTACAAGTGTCAACGACAGCGTGCGCCCATATGATAACTAAACGAAACGTAAATTGCGACTAATTGAATTAAGCCGGAACCACGTAAACAACAAACACACACACACAGATACGCCGGAGGGCAACTGCTTTGCATCTGCGATCGTTATAAAGGCATGTGCCTTAACAGCGCCAAGTGAGCGAGCATGAATATATGTCAAGGCATAAGTAACAGTTACTTAGAATAGCATAACAAAAGAGTCGCAAGTAAGATCAGTTATTCGCCGCCTTTTAATTGCAATCACATGGCGTTGCTGCGGCGAGAGCGAATTGAGCGGCTCACTTGAGTTTGCCAGTGTGTGTGTGCGCGCCGGCAATTAGCAACGTTTTTGGCACTGTTGCTATTGCTGTCCCTCTCGCCGCAATTACATCAACAGACACTTTCGCCTCGCCGCGCTTGAAGTTTAACAGCAGTCGAGGCGTTCGTAATTATGTTAAAAGTGAAATCTGTAAAGCGAGCGGCGGCAGCAGCAACAACATTCACGCAGCACTTGCGGCCATTGAGCTAATTTGCACGTTGCAGTCGCCTCGACGTTGCCGTCGTTCAAGTTTAGTTGTTGTTGTTGTTGTTGTAATTGCGGTCGTCGGCTGCTGCATTGTTTGTGGGCTCTTTGTTGTTGTTGTTGCTGCTGCTGTTGTTGTAGTTGTTTTTAATTAATTTTGAATACATTGCCGAAGAAATGCGCATGCCTGTGACCTTGAACAATTAGGCTCGGGCTGTTCAGCGTCGGTGTCTGGGTCCAGGTCTGGCGCATACGTATCCATGACTGTTCCATATACCTACATGCATTCAGTGCATGTATGTGTGTGTGTGAGTGAGTGTGTGTGTGGCAAATGCGAGTAATTAACACTTGAAATTTTCAAGAGCATTAGACGTCGCTCTCGCTCGCTCGCTCACTCGCTCCAGCTATATTACTAAAGCTCTGCTCGCCCTCGCCCTCGCCTCGTCTCTCTAGCTGTCTCGCTCTTGTTTGCGTCTGAGTGCTGCACTTGAATTGCACACACACACACACACATACGCACACAGACAGATTTACGAATGCAAAATAGTCAATTGAAAAAGGCCAAAGCCCAGTCTAAAGCAACGTAGTTCAACGAACTTTACCGGTGCGGGGCGCTGTGAAATTTTGTTATCGATCCCGTAAAAGAGCGAAAAAAAATGGCAGCACTTTAAAATGGCCGCCATAATATTTATGGCAAATTGAATATATGAAAATCGTATGCAATTTAACAATGAGCAAAAAATTGATGTTTGACTGTTTTATGTTGTTGATTGGATGTTCTTGCTGATTGTTGTTGTTGCTGTTGCTGTTGTATGCAGTTTGTTGTGCACTGCGAATTTACATAAACTTAACTTGGGGCATTCCATTGTATGCCAAATATTGCTAAAGTTATGAATAAAACATGCGCAAATGGGCAAAATAAATTCCATCAGCCGGGCAAACAAACGAGACATGAACGTGCACCAACCAAGGAAAATACAAAAAGGAATTGCAAATGGAAATGGAAATCACAACAACAGTGACAACAACTACAACAATGGCTACCAACGCAATCGCCATGGCATATCGAATATGGACTGCGAATACGTAAAAACGCTTGACGACCCAGTTGAAATAGGGATACGAGCTGGGCGCACAAGTGAAACTCATGGTCTGAGATAGTTGAAAGAGGTATATGAGTGGAATTTATAGAGTTGGTAGATGTCTGAGAGGATTCTTCTGTATGACTTTCATATGCTTTTCCTTATGCCTTTAGCATGACCTACGGCATGTGGTGACAAAAGCATGCATTCAGCATGCCTAAGCGGAACCACTTCTAAAAGCAGCCTAAATATTTCAAATATTTTAAGGCATATTTATTGATTTATTTGAATACTTAAAATTTGAAATTTTTATATATTTTAATTTATATTATTAATATGTTTTATGGTGTATTATTATTATTTTTATTTTTATATATTTAAATTTAATTTTTTTTTTTTTTTTTTTTTTTTTTGTATATAGGAAATTATACATGTATATTTATTTATTATAAAAAATTATAAATTGTTTTTAAATGATCTAAAAATGTTTTGAAAAATATAAGAAATTTATATTTATGTTCTATTTTATTTGAAGTTATCAAATTGCTGAAAGACGTTATTGCATAGGCTGAAACTTGGCCTAAATAAGCTTAAATAGGCTTACTCCATAAATATGTTTTCTTCTTTTTCATATCCCTACTTTAAAAACAATATTTATTCTTGTCAGCCCTCTCCTTAGAGAGAAGCTTAGCCCTCTAGCCTTAAGTGTAAACTTCTTGAAGGAAAACCCTTTTTTTATAATAAATTTATATAATAATAAATTATAATAAATTAAATAAAAAATATATATTTATATAGAAAATAGGTCAAGCTATATAGCCAAGTTCTCATATATAGCTTGCCAACTCAGCTATATATATAAGGCTACTATGAGCCCCAACATCTGCAACTACTTTACTCCATAAACCTTTTCTCTACTGGGCTGTGCGTTTACACTTTTTTATACCTTTTGTATTTCCTTTTTGTTGCTGGCTGCGTGGGGTGCGTGTGGTGGGGGCAAACAATGGCTGACTTGATGCTGCTGACAGTGGTTGTGCCAGCAGCAACAGCAACAACAACAATTGCCAACTCTTGTGCTCCCATGGCGACAGAGCAACCCACACGCACACAGCTGCACAGTTGACAGATACTTAAACATTTGTGCGCACAGGCGCAGTGCAAAAGAAATGGCCGCCACACGGCAAATAAAAGACAGCAGCTCTATCGGCAGCAGCAACAACAACAACATCATCATTATGAGCAACCACATTATGATCTTTCGTTATGCGCATAAAGTTTTTCCTACAATTGCGGCAAACATAACTCATGACATTTGGCAGACGAGGCAAACGCAGCTGCCGAAGCTGCAGCTGAAATGCTGCCAACGACTAGAAATAAATACATAAATAAATAAAATAGAATACGCAGCATGACAGCCAGCGCCAGCCTGGCCGAAAGCCTACTTAGCCAAGCTACAGTCTGCAGACTGTCGACTGTGGAGTGTATCTATAGCTGTAGCTGTATCTGTATCTGTATCTGTATCTGTATCTATAGCCAGCTTGCGTATCTGTAGCTGCAATTGCTGCTGATAGAAGTTCAGCTTTTGATGCTGCCAATGCAAATCAACGTTGGCCATGATTACGTTTGCGTTCGGCCAGAGTGCAAATCAACTTGTGGCCCGCAGCATCATTAAAGCTGGTCAGGCTTTTGGGGCGCTTTAATAGAGCCACGCTGCAGGTGGAGTGTTCAGAGTAATGAAAGGTGCAAGTGCCATTTGACTGAGTTGTAGAACAAAGGTAAGGGCAGGCTCCGACTGTCGAGTGATATGAGAGACAATGATAACTCTGAACTATCTATAGCTTGGATATGAGTTTCTGTTAGTTTATGTTAATCTCTCGATATCATAATATATGAAAGTTTTCTATAGATGAGTTCCTAGCTTTATAGATAATAATAATATTTATATCCTCTAGGATGACCAAACAAAAGTAATACTATGTCCGATAACTAGAATTATAGTTATAGATGATACAGCAACATCTGATATAACTATAATTCTAAAATTATCGCATATACAGCAACATCTGTTATAATTATAGTTTCAGTTATCGGAAATAGTTATCGATAGCATTATAATTTGATATAATCATTCTAGATTATTCTGAACTGCCTAACAGAAAATTAAATAAGTTTACCAAAGTAAAGAAATAAAGGTAATAAGCATATTTAGGGATATTCAGTATATATTATAGCATTAAATATAGATTTTTGCTTTATTTTCAAAACGTAAGCGAAAAAAATATATTTAAAATTTTATTTACAATCAAAAATAATTCTTAAGTAGTTTTAAAAATTTAAATTAAATGCAAATTATATAAATAATTTTTGTATTATATTTTGGTATGCATTTTGCTAAACAAAAAGTTATTTTTAAAATTTTTTATATATATTTACATTTATATGTATATTATAATATTATTTATATCAAATTTGTTTATGCTCTTTCATATATCTTCACTCGTGGCTACACTTTGTTCTGCTTCTGTTCTTTTCCTGGTCTAGCTGTGTGGGCTGCCATAATTGTTTTTCTTTTTTTGTTTTTGCTGTTGCTTCTGTATAATTCGAATTGCTGTGGAGCTTTTCATGACCATTCGGAATCTGTAGATTCATGTTGCTTTTGCGCTTTGCTGGAATTATGCAAATGCCAAAAGGAAGCGAAATTGAAAATTTGATTATGCAGCTGTTGTTGTTGCTGTTGCTGTTGCATGCTAATGCAACGTTTGCCGACAATAGCAACTGCAGCAGCAAACAGCAGCGGCGTGACTCCAACAACAACAGCAACAATAATGGAAGACGAGCACCAACTGCCCCATACAATGCGCGCGAGACTACATATCAGCATGTTGGCCAAAATGGTTAAGCAGCCAGCAGCCAGGAGCCGCTCAGCTACACTGCAAGAAGCATCACGTTTGCCTTGCTCGAGCCGCTTAACAATTTGAACGGAAATTGCGTATACGCTGTGTTGGCTAGCAAAGATTTTATTTGCTCTTGTTGTGCTGCTTGGGCTGTGAGTAGAGGCGGAGGGTATATGGACTATGGCTTGGCGTTTGTTACATGTTGAAAAAGACACAGATGAGAGAGGGAGAGAGGGAGATGTTGAGTATATGTATATATGAAGTGTCTATATTGTGAGCTGGGCAGTGAGTTGATCTTTTGTATTCAGTTTTTCATTAGCTAGAAGAACCTGAAAGGTGGACACCTGCTACTCCATCGGTGTTCCTGCCTCTAGGTCTATAGCTTCTGCTTAGAGTTTCCCAGCAGATAGCACAAATTACGTGATCATATTGTTGTCAATCAGTCTTAGCATAGAAGAACTTCTGATTTACTAGAAGCTGGAACTAATGAAAGCTATGGCGGCTGTATCAAATCAACTCAAGCTGAGTTGGATTACATAGTACACCTCTGCTATAAGTATATGCCTCATATATCCTATGCTGCTTTTCCCTCTCTCCCAGGGTATTTCCGTCTCGACTTTAGCTGAACTCAACTTGTTACGCCTTACATGCCATTTTTTTTTTCGTTGATTCGTAGAATTTCGCAGGAATCGAATTGAAACATTGAACAGAACACAAGCAGCAGCAGCTACAATTCAATACAACAATGCCACCGAGCAACAGCGACAGCAACAACAACAATCAGTGACAGCGACAGCAGACGTTGCAGATATATGCCTAGGTGTGTGTGTGCATGTGTGTTGCTTGTGTATGTTTGAATGCTGGCCATTTCCAATGTCCGCTAGTCGATTTGTATGGCATTCGAAATGTTAACTGCCAGCAGCTACTCCAGCAGCAGCAGCAGCCCCAACAACAACAACAACAACAACAACAACAATGGCTAGCAATCCACATCAAAGTACGTATACGTGAGTCCTACGCAAACGCAGCCAATCTTTAAAGGCAGCCAGAAATGCCTGACAGCTCGAGCAATGTATGAGAGTGAGAGAAAGAGAGAGGGGGATGATGGGAGGTGAGAGGTGGGAGGGGAGAGGCAGGGAATATGTGAGGATGTGCAGCGTACCAATTGGATGCCTCGACGACGTCTGCAGCCCAGGCAGCGCAGATATCAAATGTATTGATAAGCAGAAAGCCTTGGCTCGGCATGGCTTCAGCGCTGTGGATACGATGTGGTCAAAGGCTTCAGAAGGCCAGATCCGAGGCGAGCCGGCCAGGCTAGGCCGCTTTATACACTGTCTTGCGAAAGACAAAGGGCGAGATTGAGTTGATGCGTGACTGCAGTTAATGTTTGCTTTTGCTTAAGTCGGAAGCAACATTGAACTATTGTGAATGATTCTATATCTAGTCTAAGAGCCTTCCAGTTCTATATTATCTTCATACTACGCCATCAAACACTGATATATGCCTAGGTGTGAGTCTTGCTGCTTTCTTAAGTCTGTAGCCATTTGAGCTTCAGTTTACATTGAGAGTAGAGAGCCAATAGGCCAAGAGAGCAAGGACTCTGCTGCACAACAATCTCAAGAGATCATACTAAATAAGCAACTGCACAGTTTGACAAGCATTGGCTGACAGTTTGAGCAGCAATAGCTAAATATACTCTAGCAACATTTTGGGTTCTAAACTCTCAACTGCTGGCATTTTCTTGAACTCCTCGAACAGTGCACATTGCAGTCGTGTCTGGACGCCTGCAATGGGCCTCGTTGTTTTCCAGCGAAAACGGCAAAAAAAAAAGTGAAGAAAAAACAATGTTGGCCTGTTGGCTCTTTGGGTTGCTGTTGCCTGTTGCCGGTGGAGGTCGCAACAGACGTTGCAAGCACAGTGGCAACTGGCAACTGGCAACTGGCAACTGGCAATGGCAATGGCAACGGCAGCAACGTTGACGTGCGGTGGCCATTATGTAGCTGCTCCTTTGGGATACCAACAACAACAACAACAACAACAGCATCAGCAACGGCAACCAGCTCGATGGACGATTGACGATGGTTGCTGCTCAGGTAGATAAATTCGTAATACAACTGCGAGCTGTCTGCAACAGCAGCAGCAGCAGCTTCTACTCCTTTCCTTGTCCATTGTCCAGGTCTGAAGCCTGGGACATGGCACATGTTGCAGCCAGCCAGCAGCAGCAGCAGCAGCAGCAGCAGTTGCAGCATTTTCGTTTTAACTTGTTTTTTGTTTCTCTGCTTTGTTTTTGGCTTTTTGTTTTGTGCTTTGCAAGCATTTTGTATTGTTTTGTGTTTTGTGTGTGTGCGGCTTATCCAGCGCTTTCAACGCCTCGCGATCAACTTGGCTTTGAGTTGTGGCAACAGCAGCCACGGGCAGTGGCAGTGCCTGTGCCTGTGCCTGTGCCCGGCCTGGCTGCCACATAATTCATGTTTCACGCCCGCTTTTCGACAAATTCAAAATGGCAGCAGCTGCACAGATATTTTTAATCAAAGGTTTTACGAAATTTGCTTTGCAACCAAAAAATTACAGACTGGCGATTTGTGGCATGCAAAGGGGGCAACAACAGAGCGAAGCAAAGCCTAAAATTGCCGCTGCCGCCTGCTGACATCGATAGTTCGTTGGCTTTATGGCCAGATTGCTAGTTGGTTAAGTGATAGAACACGATATGCGAATCAAAGTCGTTGGACTGTTCTCTGTCTGTGTGTGTGTGTGTGTGTGTGTGTTGGTGTGTGTGTGCGTGCTGCAGCTTTGATTGCTGCCAGCTGGCGTGTCAACTTCCGCTTTTGGCTTTCAGTATTTGCTCATTACTTCAAGTGTTCAGTGTGTATGTGTGTGTGTGTGAGTGTGTCCCTCTGTGTGTGTACCTTTGTAAGCGCACATTTCCGCTGGTTTGGCATATTTGTGCAGGTCTTGAAAAATATTTAATAAATAATAAGCAGAGCAAGTGATGGGCATATATATAAGATATATAGAGCATATATACCTGAAAGGGGTGTGTTTTCTTAGCATTCTTAGTTAGCTTTCAGCTTGATTGAAAAATGTCCTTGACAAAGCCTGTTATCGATATAAGCTATTAACTAACTCATTTATCATAATCGATAATTATCGATAACTCTTAATATGGCAAGGGTAAGCAATTCAAGTAGCTATTTAGCTTTTATAATATGAAAAATCTACAATATATAGATAAGATATGGATAATACGATATACAGGTAATTATTGATCATTTTTAATATGGGAACGACTAAGCTAATTTTCAATCTACTAGATGCCATATGGTGTAATTATTAGAACGATACTAATCGATACGTTTTTAATAATTGATGTTAAAACCAACATACCGATAATTATCGATAATTACGTAACTAGCTGACTTATATAATAAACAATGTAAAAATCGATATATCTGTAATTATCGATAATTCTTAGTATGGGAAAGATTCAGCAAACTGTCCATCTATGTTACTTGACATATGATTAACTTATTTAATCGATATTTATTAATGAGTATCTAAAAAGCAAACTATCAATCTGTAAAAATCAACAAATCGATAAATATCGATACATTTCGAATATGTTTAAGGGCTTTGACATTATTACTTGACCTTCGACTTGCATGATTTTCTCTTGCGTAATATGAAAGCTTAACTAAGGCAAGTAGTGAAAGCGCAACGCGATATTTATCGATTATTATGATTTATTTTGTGCTGATTGATTGTTTTCGGTATACCCAGTTCTTAAAACTTTCTGAAGACTAAACTTTGGTTATAATAAATATGCAAAAAGTGCGCAGAAAAGCGCGCAACAACAATTCACAGCTTGCTGCAGCTGCAACAACTGCACCAGCAACAGCAGGTACAACGCAAGCCTATCAAGTCACACAATTTTATGGCTGTCAAAATAAGTTGCCAACAGCAACAGCAACAACAACAACAACAACAACAACAACAACAGAAAATGCCCAAAAACAGCAGCCAGAAATTGTCAAAGCGATTTGAAATCGTTGTTAGATTGGAATTTCGACCCAATTAGGAAATTTTTGGACTGCTGCTGCTGTTGCTGCTATTGAATGTTGCTGCTGTTGCCGTTGGCCCTTTTCAGCGGAAAAATGCAAAAAACCAAAAGAACTTCGGCTTTGGTCAAGGATGCCAGGAGACATTGGCCAACAATCGAACGATACATAAAATATATTGTTATGTCTGCGGTGAGAAAACTAATTGACGATGACAGCGGCAGCGGCAGAGGCAGAGGCAGCAATGGCAGCGACAGCAGCGGTAGAAGCGGCAGCAGCAGCAGCAGAGGCAGAAGCAGAAACAACGACAGAAGCAGCAGCAGCAATTGGAGGACTACTAGCAACAGCAACAGCAGCAGCAGCAACACTAGCAGCAGCAGAAGTCCCACCAGCAGCAGCACTAGCAATTGGAGGCGCATTATCAACAGTTGGAGTAGGAACAGCTGTAGTAGCAATACATCAATAGCAGCAATATCACTGCCAGCTGCATTCGTCGCAGCAGCAGCAACAGCAATCTAAGTGACACCAGCAACAACTGGAGCAGCAGAAGCAGCAGCAGAAGCAAGTAGCAACAATATCTATAATCAGAGCAGCAGCAACACCAGCAGCAATATTAGCAGCAGTGGTCGCAGCAGAAGAAACAACAACAACAGTAACAATGTCAGGAACGACAGCAACAGCAACGGCATGAGCAACTCTAGCAGCAGTATCTGTTGCAGCAGCAGCTATCGCGGCAGCAACAGCACCAGTAGCAATATCTGCAGCAACAGCAACAAAAACACCAACAATCGTAGCAGCCACCTATTGGTGCAGCAGCAACAAGCAGCAGAAGCCATCGCAGCAGCAGCAATATCTGCAGCAGCAGTCGTCGCAGCAGCTACAACAACAAACGGCAGCATCAGCTGCAGCTGCAAGTGTCGCAGTAGCAGTAGCAGCAGGAATGACAGCAACTGCGCCAGCAGCAATATCACTAACAGCAGCAATAATATATGCAGCAACGATTATATCAGCAGCAGCAATATCAGCAACAACAATGCCAGCAGCAGTAGCAACAGCAGCAGCAGCGATCGCAGCAGCAGCAGCAACTGCGCCAGCAGCAACAATCGTCGCGCCAGCTGCAATATCAGCAACTGCAGCAGCCATCGCAGCAGCAATCGCAGCAGCAGCAGCCATCGCAGCAGCTATCGCTGCAGCAACAACAGCAATATTCAGCCAGGAGTCAATTCTTTTGCCTCTTTTTTCCTTTTTTTCACTTTTTTCCCCATTTTTTTTTTTTTTTGCTGTTAGCTTCACTCGATTGATTGCACGCTTTTTGCTGTAAGTGGCCTTCGTAGATTTCTATTTGCAGCGGCTTAAAAGAGGCAAAAACCCCAAATCGTTTAAATTTATTTATACGTTCGGATATAAAAGGAGCCGCCAATACAGCAGCAGCAACAACAACAACAGCAGCAGCAGCAATCATTTTGTGGCAGTTGCATGAAATTATTGATTTGTTATTTGTTCGGCAACGTTTGCGGCGCGAGCTTGTTAAAATGCTTGCAACAACTCCACGTTGTTGTTGTCGTCGTCGTTGTTGTTGTTGTATGTCTGATTGCCTAAACTAATAATTGTATCTTAATTTCTGTTTTATTAATGCCAATTGGCCATTGGCAATTGGCAATTGCTGTGCGGCATCTGTTGCAAGTGTTGCGACCATTGGCATACTTGCCACAGCCGCGCATTTTTGCTGAACAGCTAGTGATATTTTACAGTTTTATAGAGTGAGCTGAGAGAGACAGAGACAGAGCGAGAGGGACCGGGATTAGATAGAGTTGAACGAGTTTGATGATTTATTTGATAGTTTGTTCATATAACTATATATAGTATATCTATGTATATATTTAACGTGTTGAATCTAAATCCCACACAGCAACTGGCATATTCGAAATATTTTTAAATATTGAAAACTCAACTGGAATTTTTTCTAAATAAAAAAGAATTTTATAAAAATATGTTTATATTTGAAAGCATTAATCATTATTTCCACAAAACCTTTTAAAATTTTCAGAATATAATTAAAATATATTTTTATTTATTTAATATTTTTTATTAATGTTATTAGTTGGATATTCATTTGCTGCAAAAGCTAATTTTTCAATTTACACATATTATTTCAAATACAAAACCAAATTCAGTTTCAAACTTAAATCCTTGCGCGCCAAATGCAGCACGATAACATTGCAATAACAATTAACTATCGATACACAACACACTCAAATGAAACTAGCTGGCAACATTTAGGTATCTGAACTTCACAGTGGCGCCGCTACATGTCCTCTGCCCAGCGGTGTATATAAAATACAACTCTTGTGCAGGCCAGTCCACACCTTTTGTGGTAACTATAGCCATTACAACTCTGCTGTGTGAAACTTTGCTATGTAATAGCTAATGGTGAATTTGACCAGTAGCACGTCTAATGCTTGGTACACGTTTTTCCGTTTGGTGTTATGGTGCGCAACCTTGCTAAGTTAGAATATGTGCTCAATATAAATGGTAAACATATGATGGCATAGTGTCAAGCCTTATTCTGTGAAACTTCGCTAAGTAAACCATTTTCTGTGGTTAATTATGAATTCTGTATATGAGTGCACTGATAGGCTAATGGTGCGAAACTTTGCTATGCAAGTCTATGGTCAATATGATTAACTAATTTTTAGGAGATCTACATTTTGCTCGGTGGTAAATATGAGTTGTGTGAAACATTGCTTGACTTGAGTTAAGGTGAACTGGCGAACCCACAGCGCTGTTCAGCACTAAAAGAGTTGAAAATCCATTTAAAATGTCGCGGCAAATGAAAAAATATTTAAATATTGACAATCTTGATTTAGAATCTTGAATAAAATATCATAATAATTTTTTACAGTAAGTAACGTCTTTATTCAATTGCATTTCTTTTTTCAGTTGTTTGTCATTTAACCAAATAATATTATAAATACATAAAAACTACAGCGTGTTCTCATAAAATAATTCATCGTTGATCAACGGGAACTGTTTTGTTTTGTTTTTAGTTACAATGTTTCATCTACAGTTTGATGTAATTCGATTTTGCATATATGACTAAGTTGTATGCATATTGGGCCATTAAATATTCGTATTATTGTTGAAATATTTTGTTGTTGTTGTTGTTGTTGTTGTTATCTTGTTTGGTTAACGATTCGTTTTACCTTATCAACTAGAGACAAATACAAAGGTTATCACTTGAGTATGTCTAACAAGCTACTCGTTTTTCTTAATCTTTCATTCTTTTCCACTAAATTCTATATGCTTTCTATATATTGTGTATATGCGGGGTTGTACATATATATGCGTACTATATCATCTATAACTAGAGTTGGTTGAGTAAATTCAACGATTTGGCAAACAGTTTTCGAATTGGCTGAATACATATAGAGGAGCTATATATAGACAGCTGATGAGGGGTTTCAGGGATGGGGCAGGGCACGGGGACATAGAAACTTGAGTACTTAGCATATGTTTATATAAATATACTTAGGGCATATGGAATAGGCTGCTAACTTAATGTTTTTTAGTGTAAATGTCAAATGTTGATCATCTGGCAACGCTTAAGCTAGCCAAGTTTGCACAGATTTGGCAGTCTTTGAGTATACCTTATAGAAATATGCTTGGGGCATAGGCAAATGCTGCTTAGTTTAGTTTTCTTTAGAAATATGTCAAAATTTTACAGTCTGGCAACGCCAAAGTTAGTTGACTAAGCATAAGTATGGCTCGTGACTAGTCTTAAAAGTTTCCGTTTTAACAAAATATATATATTTATATTAATTTATATAAATAAACTTTTATTGTTTACTATTTTTCGGAAACTTTTTAGACTGCCCTCGCTTGCTCTAACTATATAGAGGCTTGGGTTATACGCACAGTTCTGCCTGCCTTAGTTTTCCTTTCAAACTTATCAACATTTTGACTATCTGGCAACTCCATAGCGAGCCTAGTTAGCAGCCCTATATATACCCTAGCTTTCGTTTATCTTTTATATATAAATCTAGAAACTATTGTTTAAAACTATAAGTTTGCTAAGCCACAATATAACTTTATGCTACAGTTAACGTAAATCGTAAACTTACTTAGATCTAGTTCTATATGTTTAATGTATTTTTCAATGTAGTATCAAAAAAGAGCATGGCACCCATTGGGGAACAGAGTTCGTTGAGCAGGACGAGGTTGGTTTGAAAAGTTGACAAGCTAACAAAAAATATATGTATGTAAATTTAAAGAAAAACGAAAAGCTTTTCAAGCCAACCTCGCATACATATATATTATATGTCTAGTAGTTAAAACTAGGATGACTAAATGCCTAAAACTTTGATTTCCACTTTTTATGCTTTCATTGTTTTCATTTCGTTTCATTTTGTTTCGTTTCCGTTTCGTTTCGCTTCTCCTTTAAACATTTTTCAAATAAAAGGCAACTCATGAACATGTTTTGTTTTTGTGTTGGTTTACACCAACTTCAACTCCTGCCTAGATCCACAGTGGACCTATAGTATCGACTATTATGTCGAGCACGTCCTGTCGGCCCATTTCCTTGAGGGTCAGCAGCAGCGACATAATGCTGTTGGCATGCGTTATGGCCGTGGAACTGTTACCGTTCGAGCAACTGCTCGAGCTACCCATGCAGCTGCTCTTGCTGTTCGCCCGGCACTCCCACAGGTTGAGTATCTGCTCGGTGGGCGATGGCTTCGTGGCAAAGTAGGCGATGTAGCGGTCGGTGCTCAGCTTCTTGGCCAACAGACGCCAGTCGCGTTCGTCGGCGCGCGGCGGGTCGAGGGCGGCGCATATCAAGCGCTTTGTGGCATGCGGCAGCTGCACAAAGTCCAGCACGCAGCTCTCGTTCACGTAGTTGCCCTGTCGATCGATCGAGATGGTCGTATTCGTTGTCGATGCCAACTCCTCCGCGGAGCCGCACAGCTGCTGTCCGGGCATGCTGAAGCTGCAATAGTCCGCCGGATCGTGGCCCTGGCCGAAGTCCACGCACAGAGCATGCTGCTCCTGCCGCCGCACACTGAACTCGCAGTGCAAGATCGAATTGTTGCTCAGTATGTGCTGGTAGGGTATCGCGTGCTCGTACTGCGCCGCCTCCAGCTCGCTGCTGCGCACGCGTATATTGAGATTCAAGCTGTTCAGGTTGAAGGCGAACACCTGACTCTCGCCCAAGTAGCTGCCGCCCAGCTTGCACTCGACGTTGGCGCAGATGTCGCGACTGTTGGGGAAGTCCTTGACCACATAGATGCGCAGGCTGCAGTTGGCGCTGCTCGGCGGCGTGTGCTGACTGAACGCCAGCAGCTTCATCTTGATGGCGGGCTGTTGTATGCGCGGCTCGGCGACTACGGCAAAGTGGCCCAGCTGTTCGGTCATTATGTAGACGGACGTCGGCTCGAGCTGCACGAACATGGGCGTATTGATGGTCTCCTCGCCCACGGAGACGGCGCGGCGCCAGCTAACATTGAGATCATCGTGCTCACTATCGGCATGATAGATATGCACGTGCCACTGCTCCGGATTGAGCAGGCAGTGCGGTATCTTGAGTATCACGGGCTTGACGAAGCCGTAGTTCCGTGGCGCACAGTGCACCACGCTGCTGCACAATATGGAGCTGTCGGTGGCACAGGCGATGCGACTGCACTCGTCGCTCAGCAGCATGAGAGAGACGTGCTTCTTCACGTGCTTACCAATCGCCAACTCGGGCACGAAGAGCAACAGCTCGCCGCCGTACAGACGCAGCTGTCCGCCATTGCTGCCCAGGAGCTCGTAGCTGCTGCTCTTCGAGGCGTTCAGTATGGAGAGCTTGGCATTCATGTCGAAGGTGGAGTTCGCTGTGCGGGGGGCAGAGGGAGGTTGAAAGAGACTTTCAATTAGTGCCAGTTTAGCTATTGACTTGCTGTCTGTTACTTACAGGTATCCGCCGTGGAGGAGTCGCCCGTTTCGGATAGATAATCGGCGCTTAAATCATCTATGGGATTTGTGTAGCTATGGGGGAGAGTAGGCAAATAGAAGCAAAATAAGTTAGTTAACTGTTTTACAGTTATGAGATGAAGGCAGAGTTGTGAAGAGGGGGAAAGGAATTCAAACTGTGAAGCCTCCTAAGGACTTTCTTCTTCTATACCCATTCAATAGGTATAACGCCTCCAACTCCATGCCATAAACCATACACATCTCAGTTAAAGAGCATCTCCTACTCTACACAAGCATAGAGTATATATAAATATATATATATATATATATATATATATATATATATATATATATATTTTGAATCGTGGCTTGAACGCAATTGCAATAACCAAATACAGTCGGTCTACAGTGGTAATCCGCTTTGCGGGATTAAGGCACAAGAATCGATCGAAGGATTTGGCAAAAACTTACTTCGCTGCGAGGTTGGGCACATCGTAGTGGTGCTCCGTGACGCCCATGCCCACGATATGGTCGGCGGGCAAATAACGATGTCCGGGATTGACATAATCGTATCCCAAATTGGCTGCCTCGATGTGCATGCGCATCTCCTTCTTATCGACAACGCCGGGCATATAATCCGCATCCATAACTGCAACAGAGAGCGGAAGCAGCAGCAGCATCAGCATCAGCAACAACTGATTCAATTGAGGTGAGTCGACTAGCGAGTGCGACCGCAGCGAGGACTTACCTGACCGAGCCATGTTGTAGTGGGGATTGTGACGTATGCCGCGGCGGGCGCAGCAGATGAGCGCGGTGCCAAAGGCAAAGCAAACGGCGGTAATGAATGCCAGACCCAAGTACAATGTCCAATCGAAGTCTGTGAATAGAGTGGGTGAGAGAGAGAGAGGTAGGGTGTGAGTGAGAGAGAGATGGCAGATGGAAGTTCAAGTAAAGAAAGTTTCAATAAAATTGCTGATTTTGATTTTTATACCCTGTTTGAAAGTGCTTCAATGGGGTATATAGGAAACGGAATGGAACAAAGGAAAATTTGTGGGGGTTATATAGAGCTCGTCAGCTGAAGCTGACTCGAGTCTAACCCTCTTCTTTAATCTGTCGGTCTGTTCGTCCGTATGTAAGTTTTTTGCTTCCGTTGTTCGTCTATCCTTTTATCTGTCTATCTGTCAGTCTAACCGTCAGTCCTCATGCATGAACGCTTTAATCTTAGTATCCATAAGAGCTTAAGATTTGATCTAACTTGAGTCGTAGTACGTGCGGTTTAAGTTTGATTGAAATCAAGGATAATATGATACAATTTCATCAAACATCAGTACAGCCTTTGGACTATCTTCAGCAGATTCCTAGAGAGAGTGCTTTAGGATGTTCATTCCCAGCTCTAACAACCCCAACAGATGTTTGCATTTCCTTGTTATCGATTACAAAATCGATAACAAATTCGATTAGCTGAAGCCCTCCTCACTCCACTCATCAAATTTGCTTTATAGATTATGCCAAAGTCAACTAAAATCATATAAGACTTAGTCCACAGAGTGTGGGGTCTGACATGACATGATTCAGGGTAACTATTAGTCAGTCAGCCCCCACCCATCCGCCACTCTCACTTGTATTAATCTGCGCCTTGGCGAGCAGGCACAGTTCGAACTCTCCCGCCCTCAGTGCGGGCCATCCCTTGATATTTGCCAGCCTCCTTTTGCATGCCAATCGCAATCTTTGTCTTTTGTGTTTAAAAAGGAATGTCTACGCACCGAAAGTTGGCAGAAACCAAAAACGCGGTCGCATCCAAAAACCAAAAACCAACAAAAAAATCAACCAACAATTTTTGCTGTTGCCATCATCAATCCAGAGCAGCCAAGCGTAGCCGTATCCATACCAAAGCCATACAATTCCATACCATTCCGTGGCGTTCCCATGCCACGAGTCCCTCGGTTATGGCTGTGTATATGTCTGTATTTAATGTTTTATGTTTGTATGCAGAGAGTTCGCCCCAAACTGGCGTCTATTTCGCATTATTGTGCGCTGCCCCCCGCCGTCAACATGGCCCACACATATATACCCCATAAAGCGCATCCCATACTCCCCCAACATTTGGCTCGCCATTGTTGTTACTCGGCTTGTTTCCGTTGCTGTGATTGTTGTCGTCATTGTTGCTGGCGCTGCCTGGAATCGCTGCAGCGCAAGGAATTACTCCCCATATATATATATATATATATATATATATATATTATGATTATTACACACACACACACACACATACACCCACACACACACACTCAGGCTGCATTATGCAATGTATGAAATGAGCAATTATATTCGCTGTAAATCAGCGACAGCGAGCGCATCGGAAACATCCTTCGCTGCTCTGAATGGAGCCCTTTTTCTACAACTTTGGCGAGTTTTTCTTGCGCTTTCCCTTTTCCATTTGCGCAGTGCATTTCGCATGTTGATTCCTTTCTTTTTTAACCATCTCCTGTTCGGGACATCAAAAGCGTATTTGTCATGCTAAGAGATTAGAGACCGTTCACATACATATATAGTATATATATATATAGTATATCTGGTACTTGCTGCTCCACAGCCTGTCGCCACAATGGCCACATAATAAAGCCTCGGTAAAGTCCCAACTGTTGCAGCTAGCCGCGCTGGGCCGCACTGGGGTCTGTCCCCCCAAGGGATATTAGCCCTGGCTCCCAACTGCGACGCTGATCCACAGGCAAATGTAATAAAATGGAAAATAAGCCAAAGGCTCAAGTCAAAACCAACAAAGTGTCACTCTTCATTCGCAGAAACTTTTCAACAGCAATCAAATAACATAAAAAGTGGGCGTCAGCTGCAATTGATCGACTGCGAGATGCCCTGTAGTCGCATGGGAGCTGAGATGTTTGTGGGAGATTTTTGCTGCAGTGTGAGATCAGAGTAAGGTGGAGGCGGCAATATAGCCTTTAAAAGATGAAAGCTCACAAGGAGAGGGAGAGAGAGCAACATAGGGGAGAGAGAGAGAAGAGAAGTGAGGAGCTGTAGCTGCAGCTATCAAGAGAGAGGCAGAGAAAGGTCTGTTTGATCCAGCCTGTTATAATCTCTACTTAAGCCTTTACCTATTTAGTAATTTGCAGCGGGTTTATACCTATCTCATAAAGAAGTCTTTAAAATGAAAGCTCAAAGAGAACGTAGAGAGGGAGACTGGGATACAGAGAGAGATACCATGATTGCTGCAGCTCGATTCAATATCTTATAGTCTTAATGCTACAGGATATGTAACAAAAAAGTGAGAGTAAGGGTATATACCTTTGAAAATACTCTGAACGGAAAGCTTAGAGGAAGCTGCCTGCCTTATGTGGCCTGCTCTAATCCCTGTTAAGCCTTGACTGTCTTTTCGTTATGTGAACAGGGTATATACTTTAAAATAAGAGAAATCACAGAAACTGAACAAAATTCTTAAAGAAAACATTCCAATCAAGAAATATGAAGCAAACGCTGTTGCCTACTTTAAGCTCTGCTAGCCTTGCCTTGCCTTGTAATCAAGTCTACAGGGTAAAGAGAGAAAACATGGTAGTACTGAGCCTTGGCAGCCTCTTAGTCTTTTTTAAAGGGTATAATTAAGTATGTTTTCGAAAGGAAAGTATACACATCATCAGCTACCTATTTCAATTTCTATTAGGCCCAGCCCACCCTTCCTACCTGTCCACAGGGTATATACATACCAAATGTACGAAAAAAAATCCACCCGCAAATGTACCAAAAATGATGTGTTGAATGGTTTACGAACTTGCCGCTGCGGCTGCTGCTGCTGCTGCTGTGCTGCTACCGTTCTATCCTGATCCTTTCAATTACACACTGTGACAGTCGCATAATTGATCCCAATGGACCGAGCCAGCTAAGGCCCAGTCCCCCCCAGAAAGGGGGCAAAAAGAAGAATCAGATTTGATTTGGGTTTGCCAATTGATTGTAAATCGTGGCACAAACAGCAACAATGACACGTCGAAAGCTTCAAAGTGGTTGCTGGGTGGGCACAAAGTATGGGAATGGAAGCTGGAGTAGCAATAAGTGTTGGGTTGAGTTAGAGAGACTGTCAGAGGGAGTGGGAGGGAGAGAGGGCGCATGATACTATCCTGAATGTCTTTGTCGCATGCCTAATTATGTGGCAAAAGTGCATAAACAAGGGCCAGGGCTACTTTAATGGCGGCCACTGTAGGGTTGGCGATTGATTTAGTCAACCTAGCTAAAGCTGTGTGGGCTGCTCGCTCGTGAAAGTGCTTGAACGGGTATATTGGTTGTGTGGGTAGTGTATGAATGGCTACATGGAGATAGAGACTTTAAATCGGATATCTATCTATATGATAGAGAGAGATGTCGATAGATAGATCTATCTATTTATGTGATAGAGATGTCGATAGATAGATAGAGATATAGATAGATGGAGATAAAGATAGACTGAGAAATAGATAGATAGAGGGATAGATATGTTGATAGGTAGATAGATAGACAGACAGTCAGATAGATAGATAGATGGAGATAAAGATAGATGGATAGATAGATATATAGATAGATGGAGATAAAAATAGATTGCGAAAATATATAGATAGACACAGGTATAGACAGAAAGATAGATAGATGGATAAATAGATAGATAGATAGAGAGATTGATAGAGAGATAGATAGACAGATAGATAGATACATAGTTAGAAAGACAGATAGATAGATTGCCGACGTTCCATGTCCCCCAGTGTCATTCATATATATATTAATATGATTTCCAATCAATCTAAAGGTGAGAACTGATATTCTTTTAAGTCAACTCTTGTGCTCTTCTATATTAATTATATCATTAACTAACAGCCATATTAAAATACAACATTATACCCTGATTTCCCATTTTCAATGGGCTCAGGGTATAATAAAGCCATATTGGAGCATGGCAAAGCGGATAAAGCTTTATCTATAGCTATATAGCTTTATCTAGCTAACCCGCACTGTTTAGAGCTAGCTATAAATACTATGATCTCTTCATTGACGAAAACCTTTCAAATATTATCGTCATTGAACGAGTATGCCACAGTCGGTTACAGCCGACTGGAACACTCTTATTTTCTCTTATTTTTGGCATTTGGATAAAAGTGCGGATTGAGTGGCCTTTTCTAAAGTTGGGTGGTTGATTTATTTTAGCATTTTTATAGAAGTTCGGCTATGGCTGGGTGGGAGTAGGGGTTGGGTTGCGGCAGGGGGACTGACAGGAGATATGCACAAACAAAATGCACTTGGTTAATTTCCCATTGTGACAATCAGCGCTGAGTGCTTAGCTTTTGTATTGTGTGGCCTGCTACGCTCTACGTCGCTCGTCTGGTTTGTGTCTATTTGGTGGGCACTGTGTGTGCTTGTTATTGTTGTCGGTAACTGTCTACTTTGTTGCTGACTGACTGGCTGACTGGCTGACTCTGTGTCTGGTTGTTCTGTTGTTGTCATAAACACACTTACCATCCTTGCCAATCTGGCATTGCTCTCCACGGCATTCGGCCGTTTGTATATCCTTGCCGGGGCACAATGATTTGCCATATCCTGAGCTATCAGACTCGCCCAGACTCTGGCTCTGGCTCTGGCTCTGACTCTGGCTGCTAGTGGCGCCATCACTGCTGCTGAGTGCTGCCGGGCTCAGCTCGCTGGCATCATCTGCCACATCGGCAATTGTGGCATGCGTCAGGCATTTTCTGCGACGCACTTGTATGCAATCCGCGGAACAGATGCTCCACTCGCTCCACGACGACCAGCGTGCCACTGAAAGGAGGCGGAGACGGAGAGTGAGTTTTGAGAAATCAAAAGTCATATTAACATGATTTAGCACACATTTTTATGAAGCCCCCAACGTACGGCCGTACCCAAGTGCCATTTATCACGGCGGGCGACCGCCCAAGGATCTCGCTCACATGACTTATACAGCTGTAAGTGGATATTTGCTTTTGATGGGCCACAACATTACAGTTTTATGGCGCTGCTTTAGCTAATAGATGCGTTGCAATTATGCCACCTTTTAACTAAATGCAGCGTTTAGAATTTATGAGCCCCGGGGGAAAGCTGTCGGAAAAATGCGCAGATAAATATGTATCTCGGCCGGCAGTGGCCCCAGCCCCTGAGCCCCTCAGCCCCTTCAGCTGCTCTTGTGTGAGTTAAAGTGATTGTCATTTTAATGCTTTTCTATTTTCGCATTTCGCTTTCAATGTTTTTTTGTTTTTGGGGTAAACAAAAAGCGCAAAATGTGCATGTTATGAATGGGTCTTGACTAGATATGTATGCCTATATATATGTATATATATATATATATATATATATATATATATATATCGGCATTTGTCACTTCCGCCCAAGCACAAAAGCCACCCCCAAGCAAAAAGGCAAATTGTCTTGCCCAATAACACGTTTTTGCCTAGCCAGACCAGACCAGGCCAGGCAGTTAAGTTATGTAGGACTCGAGTGTGTGTGTGCGTGTGTGTGTGTGTGTGTGCGAACGCATCCTGCCTGTCGCCCCTGCTGTGCTGGCAGCCCGCCGCCTTCAAGGGTCTGCTTGGGCCAGACCTCAGACTTTGTTGCATGAATCAGACAGCGTAAATCGTGGTAAGTGATTTTTAAGTCAACAATGACGTCACCTCTTCGTGCCGAAGAGGGAAGATTGAACACAGAACTATATCGGAATCAGCAACAGATACAGATAGAGATATATATGTATATTTCTGCGCCGTGGCACAGCTGGAATGAATAAGTGTACGGTTCGTTGACGCATCCGGCGCGCTCTACGGCTGGATGCTGTTGTTGAGGGCCTTCGGCACAGTTTAACACAATTGTTTATTGAATTGTAAAGCGTGACCCACGACCCCAACCGGACCAGGCCGCCCAGCACATCCCAGAGACCCAGCGCGCTTAACAGTTTTTGGCTCGTTAAGCATTTAAACATTTAAGCCAGCAAACCCTTTATAGTGTCTGAGCCCCCTTTTTGGCAAAAAGTAGCCCCCGCCACTGGCGGCTGAATGAGATGCACATTGTCAGGCTTTCGTGTTCAACTTACTGCGCTTACTCGACGAAATGTCAAATCCATCAGCGCTCACAATTTGAGTGTCCTCTGTTGTGTGTCAGCGTAATCAAGGGCATGGGCGTGGGCGTGGGCGTGGCAGACGTAGGTAACCATCAGCAGCAGCAGCAGCAGTATCAGCAGTTGTTGAAGCGTCGTCCATAAGGTTGACACGATTCCATGGGGATGAAAAAGTCATAAGTTGAGAGAGAGGAAAAAAAACCGAAGCGAAATTTAAAATTAATTTTATGACACACTTTTCATAGAAAAACGCCATCATCCCCATAGCCACCCACAGCCACCCCCACCACCCACTTGAAGTGTATTGCTATTGCTTCCTCAGCAGAAGCAGCCCCCACTCTCGCTCGCTCGCTCGCTGTTGCCAGCTCCATTTGGCCCGCTTGTCTGTCAACAATTGCTCATTGCTGTGCCCGCTGTGAGTCGCTCCCGCTCCCCCACCCTCCCGCACCCGCTCTCTGTGCACTACAATACAATGTGCAATACAATAAATTTACATGAATAAAAGTGAAGAGTCTCAAACACATGCCGCCCGTGCGTCTGTCACAAAAAGCGCCCCCTCCGACCAAACAGCTCCACATGCAGGCCCAAAATCCCGTTGTGCAACGGCCCACTCCCCCCCTAGGCCCTAGCTGCGTCGTGCCCTTGTGCTACCCCTGCCGCTGCCCCTGTCCTTGCCTTTGCCTTTGCCTTTGCCTTTTGTCACCATTTAGTCAGCGCCTGATGACTGACTATGCCGCCGGCAGACGCCCCCAGGTCCCGCCTGCTGTCCATTCCCAATCTATCCATCTATATATACGCATATACAGTTATATCTCGTGTGGAGATATCTGTCGTCGTTTCAAAAGGCAGCAGCAGCAGCAGCGGCAGCGGCAGCGGCAGCGGCAGCAGCTACTTCACAATAGCAGACGCAGTCGAATGCGTGTTTAAAATGAAATACTCGGCGCTCACTCAAACATTTATTGGACTATTGTTTAAAGGCGGGGTAGTGCGAATACTTCAGCAGCTTTGACCCATGAAATTTTGGGGCTTTTGAATTCGCAGAATAAAATCAAATTCTGTTTTTAATTGTTATTAATTGAGTTGGTCTTTGAGTTGTACATATATCTGTGTATATATATACACTGATTGGGGTTTTGAGAGGCACATCTCTATGTATAAACATTATTTCTGCTTAAATGTGTTTATCATGTGAGTCAAATTGAGTTATAGTAGCTTGTAGCTTGAGATTAACTATGAATTTTAGCTATGAATCTTTTGTCTTTATATATATAAAGTCAGTTATACACTCTCCTTGACTCTAATGCATGAATCAAGGAAGTTTAGGAACAGAACAAATTGATCTCTATATCTTATATTTGTTTTGTCTCCTTATAGACGAGGCTGTTTGAGTTGAATTCTATATGATTTTATCCCAAATACAAACTTGGCCAACTAACTAACCAAATTCCATAATTTATATATTTTCAGAAAGGCAGCAAAGCTCGGAATTAAGTTTTTAACAAAAAAATAAGGTAAGAACTTGACATAAGATATTTTTGTTCTTTAATCTATAAAATTGTATATAATATTTTGAAAGTACAAATGAAATGTTTTAAATTCATTGCTGCTTTCTATGCGCTACTTTAACTTGTTAACTGGCTTAACTCAAAAATATATTTGACTTGCATAAACTTAAGACTTCTCTGCATCTTCAAAATGATATTTAACTTGCATACAAATCCATAGATTTTCTTCTCTTCTGAAGCCTCAAACTAAGGCCCAGTAGAGTTTTTCCTTCTTAACTGAGCTCAAGTAAATAAAGAAGCGCCCAGCTCTTAAGCTTCTGCCCCAAGACAATCTATAATTCTCTACTTTGATCATACCCAAAACTTAGCTTCATTTGCCTTTTCTTTTCCAAAACTCCCTCTCACTTTCTGCACTTCAATATGGTAACTAAGGTAAGTGTATTTCCGCTTCGTCTTGCGACTGCGACATTTTGTGCTCCTGCCACATTTTGTTGTTTCTTTTTTTGGAACGCCCTCTTGAACTTTTGCGGCGCAGTGCTTTGTGCTTCGGCTCGTTTGGCTGGGTGTGAAAAATGTGCGTGGCCCAGGCACAATGAGCGCTGCTGTGTGGGAGTGGGTGGGTGGGAGGCTGTGGCTGGCAACGGGAGCGGCTAGGTCACAGGGACTCAGGTGGCGGAGCTCGCGGCCATTTAAATTGACAATTTTTGTTGTTGGCACTTCAATTACGGTTACACTTTAAAACGTTACGTTTTATAGCGCCCCTCCCTGCGCCCTGGAGCATCCCCACACAATTTGTGGCTAACCAGAGGAAACGCTGTTTTCGGTTTTACCTGGACATGCGGCACAGTCCGCCGACTTTTGGATCTGCGGACCCGCACACTGCGCGCCGCCATTCAAGGGCATCGGATTCGTGCAGGTGCGCGTTCGTTTGCGTCCCTGACTCGGTTTACCGCTGCATTTGCACTCGCGCCAAGGGCTCCAGGCGCTCCAGCCGCCATTCACTGTGGGCGTAGAAGAGAGACAGGCACAGGTAGTACAGGTAGTTCATAAAATATTTCGTTTATAGCATTTACTGACCATAGACAATGAGCACGGCGGAGTCGGACACACGTTTGCCGGCCAAGTTCTCGGCACTGCAGCTGTAGTTGGCCATATGATGCAGCGCCACCTGGCGTATGGTGAGCGTACTGCCAGTTACAGTGATGCCCGTATCACTGTCGCCAGTTAGCTGCGCATTATTCTTGTGCCAGCTGAGCTTCGGCTCCGGGAAGCCGCCAGGCGGCTCGCAATGCAGTTCCGCACGGCTGCCCAGCTCCAGGCGCAGCGAGGTGGGCGACTGGCCAAAGGACTTGCGAATGTCTGCGAAGGGAAATGTGCGGTTAAAGTTAGGGTACGGCTTTTGTTTTTGCTGGGAATAAGCTAGAGATGGGTGAGTGTACATAGTGAAGGCCTACGATTGCGATTCACAATAAATGCCAGAGCCAACACGAGCTCATATTTGGCTATGCTAGCGCTCTCACGCGTTTCACGTCACGCTGCGTCTCACTCACACTCACGACACGCGCCCATCCCTAACTGCAGTGCCTCCGCCCTAATACTCACATGCAATGTGGACCGTGGCCGACTGACTCTTGACCACGCCGCGCGACGACCACGCCTGGCACTCGCATTTGAACGGTCCCTTGCCGAAGTACTCGTCGACAAGATCGCGATGTATGGTGGCGGTGACCTCCTCCATGTGCACACCTGTGTGCGGATCCACGTGCTTGTCGTGCGTCGATGGCGGCGGCTGCGAGCTGCCGCTGCATTTGAAGTGCAGCTGCAGGGCGTGCGATGCCTTGCACTTGAGCACCGCCGGCCGATTCTTGACCACGAAAACGCTTTCGGGTTCGCTGAGAAATATGGGCAGCGTATTGCTGGCCTCCGCCGTATTCAGTTTGCCGGCATTGAACTCCTCCAGCAGGGAGGAGCCCGAGACGGTAGCCGAGGCGGAAGTGCGGCTGTCCTCGCTGCTATTGACCGTCGAGTCGAGATTGAGGCGCTGCTGCGGCGCCGTTAGCTCGGTGACAACGTCCTCCACATCCTCCAGCGAGGCGGAGTTGCTGCTGCCATAATCCAGAGGCAGCTCGCGACAGCTGGCCAGCCAGATTAGCTGCAGGCTGACTAAAACTATAATCACATTTCCGGCTTTACCTAACAACAATGACATCATGTTTGCTTCTCTCTCTATTTGTTGTTCGTTGACTCCTCGTTTACAATTCGTTGTCAGGTTTTTTGATCACTTGTCCTGCGTTTCCTGTGCACCTGCTGCACCTGGTGCTGCTGTCTGCTAGCATTAGCCGCCTTTGGTTTAGGCGAGATCTGTGAAGTTAGATAAGAAATGCATTAAAATAAAAATGTCTCTTAACGCAGCACGTACTCCACTGGCATTCCATTCCCATATGTCAGCTAACACTCTAAACAGCCACAGCTCAACTTCTTCTGCAGCTCAACTTCTTGACTCTGCTTCTTGCGCGCATGCAATTTTAGCCCCAGCGCATGTTTGTCAAAGTCAAACTGGAAAAAGTGTCCATGAATGAACTAAAGTGTTCATATCTTCCACACCCAGAGAGGGAGAGAGAGGGAGAGAGAGACAGACAGAGTAGGAGGCACCTACAACAGCGCATTTATAATCATTATGCCCAACGTTTAATTTGTTACAGTCAATGCGACTGGGCTAATCACCTACTCCGTACAGGAAGTTGTGACAGCCCACTCTATCCGAACTTGTTGATTGAGGAAATTGAGTGGGAAATGGGCAAGATAAAGTAAATCAAATCACAGCTCAGCAGTAGCTTGGAAAGTGATTCGAAAGGGAGTTGTGCATAGAGACTGAATTTAACTGTTATACTACTATATTTCGGTTTCTGTTACCTGTCGACTTGTCTAGTTGTGCATAGAGATTGAATTTATCTCAAGTTGGTATAGGTACACGCTCGTAATATCAAACTGTTATACTGTTATACATTTTCTGTTACCTGTCGACATGTCTATTCTATTTTCTAAGCCAGTGAAAATATCTTTAAAACGGTATTAAAATACTTTAAACAACTGATATACTGTTATAATTACATTTAGTACTTATAACATCAGTTTATTCATCAACTTCCAAGAGTTATAGTGAAGTGTTATACTATTATAATTGATATTTTACATAGATTTATTCGTCGTGTATCTAGATAGGTCTGTTCTATACTATTCTCTGCTCAGAATAATGCTTTCTAATAGCTGCATTAAACTGTTATACTGCTATAACAACTTCTGTAATCATTAAGAGCTAATTTACTCTATAATTTATTAAAAAAATGCAAATCACTACGTATATCTACTGAGAACTCATTTATCACTAAACTGTTATACTGTTATACTTCTTTTGTGCTTTATCAATTTATGCCTCCTCCATCTTACGCCTCTGCTCATCTATACAAAACTGAATCAAAGCACTTATAAAAAAACTTGATTAAAAAACCATTTCCTTTTGATATACGAAACTGTTATACCATGACTCATCAATCTTTTCACAATGTGAGCCCATTCTATTCTCATCTACTTCAAAACTCAATCAAGTAATCATTAAGCACGAATCCAATGTAAATTTTTAAAATTTACATCAAATATAAATATCATATAACCTGAAGTAAATGTGAATATCATGTTACGTAAGAAGAGAATGGCACGCCCCCCGCCCGGCCCGTTGGCCATTAAGACACGACACTTCACTTGAATGAACCATCTTTTGTATAGGACATCCTGCGATGGCAACTACATCGATTTTCGAAAGTTTGTCATCATCAATCAGTCTATTAGGCTATGCTAAGCGATATGCCCCGAAAGACTGTAAGAGAGGTGCACACACACACACACACACACGCACGCACAGCAATTGTCTTATTTGTTATGCAAGTCATGTGTCAAGTTCTACGAATCGCTGGTACCGAATCGAAATATTAATAACAGCTATGTATACATAAGTACTTATAGCCATGACCAGTGACTGCGTCGATAGATAGCTAGCTCTGGCCAGGACGTGCTCTGTGTGGGAACTTGCAGCCTTTTGTCTTTGGCCAGAGAGAGAGAGAGAGAGAGAGAGAAAGGGAAGGAGAGTCTCAGCCCCAACTTTGGAGTTTATGTGTTTGCCTTTGTAATTATGCATTAATCATGCATAAGTTTAAACTGAAGCCTACGGCACACACACTTTTTTCCCAGTTTACTGCTGCCTCTTTGACGTTGGCTTTTTAATGCCTGGCTATGGCTTATACATAGTTAAACAAGCCGATATGCAAATGTTGCGGAAATGCGGCGCGTTGTCAAATGTATTTATGATTGGGCCGAAAAAGCGAGCCAGCGCGACAGTAGCCACGCTTGGCTATAACATATCGGGTAATAAGAGAATTAAAAGGAAATATATGTATATATACATATATATATATATATATATATATATATATATATGTAAAGACTTCTCCCACTCGCTGGCTTTGGGCGAGCTCATCATCTACATCGTCACGAGCGTCATTTCTTTTGGTTTAAGCGCCTTTTATGCGTAATTCAATTGGATTTACAGGGTGCTTGTGGACACTTGAGTGTCTGTCAATATAAGTAAGTGTGTGTGTGTGTGTGTGTGTGTGTGTTGGTCAGATTATTATAATAGTATTCCCTACGGCACACACACGCACACTCAGCTGGCTTTGTTTGTGTGCATTCAATTATGGCCAAATCTTGAAGTTGGTTATTGTTTTCGATTTGTCTAGACTCATGTTTGAGCAGGCTCTCTTAACACACACCCACACACACACACACACACACACACATGCATATGTGTGCCTGTATCTGCTTCATATTTGCTCTACTGCTTAAATAAATTAGTTTTTCGGTCAGGCTGGGCATTCATTATTCAGCCCAGCTCCCATATTGGGTTACTTTGTCTATATAAATTTCTATATAGCTCATCTGATTGATTAAAATTTGTGCGTAATTGTTATTTGTTGCAACTTCCTGTTGCAAATTTATGAGCATAATTATCGACTGGCTGCAGCTATTAAAATTGTGCGAGCAACCTGCCTGCCCGATGCCTGCTGCCTGCTGCCTGCTCGTAAAGATTAATCAAAATGTGCCACATCAAAATCGTTAAATCGCCAGATTCACAATTTCGTTCCAACGCCGCCTACTCCACCTACTTCTGCATACATATATAAATATATATATGTATATGTATATAGTGACTGCCTTATCAGACTTACAAATTGTGTACTTTGGCACATTGGTGCATGTTTGCACATTCGAATACCCTGTAACGTAGTGAGGCGGCTTAGGCAGCGAGAGTTAAGTTAAGGCAAGCTTAGCTCAGGGTATGAATATATATGAAGATATATCTATACATATCGGTGCATGCTAAGTTATATATAAATCTGAAGCTAGGCTCAAAAGATATTATACGACTTAGCTATGGTATATGGAGAACATAATATAAACATTGAAACATAGAAACATAAACTATCTTAATGTTTTCTCAACTAAATTCTATAGAATTCTGTATAATATATACATACATATTTAAGAGTACGCAATCAGTTTTAATAAGACAGCTGTCTATGGATAAACGAGGCATTGAGTGAATTAAGCTATAAATCTTTCTATTGGCAAAAGTTGTTCAAGTTGTTGCTATAAATTATATAAGTAAACAGATTTCAGAAGAACATTCAGAAATGTCTCAAGCAAATGAAACTGATCTTCTAGTTAGATAAAGACTTGATGTGTTTATAAATATATAGATAGATGTAGATGGATATCGATTAGTTTGTCAAGATTATAAGAAACCTTGAATAGGTATCTATGACGTCTATTGATGGAGCTTAATGAGATATGGACTAACCTAAACAAAATTAAACATTTATATCTACTATTTGATGTGTATCTGAAAAATGTTAGCCTCTCTTTTTATCTTATTATATAAGATTCAATATTCTATAGCTCATATATCATAAAATCGTTGAGCAAAAAAGATTGCTAGATATTAGAAGTTTGAAATGGAAGTCCAGTAAGTATATATATCATTTATGATATAATAATAATAATTTACTGCGCTCTATATATTTTATGTCTATCTCTGCTCAACTATCGTATCGTTAAGATCTGAAAGCATAAGAATTGTGAAGCTGTGAAGTATTAGTGATATTCTGAGAATATTTGAAAACACATGGAACATATTTGATGCACTCATTTAAATTGAGTTCATTTTGCTAAAGAGCTTCTCTGAATATGACAACATACTTATATGACAACACACGACAATTTTCTAAAGCCTCGCTTAATTTGCAGGGTAACTGCCAAGTCAAGTCGAATATGCAGCAGTAGCTGGCAAATGCACTTGTTTTAAATAGATTTTTAATGAACTGAAGTAGGCCAAATGGATTGTGTAAAGCGCTTATCAGCGGCATTTCATTGTGTGTGCACTTTATAATCGAATGGATTTTATTTATTGGAACCGCAAAAGACATAAAAAGAGACGATGTGGGAGAGAGAGAGGGTGAGGGGGGAGAGAGGAGTGAGTGTGAAAGAAAAATCAGCAAAGCTTTGCATTGATTTTTGGCAAAGAGGGGAGACTGACAGCGAGACTGACAGACAGACAGACAGACAGGGGCTTTAGATTTATGGCTGGATAGTAGAGATTGCGTGTGCATATAATCATCTTATTTTGTACGCTGCGAGGGCAGTTCCGCCTCTGAACTTTGGCGGAGGAGTTGGCTGGCTGACTGCCTGCCTGCCTGGCTGTCTTCCTAGTCAGCAGATAGTGGAAGCGCAAGGCAGCAGCTGAATGAATGAATGAATGAAAGATTGCGTGGGATAATCGGCGTCGCATTCAATTTAATTTCACAACTATTGCGCAGCTTCTTCCTGTATACAAAGAGAGAGAGAGAGATGTGTACGTGTGTGTGTGAAGAAAAGAACTTTTAAAACTTCCCGCACTGAAGATTGGGGGAGCAGTCAGGCAGGCAGGCAGGCAGTCAGCTCAGACAATGGCAGCAAAAACAAGTGAGCATTCTATAAAATAATTGATGACTGACTGACTCAGTCGGTTGGCAGCAATAATTTTTATGCCTCTCCACAGCACTTCAGATACACACACACACACACACACACTCTGGCACACACACTCTTGTATACTAAAATCAAATGCCACTCGAAAATTCAGCGGCAGTTGCTGTGCGACGCGCCTTGAAGATGAAGCCAAATGCTGAAGTGTAGCTGGCAGATGCCGCTGCTTCAATTGCGTGTGACTTTACCACTGCGTGTGTGTTTGTGTGTGTTGGAGTGCTGTGTGTGTAGTTATGTTGTACAATCTCTGAACATCTGTAGCACAAATGAAATCTTCAGAACTCAAGGGACCGTGCGGCTGCCTCTGCCTCCGCTGGTTACTCTGGCAATCGTTGCCGCATGTGGAATTCACATGTTGCGCATTTTGCCCACACGCACATAACTGAGCTGCTCTTTAGCTACTATAAAGCCTAGCTATTGTGAGTTTGCCTTTTAATTTGCTGCTTCTTTTTGGGCCAGTCTTGTAATCAAACAATTAAAGATGATTTTAATTAATCTATTTATAAGCGAGGCACAAAGCCTCCCTCAAAAATATTGCTGCTGCTGCTGCTGCTGCTGCTGCTGTGAGGGTTGACAACAGCAACATGGACAACGACAGCAACAACATCTTTAAATTAATTAAGCGTAATTGTTGTCGAATTAGAAACAAAAAGTTTCAGCCATGAATTATGCGCCCGCGTAGCCGATAGATACATAGATACATATGTTGTAACAAGATACAATACAATAGATAAGACAACGCACACACACAGAGACGGTTGGACATGTGCATGCAATAAGCAAATTATTTATTATGCCACATCTGAGTTAAATAAGTGGAACAGCACAGCTCAGACCGACGACGACGACGATGACTCTTATCATTTGTATCTCATTAGAAAAGTTTCAATCTAGCTGGCAAAGTTTTGTTTGCTGCTCAGCTGCTGACCAGCTCTAATTGTAGTGGGCGGGGCGAAAGTTATTCGGCACACAAACACACACACACACACAGACTCAGGCTGGTCTAATTTATGATGCCGCCTGGCGCAAAACAAATCGATGGCCAAAGCAACTGCTGCTGGCAGCTCAACTCAATGTGAAGACATTTCGCCTTTTAACTGCGACTATAAATTAAATGGAAATGTTGCAAATGCTGAGACTTGAATGGAGAGATTCAATGATATAAATATGTGTATATAAATACACAGTTGGATCAATTGAATATAAATAAAAGCAGCCATCGTCAGCTAGAGTGAGAGCTGAGCCTTAGAAGCTGTTTGCTGGGCTATGCTTTTTAAGTGCTCGAAAAGAAATCTTGATTAAAGACAAGCTGGCTTAGATTTGGCAGAGTGATTAGGGCTTCTTCTTTGCTGTATTTAGTAGGGGGTTTTTCGAGGTGAAATGCATGGAAGCAGCTTGACAGATTCGGCTAGATATGACATAGAAAATAAGTCTTTAAATAAGTAGTCAACAAAATTATTGAGTAAAATCTTGATTAGAGTTCAAACTGGCTTTGTTGCCAAATAATTTCATCAAAAAGTAAATCAAGCAACAAATAGCAACGGAAATTCTTGATATAAATTGCATTTAGAGGAATGCTTCTTATAGATACATACAATATAAATATACCCAATTCAAGCCACAATAATATAATACTTGTTCCAATTTGACTGAAGAAAGAAGAATCATATTAGAAGAACTTTCTAAATAAGTTTTATGCCCAACTTTTTAGTATTAACAATAGAGAGAGTGTTTATAATCCTAAGATCTTGGTCTACTCTTCTAATATGCTCAATTTTTCTTCTATCAACAGACCTCACACTTGCTCCAAGTCGAAATTAATATTGAGATTAAGTATCTTTAAAGAAAAGAAGTATCTAGAGAGACATGCTATAGATAGAAGGTTTCAACAGCTGAATAGCTAAGACCCTTCATTGACTTCTCCTTTCTCCTCAATTATTTCTTGTCAATTTTAAGACCAAAATTAATGATTTTACTTAGCACAATTAATCTGTCTCTTGCTATCTTAGGAATTCTAAAGCAACTCTAGATATTCATTTCCGCCTGACAATTTCTCCAACTTTCTACCCTTAATACGCTTAACCTGCCTAGAGAGATAATGGACATAAGGTAAGGCACAAATTGATCAGCGTTGCATGCTAATGCCCAGATAGTTTGTACCCGATACAAAGACCACAATTTATGACGGGCTATCCAGCTATCTACCTTTCGGCATGCGGCATTCTGCTTGAGGTAGACAAAGGCAGTTACGCACCTATTTCTATTTCCATGCAGATCGATGATCGACATCTAATCCAATGTTAAGTCGCAGGCGCTGAACCCGAGTGCCCCTATACCTACAGATGCCTGTAGATACCTCATGTGTAGGTAGCTCTGGCTGAGTTGTAACATGCGTTTGGTTCTTACGTCTTTCTTCTTCGGCTGCTTTTGGGGGCTCTGCTCAAATGACAATTAATCACCGCAGGAGTCGAAAGATGTTCGATGGCTCATGTTCGCTCCTACCGTTCCCATTCCCATTCCCATTCCCTATACCTATGCCTATCCCTATGCCTATATCCCATGGACATGGTTCCCATGCCAATAGACGCTGGCTTGTCCTTCGACCCGAACCCTTGTTTCACACACACCGCGCAGGAGGCGGAGTAGAACAACAGCTGTAAGCTCTAACTTGTACAGCAACCCCTAAAAATTATGACTAGCCTATGTGTATGTGTGTGTGAGTGTGCTTGAGTGTGTGTGTAAGCGTGTGACTTGGAAAGGGTAACAGCTCGCGTAAATTGTTAAAAAATAAAAGCAAAGACCAAATATCAAATGCCAGAAGAAATAAGTAAGGAGTATACAGTCGGGTGGCATTGACTGCTTGATGCTTGCTTGAAGTTGAAGTTAAGTAAATTTACTCAAGTTTTAGGCCTATCTTGGGAGAGATCAAAGTTGATGAGCTTAGCTTTGAGACTGTGAAGTAAAAAGTTTTTGATGATTACATCAGTTCAGTTAAGCCTATGGGAGAGGAATATTTAAGCTTTTAGGCAAGCCATAGGAGCAGTTACTAGTTAGGCTCTCAACTCTCTAAAGTCTCAAGAGTCTCATAGTTTCAGTGTCTTTCAGGTCTTAGATTCTTAGTTGTAAGACAATATGATTTATAACTCTCTATTAACTTTCCTATACAACTGGCCATAAGAATCCCCTATATATTATAAATATTTCTAATAAAAATTATATAAATTCGAGCTTTGTCATGCTTGCAATAGGCATAGACTAATCTTAAGCCTTTATCATATCAGACTTTAAGACACAGCATTGCCCAAACCTATATACCCCGTTTCTTCCGCCCGAGCGAGTACAAATTGAAACATCGTTCGTCGCATTCAAATTATATTCATTGCATTTTTGTCAACGCCTGAGAATTATTTTGAATGTCGCTGCTGCTCGTGGCAGTTTGTCAAGCTGTCAGTCTCTCAGCTCGTCAGTCCATCATGCACATTGAAAAGGGCATCATTATATGCCAATTGGCGATTGTTTGTTGCCCACTCGTTAGCGACATACGAGGGTCGCCGCTGGAGTACCCGCTTCTCAATCACACACAGAATATTATCCAATTGCAATTACTTTTTGGAAATTAGTTCAACAATTGCTGAGGGAGTTTCGACTGCTTTTTTGCATTAATTGATTGATTTGTTTGGCAGTTGCTGTTTGTAGGGGTTTCATGAGATAGCCGTAGCTATTTATAGCGGTTCATTTGTGTTAATCCTAGTGGAATGAAGACGATAATGTTACGTAATGGAGAAATTAGACAACTAATGGGAAATTTGTGTGAGTTACGCATTATTGAATCGAAGATCACAGTTCTTGATCCTAAAAGCTTGACTTAGGAGATCTTAGGAATACAAATTGAACGTTTTTAAGGGAATTCCTTGAATGATTGCTAAAAACATGAACTATTCTTCGAGTTTCATTCATATATTACGTTTTTAAAGAGGTTTTTTATGCCTATTCCTACCCATTCCTAACTAAATTAAAAGTAGCTCATATATTATCCATAAATTCATATAATTTACGCATTCGTACACAAGATCAGCCTTAAATAAACCATATATCATCTACAGTTTCATATACTAATCCCAACCTTCAATAAACCATATTTCACTTATTAATTTACTAATTTTCTGCCTATATGCGATCACACTTCAGCTTAAACCATATATAATTTATAGACTTTTACAATTTTCCAAAATGACTTTAATTACTGCCCGGCCAAGAAATAAAAATATAAAAACCATTAATAAGACAAATTTTTCATAGCCAAAAATGTCAACTCGAAAGATAGAAAATAGAAGAGGCAGAAAAACTTATTTGTATCCCATTGACTTTTGATGTTTCATGCTCAGTTCTCCGGCCTCCGTTCTCGGTTTTCAGTTTTTATGGTGCCGCCTTTTTATGGGCACCTTGTTTGGCCTCCAGGTCTAGGTGATATCATGGAAAGAACTTATTTGGGCCTGTGATGTATGTGGGCGCTTAGTCAACGAGCAACCCTCGCTCCTAAGGGGGGTTGGTAATTGCAACACGCATTTGAATTTCGAATTATGTATTTGAATAACGGTTATGTGCCCGAAAATTATAACTGTAATTGTGCGAGTGTCGCCAGCGCTTGTGGCATGTTGTACAAGTTGTTTTTGCTGCACGAGTTGTTGTTGTTGTTGTTGCATCTTTTTATCAATGCATTAAGTGCCGCCGCCGTCGCGCACTCATTATGAGGGCTTTCCCCCTCATCGCCGCCCTACTGCCTAGTCTTCCTCTTCGACTGCTCTCAGCGACCCTCGCGCTGACAAGAGCCACAGAAATATATAGTATATTCAAATACACATGCAGCAAAATCGTAAAATACAAAAAAAAAAAAAACAAATAAAATAAAAAATAAATAAAATTCGAGAGTTTAGAATGGTAGTATGGTATGGTATGCGATAGACGTCTAAATACCCTAGCTGAATGGGGGATGTAAATAGATGTTATTTAACTAAATCTACAGATATACAGTATAGTATAGTATACAAAAGATCTACATTTTATGCCAGCAATTTGCTTCTTTAAAAAGTTTGATTATAGTTCATTGAGGATCAGTTTAAGTATATATAGTGACACATTCAGCAGATGCTCTAGGGTATTGCCCTTAACTGAACTATGAGATAATCTTGTTCAATCTCAATCAAGTACCTATGTCAAGTTGTTTAAGGATAGTGTCAGAATCATGATAAGGCTATACTGATCAAAAAAACATTAGCTTATACATTTATATATATATATATTTATGTTTCCTCAAAATAGTTCAAAGTTCATTTCGTGACAATATTCGAATACCCTAAGCAAGTGTATTTATATAGGGAAACAAAAACTAAAAGCGAAATATAAATAAAAATGAAAATACACGCTGGCGTTCAAAAGGGCACGCTTTTCATAATAAACATTAGCGCTGAGACCGAATGTCATTCTGTCCCTCTGTCGCTGCGTCCGTCTGTCATTCACTCCGTCTGCCGGCCTGTCAGCTGTATGAAGCGATCTGTGCGACCCGTGCGAGTGCCTGCCTAACAGCTACTCCTACTCTGCCTACCCTCTCCCTCTCACACTGCAGCTGCTCTCTTCTCTCCGCTCTCCCACTCTCCCTCTCTCTCTCTCCCCCAGTCAGTTCTCATGGTTCGCTGGCGTCCGTTCAGCACTTTTGTTTGTTTGTTTGTGAATTGGTCGTCTTTAGTTACACTTGAATACGTTTTGTGTGTCCGACTATGTTAGGTTAGTATTAATGTGTTTCTGCCTGTGTGTGTGTGTGTTCTGGGTTATGGCAGTTGGCCCAGCCAGTTGCAGTTGCTGCTGCAATTGCACCCGCGCTGCACTTCACCTACTTCGCTTGCGCTTAAAAATAGAATTGCATACTTAGCGGCGCAGGAAGCGGCCGCTGTCAACGGCTGTAAACCCTTTACAATTGCCCAGCGGCCCCCACCCCACACCACACGCTGCCCACAACTTTACACTTGCAGAAATTAAGGAGTTACTTAAGCACAATTTGATCAGTTATATATGCGAAAGCGTGTGATCTTGAAAATTTAAATGCTGTAGAGCTTGATTATATTTTTTAGAAATTTAATTAATATTCAATTAAATAATATAATTTTTTGAATATTTTAAAAATCTCATAAATATTATAAAAATTGTTTAAAATAAAAATTTAGTTAAATTTGGCATCCTTTCTAAAGTCTTGGCATAAGTAAACTTAAATTTAGAAAGATCTGCAGGATTTATACTACAGCTAAGATTCAGAAAACAATACTGTTGAAATGTATAAAAATACTGTTATCATTTGCTTGCCTCAATTTGAGTTTTTAAAATATTTTTTAACAATTAACCATAATTTTCAAGCAGTTTTAATATAATTTCTACCAGAAGTGGACTTTTAAAAATACTGGAAAAATACCGCAAAAATACTTTAGTCATGTTGAGTCTAGTAAGAATATCTTATCAATAAAAACTAGCTGAAGTAAATGTCCAACTAGCTTGGACCTTTCTAATCCATAGATGTTTCGCTCAGTGTAGAGCTCAGTTGGCTTTTGTCTTGGACACAAAAAAGAAGCAACTTTTGCTGTCCAAGTCCAGGCTGGGGCGTCTTATTATAGCTAAGCATGTCAGCTACTTACGCGTTGTGCTTCGTCTTCTTGCTGTTGTTGTTGTGCCTTATCCTCCTCCTGTAGTTGTTGTTGTTGTTGTTATTTGTAGTCTGGTGCAGTGCGACAGCGTTGGGCGTGGATGTCAGCAGCGGCCGCTTATGAGTAAACATGTATCCAGTTACATGCAAGTGTCCTGCGTATCCTTTTCCTTTTCTGTCTTTTTAAAGCCTGCCCGAATTGTGTCGCACACACACACACACTGTCTGCCTAGGTGTGTGTGTTTGCTTGGGACATCTGTAACCTTATCGCCTATACACTTTAGTTTCTGTTGTTGTTTCGTTGTTGTTGTTGTTGCTGTTTGCTTTGCGTATCCTGTGCGCCTCAATATATTTCATATATAGTTGCTGCCGCCAGCTGCCTATGTGTGTGCACACACACGCACACGAACACACTTATCAATATACATATTATGCATTTAATTGAACACTTCACATAGTGAAGCACGCACGCACACACATACGGACGCGCGCGCTCTTTCGCTCACGCACACCGTTTCAAATATCCTGCTGGTGCTCAACAACAACAACTCAGCAGTGCGGCATTGTTATTGTTATTGTTATTGGCTCGCTTGCTGTCGACACACAAAAACAACAACACACACACTCACACACACTTTATTTGTTCTTTCTTTTTCCCGCATAAAAACCGTTCGATCTCTTACGCGCTTTTGCTCGATCTTACGTTGTTGTTCGGTTCGCTGTCGCGTCGCTGCGTGCGTTCACGTTGACGTTACAAATCGGAATGAAGTTGCGCGCTCACTTGTAGCAGCCAGCAGCCTGTCCAGCACACACACACACACTGACATACGCAGCACGTAAAGCGCGCGCTCTCTTCTCTCGCTCTCGCTCTCTTACGTTGCGCTCTCAGCGGCGCTCAGTTGTGCAGTTTCGTAGGCAGCATCCCCAGTAACAGCCGTTGTTGTTGTTGCTGCTGCTGCTGTTCCTGTTGGAGCTGTGCTGGCATATGCTGCCAGGAAGTGGAAGTGGGCAATGAGCGGGCGCAGAGGCAGCGGCAGCGGCAGAGGCGGGAGCAGAGGCAGAGCTGTTGCCGTTTCGGCTCTCCCATCGCATTGCTATTTTGTATCTTCTGTTTGATATAGTTTTTTTTTGGTTTTTTGTTGTTGGTGTTGGAGTGTGTGTGTGTGCGCTTCTAATTTTACACACGAAATTCCAGAGATGCTTTCATATTTTCCCGTTTGATGATTTATTTGACTGCAGCGGCAATTAAAGGCCTTTTATTTCGCTTTTTATCAACTGCATTTCCCATTGACATTGACGACGCGACTGCGGCGAGGGGCGCGTGTTTTATTTATATTTTTGTTGCTGCGCGCACCCACAACACGCACACAAACAACCACACACTCACACGCACTCTCACGCACACACCTAGACGATTTGTCTGCCTTTTCACTTTTTGGCCTTAGCCAATTTCTTGTTGGCGGCTTTGAACTTGTCCACGTTAATTAGCACCACTTAATTAATTAATTATTATTCGGCTGTGATTTTCGCTGTTTTTCACGTTTGTTCTTTTGTGTTGTTTGTGGAGCGCATTCCAATGCCATCCGTCAGCAGCAGCAGCGACTCCAATCAGAACCTGCTCCTGAAGTTTGCAGCATCCAACTGATACGACACACGGAGAGCCTGTTGCGAGCGGCATCTAGCGGCCGCATGGGGCAGCTGATAAGGCATAGCAGGCAGCTTTTGTTGTGTGACAATTTCGATAGGTTGTATTGTGGCGGCGTTCGATTGGTTCGTTAAGTGAGTAGGTGTGTGTATTAGATAGATAGTTAAGTGTGTGAGTTTCGTTTAATTAGTTGGCCCCAGGACAAGCACCACTTTCAGTAGCTGTCAAACTGTTTAAGGCTGCTATTTGAAAAGGATATTGAAATGCGAATGAAATGGAAATGAAACGCGTTTTAATAATTATTGAAAATTAAAGGAAAATGAAAAAAAGCAAAATGGAATTGAAATAAAATGGAAATGAAAAATCGATATATAATATTGATTAGAATAGATCGTGTAGTATTCTCAGAATTCTTCCAGGATTCCACAACTTCGCCCCGTAGACCCCCATTGAAACTCATTTGCATTTAACATCCAAGACACAAAAAACATATGCGTATATTTTATTTAAAGTAGACAATCGTAAAAACTTAAGACACAATATTAACTAATTCTTATACATGTCGCAAAGGACCTTCTCCATGGGCGTATTGCCGATGGTTCGCTGAAAGAAAATCGATTCGATTTTATGCGAGTTGATCATGCGCAGCAGAGGAAGCATCAGCAGCAGGCGACCGAAGCGAGCGATTTGAGCGGCGAATTGAGTCTTTGTGTGCTGCGAGAGCATGACCTGGGAACAGATGGAAGTGGAACAGTTGAGAGAGAGAGAGAGATGGAGGGAGATAGTGTGACTCTTACATGCGCTTGATCCTGCAGATTTTCGATCTGCGCTGGATCCTTTAGGCCTCTGGTTTCGGGTCGAAAGAGCACAATGGCCTTGAGGCAAGCGAACTCAGCGGGATCCACGAGAACCGCTTTGTACTTGCAGAAGATTTCGTGCAGTGTACGCACATCGGCAGCTAACTAAAGAGAGAAAGAGAGAGATAGAGAGAGAGAGGGAGAGTGTTCACTCTATTGTTGTTTCACTGTAGTTCATCCAAGACTCACCTCCTCTTTGCTCACACAATTATCCGTGTTCGCATTGTTCTCCAAGTTATTGCAATGCTCGGCGACCGAGAACAAGGCACAGCCCGTGGGATCCAGTGGAATGCACCATTGGATGGCATTCAGTAGAAACAGCTCCGACCAGGACTCCTCCAGCAGGATGACCTGATCGCGAAACGAAAGTCTTGCAAAGCTGGGCAAATTCTTGGCCCATTTGACGGCCATGAAGAGCAGCCGCGCGCTCGTCTCGTAGACCGTTTCGTGCTGGTGCGCATAGAGATTGGGCGACATGAACTGGGGCATTATGAAACTGGAGTCGGATCTGCTGCCCGTGTTGGGCTCCTCATCGTTGGTCACGTCAATCGAGTCGTCTGTGAAGAGAAGATAATGAAACAATGAGAATATAATTATTGGTATGATAAGATATTTGATAATAATAATGATAATGATAATAGTAATGGTAATGACAATGATAATAGTAATGACAATGATAATGGCAATGACAAAGACAATAAGACTGAGTAGGATAATTACGCTGCCAATGCCAATGACAATGAGAATGAGAAAGACAATCAGAATGCTAATGACAATGGCAACTCTAATGATAATGAGAATTATAATAATAATTTTAAACAGAATAATAATAATAATTTTAAATAATGACAATGAGAACTCTAATTATAATGATAAATAAAAATTATTATTATGATCATCATAATGATAATAATCATGGCAATGCGCATTCTAATTATAATGACAATTCCAATGATATTGATAATGATAATGAAATTTTTAATGCAAATGAAAAAGAAAATAAGAATTCGAATGATAATTACAAATCTAATGATAATGATAATGGTAATGAAAACGGTTCACAAAGCTATCTTCTGATCTATCTACTTATCGCGCTGATCAAGCAGATTCAAGCAGTTGCATTCTGCTGCTAAGACTCTCCACTTATCTATCTGTCATATATATATCTGTCTTATAGCATCTCTGCTCACCATCATTATCATTCTCTGGCGTGGGACTGGAAGAGCTAATGGAGGAGACGCTCCCGCCGGCATTATTCTTCTCATTGGTCGCATCTGGCGCTGGTGAGCTGGGATCGATGCTGTGATTGCTGCTCGAGTTGGTTGAGTGCGAGATATTTCCACTGCTCGACAGCTCCATGGAGACGCCATAGCCACTGAGCTTGTCCTTGGGCGAGTGGTGCAGTCCAGCCGCAGCGGCGGCATTGAACATGGGAAAGCTGCCCGCGTGAGTCATGTGATTCGTGGCCAGCTGCATCGAGGAGCTGAGATGGTTGTGGTGCAGCAGACGTCCCGTTGGCAGACTGCCCAGAGCTGTGGAAGACGAAACTGTGATGCGTGAGATGATGGATTGAGCGAGGGAATCCAAGAACTTACAAGGCGGCGGCAGCAGGCCCGACCCATAGCAGGGCGGCGAGAGTAGCACGGGAGGTCTGCAAAGGGGAGAGGCGCGTGTGAGTTATGCAAATGACAAGCAAATGTGAATGGTCCACATGGTACCACTGCGGAACTCTCGAACTCACCCAAAAACACCAACGGCTACGGCGGCCTCGCGCAGCGCACGGCCGTGCTCCATCTCCCGCAGCGTCTCCGGCCGTATAGTGGCCGTGTTTCGTGGCTGTCGCTCATTTTGCACCGCTGTAATTGAAAAACAAAATGCATAAGTGAATTTCCTTGCACCACTCACGCCACTCGCACCACCAGGCAACGCCCAGACAAATTCGTCTGCGCATAATGAGAAAATGTCACAAAATTTCGCTTAACGCCTTTTTGCCTAAATGCCAAATAGTTTGGCAACACTGGTCGCGCGTGCCGTCGTCACAGCCGCTCTCTGCGCTTCTCATTTGGCCCGGGGACATTGCTCGGCAAATTGGTTTTGTGGTCACGTGCCGCTTTACGCCCACAAATTGTTTTCCCATTTGTTTATGCAATTTTACCGCGACAACTCAATCTGTGCAACGTGTGCCATGCCCCCACCTCCGCCGCCCCTCCCGCTTTGCGGTAACTGTTGCCATTTTGCATATGGCTGGCATAATTTATGGCTCAACTGGCTGCGGGTGGGCGCAACCGTAATGAAGTGCGGCCTATTCAGAAGTTGTTAATAAGCGCACTCGACATCCGAGACGTGTCATGAGCGAGAAACTTAAACTATTGTTGAAGAAGTTGTGGTCGAGGGGGGCGGGGGAATGTGAGCTTTTGATGTGAGTACAGGCAGTGCGATAAGGGCATATTGGTTTTGAGAGAGTTGATTGATTGATTGGGGCTGAGCTTATTTGCTGGAGAGTTGGTATTTGGTAGCTAGACGAATATAGTATGCTGACCACTCGGATGTGTATCAGAGCTTTATCTATAGTAGGTAGTTTGAGAGCCTGAAAGCCAGTAAGCAAAGCTTTAAGAGTTTTCGGCTTTTGGCTTTTACTCTATGGAATAACTATTTAGCTTACAGTATATATGAATATATCTCTATCTACATATATATCTATATCTATCATTCATCTCATAATCTACCACATATATATCTATATCTATCATTCATCTCATAATCTACCACATTTCACCTTCCTTTTCAGGTAAGTCAAAGTAGATGCTCGGAATTGCAAAAGTTCAATTATTACTCACGACTCCACAAAAGACAGCAATAACTGACAGCTACTTAGTAACTCTCAGCTGCACACAATGGAATGTGAGTATATATACATATATACATACATATATATCAATCTATCTGAACAATATGCCGAGCAGTGTTTACTCAACTGCTATGGAAGCTGCTTAAAAATCTGTCAAAGACAACGACGGACAGCAGCAGGTAACAAATCAATTGAGTGAACAATATGTAAATAAAGTGCACCACCCCAAAGCAGTGAGCCACCGCGCGGCACACGCCAAGCCACTGGAAGATGAACAGCAGATGAACAGGCAGCAGCAGCAGCAGCAACCCCCAAGCAACTGGCAACTGAGACCTTTTCACAATATTTTTGTTGCTGCTCAAGTGATGCGTGGGAAAGGGTTAAGAGGGAAAGAGAGGCAAAGAGAGAGAGAGAGAGAGAGAGAGAGAGCATCGCATCTTCTCGAGATATTTACATTAGACACGCTTGCACGTGTCCCCAGGTTTACGTTTTGAGGTCATGTTAAAGAGCAATTAAACGTGCTTCAGTTCATTAGAGCGTTTAGGCAGATTATGAATATGGATGGGAGAGTTATAGGGAGAGTGGGAGTGTAACTGTAAAGGGTTATATCTATACATACATATAAGAACTAGTTAGCACTTATTAGTAGAGAGTAGTAGTTATCGATTGATGAAGTGCTGAAAGGCTAGAGAGCTCAGCTGGTCTCAATTTGCTAATGAAATTTCCACTGTCAATCGTGGAATATAGATGATAATCTATTGTTTTTGATTAGGAGAACTGATTGAGGGCGAGTGCTAGACTAGTTATAAGAAGGTCTAAAGCTTACAGTTCAAGTCCGGTCTAATGTCTAAGGTCTAAGGTTTAAGGTCTAAGGTCTAAGGTCTAAGGTCTAAGGTCTAAGGTCTAAGGTCTAAGGTCTAAGGTCTAAGGTCTAAGGTCTAAGGTCTAAGGTCTAAGGTCTAAGGTCGAAGGGCTAGCTCTATAGCCATATAGACCATATATATAATCATAACCATATAGCTCTCTCAGTTGGCAGCCAGCGGCCTTTCCCTATGAAGAAAATACTCTAAAAGACAGTCTCCTTTCACTTATTTCCTGAGTTATATCAATCATCTAAAAAGTCCTTTAACATATGTAAAACCTTCCCATTTATCAATACTCTCTAACCTTATCCTACATATTATTAACCCGCTCGCACTTTGACCTCGCATAGCCGCCTGAAATCAAGTCAAATCAAATTATAATGAATTTACTTACCATCCTTGTTCATTCCCATTTGAAGGCACTTCTTGAGCCTGCAGGCCTGGCACTGATTGCGATGGGCCTTGTCGACGACGCAGCGCCCGGTGCCCGCCTGGCAGCTGCAATCAAAGAGAACATTTTTGGGTTTAGCTGCGATCAATTGAAGGCGAGTGTTTAAGCGTCCGCAGGATAATTAAGTTAGGCAGATGCCCAGTGTCAAGAATTGCAACATTTGTGAAATTTGGCTGGCAAGTGAAGCGTGAGCACACTCGCCAAGGCTAAGTATCTGAGAATGGGAATTGTATCTGAGCAGCTGAGCTGCGTATCTATTTTTGGCCTTTGTTCGGTGGCATGCTGCATGCGGCACTTGTGGCATTTTAATCAAATCACATTGACTGTCTGAAATCATTGCCAACCACCTCTTAAGCAGCAGCAGCAGCAGCAGCAGTGGCAGTTGCTCTCTCCCTCACACCCCCTGCTGGCTGGTTGAGGCAGCTTTTGTCTGCCTTAGTCATCGTGCTGCATCTCGCTCTCGCTTGCTGCCTCGCTTCGTGCTGCCTGGCTTCGGCTCTGTCGCACTCGTTTGCGCTTTCCTACTGCATCCTTGTCGCACTCTAAGCCTGCGCCAAAACTCAAAATACAAAATGGCAAAGGTTCTTTTGGCTTACCCCAGCCCCACATCAATGTCTGCCTCTCTCTCTCTCTCTCCCTCTCTCTCTCTGCATTTTTTATTTGCTCTGTGTGAAGTTTGACTAACTAACAAAGCACTTAGCTAAATGTATCCTTCAGATACACAGCTCGTCTGTGTGTGTGTATGTGTGTGTGTGTTGCCACTATTTGTGCCTCGAATATGCTAATTTTATGTTTTCGTAAACAAATCACGTAGATTGAAGCCGAAGCTGTGAACTGCTTCGAGTCGTTTATTGATTCGCTTTTTTCTGCACAGATTTTATGGAGTTTATTTGAGCTAAAAAAAGGGGATTTTTATCAACTTTTTTTATATAATTGATTAATTTGATTATGAGTTTTATAATATAAGTAATCTCTATATTTGTGTATATATATATATATATATATATATATATATATACATATATGTACCAAACTTCAGTTAGTTATGCAGTTATGCATTTCCGCGGGTAGTCCGAATAATTTTCAAATTTTAAATAAAGAATTTTACCTTGGCCTTTAAAAATAAAATATTCAAAAATTATAAAAAATAAAGATGAAATTTTTTATATTTAAAAAATATAAAAAGAGAAATTTTTTAAATTAAAAAAAATGTTTTTCAACTTAAAACTTAATAATAAAAAATTAAAAACATTTTCTACATGAAAAATAATTTTTAAAAGACTTATTCTTTGAATTTGGTATTTTAAAGTCTTAACTCCTTTCGCTTCTTCTTAAGTTAGCAACTTTCAATCTCTGCTTAAACTGCCCTCTCTCTTTCTCTACGTTTAGTGAGTTTTCTAGCATAGGCATTCAGACATTCAGCCAAGAGTTGAGGTAGTAGATGTACTTGGTGATATAGACCTACATATATGATTATGTATATTTGATATATGAGAACGTCTACAGCCTGTTCTCTAGCCGCCTCAAAGTCAGCTCCAATCAAAACTCTTCAATTATTAACACAGTCAAGTGTAAACTTTTACGCCCCCAATAACAATTGCCCGGCCCTGCCCTGCCCCTCGCCCCATCCACAATCAACTCAACTTTAACTTTTAACTACTTTTCTCATGCATAATTCACCCTTTATGCAACTACTCCGAGCGTATAAAACGCAACAATCGAACAGTTTCCACTTTATTGAGTAATTGCCAGCAGCCGTAGCAGCATGGTTTTACGGCGTATCTTCCCGGCGATGTACACGCTGCCCGACAAGGCGCCAGCCAAGTCGCGGCAGGCAACGCTCTACTTGCTGAACTGCATCTTTCTGATGGGCATACGGACGCCGCCCAAGGGCCTCTGTCTCTTCTTCATCTACGTCGTTTGGTCCTTTGCCCTGAATCTCTGCTCGACTTTCTATCAGCCAATTGGCTTTATGACCGGCTACATCTCGCATCTGTCGGAGTTCTCGCCCAGCGAGTTCCTCACCTCGCTGCAGGTGGCCTTCAACGCGTGGTCCTGTTCGGCCAAAGTGATTATCGTTTGGATACTCGTGAAGCGCTTGGATAAGGCCAATGCGCTCTTCGATGAGCTGGACAAGCAACTGCTGGAGTCGACGGCACGGAGTCGCATTCATCACGCCGTTTCGCGCAGCAATCGGATATTCTTCGTATATATGAGTGTCTACATAGTGTATGCGACGACGACGTTCATCAGCGCCTGCATCATGGGCGTGCCGATGTTCCAGAACTATTATCCCTGGCTGGATTGGCGCGCCAGTCGCATGGAATACTGGCTGCAGTCGGGCTTGGAGTACTTTGCCATGCTCGGCGCTTGCTTTCAGGACGTGTGCGTCGATTGTTATCCCATCAATTACATGCTGCCCTTCCGTGCTCACATGGCCAACTTTGCGGATCGATTGAGAGCCTTGGGCCAGGATGCGAGCGAGAGCCCGGAGGACCGCTACGAGAAGCTCATCGAATGCATACAGCATCATAAGCTCATATTGAGGTTCGAGTTGGAATTGAATAGGGATAGGAGAAGTTTTCCAGTTTCTCCCTCTCTCTCTCTCTATCTCTCTCTCTCTTTCAGTTTCTGCGATACCTTGCGCCCCATCATCTCTGGCACCATTTTCGTGCAGCTTCTCGTTTTGGGCTTGGTGCTGGGCTTCACCATCATCAACATTGTGATGTTTGCCAATTTCACCTCTCGCATCGCCGCCATCTCCTTCATGGCGCCTGTTCTCTTGGAGACAACGCCCTTCTGCATAATCTGCAACTATTTGGTCGATGATTGCCGGAAGCTAGCGGATGCTCTATTCGAATCGAATTGGATCCATCAGGATCAGCGCTATAAGAAGACCATGCTACAGTTCCAACAGAGCCTGCAGAAGCCCATCATCTTCCTAGCTGGCAATATTTTTGTCATTTCTGTGGCGACGAATTTGAATGTGAGTTGGGATTGGAGTGGTTAAGATACTTTTCTGTATACATACTGTACACTCTATTCTTCTTCTGCTTCTTCTGTTCTTGATCTTCCAACTTATTTTCTCTTGCAGGCCAGCAAGTTCTCCTTCTCGGTGTTTACTCTGGTCAAGCAAATGAATATAGCTGAAAAACTATCCAGACCCAAAGAAGCACAATAAAGTTGTTCAAAATAAAAATATCTTCTGAGAGTTTTCATTCTTGTCATTGTTCGAAAAGAATTGTAAAAGTGAAATTGGGAAATTATTATCTATCTGTTGATAAATGATCAACTTTTTGGCTGAAGTAAGTTCTAGACCTTGGATAGACACACATCTCGCTAACTGACCCTTCTTGTATCTCTCATCTATTTCGTCTATCTCTCTCTGTAGCTTATGATCCCTCTCTCTCTCTCTCTCTCTCTACCTGTATCACTATTGATTGATCTCTCTTTCTGTCTCTCTTCCTCGTTCTCTATATTTCTCTCTCTCTCTCTCTCTCTCTGTCTTTGTCTTTCTGCCATTCTATCTCTCTCTCTCACTCTGTCTCTCTCTCTCAATATTTCAGGCTTTCTTCTCTTTCTTCTTTCTCTCTCACCGTCTCTCTTTTGCCCTTTCTCTCTCTATCTTTCCTTCCCTATCACGATTTCTCACATTCTTTCTCTATATCATTTTCTCATTCTCTCGCTCAATATGTCCCTCTCTATCTCTCTCTCTCTCTTTTGTAGCTGAAACAACTCTATAAATCTCTAGCTCTTAGATATAGATTTTTCAAAATATAACACTATATATATACAAATGTCTGCCTTAGTCAATGTCCATTCTGAACTTCTTTTGCTCTTCAATTCCCTTTCCCTCCAACTTTCATAAAGTTCTGATTGAAGGCAATTGATTATAATTGAAATTGTCTTAATGCGGCCACCAGAGACGCACACATATATATAAATATATTATATAGATCCTTTCTGGCGGCACATTGACTTCGCTGACTATCCAAAAAACAAGTCACGTAGCAGAAAAATAAACTCCTCGTCCTGCTTCTAAGGCTTCCCACTTCACCCCCTGAAACTTTTGCTCTATTTTGCCTTCCACTTCTGCTGGGTTTTTCTGTGCTGCGATTTGGTCCTGGCTTAGCTGTCGACGGTGGTTGGGTGGTTGGGTGGTTGGCTGGTGTGCCATAAGGGTCTCTGTGCTGTGGAGGGGGAGGGGAAGGAGTAGGTGGGCTGGTGTGACGCGGCGGTCACATTTGGCCAAGTGTTTTGCGCTTAAGCCCTCCATATCAATCTCTGGGGACCGCAAGGATATAGAGATTTCGACATTTGTGATTTACCGAGCCAAGGATATACAGCACAGCACAGGCTATACAGGATACAGTCTAGAGCCATATACATTACAGACAATCATAATTTCATGTTGACTCGAAAGGAATTTGTCGCCCAAGAGGGCGTGGGCAAGAGGGACGCGGGGGGCAAACTATGCGCTGATTTAATGATAATTGAAAACGAAACTGAAACAAGTGCCATCAAATAAAAACAAATTGTTTAGGGGCAGGGGAGTGGAACAGAAAATTAGGATAAATATATTAAGATAAGAAATAATATAATAAAAGTTACGACTCTATGGATATAGCTTGAGTTAAGAGAAGGTGCTGCTAACAGTGGAATATGAGTGGAATATGGATGGAATATGGGTGGAATTTATATGTAAACGAGTCTGAATAGGCAATGGCCTGAACTTGTTAAAGGTCAATGTCCAGGCTCAACCTAACTAGAGCTCAGCTAAGATATAAGCATAACAAGACTAGCGTAGTCTTAGTTCTTGAATATATATATATGATATATCTACATATAAGTCGATTGATTCCTGATTGTTAATAAAATGAAAGATTGTGATCCGTTCCTGATTATAAATGATAAACTTAAACCAAGCAGAGCTGAGGTAAAGAACTATAGCTAAAGACTATGACTGAAGTCTGGAAAGAGCTATGCATTGCTCTGTTAAATATGATTATGAGAGGTGTGCTCAAAAAGTATAGCAAATTTTGAGCGAAGAAGACGTTGAAGATGATAAGAGAATTAAGAGTGGAAGTATTTCAAGGATTGGGGAAAAAAAACGCTCACAGAAGATAATACAGATATAAATACGAGTGTATACAGCTAAAAGGAGTTTATCTTGAGAAATAAATATTTATTTTTCTTAGTAAAAAATAAATATATATTTTAATTTGGAACTTTTTGAACACACCTCTTATAAACAAATACAAAAGTTAAGCAATGCATATATAACTGTACTATGCATAGCCTTAGCTTTAACGTCTCTCCCTCTGCCGCTCTCTCCCTCTCTCTCTCTCTACAACGCCCCGTCTCAAAAAACGTTTTCTGCCAAAAGTGGCAAAAAAAACAAACATTAAATTAAATCCGCACTTTAAATTCAATTACAATTTGAGCGCGCGAGTTTCAGCATTTTAAAATGGAATAAAGAGAGAGGGTAGGAGAGAGGGGGGAGTGAGATGAAGCTGCAGATGATGCTCAATGGGGATTTGTGTGGGCAAAGTCAAACGCATTCAAAAGTTGACGCTCAAATCCCAAAGATTTGAATAATTGTAATAAATTTTTGGGTAATCCGCCAGACAGGCCGGCAGGCACACAGAAACCCACCCACTTGCTGGCACACACACACACACACACACACGCACACTCGCATGGGTTTGAGCCTGCCGATTTACCTACCGATAGATGAGCTTGCGTCGCACGCTGCGCTTGAAGAAGCCGGAGCAACCGTTGCAGGCGAGTATGCCGTAGTGCTTGCCGGAGCTCGTGTCGCCGCACACCACACAGATGAGTCCCAGGTTCTGGCCCTTGAGCCGCGGCATGCCCGATTGATCCACGATGGAGCCCGATTGGCCGGCAGCTGTTGCTGACGCTGCCGCGGCGACTGCAGCAGCGGCCGCTGCATTCGCCTGATGATTGGAGGCGACGGCTGCTGCTGCCGCGGCGGCCGCTGCGGCCGCACTGTGGTTCCAGCTGAGCAGGCGACTGGGTGTCGTTGTCTGTGCCGCTATGCCAGCTGCCGGTGGCGCCACGGATGTGGCGGCCGGGCCATGCGGCGGCGGTGGCGGTGGTGTGTAGCAATGGCGCGCAGGACTGTGCAGCTCTGTGAAGGCGGCAGAGAGCAAAAGGGAAAGAATGAGCTTAGCAAATATAAAATAGTAGATATCTTATGGATTATTTATCTATATAATATATTATAGATAAATAAGAATTTTGTGTTTTTTATGTGCTTAATCTTTACTCTCAATATTTGTCTAATATATATATGCTCAAGAACTCTTCTGTCTAGATCAGCGGGTGAGGCGAGGAATCATTATAAGATCTTTATATTCTCATATGCATAAGTAACACAGATAAATAAAACTTATTTAACTTTCAGTAATCAAGGCTAAGACTTAACCTTTAGGAAGGTTTTTAGATATTCTCAAACCCAATCTGAAGCCATAATTCAGGCTATAACATACGAATCTGTTCAATAGGCCATGAACTCGGGCTGGAAAATGATTTTTATTTACTCCAAACTATAAAATATGTAAAAATAAAGAAATATTCTCAATCAATTCAGTTTGGCTTGAAATGAATTAATTTTATCTTAACTGTGCTCGACGAATATGAGACGAAGCCTTCGTCACGAAGGTCAAGAAACGATAGTATTTTTAGTCCTTCAAGTTAGCCCACAGTGCATTGCAGTAGAAGAGCTTTCTCTTTTAAAAATGTATATTAAATACTTAAGTTATCTCTTAAAACTAATGTATCTGTCTATCCCAAGGTCTTCATCCACTTTAAAAATAAACCATTCTGCAGACACCTAAGGCAAATAGTGAAACCCTCGCAACTGTTGCAGTTTCGGTGCCCAAGAAGCACAGCGAAAAAGGATAAGCAATAAAAAATCACTTATGTAGTTCATTTAAATTAAATTGTAATTTGTCAAAAGGTTTTCGCTCACTCTGCTTCGCTCTCTCTCCCACTCTCCCCCTCTCTTCCCCTCTCACTTGTTTTTTCGATCTTATCCGAACGCGCGACGACATTGACGCCCTGTAATCCGCAAAATATATTTACACATACAATTAGGGTGCCATTAGGACAGAGAGAGAGAGAGAGAGAGAGAGAGAGCGCGAGACTAGTTGTGGCATTAAATTTGCCACGGGGGACAATTGTTTAGCCATCACACCCTAATTTGATTGTAGTTTCCCATTCAGATTCGGATTTTGATTCTGATTCCTTGATGCACTTAACCCAAACCCCCGACCAGGAGCACGACCAGCACCAGTTGCTAGACATTTGTTACACTCGCCACTTGCCAGTGCGACGAAGCGTTCCAGCAGCCAGCCGCCGCCTGTGTTTGGCTTTCATGCCTTCTGTCCTCGGCCCAACTGTGGTCTAAGGCCCGCGGATTAGCGTCATATGCTTGCATTTTACCCCCTTTTGTTAATTTTTATGAGCTCGTTGAAATTCAGTTTGACAAAAGTGTTAAAGGGCGCCGGATCCTTGCTCTTCCCCTTGGGCCTTCTTTTCGTTATGAATTTTTGGAATTTCGACTCGCTTCTTAATGCAATTGATGTGATTATCCCAAATTGAATTTGTTTGCTGCGAGAGTCAATTTGCGGCTTGATTTTGCCTTTCCTTCTGCACTTTTCCCTTTGAACTTTTGCCCGATAGTGAATAATAAATATTTTTATTAAATCAAATTTCAGTTGTAATTTTGTGTCTGTTTTGCTTTTGCTCTTGCCCTGATTTAATTTGGATTTTATTAACGGCTGAAGTGTGGGTGGAAGCTGCTAGAAACCCCAAAAAGGTTCTCATTAATTGTCGCTTGCTTTAAAGCATTTTCCTTCTCTGTTTTACAAGAAGGAAAATGAAAAGTGTAATGAAAAAATTGGGCAAAAAAGGGTATAATTATGTGCATTTACACAAACAATTTGTTGGCGTGTCTTACGGAATTTTGATGCAGCTTTTTGAGCTTTTACTAAGGGTTATTTTTTTCCCTCATTTAATATTTATTTCGCAATTTTTGTAGATTTTCGAGGGATATTTTTTTAAATTTTATATTTAGTTTTTAATGTTTATTAAGATTTTAACATTCGATTTTGTTTGCTAAGGTTGAATTGTCAATACGCTTCAAACAATAATTTTAAAAAAATTCTTGTATAGATAATTTTGAAGCATACTTCAAGGAGACTTTTGAAATGTTTCATTTATTTATTTCGATGCCGGACCGTTAAGGCGACTGAAGCGGCTTGGGCTTGCTAAAACCTTAGGCCAATAAGTCAAATAAAATTTAAAACTTCAAGAATACACTTCACAAGTCGAACCACACATAGCTTAATTGGTTCGAAAAGTAAATTTATGATCATAAACATGATCACGTCTCACACTGTTTTTAAGTGTTCAAACTTCTAAAATCTTACTCAAGCCAGAGATTATACTTGTATAGAACTAAACAAAACTGATTCATGGTTGAGCTTTTGTAGATAGGATCAGAGATCTATTATTCAAGTTGATAGAATTGAAGATCTAGAATTCAAATGCGAATTCACTATTCACTTTGCTTATGATATTATACCAAAATTGTAATATAACTAACTGACGATATAGATTTGTAATACACAAAAAAGCGATAACTTTGGGTCAACGAGCGATAAGAGTTCAGCCGGCTACAGCCGCTTATCGTCTCCTGTTTTTGCTGCACTTGATGAACTTTGTAACGAATGAGAATGGAAGTGGAATACAGAGCGAGAATTGAGAGCAAGTGTTTAGCCTCAATCTACCTCCCGCTTCCGTCCGTTCTAAAGTTGCATTAAAAACATCAAACCAAATCTTTGCCTTCATTATTTTTACACAGAAAATCTCTACTTAGTTCCCACTGTTAGTTCTTTAGTTAATATTCATATTTTTAAACAATTCACAATAGTTTCAGCTTGTATACCTTGTGAGCTTGGACGCGTGTCCGCTAAAATTTCTTCCTTATTCATAGCGAAACAAAAGCTAAAACTGAGCAAACACAAGTTTTAACACATGAAATTCGCGAAGGAGTTAATAATAATTACTATTCTGAATAACTGTTTAATAGACACCAAAAGCACTTTGATTCATATGCACGACATGTTTATATTATTCACATATATTTTATATATATTCTTTTGATATTTGTTAAGCGACGGCTAAACGTGTTTGGTTAACGCACACTGAGCGGGTCAGCGAGTGGCTCGACGGGCTGCACCGACGGCAAGGACTACGGCGATGATGATGTTAACGTCTCGATGTACGATTTCAGATTTATCATAAAACCATGACAGAGGCTAAACACTGATGTGTCCAGTGCAGCAGCATCGGCAGTGGCAGCAGCAGCGGCAGCCGAGCCAGCAGCCAACCCCAAAATAGGATAACAGAAAAAAAAATGGAAAATGGAAAAGCTGTAGATATAATCCGCGCTCGGTGAGTGGGCAGAGGCTGGCCATGTGAGTGTGTGTGTGTGTGTGGCAAAAAGCACAGCAAACCAGCCCAACCACCCACCACCCAGAACCCAACAACAGCAAGAGCATCAGCAGAGCAGAGAGCAGCCAGCAGCAAGCAGCAGAGACGGCAACAGCAGCAGCAGAGACGCAGAGACGACGGCAGCAGCATAACCGCATGGCAGTCAGTGGGTGGGCTAGGGGCTGTTTGGCATATTACGCTGCGAAGACTTTTAGTGGCAACTCTGGTGGCGCATTTGCTTGTTGGCTTGCTTTGATTCGTTCCTTCTTGATGCTGCGGCCGACGTCGACGCTGCTGTTTGAGCGTAGGTAAGCCAAGCCGCAATCTCAATCTCCCAATAAACACCCGAGCAGCGCTCTCTCTTCACTCACACACTCACACACACACACGCAGGCTGGCCGCCATCATGATGTAGCAGCAGCTGTAGCTGCAATGGAGTCTACATGGAGCAGCCTTCGTCTCTGCCACTCTCTCTCTCTCTCTCTCTCTCACTCTCTCTGCTGCTGGCGCAGCTGCGCGGGGTGTTCGCTCACATAATCGTCTTGGGTTTTGACATTTTGTTTTTGTTTTGTAATACCTTCTGTGATGTTAGTGCTTTCGCAGTCGCCCCCTCTCCCATGCCCATGCCCATGCCCATGCCTCGCCAGTTAACTGTAATTGAATTGAACGGCATTCGGTCTGCTGTGGCCTTTCGTTTGGGTTTCTTCTTGTTTTTTCGTTTTTCGCTTCCTTCCTTCATCTTTCTAATGTCGCAGCCGCAGTAAGCAAGGCAGATTTATGGCCAAAACAATAATGGATAGACATCTGCGTTTACGATATTGTTCCAAATTAGATTGTATCAACTTATTCGATTACGTCAGTTAGAATAACTTTGCTGTTCTTTCTACGAGGGGTATATTTCATAAAATTATTAAAGGCAACTTTAGTAATATATATAATAAAATCAAATAATGAACAAATATAGAAATATTTGTAATAATAGCAGGAAATAAAATAAAAAATAATGGGAGCAAAAATATAAAAAAAATATTGTGAGAATTTAAGAAGTTAAATCATAATAAAAGGAAATAATATCAAATAATGGGAATAAAAATATTTACAAAAATTGGGAATATATATAAATATTTCTAATATAAATATTTCTATATAAAAATAGCTACAAAAAATAATAATATCAAACATATATTGTAATATATACATATTTTTTGGTTCTTTATATTTTTTATGTATTTTTAAGAAGAAAGAAACATTTTAGATTATTCTTGTATAGGCCCATATTTATTTAAAATGTTTAAATAAAAACTTCTCTAGTTCAAGGTCTACTAAGAGCTCTTAAAATAGTAATATAACTCTTGTATTACAAATATAAAATCTATACCAATCAAGCTGCTTCTACGTATGGGTCCAGCCTAATCTGATAAAAATACTCAACAACAGCCAACTTGGCTCATAAAGTAGGCGAAAGCGAATTTCAAGGCATAAACATGGCAATATATACTTTTATTTTTCAAAAATATACCAAACCACTCACACACACCCTCACACACATATACTGATATTTTTATGATTTGTTTATTTAATTTTCCTAATTGGATGACATCATTATTTCAAGTCTCTCAAGGATGAGGGCAAAGGCACACGCAAGTGGCGTGTGTGTATTCAACAATGCTTAAAGCCCAGAGCCATAGGCAAATCCAATAATCGATAAAAGTTCAGCCGGCCACATCCTCTTAGCGTGTCCTCTTTGCATTTTTGTCCTCCTATTTTTTGCTGTCGTCGTTGTTGTTGTTGCTGAGGCTTTTGCTGCGCTTAATACGCCAACATTAACTTTGTAACAAATGAGATGTCGGAATACAACAATCACCTACCAGCTCCTACACACTCGCTCTCAGCCTCCGACTCAGCGCTCGCCCGCTCGCACTCGCACCAGCCTGCCGCTCGCACACTCGCTCATACTCTCTCTCGCACTCGCACTCGCACTCGCTCGCTCGCTCGCTCGCTCTCTCTGCGGCGTGTTTGTTGTGCTTGGGACAAAAGTGAAACGAACGCAAAAGTCAAAGCGCTTTGCTCTGGCGCTTTTTTGGCCACGCCCACGCTTGTAGGAGGAGCGAGCGAGAGCGTTATCCTGTAATATCCGTGCATCAAAAATGCCTGCCGGCGCGCGAGCGAGATAGCTGCCAGCCAGCCAGCAAGCGCGACCGAGACGAATATAGTCGAGAGGGTTGGTTCTTGACATTTGAACGGGCGACATCGCTTCTCTGCCAGCATACACAACCCGTATGTGTGTGGGTGAACGTGTGTCTGTGTGTGTGTGTCCATGGGTGTGAATAAGAAGTGTTCTTTATTTTCATATTGCTCCTTGTTATTTTTCTGCTTTCCATTGTATCATCAAGTGCAGTGCACTTTATTTAATCAATCAAAATTCGCAATTTTCGAGTTTATTTGGCAGCGTTAATTTCAGAAGTTAAGTGGGCGTGTTTTAGGGGGAGGAGGGGGTAGTTGTGTACATATAATATTTGCTATACTAGTTGAAGCTGATAAAGAAATGTGCTAGGTGTATATAAAAAATATGCTCAATATATTTATTTGCTTTATTTATTTTTTAATAAATTACTTTAGTTTTCTATTAGCTCAGTTAATCAACTCAAGCAATTGATATAGAATAGAACAGTTGTTAGGCGCTAGTAGCTGACTTATCTGTAATCCATGTTATCTTATCTAATCACCTAATCAGCGCAATTAGTTCTGATAAGACTGTTCTCTATCTATAAGTTTATGGCTATACATAACTCGTAGACTTTTTCATATCTAGGAAAAATCTGCGAAAGAATTGCACGTGATACTATGTAAGATTCTATAGTCTAGATTACTACCTATATCTGTATGTTCAGCTAAGTCTATAAGTATCTGTATGTGTTGCTCTATATGTATCTGTATCTGTATATCTGTCTCTATCTCCTTCTCTATCTGAATGCCGAAATAGAATTTCCTTAAGAAAAATACTCTACGCAGCGCAAATCTGTATATGTCTGTATATGACATGCTCAGAGTATATTGGATTTGTGGAATGTTCGTATGGCATTTGAACTAGAGGTATACATTCTGTTGTATACGAAGATTTTCCTCTAAAGTGTCAAGAATATTTACTGAGACATGGTGAATCGAAAATGACAATATACCCTACACTTTTGGAGATAGAACTTAATACCGAACTGAATCTCTCGATGTTATGTTAATTATGAGACCCATCCGTGAAGCATGGCAAATCGATATATATATATATATATATATATATATATATATATATATATATATATATAATGTATTTTTCATAAATTTACCTGCATATCATTGGCCTTAAATCATTAGCTCATCAAACACGACAATACATATAATGAGCCGCTCCACTGAATTGATTTCATTTTGGAAAATCAACTCAGTATACAAATATGATATATACAATACATATATCAGGTATATATAGATACAAACTTATATATCCCAATTTGTCTATAAATGTATATAGATACATGCATGTCTGAAAACAAATATAATAAATACACCGTTCCTCTAGCGAGATTTCCATACTCCAACCTCGTCATCTCCTCCCCAGCACAGCAGCCGTATCTGTTTTTGAGACCTTCGAAATGTTTCGCTGCACATTTAATGCTTGAATTATTATGGCAAATCTTTTCAGCGCATCTTTTTTTGTTGTTTACAAACAAAACGAAGTCAATGACACGTGCCAGGTATACCAGGTACACAGAGGTCGACGTATACCAGGTAAATTCAACCAGAAAAACCCGTTTAACATAAACAAAGAACAATTTAAATCGCTTCGTTTGGCAATTAATTTTTTGGTCGCTGTTTAGTTAGCAGCCGACCACGCCCATCACCGCCTTCATGATTTTGACATATTTACCTTTTAGCTAAGAATTGACAGCAGGAGAAGTAAGTTGGGAGGTGGAAGTTGAAGTTGAAGTCAAGCTGTTTGGCAATCAGATAATGTGATTGACGTATTGGAAGGAGAGGGGATGGAAAGAGAGATGGATAGTTGAGGGTAAATGTGTGATGTGATAGATATTATCGGAATATATTATAGATTTATGGCACGTATATGATAGATACATAACATATATGATAGCTTTATCACATATCAGAGCTGAGACATTGTTAGAAGAATTTGAGAGAATATATGATAGATAATGTATGGTAAAACTATAATGGATCACCTATGTGAACTGAGGCACTGTTAGAACAATAAGATAGAAAAGCCTATAATATAAAATATAGAAAAATACTAGAGAATCAGTCTTTATATTCTATGAAAATATATCGAACAATGGATAGTTTTTAATAAAGATATATAAAAGCTTCTATATTCAAATATCAGAGAACTGTACGAGAAAAAACAAAATACTATAGTATACCTTGAAATCTGTAAGAGAAATAAATAAGTCATGAAGAGCGTTATAAAAGTGAAAAATCGTCTAGATTGTAGGAGTAGAAAAACCCGTATAAAATACATTTTATAGCACACTAAAGAAACAATATTTATATAAGAACAATAAGCCCCTATAAAAAGCTATACATATATATATAGTTATATCAGTTATATAATCTAGTTATCCTCTCTCTTTCCAGCTCTATCTCTGCCCACACTAAAAGTTATAAGTGAAAGTAAAATGAAGATTTGTTGTTGTTTGGGGAAGGCACAGTTACTATAACTTATATTTCTCTTGTCGCAGGCTCTAATTAAACTAAAGCAATTCGGTTTATGATTTATCGTGTTCGATTTAGATTCTCTCTCTCTGTACTATATATATTTAGCTTTTGTTTATTATTTCTAGATTTTTTTCTCTTCTTCGTTCGTTTGTTTTGTTTTTATTATGGTTGTGTTTTGCTGCTTCAATTTGAATATATATTTTTGTATTTACAATTTTTATTTATTTTATTTTTACGACTCTTGTTTTCGGTTCTCAAGTCAAATAACAGTTGCAATAAACAAGCGTTCAACTTAATTGCTCTCATTTAATATAATTTACAGGAAAAACTTACTTAAAGCTAAGTCTGCCTTTGTTTAATATTTACGTTTGCTGTGCTTACTTTCTGCTTGTTGTTGTTGTTTGGGTTTTGTTTTATTTTCGTTAACTTTTACTAGTGAGAATATTGTTTGATTAAATTATACATCGTTTGTTTATATATATATCAGTTATGGATATATAGCGACTTTTCTATATATCAATTTATATATATATTGTTTACAACTTTAGTTAATTTCTGTTCTGTTCGATATTGGGTGCTTAATGTTTTCTTTGTTTTGTTTTTTTAGTTATCTATTTCTCTTTTTTATATATAAATAAAAAATATAATAATTTTGTTTTTCGTTTCGAATAATACAAATATGTATATATGCCATACAAAGAAAATACGTTTTTGTGTGGGTGGCCGGGGAGGGGAATCTGTGTATATTATGATTCTCATAATTTATGATTTGATGTTAACCACGTTAGACCCTCGTAGAGCCCGTCGCCGCTTGTGGCACATGATGGCTGGACATACCAATTGCGATCTCTTATTCTAGTTAAGCCTAGTTTTTCCTGGATTTCATGGGGTTTCATTGCTGTAAAGGGAAACATATATATAAATGATATATAACGTGCCTGTTAAGTTATGGGCCTTACCATCAGCTAGATCCTGTTTATTAGCAAATATCAATATAATGGCATCACGCATCTCTCTATCATTAATTATCCTATGCAGTTCAGTGCGGGCCTCGTCTATTCTATCTCGATCAGCGCAATCCACAACGAATATCAGACCCTGTGTGCCTGTCGAAGTATGAAATCATATTAGTTTTATTTACTATGTATATATCTAATATAGCTTGTCTTACCTGTATAGTAATGCCGCCATAACGGTCGAATTTTATCCTGCCCGCCAACATCCCAGACATTGAATTTAACATTCTTATACGTAACGGTCTCCACATTAAAACCCACCGTTGGTATCGTTGTTACAGATTGACCTAGTTTCAGTTTATAGAGAATCGCTGCAAAGATATCATATATCGTTAAATGAAGCTGATCAAATTACATTTATAACAATTCTTATTATTATTTACTATGAGCTTAGCAGCTATGTAAACAATGCGTATTTCTATTAGAGGTAAGGTTACCTTTCATTGAGGGAGTTTTTCAATTCTTTCCTCTTTATAGACAATTATTATTATTAAAGTATAAAATATTTGAAATTTTCTAATTAAAATATAGCAAAATAGTATTTAGTTGCTTAAGGATTTTTAATATTATAATAATATAATACATACATTTAATATACAATTAAAACATGTTTTTAAGCCATTTCTATAACGAGTTTTCCTATTCAAATTGTTATCTATATAAAATTATTTTAAAATATTTATTTATAATTATATTTAATTATATAATATGCTTATTAATTTTTTTTTAAATTTTATTTTAATATAATTTTATATATTAAACCATTTAATTTTTTTTTTTAATTCCTATCCTATACGAGTACGAATGTACGAGTTAAACATACTACTCGCTAACTAGCTAAAACACTTCATATAATTAAATACTTGACTAATTTTAACTAATCACTTATGTAGCCACTCTCTCTCTCTCTCTTTCGCTCTGTATATACCCCTCTTCCTCTCGCCCACTGTTAACTCACTTGTTTTGCCAGCAGCGTCCAAGCCGAGCATAAGAATTCGCATTTCTTTGTTGCCGAAAATTTTTGATAATAATTTCCCCATGATGATGTGTCATCCATTAAACGTTGGCCAAACTGCAAGACAAATCAGATTACTATATGCACATATATGCAGATATATTGCGACAAGGGTCAAGCGGTCACCGAAGTTGCCAGCGAAAGAAATTCATGATAAATTTCATTGTAATATAACTGCTATCAAATTTATTATTGTGTGTGATATAAGCATGCCGCTACGCACATGGACACGCTATATGTATGCGATAAATATGTACATACACGCACACACACACACACACACACACATACTTTTAGCATAATGCGTCAACGGAAGTTAAGAGCATTATTTTGCATAATAATTTAACTTACAACGTTTAAATTCAGAGAGAATTTATCGCTGCCACACACACAAGCACACACACATGCAGGCACTAGAGACACACACACACACACACGCACTCAAATACAATTGGGCACACACGCATACGAGAACGATCATAAATTAAACAAATATTAACTCAATGGGCGCCCCCAATTCAATGGAGCTCTCCGTACGCTCTCTCTATGGAAAAGCAGCTGTCATAGCCGGCGCCTGGCTGGAGATGCATACTTCGCTTGCTCCTGTGCTCCTGCTGATCCTTGGCAACCAAGTAACATTCAGCGTGTATGTCACGTCACATACACGCCCGTTCACACACACACACACACGCACGCATACACACCCAAAATTCTAGACGACGTTTGTTGGTGGAGATTACGCTGCTCAACGTTCGACGCGCGCCTTGGCCAGGGCTTTTACCATGTAGCGTTACAACACGTCGCGCTCAAATTGTGCATACAATGCATTTGCATGGAAAACAACAACAAAAAATACTACTAAATTGTATTAGAAACTATAACAACAACAAATTTTGCACTAATGTTCTCATATTTGTATGCGCTGAATGTTTTCTTGTTTTTTTTTTTTATTTTTCATCAGCGTTGCCACTAGGCCTCAATCTCTTGCGGTGTGTACACACTGGCAACAGCGTTGCTAAATAGCGCTCAGCTCAGTTGCTAAGCAGCACTGCTGCCAATAGATGGCGTAACATCAAAGAGCATTTGTTCGCTTGCTCAAATGGTAACAATTTACAATAATAATAATAATATAACAAATAATATGGAATTAAGTTAATCACAAGAAGTGCACACACAATAAAACATGGCTGGCATTTACACCAGAGAGGCGGTGCGTGTCAAAGTCAAGGTATGCCATATTTTTTTTCACTTCTGCTTTGGCAGACAGAAAACAAAGACAACAATTTTCACCCGTTCTTGCACACTCTTCCCCCCACACTGTCGGCGCCCCCTCTCTCTGCTGCCCACACACCTACGCATAGAAATGCGAAGCGACGCGTCCACCAGAATGGCGCAAATTTTCTGTGGATCCACAAATAACAACACTGGAAGTGCTCTACTCACTCCTGGCCAAGGCCTTCGACATCAAGTCGGATTTTTCCATCAAATACAAAGCCTTCGATCCAGCTGGCAACGAAATCTACTTGGCCGTGCTCTCCGATTGGGATCTGGACGCGGCCTTCCTACGCATACACAATATTTCCATACAGACGGCCTCGGAGCCTTGTCTGATGCTGCAGATTGACGTCAAACCGTTTACCGTTGTGCGAGAGTGTGAAACGGAAACAGCAACAACAACAGCAACGACAACAAGCAGCAACAGCGGGAGCGGGAGCGGGAGCAGCAGCAGAGTAAGCGGCACAGCCAGCTTCTCGGCCAGCGTTTCGCCGCTCCAATCTCTGGGCGTCTCACAGAAATATGTGCAGCACATGCAAACCAAGTTGCCAGGATTGATCATGAATCAAATGGAGAAGACCTTCTCCATAGTGCAGAAGGCCTTTAATCTATCGGATGAGCATATGGCCAACTTGCCCCCACGTCCGCCCATGTGCGACAGCGAGTTTCGGCTGTTTTTGGATGCACTCGGACAGATTCAGCGTCGCGATGAGCTGAGGAAAGTGATATTCCTTGGCGGCATTGAGCCGAGTCTGCGTCGCGTGGTCTGGAAGCATTTGCTGAATGTTTATCCGAGCGGGCTGCACGGCTTGTCTCTGGATGGGCATCAGCGCATGGAGTTTATGCGTCGCAAGTCGGAGCAATACTATAAACTGCGCGACAATTGGAAGGCGGCTGTGCAGCGAGGATCTGTGGCCGGGGAACTGGCCTATGTGACGAGTATGGTGAAGAAGGATGTATTGCGCACGGATCGACTGCATCCGTTCTATGCGGGCAGCGACGACAATCAGAATATTGCCTCATTGTTCAACATATTAACCACATATGCGCTGAATCACCCAGTCGTCAGCTATTGCCAGGGCATGTCCGACATCGCCTCGCCCCTGCTCGTCACCATGAACGATGAGGCACAGGCCTACATCTGCTTCTGTGCGATTATGGCGCGGGTGCGCGGCAACTTCATGCTCGATGGCATTGCCATGACGCAGAAGTTTGCGCACTTGACGGAGGCGCTGAGCTTTTATGATCCTGAATTCTGGGAGTATCTGAAATCCCAGCAAGCCGACGACTTGCTCTTCTGCTATCGCTGGCTGCTGCTCGAGCTGAAGCGCGAATTTCCATTTGAGGATGCGCTGCGCATGCTGGAGGTGCAATGGAGCTCCCTCTGCTATGACAATAATAGCGCCAAGGAACTGTCGCTATACGAAAAGGTGCGTTACGGAATGATACAGAGAATAGCTTGTTAAGATAAGCGAAAGTAGAGTATCTTGTCGGAGATTAGACAAGGTTAGGATGGAGCTCTAATAGGTCTAAATTGTCATTGCTGTGAGGAGCTCTTGAGAAATGAAATAGGTTCCACAGATTTACGCCCATAGTAACTAATTCTATATACTAAATATGTTTGTTGTGCACAACAGATGTCTTCAGGGCGTTGATTCCCAACTGTAAATTAATATGAGACCTGCTTACACCTGTTCATAAATCCATCCAACAAATTGAAACACTATAGACGACACCTTATTATAGTTTCTTACTAAGAGTAATACTTTCAAAGAGTTGTATAAATAATTACTATTTCCAGTGGCTAAACGCAACCTTTGGTATGGTCAAACAAAACCAAAATACTCATTTCACTTACGTGAATGAGTATATATATGTTCCCAGTGAGCAACGCAGGGTAAACTCAACTATTTATAAACATACCCAAGTGAAGCGCGAGTAGACCTATATATATATGTATATTCATATATATATTTTCATATATGTGTATGATTGTAATACTCAGTTCAATTCGAATTCATAGAGATCTTCAGTCTGTATGTATATATTGAGCTAGTTTCATACCTGGCTAAAAATTGCAATTTGCATCCTCTCGACAAACGTTTAACCGAAAGTAATTAACGCACTGGGTAAAAAAACCTTTGAAATGACGAATTTCTTGAAATAGATTGTTAAATTTATAAATGAGTATTATGTCATGACCAGCTTGAAGTCTGTAGTGTATATAAATGGGAGATAAAGTAAAGGGATATCGAGTAGATCCATTCCTAGGAGAGATATAAAGTAGATCTATTCCCAGGAATGATATAGAGTAGATCTAGGAATCATATAGAGCATGTCTATGCCCAGTTCAGATAGACTTATATCAGGAATGATATAGATTAGATACATTTTCAGCTAAAGTAGACTTTTATCTTTGAGAGATACTAGATTTGATGGTACCCAATGATGAACAAGATCAGTCATAAGTCTTAAAAGTAGATACAAGCAGTCTGAAACTTTCATATCCCATACATCCCATACCAGTTCTCGTGAGCTCTTAACTTAGACATATCAGTCATAGTTCTTAAGTCTCTATCCCTCCCCCTTGACTCCCTTTGCTAATCCGTTAAACTTTTGTATGACCAGGAATTTGTGCCCGTAGCGGAGACCTCGGCGCCGAATAGTGCCAGCACCTTTTCCACATCGTACAGCGCCACGCCCACGAGTCCTTCGTATCTGCTCACAAAACCACGCGAGAATCCTTATACCAAAGTCTGTGCATTGCGTAGACAAAGCTCGTCGGCTTCGCTTAGTTCGTTGAGCTCCTCGGTGGGCGCCGCTAGCAACAATGCTTTGGATAACTCGAAGCGTTTGAATCACAGCCTGGATGATAATATGTCCAGGCATGCAGCGCGTAGGCAGCGCAGGACTTCGGCGAAGGCGCATCAGAGTCTGGATGAGTCGAAGATGCTGGCGCTGATAGAGGGTGGCGTGGCCGAGCAAAACGCCAGGTCGGTGCAGGAGCTGAGCGCCAGCGAGGACACCGATGACGATGTCTTCGATCGCAAGGAGCAGATGGTGGGCTCGCCGCCACAATTCCACGAGACGAATCCGTTTAAGGACGATGCACAACAGCCAAATAATAGTTTAAATAGGAATAATGCAGCGCCGCCCGCTAGGGTGTTCCTCTCATCAACATCATCTTCCAATTTCGGCGAGGAGAAGGCGCCACAGCAGCAGCAACAGCAGCAGCAGCCGCCATCGGTCCAGGGCCTGGCCAAGCTGCAGCAGAAGAATATTATGAACGTAAGCAATATGATAGCCAAGCAATTGGCCACGAATGCCAGCACGGTGAGCGAGAGCGTCAAACGCGTGAGCAGCACCAGCGGTGGACATTTCAAGGATCTCAAGGAGAAGATTGCGGCCAGCAGTCGCATGGGCATCTCGTTCGACAGCGACGACGCCCCGCCGAAGCTCGTCAAGAATTTTAATGAATTTCTCAACTTTGCAGCGATCAACAAGAATCGCATTTCGGATCGCTTGGCCAATCAGCTGCAAATCAGCGAGAAGCCACAGAAGGACAAGGAGCTGGGCAAGCCGGTGGTGCAGCTGACCAAAGGCGGAGCACTCGGCAGCTCGTTGGATGAGTCGGATTCCTCTTCCATACCCGAGACCAGCTGGAGTGCCTCGACAGCGGCTACGGCTATACAGCAGGCCCAGGAGCAGGAGCTGAGTAGCTACAGTTTGCAATTGGATTTGAATGCTGTGTCCCCAGTCAAACAGGAGCAGCATCAGCAGCAGGTGCAGCAGCAGCCGCAGCAGATAGAAGAGAGCACGCCCGATCAGGATGGCGATCAGGAGTATTATCCCATGACAAATGCCATAACGCGCGAACTGCGTTTGGAGTCGGAGAACTTGGATCGCCAGGTGTTCGGCTTGCCCTTTACGGAAAAGCAAACTAACGCCGCCTTGGCCGATGACATCGAATATGAGAAGTTGGACAAGGATACGCTGGATCTGGTGGATGATCTCAAGGAGAACGAGATCATCACGTGTCCCGATGTCAGTGAGCTGCATATGAGAAGGCGTCAACGGCTCGCCGCGGCCAAGAGCAACAGTGTGCAACCCGCTAAGACGGACACGCTGAATCCCTTCATTGACGAGAGTCAGCTCATGGAGGGCGGCATGCGGAATAGCAGCAGTCTGCCCGAGGTCATCATGCCCATCTCGACGGAACCGAATCGTGTCGAGGCGCCGACGCTGGTCGAGATAGCAACCAATGCGGATGATGAGAGCGCCTATAGCGCCTACACACGCTCGCCCCAGCGCAGTCCGCTGAACGGCTTGAACAGCACAGCGGCTGCTCTGCCGCCGCCGGCTGAATTTGGAGGCGGCAATGCGTTCCTCATGTTTCTCTGCCTGACACTGCTGCTGCAGCATCGCAACACGATTATCAAATCGGCCATGGACTACAACGAGATAGCGATGCACTTTGATAAGATGGTGCGGAAGCATGATGTGACGCGAGTCCTGAACCAGGCGCGACGCATGTACTTTGAGTACTTGCAGGCGCAGCGAAAACAATCGACAGGCGGAGCAGTGGGAGTGGGAGCAGGAGCGGGAGCGGCAGTCGGAGCCGTCAGCACAACAGAAGCCACAAATATATAGCCAAAACTGGTACGGAGATTGAGGACGGATCAGAGCAAAGCTTGAGGGGAGTTAAGGACTAAAGACTTGACTGAGATTGCTATAGATATATAGCTTAAGGAGCGATCGAAGGATGGAAGATCTAGATTAGAGTTGTCTGGTCTATATATAGCAAATATATTGTCAAATATTGGGTAGACAAAGAAGCCTTAAGGATCATAGAGAAAGATGACTTATCTAAGATATTGGTCAGACAATCCAAGAAGGATCAAGGAGGAAGAATTGTCAAAGACGCTATATATAAGGATTATAAAGCCTAGATTTATGTGAGCTATTGGCAAGATGTTTATAGAGAACGAAGCATAAGGACTTTTCTGAGATTTTGAACACACAAATAGATATAGTCGAAGCAAGCGGAAGGATAATTAAAGAACGATATTACGACATGCCTCTCAACTTGCTTGACATTCTATAAATATATAACCTAAGGATCACAAAGGAAATATATATAACGAATCTATAGACTTGTCTCTCAAATATACACATATATATCTAAGCTAAGCAATAACTGTTAAAGTTACAGCCACGATCAACATTCAGCTCAACAATCGCTCCATTTTTATGTGACAAAAAAAAAAAAAACAAAACCAAAGTTTCTAAATTTTTATTTCAACTTATTTGAACTGCTTTAGTTAAATATTAATTATTTATTGACTGCCAAATCGAATAGGCCAAAAATTAATTATGTTTTCCATTTCACATTCCACACAAAACTTTAAACAATTTACGCTTACGACTTTTAATCTCTTCAAAGAAACTACGTACTTAATACTTGTAACTAAAAAAAAAACACTAAAACTTAACTGTTGAAATTGTCTCACTTAACTAATTCCAAATTTTTGTATGCTTAATGAATTCCGTTTTCCAATTTTGTTTGCGTTCCAAATGTATTTTGCGTAAAATTTAAAGAGTAACGAAAATTTTAACAATTGCGAAATAAAAAGCATTCCAAAGCGACAAAATATATTAAAGTGAAAAGTAAAATGAAATTTTTTCCTTGTTTTTTAACTTTAAAAATGAAAATAATAATATATAATTTAAATGATAAAATATTCTAGAACTCCAAAACTAGATTTTGTGCCCACAAATCCAATTAGTTATGCATTATGGAACTAGGAATTTGAAAGCTAGACCAAGCCAAAATTTCTGTGATTTTATCCACGTTTTAAACTCTTCATAAATGTTTTGAAGTTCATCAAATATGTTTTTATGTTCCTTATAATAATATTGTAAGCCAGAGTCATTTCCAAATAAAGTTATCAAAAAGTTTTTAATTTTTTAATTTTATGAAAAAATATTTGAAAAATAAATTTATATAAGAGATATTATTTCTGAAAAAAAAATATTGGAAAAAAAAATTATTATTTTTTAATAAGAGTTTGAAAGATACTTCTTTTTACCAATTTTAAAAAATGTATAAAATTGTAACGTTAACTTTGGAAAATGAGTGAATCTTAAGGAAAAATCAAAAAGAAATGAGTAACCCACAAACAAAATTTAGTTTCAATAAAAGTTATGATTAATTCAAAAAGATTTGGGCCCCATAGATAGATACATATAAAACATGTATGTGCCTGTACCTTTAGATAGATATGGATATATATAAACGTTATATACTCTATACAAGTTGCCATCAGTTCCTATTTCTAATATCCTCAACCAGGTGTGAGCTATCTATCAAGCTTATATGCCATATATATAGTATAAAGATTTTTCAGTCAATTGCGTCCATTTCACATCTTTGAGATAGTATTACGTGCAGTTAGCTTATTAACTGATATGATACGACATATATATAATAAAATATAGACTCTATTCCTTCTTAATGCTGCTTAAGTACATATATTTCTCATAGTTTGTTGACATGCTGCAAGGCTCAATACAAATATTTTACTTTCTTTACAAGGACATCATTATAGAAAAAATGTTGCAATCCACAAAAAAAAAACAAGATACAGAAATATTTATAATATAGAACGCAATTCACTTTTAACGTTAAACAGACAGCCAAAAAAAGAGATTTTAAAAATTATATTTCGCTTTGAGGCGCTCGCGTATGATAAGCCCCTTGGTGAGCTTCTCCCAATTGCCGTAGACGCGCGCTTCGTATTTCTCTTGCTGCTTGCGCGCCTGCTCCTGCTGGTCCTCCTCCCAGGCGGCGATGACCACCTCGCTGAATTCCTCGCAAACAATGAAACCATCGTACATGGGATGGCAGGCGCCCTGATGGAACTCAAAGCCCACAACAGCATTTGCGCAATCTATGTTCAACTTCTTGCAGACGCGCATCAAACCGGGCACTGTGAGGGACATTAGCTTGGTTAAAGCTGAAGTTTAGTTATATATTTAATATTACTTACATCTGAGATGCACTGTTTTCTTGGGCAACATGGATGGCTTGAAGAGCTCCACATTGCCATAGGCATTCCGTGGCACCATGCCATTCTCGGCTGTGGGCGGTTCATAGTCCTGCGTTTGCCAGTAGCCAAAGATCTCTAGCGGTTGATCCTTGATGACGGTGCGTGTTAGCTGTAAAGGAATATGAAACACTATAGAGTTTAGCTACACATCCAGATCGCTTAATCGATCCTCACCCTATCCCACTTGGGTCGCGCCTTGACCACTTTGTAGGGCTGTTCGCCCAGCTTGACGACGCGCGCGCTCTTCAGCCAAATATCGCGTGAGTGCAGCAGATGCACACAGTCGCGGGAGTAGACAGCCTCGCCGCGTATAAAGCCCAGCGTGGGAGCCTCTGGCGGATAGATGCCCTGGAATTTGAGTAGATGACGTTCGAGCGCATACAAAGGATGATCCTTGAAGTCGGATATGGATTTGGGCAGTGGCTTGTCCGAGTGTATGCGACGCAGTTCTTCGTCCTCGCGTATGTCACGCTTGGTGCGCCTGCCCAGATAGGGAGCTAGTGTTTCGTCCAGCCAGGCCTTCTCCACACGCGACTTGCGCACTGTCGTCGTCCAGTTAGGACAATATCGTGCTGTGACATCCTTTACACTCTGATCGTCCTGGAAGGCGAATACATAGGCCAGGTTCGAGGAGGCATTGCGCTGTAAGGTTGAGGTGGTTAGAGATTGGGCTTCAGTTGGTTGTCTACTCTCACTTACCCTTATGGTATCCACGCAGTGCAGCTTGCCCTTGAACAGGTCAATGCATATCCATTGTTCCTCCACCTCAGACCACACTTCCACCCACATATCGGATGCCGTTGTTTTCCTTTTCTCCTTGACGCACTCGTCGTCCGTGGAGAGCACGCGACGATCCTTGCGCAGATGCTGCACCGCCTTGGGCAGCACCGGCGCCTTCTTGATGGGCGTTGAGCCTGCCGAGGTAGAATCACTGCCTTGGCTCTGCGACTTCTGCAGCTTCTCCAGCTTTATGCGCTTCTTGGGCAAGGGGACGCTATCGTCGCCGCCATCCAGTTGGGGTATGGCCAGAGATTTGGTCTTTTGTTGACGTGTGCGCAGCTCCCGTTTGGGCTCATTATCTTTGGTTATCTTCGACCTGGCGGACTTGATGGCAGCTGATGAAGCAGCCGCACCAGAGGCGCCCTTTAGGAACTGTGTGGAAATGAACGTTTTGGGCGATTTGCTGCGTGAGCGCGTCTCAGGCTCGGGCTTGGCATTCTCTGCATCATTCTGCTTGGCCTTCTTCGCCTTGGCACTGGGCAGCAAGATTTTGGGTATGACAGGCGAGCCCACTTTAGCTGTTGGATATGGTACCTCTGCGTCTCTGTCCTTGTCGGCGGACGCCTTGCGAGTGCGTCGCGCCACTGGCGAGGGCTCAGCTTGCAGCTTGGCACGCTTCACTGCATCCGTTTCGGGCAGCTTGGGCGCACGCTTCAGACGCGATAGCTGCGGCTTGGCCTCGCTGGCTGTTTCAACTGGCTTGGTGACAGCGCTGCGCGTCTTGGGCGCTGCCTCGGGCTTGGCTGGGGCTGGCTTTTGGACGCTTGACTTGGCGTCGGCAGAGCGTGAGCTGCTGGGCTTGGGCTGCTCCTTTCTAGAGTTGGAGCTGCTGGCTTTGAGCTCTGCTTCAGAGTTGCTATTGGAGAGCTTGCTCTTGGCTTTCTGGCTGTTTGATCTGGTAGAGCTGCTCTTGGGGTCATTATTAGATTTCTCAGTCTCTTTCTTGGCAGCTTTAGCTGGCAAATTCGAGCTGGAGGCGCTGGTCTTTGGCTCAGCCTTCGGGCTGCTCTTGCTGGCAGTTCTCTTAACAGCTGTGCGCGGCTTGGGCTTCACCTGCGGCTCTTCCAACTCCTCCTCATCTGTCTCCTCCTCGGTCTTCACCTGACTCTTATTCTTCCCCTCCTGCTTCAGCTTAATCGGTATCAAGTCGCTCGCCTGCGGTCGCAAGGCCATCGGCTGCAGATTGACAATGAGGCGACAATTCATGCCCATGCCGCGTGCAAGTACAATGAATATGAAGATCATATCCTGTTTGCAGCGGGCTTCCTTGCGCTTAATCTGCGCCAGCAGCTCCTCGATTATGACACGCTTCGAGCCAGCCTTTGTCTGCCGCGTCGCATACAAATCCTGGCTGAGCAGCTTAATCGCGGTCTTGAACCAGGTGACGAACGACTGCAGATACTTCAGCTCGACGCCCCTCTCGGTGGGATAGGCATTGCGGCTGGGCAGCAGCTTCAGCGTCGCCTGCATCAACGTCGTCTCTGCCAGCAGGCGATTGTATTTGATGCTGCGCGCCAGCAGGCACAGCAGACTCACTTTGTGCATGAGCAGCTGACGGTCCTTGATGTCGCGATTCATGCGACGCTTCAACGCCAGCTCCAATTCATGCTGCGTCTTCTGCTCTTTGGTCAGCCGCGCGGGTTGGCCGCCCACGACAATTTCCAAATCTCCTGAGACATTGGGCGTGGCATCCGGATCCTCGTCGCTGCTCAGCTGAGCATCTGGAAAAAGTCGGGTTTTTGCGTTTACAGTCTGTGTCTAAGTTTTCAAGCAGTTCAATGAAAGCAGTTCAGAAATTTCTAAATTTTTCTTTTATTTTTTATCTAAGTTTTATTTCACTTTTGCATTTATATTTATTTCATTTGAAGTGCATTTTAAACTTTTTAAATACATTTTTCTTTAACATTCACTAAAATTGCGCTAAAATTATGCATTTATTTATTTATTTATTTTTTATACATTTTTTTTTTTGTATTTTGTGAAATGAATACAATTTTGCTAAAGTAAATTCGTTTTAACATCAGTTCTAATTTTTTTTTAGCTATTTTTTATATTTTCTTTTTTTATGCTTGTATTTTGTTTTGCTTTTTGAAACACTTTGGAATTGTTGCCATAAAGTAAGTGTATTTAACATTATTCTTAAGTCTTGTTCTTTTCGGTTTGACGCAAAATCAAAATATATTTAAAAAGGAATTCAAAAGACACAGTGAAATAAATGCATATACGGTAGAGCCTGCCTACTGTGAACAGTAATAGAATGCAAAAAGAAAAACAATTTTAAAATATTTAATTTAATTAAATTTCCCATTATTTTCAATTTTCATTTAAAAGGATTTTAAAATATTTAATTAAATTTCATATTCGTTTTCTCATACTTTCGTTTCTTCTTAGGCAGTTTCTACTGTACTTAAAAAAATTAGTTAAAATTTGCTTGATACTAAAAACTATTTTGATTCGTTTTCTATTTTTTTTTTTTTTTTGTGCAAACACGCAGAATTTGTTGATAAAATTTGTTTTCTTTTTAACATTTCACAACACTGAAACATCAATAATTTATGCTTTCTTTACTTTGTCAATTGTTTTGTGCTTCAAAAACAACATTCAGAAGATTTTGCGCGTTTTGTTTTGTTTCGTTTTTATGTTAAGAGAGACTGTACTAGTTCAGTGTTGGTTAATTAGTTTGTAGTGTTGGATAGAGAGTTAGTGTTGTAAAGTAGCGCATAAAGCGTGTGTTAACTAAAGCGCTCTAAAGTGCCAGTTCTATGCCATTTTCAGTCTAAGAGACTATAGATCTAGGACCCAAGCAGTTAGCATAGCTTTCTCTAATTAAAAATATTTTCAAATTTAAATATTAACTATAAAAAATATTTTTTGAGTTAAATTATTATTTAAAATATATATTTTATAAGATTTAACTAAGTGCAAAACTTTTAATATAAACCAAAAAAATATTTTTCTAGTTTTTAATAAGAATTTCAAAAAAACGGAATATTTAATATATGTAAAATTTGCTAAATAAATATGCTTTAAAAAATATTTAAACTATTAATAAAATTTTAAAAATTTAAATTAATTTTTTTTTTAAATTTGAAGATTTGTTTAAGCCTTCAAACCTTGTTGGGATGTTTTTTTAGCTAATGCTAACTGCCTGAGCCTAGCTTAACAGTTATATATATATATATGTATGTATGTATGTATGTATATAGAGTAGTTAAGTTTGTATAGCAGATAAATATATATATATATATATATATCTATATATACATAGATATACATTACTTTCATTCTTCGTATAATTTTCTCAGTATCTTCGTTTAAAAACACAAAATCTACGCAGTCTCAAACGTAGCACTTTTGGAAGCTTATTATTATTATATATATATATCGTGTATATATATAATTCGTATTTTGTCTTTTGGAGAATTTCTAGAATTTTTGCCTAACTATCAGAATCAACAAACAACAAGTATGCGACAGCACAACCAACTTGATCACCGCTTGAACTACATACACCTGGATTTTTGTCTAAACTCTTTCATTTACTTTCGTTTCCTACCTGCAACTTCCTCAAAGTCGGAGTCATCGGTGTCGCCAGCGGCGAGCACTGTGGAAGCTGGCCGGGTCTTAGTGTGCCTCTTGATGCGCGTCGATTTGGTTTTGCTGAGGCGCGAGGGCGCATCCAGAGGCGGGGGCTGCGTGGCAGCTCCAGTTGCCTCTGCTCCAGCGCCAGCTGCAGCTCTTCCAGTTCCCAGCGAACGACGCCTTGACTTGTGCATCTCTTCGGGTTGTTCATTATCCTTCTGTTTGGCGTAGTTTTGGTTCTCGCCCAATGCAAGCAAAGCATTGACATCCATTGCAGCAGCGTTTGAGTTAGCAGGTGGCGTGGCTGTGGCATTCCGTTTGCTGAGCAGCGCTTCACGTGTGCGCTCCAAGCTGTTCGCATTCTCGAGCAGATCACGAAAATCAAAAGCCTTCTCCTCCAAGCTGCTATCGTTGTTATCCTCCGAGCCCGAACCGGAATCCGAGATCTGACCTAAGCCCGCATTGCAATCGAACTGCGGCGGCGGCGCTGATGGCGATTTCTCTCGGCTGGGCATAAAGAAACTGGAACGCAAATCAAGATCAGCGGGATTGACCAGATAGTCATCCACGCTCGATTCGCTGCTGGAGTCTATTGTGTTGTTGCTTTCATTGGGCGTTTTGGCGTTTTTTGAGGCCGTCAAGCGGCTGGCAGAGCCCGAGGCCGATGCCGTTGGTGAATTCTCTTGTGTGGGCGAAGTGGGAAAAGTTTTGGGCAGCGGACGGTACTTGTTATAAAGTTTCGAACGCAATGATTGGCCACTTGCCTTTCGTTTCTTCACCGAGGCGCCCTTGATGCCACTCGGTGGCTTCTGCTCTCTGCAAGAGAAAATAAAATGATGAATTAAAATTGTCAACTTGAGTGATTGATTGATTGGCTTGCCTCTTCTTATTGGCGCACGATGAGGAGCGTCCGCTGGCGCCTGCTGCAGCACCTCCTGCTGCTGCTGCTCCGCCGGGCGCCTCCTCAAACTCGCTGTCATCGTCGTCGGAGGATTCGCCGCCGCGCGCATCTTTGGTCGGCTTCCATTCATCCTCTTCGCTCGCCGAAAAGCCCTCCGATATGGATTCTTCTTCTTCGTCAGACATTTTGTATGTGTGGTTGTGTGTGGGTGCTTGTTGCTCGCAGGCTAAGCGCTTTACATGTGGGTAAGTGTGTGCGTATGTGTGTGCCACAAACAGTTATTGATTTTTACTGCGCACTTTTGGAATGCTCGTTTGTGCTAACTATTGCCTGAACAAACTTCAATCAATTGCCATTGCTTTCAGTTAACTGCCTAATTCTGATTAAACATTTCAAATGCTCCTTGATGTAGGCCGTTTACTTTGTTGGCTATTTAAATGAGCTTGCGAAATTCACATCTCCGCGCTTGGCCTGGCGTTTTGCTAAGAAATAGCGATAGGCATGGCGATAAACACTGCTGGGCGAGCAATGTAATCGACTACTGTTTTTACTAAATAATATGTGTACACACTGTTTGGGTAAAAATTAGTTTATTTACCTGCGCAGCATTTGACAACACTGCTGTGTATATTGTTTACGTTTTTGCAGCATGAATTCTTCTGGAGAGGATTTGCACCCCAATTGGGTTGCCTTAAGCACCTTAAATGTGCCACTCAAACGTTTTGTGCATGCTGGCGCTGTGGAGCAGGCGAAGGGCAAGGTGCAGCAGCAAAGCATAGCGGGCGTGACTGGAGCTGAAGTGCAGCAGTTCTATAAGCAAATTCTGGAGACGCCCGAGACGGTCAAAGTGGAAGCCATCAAGGCAACTGAATGTAATGTTACGTTACCCAAGGAGCCGCCACGCATTGCCTATGATCGCAATCGTTTCTTTCGCCTGGCCATGGGAAATGATGTGGAGCAGCTGTCGTTGATGTGCATCAGTGAGGAGGAGCAGCTGAATGCCTGCGATGCCTTTGGCTGGACAGCTCTGATGATGGCTGCGTGTGAGGGAGCAGAGGAGGCAGTTGTCTGGCTGCTGGAGCAAGGCGCGGATGTAGAGCTGAGAGCTAAGAGTGGACAAACGGCGCTGGAGCTGGCCAGGAGGCAGGGTAAACGGAGTATAGTGGAATTGCTGGAGAACTTGGACAGCGCTGAAGTGGCAGCCCCACATGCAGAGGAGTCCAGCGAGGCAACTCTTTCGCCCTTCTACTGTGAGCTATGCCAGAGGGAATACAGTGAATCCACCTGGCGCGACCATCAGACCTCCACGGTGCACAGATTCAACATGAAATCCCTGCCGCCACATCGACTGCACAAGTTCAACATCTCAGCGCGGAATCGCGGCCTGCAGCTGATGGTTAAGCAGGGCTGGGATCGCGAGCATGGCCTGGGACCCCAGCAGAATGGGCGCCTGTATCCAGTGAAGACTGTGCTGCGCAAGCAGCGCGCAGGCTTGGGAATTCAACAGCCGCCTGCACGTGTCACCCATTTCGAGGCGTTTGACACAAATGCGACCAAGCGACGCCATGGGAATCCCCCGCCGGAGCGGCAGGAGCGCCGCACACGCAACGAGATGAAGCGGGAGAAGCTGCGCGAATGGAGGCGGGAGCGTCGATTGCGACAGGAATTGAGTTGATGCTTGGGTTGATATGGGGGAAGCACGCAACTGTTGAGGAACAGTAAAGACTACCTAAGAGAGACGATAAATGTAAAGAATAATGAGAGTTTAGCTAGTTGTAAGTGGAATTGTAACTATGGTTGTATCAACTGTACAGTAAAGTCTAGCTAAGAGAGACAGGCAGTGTGCCCTATGAGAAGTAAGAAGTGGTTAAGAAGCTGTTCGATATAAACAGGTACACACTGTACTTATATTTATTTCAAATTATTTTCTAATATAAAGAGATTGAAACTCACATTGACAAAGGTTTCTTCACTCGAGTTACCACTGGAACTTCAGTTCCCTATAATATGTATTCACTGTACCTATATTCATTTCCAATTACTGTCTAATGCAAAGTCACAACATTTTCGGCGTTTGGCTAGGTCAGGGCAGACAGCCAGCCAAAGGCCAACCACCCACCCACCGACAAGCCCACCGCGCCACAAAATGTGGCACGCGGTTGACCTCTTGCCACCTGCACAGCTTATTGGCCATAAGTAAGGGGGTAAGGGGGGCGCCCTTTCGCGAAGTTTAGCCTGAAGTTGCGAAAAGGAAAGCGAAAGCAAAAGCTGTTGCGTGGCTCTCATCCTGCAGCTAAAAAAGGAAAAAGAAAAAAAACATTCAGCTGACACGAATTTCGCTTTGCGCCTGCGCAGTGCTGCCATGCGCTCAACCCCTTCGCAAAACGACGCCCATGTAGCGAATATATAAGAAGGCTACGTTTCCGAATTCAGTCTCAGTCGCGTTCGGACTGTGACCAAGTGAAGACGTGTTTCCAGTCGTTGCTGCTCCCTCAACTTGGCTGCTCCTGCTCCACTTTAAAAAAGAATTAGTAAATCACGGCATGTGCGTGCTTAAAAAACTAGTTAAGTAATTAAAGGTGCACAGCAAGTTGTGTGAAGGTCAGCGCAACGGCGTGCGCTAGGTAAATTATCAGCCTTTCAATTATTTAAACATTTGCATGACAACTGCTAAATTCAAAACACAACGTATATAGTTTGTGCTCGCATTTTGGTGTGGCAACACTGTTCGCTACCCCAGTTTCGATCAACAGCTGTTCCGGCGTGTGCAAAAGCAAAAGGCAAAAAACGCAAAGACAAAACGTTGGCGTCGCATTTGTTGTGCTTTATTTGTATTTGCGCCTTCAACGTGGTCGGTTTACGTTCGCGCAGCGTCCGTCGCACTGTGTATATAAATTATATGTTTTAAAATCGAATTCTGCTACTAAATAAATGCCGACGTTGTGTTATTTCGAGTGCGACAACAGTTTTTAACAGTGTTTTCCAGTGCAAGCTCTAAAATTACGCAAAGTACGCAAATATTATGCAAAATCAGAGAGCAACAAAAACAAGGAACGACTCCTGCTGCACGTGAACTTGACAACAATTGAAATATGCTAATAATATGCAGAGTGTGGCCTGCTTATGCGCCGAATGCAAAATATTCAATATATTTTTGGTTTATGGTTTATTTCTGTACACATATACAAATCCATTTTGTGTGTTTGCTTTACAGATTTAAATTGTTAGCCTGTCCCACTCTCCCTCTCTCTCTCTCTCTCTCTCTCTCTCTCTCTCCTCGCATCTGTCAGTCTGTTGATCATCAAAGTTCACGCGCGTTCGCACGCTCATTTACTCGCTCTCTCTCTCTCTCTCTCTCTGGCGCTCCATGAACTTTGCGCGTGCCTTTCAATTTGTTTGATCTGTCATTGCAATTCCATCTCGCTCTCGCCCACTTCTTGTGCGTTCGTTCTCTTCAATTTTTCTTTGCTCGCTCACGTAACGGTTTGATTATTTAGAATTTAATGCAGTCCGACAGCAGGCACCTAACGGGGGTGACTTGAACTGTATTCCTTGTTGTTTTTGCTTCTCGTTTAGCGTATTCAAATCTTAATTTATGTTCACAGACAGTGCTTAAAAATTAAAAACGCATAAATGTTTGGCAAATAAACGCGGCGCTTAAATAAATAATCCAAAATATCAAAATTCAAATGATAAAAACAAGCAACGCATAAACAAAAACTACTTTGAAGCATAAACAAAAAATACTTGAGAAAAAAGGTTGCCTGCTTAACCGTTAGCTCTGCAAAAGAGGCCATAAATACAAGGCTAAGAACACACGGCATTAAGATCAACGCACAGCGCAGCGCGCAGAGATCTGCTGAAGCACGTCAACTCAGACTCGTAAATCTTTAAAATCCCAAAGCAAACAAATATTAAACAGCAACAAACAAAAAACAAAAAAAAAGAAAAACAAAAATTAAAATTGTTGCAATACTTGTACTAGTACTAAGTACAGTGAGGACATGCTACAGTGAACAGTTTAATTGTGGATGTTGATGAAGTAAGAGAAGAGCAAAGAGGGAAATTAGAAATTGACCAAAAATATATTTTTAAAATTTTTTTTAGTGAATTTAAAGAGGATAAAAAATATTTAATAAAGTATTATATTTTATTTCAATTAAATAATTATATCTTGCTTTTTTCTTCCTTATTGTAACTTTCCTAAATAATTGATATCTTCTTTATAAGGGTTTCTTTAATATGACACATAAATAAGAGTTTTGTAACTTTTTTTCTATATGAAAAGTTCTTTAAGCATTCAATATTTTAAAACTTATAAATCTTTCTAAAAACTTTAAGCACTTTCTCCTTTAAACTTTGCGTAACTTGCTTTAACCTTTTAAATATATAATAGATATTTTCTTCATAAAGTTTTCATTCAAGAGTTCAAGTTTTTCTTTATTTCCCTCGCTTCTTAAATATAGAATTTTTGTATAATATATTAAAAGTAAAGTTGTGCCCTGTGGGCAGTAGAGCATCCGCCCCCAGGCCGGATGTCAGCCGCATTAAAATACAGTAAAACATGAAAGAGTTGAGTTTATGCAGCTTCACGCAAATCAGCGCCCTAGGCAACTGTTCGTTAGCTTAGTTATCACTGTACTCAAGTGCTCATTATCTCCCACTCGAAGATAAAATAAAAAAAATAAAAAATATTCTTCCGGGTCGCAGCTTTGCCAGCGCACGAAAAAGTTTCTTCAGTGAAATAAATAAATAAAATAAAAGCCCAGCCATAAAAAACAATCTAAATAAATAATAATAGAAACAAAATTGTAAATTCCTTAACTGTGTGTTGAAATTTTGGAAATTTTCTTATTTGAAGTGAATTTCGTTTTAATAATGTTGTAAAAATCCATATGAAATTGTTTATGCAATCGAAGAGCTTAATTGAAAATGCGCGAAATTAACCATTAAAACAATTACAACAAATTATAAACAAGAAAATAGTAAACAAAACAACAACAACAACAGCAATTGCTGCCTTTTCCGGCTTCAATCAGAAAATAAAAAAAAAAGAATTGAAATTCAACAAATGCCAGACGTTTTTCATAGGTAAGTCTACAGCGAGTTTATTAAAGCAGCACAGCAAATCGAATCAAAGTAAGAGTACTTTGCGTGGGGTATGCTCGACTAGCTGATGACATGACTTGTCGATTGTTAATAAATAAGATGAACTTAGGCAACATTATGGAAAGTTTGAGAGCCTGAATATAAATCTATAGATTGGAATGGCTTATCGTTTTCTTGTTTCTATGTCTAGTAAGCTATAAGGCAGGTATGGCAAAGGTTATATACTCTTCCTTTGCTTTCTGAATGACAGACTAAAAGGTAGACTGAAAGGTACAGTGGAGGATGGACTGAAGGCAAGTCAGAAAGATAGACGAAAGATAGACCGCAAGAATAGTCAGAGAGAGATTGGAAGACAGACAGGCAAAAAGAATGGAAAACAGATTGACAGACAGCCAGCCAAGGCTAAATTGAATCAATTGTTGTTTCTGATGAAAACTACATATGAATATATACCTATATCTGCCTATTACATACATTTCAAGCAAAACAATATACCCTGTTTATTCAATGCTTATGAAAACATGAAAGAATTCACGCTGAGTGTCTGACAGTCTGTCTGTCTGCTTGTCCGTCCGTCTATCTGTCCGTTTGTCTCTCCGTTGGGGTTTATCTACTATATAAATAGAGGAACGTTCGTTTCATTGGCAGCGTTTCTAATGGCTGCGGCATAAATCTCTCACCTGCTGGAATTTTCTAATAACGCGAAAGTGTTGCACTGCATGAAATAAGAAATTTGCGAAGAAAAAACTTTTTACATAAATTACTGCATACAATTAGGCGCACAGCAGAACGAGATAGAGAGAAAGAGAGAGAGAGAGGGAGAGGGAGACAGAAAGCAAGTGTGAAAATGTAAGTTATAAAAAGTTGTCTTCTGGCTTTTCCCGGCAGCCACATGCAAAATTAACAAAAATTAGATGAGAACTTTGCTGCGGCTTTTGAAGCGTATTAAATTATCTTAAAGTTAAACAGCTGTAATTAACGCTAATTAGGTGCTTAGCTACAGTTTGTCAACAGCCAAATAGAAATTACATGGCATTTGCTCTTTAAAAACTTTACGTTTACCAAAGTTATGCGCGAACTTCATTATAAAAATGCAAATTCAATTTACGCTAATGGAAAAAAACTAGAATTAATATGGGAATATGTTACATATTTATATTTAAGCTCATGTAATAGGCATAATCTCTGGAGGAGTGTACTAAAGCTTGTCTAATTGAAAAACTATTTGTAATCTCTACTAACTGCATTACGTAATTAAAAAGATAAAAATAATCACGTTAACTAGTTTTACTTAGAGCGTGGAAAACAGTTGAAAAGGAATGGGAATAACAAAAAGCAGAAACTGCGCCATTTGCTCTGCTGACAGTTTGGAAATTGTTGGAAACTGAGCGGGGAATGATGCTCGAGCTGTAACAGCTTAAGCAGTGACTGTCAAGCTGCTGCAATAAATATATATTTAGAATATTTAAAATATTTTCTCTTTGCATTTATCATGAATATAGCACAACTCAGAGTATCTATAGATATATATGAATTAGATTTAAATGTCTTTATAGCACTCTATCTCTCGCTTTCTGCTTCAGTCTCCAGCACTCTCTACTCTCTATGGTTGTATCTCTACTTTCAGCTGAACGAAGTCTCCCTTTAATTGATTTGTTTTTGAAAAAACTGAATCAACAACTAAATGAAAACATTTCTTCAAAACAAAATTAGCCTCACTCGCAGCAACTAAATAATGAGTTTTCTTTAATTTGTTTATCCATCAGTTTGCTAATTAGTTTTCTCGCTTTTTCTTTAACTTTTAACTTGGCAATAAAAAATGCATTATTGATTATTATTATTATTATTGGTATTAGTGTTATTATTCCCACAGGGTCATAGTGCTCGAATGGGATTGGAACATGTGTGGGTTGTCGTTCAAGGACAACCTTCCCAAAGAAATGGAAAATAAATTGTAATGTTTCATTAAAAATTCATAGGGATATTTGTTGCGAGTGGCCGAAGTAGCAAAAGTAGACATACTAGCATTCAGAAAGTCAAAGGCAGAAAAGGAGAGAGAGAGAGAGAGAGAGAGGGAGAGATATTGGACCTAATGTAATGGAAAGAAGTCACAAGGAAAACATGAAAAACTATAGAGAAATTTGAGCTGCTATGAGAGGAAAATATTATAAGAGCACTTGCTATAATAGCAATTCCTATAAAAAGAGTTGCTATAAAAAACATTTGCTATAAAAAATATTTTCTATAATAGCACTTCCTATAAAAAGAGTTGCTATAAAAAACATTTGTTATAAAAATACTGGCTATAAAAAATTTGAGAGAAAAGATTACTATAGTCGCTTGACTTTATATAAGAGAATTTTTCTACTCTATGAAATATATTAAGTTTTCTTTAATATTAAACAAATTAAGCAAAATCTATAAGAGACAAAACCCCAAGCACAGTTTCAATCAGATTTCAAAACAAAATAAAAAAGTAAAGAAGAGTTTCAGCTTTAAGTCGCTGGCAAATTTTATGGCTCACATCTCTGGACATAAAACGAGCTGGCAAATACAATTTTGTTTTCAATTTGAATATGAAATTTATGGTTTAAAGAATCAAGGCAAATCGGTTTATGACTAAACAAAACCCATACCCAAGCTAGACTAAACAATTTTCAAGCAAGTGCCACTCCGCATCAAGTACAAAGTTGTAATAAACGACTTTCGTATGTGATTTAGTGCAAGGCGACAAGAAAAGTTTGCAGACAAGCAAAGGCCTTGGAAATATTTACATAAATTAGCAGTTGCTTATGCCCTTTGTTAAAGCAAAAACTTCTTTAGAGGCCTGCTTTGACTTGTACTCGTTTGGAAAGGGTAACTGAGGGTACATTAGTATGTGAGTGAAGTTCTTCTGTTTGCAGTGACTCTAGATAGATGAAGTCAGCAATAACTATCTGTACATATATGTATATTTCTTATTTCTTATTTTTTTATAGAGAGGGGAACTCTATGTTCTATAGTTCTACAGCTGGAATCCTAAATTTCTTTATAAATCGAGCTAATGTATATCTAGTAATTTGTTACACAATTTTACTGATGACATCGCAAAACTGTACATTTTTTTCTATAAATTGGCTCAATGCTTGGGTCTTGGCAAAGCCTGAAAATTATATCTGTGATAGTTTTCAATCTTGAGCAAGTATTAAGCAGTCGACTACGCCTGCCAGCAGCATGTTTACTCGTGCTCTTAGGTGCTGCTGACAGCTTCTTTTGGGCATTGGCATCCAATCAAAGGCAATACAATAGCTTTAAATCAGGCACAAAGCAAAACTTTCTTGAAAAGTTAAAGTAGAGAGAGAACTAAAGAGGGAAAGTGGGCAGGGGGAGCGCAGGGGATCCTCTATCAATATTTGGTTTGGGCTTTTAATTGCTTTTAGCAACAATTTCTTTTTAGACTTGAATTAGTTTGACCTTTGACTTTTAGCTCCAGGCAAAGGAGTGGTTGATTATACCACTTGGTTTATACAAAGATTTTCTTGAATTTTCGATTTTCTGCGGAAGTTAATTAGTTTTAATGAGAACAGCGTCCACGAATGGCGAGCGTCAAAAGGAGTTGCCTGGCAAAAGGTTCTGCTGGCAATTAATTATAAATTCCTACACAGCCGCGACCTTGAGCCCAAGATTTGAAATAATAGAGAATCAAAGTCCAAATAGCCATTTTATTAACGTGCCATTGATTTCTGGAGACAGTCGACTAGGACTTGGACTAGGACTTGGGCTTTCCTTTTTCTATGCATATAGAGATTTCTATTTATATATGTGTGTGTATATATAGAAACACATGTGCTTAGTTTCCTGTTAGCGAGGCGCAAGCATTTGATTGAGCGTATAAAAGTGGCTTAGCGGAAGAGTCCTGTGCGAAAGTCAAAAGAGTCTTGGTACAAAAAAAATCAATTAGATAAAAAGTAGTCGACTGCATGATGCTTGTTCAAGATGCAAAAACAGGTACAGATATTTATAGATATAAATAGACAAAAAGCTTGAAAGTTATGGTCTAAGTAGAGGGCAAGAGGGAAATTAGTCCATTAAGCCATTGCCACATCTCAGAGTGAGTGTTTCCATAGATTTAGATTCAAAATTTCAACATCTTTTCTAGCGTAGCCACAACATGGATTTTAGCTTATGCAAAGGTAGCGCATTTCATAAAAACCCATCAACTCTTTTTCATTGGTGAGCGGGCATCAAAAAAATGTCGAACCAACAGCAAAGTCGAAGTTGTGGCAGCAACAAAATCCATTGGAGCGCGAAATCAACTTAATGCAATAGACTAGAAGAAGCAGCAGCAGCTGAAGTAGACGATACTGCCAGTAAAAGCCGCAAGACAAACACACACACACTCGCACACGCACACACATTCGATTAGACGCATACACTCACATATTTATAGTCAGCAAAGCCACAACGCTAAAGCAAACATTTGCAGCTTATGCTTTTTTTTGCCACATGTCTATGAGTGAATGTGTGTGCCTGTCCGGCCCACGTCATTGTCACACACACAAAAAAAAAAAAAAATTGCACGTTTATATCGCTCACATAAACTTCAGATAGGTAAAAATAACAACGGCCCACATAGAATAATATAAAAAATTTATGAGATGTTGCACATCAGCCTTCTATTTTTCATGTTTCAATGTACTTGATATTAATCCAGGCATATTAAAAATAAAAATAAATAAATATCCGGTATCCGTTAAACGTTGTCAACAAATGAACTAAAAGAGTCTAAAAGAGTTCAAAGAGTTTGGGTGTAGTTCACAGCTTAAGCTTTTAATCCAGCTGCAAGCTATCTACATACATAAATAGATTTGTATTAAAAGAAATTTTTGCTGAATATCAAACAGTATTTTTATATATTTACTGAGAAAAAGGGATTTTTGCGAATTTACACTTTCATTCTATATGCATGGCACGCAAGTCGTGAGTGCCTTCACCGAAAGTCCTAGACTTTCGATTCTTGTGAAACAATAATGTATTTTTTTTTTGCTAGATTGATTTCATATGAAAATATAGAAACTGCTTATAACTTGGACATAAAATTAATATAAATCACAGAAAACACTGTCCAACACAAAAATCAATTAAAATGTTAAATAAGTTTCAATCAGATTTTCAATTAGCGCTTAGAACACAAAAGAAAAAGTTTTTACAATAAAAAATTAACAGAATTTTGAGAAGACTATAAGCCAAACATAACTATAGCTTATTCATAAATAGAGGCTCAACCCGGCAGGAATAGTTCTTGGCAAGTTCAGAGATATATATGCAGATTTATAATTCTAAGTAATAGTTTCTTGTTTGTTTCAATTTTCATTTCTCAGTTTTTGAAAATGTTCTAAATCATATCCTATTTGTAGTTTTTTGATTTAATCAATCTTAGTAAACTCAAAGTTGCTGTAGCCTTTAGGGCTTAAGTAATTGTAAAGTCTGACTTGAAGTTTCTTAAAGAGGCAGACATGCATGCTGACTGCATTTTAGACAAACGTCTTTTCGGCTGTGACACCCACGCTCTCACACAAACTTATATATATATATATATAAATTCACTTACTTATCGCCTCATTGCTATTCAAGCTGATAAACTTGAGACGACGACGACGACAACTACACGACAGCAAGGCGCAATAAAAACAAATAGACAAACAGACAGAGAGAGAGAGGGAGAGTGGCCTATACGGAGACTGAGAAAGAAGAGGCAGAGGTAGCTAAGACGCGACGCTGACAGAGCAAACAGTGCAAGATATTCAAGGTACACGCGTCTGAATGTCAGCTAAAGTCAGTTCTGTGATTTAGATAAAGGGGACCAGAAAAGAAGATGTTATAATAAGAGCTCTATTTACTTTTATTCAAACTGCAATCAACATCTTTCGCACCAAATTGCGTCAGCGAATAAAATTTTGAGTTTTCGGTTTACAATTTTCGCACACAAAAGCAGATAAATATGAAATGTTGAAAAACGAAAACGAAAACTAAAACAAAAACAAAACTGTTTCTTTGAAAGGAACTTTCGCTGTGTTTTGTTTACGCTCGGAAATATCGCGTCGAAATTTGTTTCTAATGCCACAAATTCTGTTTATTTCATAATGCAAATTTACAGCCGATTGGGCTTAATTGAATATTTCATCATTTACAATGGCTTCTCGTGGGTATTATTTCATGTGCTATGCCAGCTAATATCCTGGAATTATAGAATTTTGTGTAGAATTTGATAAAGAAGTAGAAATTGGGCGGAAGGCTTATAGATATTTATGAAGATCGGTCAGACTCCTAGGCTTTATAAGTATGATAATCCCATTAGCTACTGAGTACACGATATGACAATCAGATTGCTGATTCACTTTAGGCTAAGGATTATATAAGATTGATTGCATGATTGATTGGAATATTCGACGTTTGATAGTCTATGTTCCATATTCTTCTTTATTCTTCATTTTATGTTTTATATTCTATTTTATTCTGTTTTCATATTCCAGATTCTTTTATTCCTATTCTATGTTCTTTGTTCTATGTTAAATATTCTGTTATATACTCTATATTCTATGATTATATAATACATATTCAATATTCGATGTTTTCTATTCTATATTCTATATTTTATGTTTATTATTCTGTGCTCTACCTTCTATATTCTATGTTTTGTATTCTATTTTCTATGTTTTCTAAACTATATTCCATATTCTATGTTTTCTATTCTATATTCTATGTTTTCTATTCTATGTTCTAAATTCTATATTTTACATTCCACTCCATTCTATGTTTTATAGCCCATATTTCATTTAACAGGGTATTTTTTAGCGCCAGTTCCATTTTCTCTTCACTTCAATCAATATTTTCGAAAATGTCAGAATTAAGTTTTCCAAAATATCATTCGGACAGGTACTAAAACGATCTGTTAGCTTATGTCTTAAGCATCCATCTATCCATCCAAATATGTAGTGAAAACTACTGCAAGTTTCTACCGCCCCCCATTTCCAATTTCGCACGCAACACGGCGTATGCGCAATAAATCAATTTTATTACACACTCCGCTGACAAACAGAGGGCAAATTGTGATATATCTGCGAGCCATAAACTAAAATTCGCATCCACGCTAAATGCTTAAAAGTTGCGCAGCTCCAATGAGTATATATGAATATATGAATCTGAGTGAGTGCTGCGAATGTATTCGCAATCAGCTGCCAACTGTTAACGTCAGCGATAAGCTAAAAACAGTTGTTTATAATGCGTTGTTGAGAGTTCATTTATCCCGGTGGCGTAATAAAAAAGAAAATTGCTTAACAATGCCTGCTAAAAGTATGTGAATAAAGATGAATAAACATGAGTGCATGAAATAATCGCTTGCCAGCCCAAAATAGATTAAAAACAATCATAGATAATTTGTTTTTTGGTAGTCACATGGCGTATGCGCGTTATATTTGCATATTAAGTATACGCACTGCTGACCGCAGCGATATCAACTAAAATGACCATAAAACTTCAGCCTGTCCTTGGCCATGGCCATAAATATTGATGAAATTTGGTTGCTGCTGGGTTAATGAATGTGGTGCGATATGTTTTTTTGGTATGTTTGTCGCATTACCAAGGAGAGAGAGAGAGAAAGAGAGGGCGAGAGTGAGAGGAACTGCAATATTATGGTTGGCCCAGCATAAATGGGCCAAGTTTTTGTAACCAGCTGCTACTGCTGCTGGTGCTGCCAGTGTCTGTCTCTCTGTGTGCTTTTGGCTTGTATCGATTTTGAGCTGCAGCCAAGCGGCTTGACTTAATGCTTTAGACGCCTGAAGGCCAAGCCTTGTGCCAAACAGCTTGGCGTCCCAAAAAACCAGACTAGAAACTGGATAGTCAAACTTTATTAAACCGCAGAAATCAACTTGATGTAGCACCATAAAAACAAATGAAAAGTAGTTGGATTGCGATGATCATGAAGGCGATGCTAAATCATACCCTCAAATCCGCAAAGAAGCGGAACTTTGAGGTAATTGTCAGGGTCGTTATTGGTGGAGAGACATTTGTGTAGGAGGCACTAGCCAGAGTTATAGCCGGAGATGCGTTTTACATATAAAGTCCTTACAGCTCTCTCTGTTAACTATATCAATTGAAATCGATTTTATAGAAATTAAGATAGTTATCGATTATACACAAAAGTGATCTACGCTTAAAATATCAATACGTTATTTCCATTAGGCTAGACTGTTACTAGTACTATTGCCTATTACAAGTACAATATGCCCTAGATACCCTTTGGATTCCGAGGTGTAGGAACCAAAATGCAATTTGTGACTTCGCATTGAAACTGTCTAAATAATTTGTTATCATAGTGTGTCATAGTGCAGCAGCTGGCATAGATTGTTATTCCCCGAAGGAATTATACAATAAATTGAAGCACGAAAATGTGTATTAAATTCCATCTACTAAGAATCAAATAGTTGAATTATACTTGCTGATTAAACTTAATATATTAGTTTTCCTTACTTGATTTCACGAGAATCGAACGCATCAAAACGTAGCAATTGACGTCCATTTTAAAATTATTTGTAGCTCGTTTTGTTTCCGTGAGCTTTTTAAACATTGTTGTTTACGGTATTTGTGAATGAAAAGAATATTTATATTGCTTGCGATATTATATTTTCTCTAGGAAATAAATATTTGAGCATCAACTGCAAAGCTCTGTGAAATGCTCAAGATAAATTATGACGCAAACGGCTACAGTAAGCGCTGGAAAAAAAGTAGATAAATATGAGAAATAATAAATAAATAAGAAGTAAGAAATATAGCAAATAAAATATAAAATGTCTAATATAAAATATAAAATATAAAATATAAAATATAGAATATAAATATAAAATATAAAATATAAAATATAAAATATAAAATATAAAATATAAAATATAAAATATAAAATATAAAATATAAAATATAAAATATAAAATATAAAATATAAAATATAAAATATAAAATATAAAATATAAAATATAAAATATATTATATAAAATATAAAATATAAAATATAAAAATAAAATATAAAATATAAAATATAAAATATAAAATATAAAATATAAAATATAAAATATAAAATATAAAATATAAAATATAAAATATAAAATATAAAATATAAAATATAAAATATAAAATATAAAATATAAAATATAAAATATAAAATATAAAATATAAAATATAAAATATAAAATATAAAATATAAAATATAAAATATAAAATATAAAATATTTCATATGAGACAAGAAGTAAGATACAGGGTATTTGGTAGTCGGATAAGCCATTTAACTTCTTAATATGGCTCTATGGAAAGTATAGTTTATACATTACATTTTCATTCGCCAATATGCAATTATATATTCCAGTATATCGAAAAGCAACTCAGCTTTAGGCTTCTTCTATAATATATGCTCTATAACTATATCATATGGAATTATATTCCTTATATAACTAATCGATAGAGAAGAACTACAATTTGCTGCTATTCAAATTTGATTATATGCAACTGTAGCAATGTAATTTCCACTATCCATCATAGTAATTTCATCAAAAATGCATGTCATTATCCTAAAGCGCTAAAAACTGTTTCAACTTTTCTTTTTCTTTTCGTATTCATTTTATGCAGCTTTTTTTGCTTACTTTCTTAATCTGTTTTGGTTTTACGATTCAGTCACAAATATTTACAACTTCATCCTTGTGGCATTTGCAATGCACACGAGCATTAATATCAAACAAGTGAGAGCGCTATAGTGGAGGGGGCTCGACTAGAAAATACCCTGGGATATATGGGAGACATAATGAATGACATAAATAGGCGGGAAATGGGTGACCTAGCAAGAATGCTATCATTTCTGATAGCTATATTTCGGGAATATGGTGGACTATCTAGAAGACGCAGCTGTTGAAATATTTTATAAGATTTGCCATTTGAGCATGAATTGCCTGTGCTTAAGGAACGTGTGGAAATAGTGAAGCGAATTCACAGAAATTGAATTCCTATGTCCACACTGATTAGGAATATATCTTTAATATTTTATCTAATTGCAATATACCCTCTTCCTCAGTTTCGAATGTCTACAGGGTATTCAAATATATGTCAAAAAAGCATGAAATAAAGTGAAAGTACAATTTGACGCATGTCATAAACACGAGCGTTGATTTTTGCACAATTTTTATACGAATGTTGGCGAGCGCTTAAATTTTTAATGAAACACAAGCATATTTTGTAATAGCTAGTCAAGAGGGAGATAGAGCGCACTTCCCTCGCCCTCTGTCCCTCTCTCTCTCTCTGCGTGGGCTGTGCGCTTGTAAACATGACTACAAATCCTTGTATATTGTTGACTCACGCAAACACGGGCAGCTAGCCGAGCATTTAACTTGCAGGCACACGCCCACTTCTCCTCTTTTTTCCTTTTACTTTTATAAATGGGCAAAATTGGCTCTTTGTGTTCTGCGCCACGCCCCCGCCGTACCAGTGTCCGCCGCCGCCGCCAGCCCCTGGGGTGCCGTTTACGTTTTGCCTATTGTCGCTTTGGAGTCTTGCTTTTGCCATAGCTCACGCATATGAAATGTAATTTAAAGTTCCGGCTCGGGCTCTACCTATGCATACTCTATATAATTTCCTTTTGAATTATGTCTTTCTTTCACTTTATTTCAATACTTTCTGCAGCTCTTTCAACGGCTCGTTCCGTGTGTGTGCAATCGGCTTAATGATAGTCAGACTTAAGGTATTAGCTGTCTGCGTGTGGAGTGCTCACTGTAGCCGCAGCCCGTCATATCCATTAAGCACTTGTCACAGCCATGTGTAAACACGTCTCTCCCTCTCTCCTGCACTCTCTCTCTCTCTCTCTCTCTCTATCTCTCCCTGTCACTTTCAACTCCAAATAACAAGCCACATCGAGCAGTTTTAGTTTCGTGCTGACAAAAAAAAAAACTTTTTCGCCTTTTCAGTTTTATTTGAGAGAAAAGCTGACATCGTCTTACGCCACGTTTTCGCCTTTGACCTGCCACGGGCAGTGCAGCCAAATGGGGTCAAAATGCAATTTTTAACACAATTTATTTATGCACGTGCCGAAATGAACAGGCGACGGCACCAGCTTAAACATTGGCCAACTGGCAGAGAAAACGCAAACACAGCAAGATTTTTAAATTTTGTTTGGCTTGAGAGACTTAAGCGGGCAATTGACGTTAATAATTGCTTGAGGTTGCAGATGAATGTGAGAATTGTGAAGAAAAGAGAGGGGAAAGAGTGGGACTTAAGAGGGAATCGTGGAGAAAAAGAGTAGGGAAAGTGAAGGATTAAAGCTGACGAAGTGTTCATTAGAAACTGAACTTCAGCTTGGTAATGAAATAGAAGTAGGATACAAGAAGCGGAATTCAGCGAAAAGAGTGGAGAAACAGAGTTAAGCAATAAAATGAATTGAAGAGAACATTAAGTAGAAGTTGCTTGAAAAAGAGTCTGATCAAAGTCAAAGACTGACGATATTAGGAATAATACAAAATGCTAAAAGAAGCTCTCAGTACTTCCTAAAGAAGGTATGATATCGTAAAAAGAAGGTGTAAAATCCATAAATCGGATAAAAAATACCTAAGTTGCAGTCAGTCTAAGTTGAGAAATACTCAATTTTTATGACTCGACTCGATTTTGAGACTTCTGTCAAAAATGGCAAAATTTAAAAATTTTCAGCTATGAATGCGGATCGATAGTCGTGCTTTATACGAATCGAAACTGATATACCCATCCGAAATCGGCCAAATAATACTCGAGCTAGAGCCATCCAAAGTTCAAGAGGCACAAAAAAAAATATGCAAAAAATTTTCATTGCATACTTATTAGCGCAGAAATTTTATTATTACCATTTTGCACAGAATTCAAGCTAAACACTAATTAAATTTAAATTTAGTTCCATTTTAAATCTAGTATTCTATCTACTTTATTTTGGTTCTATACAAATCACTTTAGCGCCACTGTTAACTATCAGCTGCATATCATTGAAGTTGGTCGAGCTTGTTTTTTGGTTTTCATGTTCCTTGCTTTTTTTTTTTTTTTGCTTTCTTTCCTGCTGTTGATGTTTTGGGCAACCTTCAAAAGTTGGAAACCTCAATTTTGAGTTCTATAGTATTTTTTTTCCTTTTTTGGGCAAGGTTTTTTGATTGTTCTTTTTCCGCTAGTTTTTTGCTTGGGCTGCAAATTTCGTGCGCTTTATTACACAATTTTTATTTGCATGTTTTGAGCGGGAGATGTACGAGAGAGTGTAAGTGTGTGTATATATATGTGTGTGTGTATATATATATATATACATTTGCATATAGCCGCCTATGTATTTGTCTCTGTGGGCAGCTGCAGCTGCCTTAGGGGTCAGCCACATATGCGTGACTTTTTATGCCACGTGATTAACTTGCATGACTTTTAATGTGCGCGCTGCGTCGCACACACAGACACGCACACAAACAAACAAGCATACGTGTGTATATATGTTTACACACACAGGCATACATATGTATATGACCCTGACTTGGCCAGCGGGCAGCTCCTGTCGACCCAATGCGCCGCGTGTTTGCATGTTATAAATACTTTTAGTTTTGTTTATGGCCTGCCCGCCGCAACTTGCATATTATACATGCTCACACACACACACACACACACACGCACACCCACTTAGCTGTGTGCGACTTTGCGTGAATGTGAATTTAACGCCTTTCACCTGCGGGCTTTCAGTTTTCGCTCTTTCAGTTCCATAACTGAGATTTCCAGCAACAACAAAGAAAAAATTGTTTTGGTCTCTCTACTTGTTTAACAGCCACTTGTTGTTGTAGTTGTTGTTGTTGTTGTTGTAGTTTAACTGCTTGTTGCTGGCCTTTTATAAGCGCGGCGCGCGCGCGAAAGCATGCTACGAAAAATTTGTTACGCATTTGCCGAGAGCTGCACAAAATGCTTTGAACAAATTTTCATAAGTACCCTGTAGAGCTGGGCAGAAGGGTATATAGGCTACGTAGATGCTATAATATTTATGTTGTACAAACTAAGATGTGACAGATATGGAAAGAAAGGGAGAAGTGGCTGTATATAAATGACAATTTTTATGAATATACCCTGTGTGAGGGCGAAGTGGGTATATAAGCTTGACTGAATATGCAGATATTTATGCCTAGACAGCAAACCTGAGTTAGAAAGCAGAGCTAATATTAAGGGATATATTTAAGTGATGCAAATCTATATGAGAACGGGTATATTAGTGCATTGATACTCATTATGGCTATATACAATATTCTAGTTAGGCTTTTCAAAAACGCATTACCATAGCAATGCTGATAGCATTCAGACATTTACGTTTACAGGGCATCTCTTAGCCGTGCTTTGCCACTGTTTTACCAGGACAAACAGGAAGTCTTTACATTATCAGAAGTTTTAATAAATGAGTCAAACAATGCAACAGTTTGCGTTAGGTTAGCAACTCTGGCGACACTTTGCGGTTGCGGTCGAGCAAAGCTGGTCAAGGGGGGGGGGCGTGGCAAAAGGGGGGAGGGCTGCAGGAGACTGAGAGTATTAACATGCAGCTGCTGCAACAATAAGAAAAGTGCGCGTATTGCTGCTAGAAACTAAGTTATGGCTGCAGATGTGTGAGTGTGTGTGTGTGAGTGTGTGAGTCTGGGTGTGTGTTAGGTGTGTGTGTGCGCCATGTGTGCATATAAATTAGCTTATTTAGAAGCAAAGGCCTTGAGTCGCTGCTCTTTGCAGGCGTCAATTGATTGCTGTTTAGCAACGCGCACAGCCAGCTAACACAGAAGGAGAATCACACACACAGACAGGCAGAGACAAAGGACACACACACACACACACACGCACTCACACACACGCACTCACACACACTGATACAGTCAGTGGTTCTCACGCACGCAAGTCAAGTGTCGTAAATGCAGTCAAGTCAAGACACTTAGTTCGCTCATTCATGTCCTTCCCAGCTCTGTATATATATAGAGCCATCCATTGTTGGCAAAGTAGGCAACAATTATGCGTCGTATTTCAAGGATATTTGCGCATTACAATCCATTTAAAATCTCATTTACTACTGCAGCCGAGCAACCGAGCAGCCGAGCAGCTGAGCAGCATCATCTGTTCAGCTCCTTCTTGGAAAAGCGCATTTAAATTTGTGTTCAGCATTTGCTGCGGCATTAGCTTTTAGCTCGGCTCGCCTGTGTTCCAGATAAGGACTAATTGCACAGGACATTATGTCCGGTCCAATAATAAACATTAGCGTGTCTCCCGTGTACACACAAAAAGCGTGTGTGCTCAAAGGCCATGGCAATGGCAATAGGTAGAGGCTAATAGAGATTTCCATCGACAGCTCTATAAAAAGATGGAGTGTAGCTCGCCTAATGCAGCGCTGGATATATTTGCTGCTGATTAAAAAATAAACATGAAGTTGATAATGAGCTATTAGAAAAAAGAGAAAAGGACTATATATAGAGCTGGGCATTACGAAGCCCAATCTATGTAGGTCATCTTTGGCGTTCTATAGAATAAACATTGGTATATCTCTGTGTTTACAGGGTAGTAAAGGAACAAACTAGTTGTCAACAGTTCAGCTACGAGCTTTATATTATCATACATTAAGCAATGCAAACTCATGCAAAGCACTTGCAAAAAATTGAGTACACTGGGAGAAATATTTAAGAAAAATACAAAATTTATCAGTTAAAAGGGGAAAAGAATAATATTATTAAAGTCCTATAAAAAACATAAATAATAAAAATAAATAAAACAAAATAATTTAAAAATAAATAAATTAATAAAAAAAAAATTAATTACACATTTTATAAATAGAATAATAAAAAATAATATGAAAATATTTAAATTAAACAAAAATATATATTAAAAAATATATAAATATATATATATATAAATATATATTATATATTTGAGATTTTAATAACAAAATATAATAAAATAAACATTTACTAAATCAATTATTTTTTACAATTACAAAAATGTTATAATAATTCTAAACAAATTTTTTCAATAATTTTGAAGACATTTCTATATCTTGACTAAAATTCAAATACTCTATATATATTTATCTAGCTCAATCTCTAGATATACAACTCAAATTTGATTCTACATCAATTTTTGTGTTTTAGTTTCAACCATTTGTCATTTATTTCTCTCAGTGCACATACATGTAAGGGCTGTGACTTCACACTAGTTTGTGTGTGTGTTGGGGGTAGTTGGCGCTTGCCCTTTTATATATGGTTGAGATTAAGCCACCTTTTTAGTGCTTATTGCACAGGCCACTCCATTAGACTTAATCTCCGTGCATTACATTGATGTCGTTGTTGTTGTTGCCGCTGCTCTCACGGTCACAGTGCGCACGAAAAGTATGCAGTGCTATTTTTTATGCCAGCTGCACGTTCGGTAATAACAGCTGTGCCAAAGCCAAGAGGGGGAGAGTGCAGAGAGAAATAAAAAACAAAAACAGTGTTATAAAACACCACAAAATGACCATAAAATAATAATAATGAAATCAGCAAAAGCCAAAGCAAACGTGAGCCAATGGCGCATAAAGTCAAGCAAAATGAAGTGCGGCAACTAACCAATTGGGCAGGCAGCCTAGGGAGAGCCAGGGCATTGGGGCTGTACAGCACTGGAGCACACACACATACATATATATACACACACATATACCAAGATATATGTGTGCACATGCAATCCGCGCCGAAGACAAATCCACAAATAGCAAATTGTATATATTTTCACACCGTCTGCTCGGCACACAACAGTTTATTATAAATGTGTGCGTGTGTGTGTTTGTGTGTTTGTGTTTTTGTGTTTGTGTGTCTGGCTCATAAATTGGCCATAAAAAATGCTGGTCTAGAGCAGCGTAGTAAATTGGTCGCCTTGACAGTGAAACACTTGTCGTGGCACTTTAGTTGAATTAGCTAAAAATAAACCAAGTTGTGGAATGCCCCTAATGCTTACTAATGCCAACTTGCGAGAGCATTGACGGCGGGGGAATTGCACGTAAGAAATGAATTTATATATATATATATATATATATATATATATATATATATATATATATTGTGTAAAGGGTAGCACCCCTACGGGTTTAGGTATGGAGGGGTAAGGCAGTAACCCTAATGATGGACAGGACATAATTAATATGTAGTTAGAACTAATTGGATGTGGATGTTGATGACTAGAAAGTAGCTAAAAATGTGGTATGGTTAGATAGAGATTTATAGATAGTGAAGTTGATAGCTAGATTGATGGATAGCTAGAGCTGTGCTATGTAGATAGATATATATATAGAAATACTAACTTTCAATACAAACTTCTATACCTTAAGGTGCTAAATTCTTTTGCATTCCACTCTAAGCCAAGTCCTGCTCAAATTCTGTTCAATCCTGTCTATGACAAACTCTGGAACTGCAAGCTCTAATGGTTCGAGCCTTGCTGCAGCATTTTGTCAATTAAACAACAGCTCCAGGGGGCAAATGTAATTATGAGCCAGAGCCAAAGTACGTTCTACTACGAGCAGCAAGGTTGTTGCAGTCCAGATATCCTTTAAAAGTCTATGATAGAGCTGAAGTTGAGAATATGCGTGAGGATATAGAGTATATAATATAGTAGATAAAGGTATAATGCATATAGATTTTCGGTTATGTATAGTAAAAGCTATGTAGAGGATAAGGTATATGCAGTTTAGTTGAGTATAAGGTACATGAAAAATCTAGAGTATACAAAGGAAGTATATAGAGTATAGGCTCAGGTATATAGACTATTAGATATGTAGCATCGTGGCATAGTGGATACAGCGTACAAGAGTATACTGAGTATAAAGGTTATACAGAGTACATATGATAATTAGATAATGAGTTATGGATAGTATCTGCAATGGAAACACATACAGGAAGCGAAGATCTAGACACAAAGGTGGAATATAGGGCCATAGTATTTGCTCTAAAGTGTATAGAACATAATTAATCCATCATCAAGTTAGTTCAGCAACTAACTAATCTTTATTCAAACCTAGTTCCGCACGAGCCACACTCGACAAGCTATAAATCATGTTAGACATGATCCATCCCACAGTCGAAATACCCCTTTCGTCCGGTGAGCGCTGCGCTGGGCACAAATGTGACGCGGGGGCATGCTATATGCTAAATGCTAAATGCTAAATGGTTGGGCAGGTGAGATAACTGACAAATGCGACAACAACAACAATACAAGACACTAATTGAGCACACTTGAGTTTGCGCAACTGTGCGCCGTCATTTGCACCTATTACCAGCTAGCTGCTACCTTGGCATTTATAGCCGAGTTGCTGGAGTTCTCAGAGCCGTTGGCTGTGTCTCACCTGCACCTGTCACCGACACGCAACACGGAATACTTCACTCTGTTTGTTCGCTTCCCCTACTGCGTCGCTCTTTGTTGCATTTGCTCTGCCGAAGATGCCTTTTGTTGCTTATTAAAGACGGAATGTGTCTGCCGCATGGGCGCATAAATTAAATGAGCTCGTCGAGCTCGTTGTACGAGTTGTTGGCTGGGCACGGCCAAGCGCCCCTTTGCACCAAATGTCGATTCAGATAAAAATTACGTATACGCACACACACGCAGCTGGTTAACAATCAAAGGGGCGCCTCTCTGTGTGGGCGTGTAAAAAGTTTCTGCTGCTCCGGCAGCATTTGTCGAGCATTAGATGGCATCAGCTTCAATTTGTCCTCATGTCTGTGTTATGCGCACTTCTTTTATACAAATATATATAAGGCTTATTTTTTTTTGGGAATTATGCGTTGGGATAAGCCGCACAAGGGCGAAACCCAATTACAATAAGTGAATACATGTATGTGTGTAGGGATTATGTGCAGGGTATAAATGTTTGTTTGCCGTAGAAATAGTCGCATGCAAATATTTGAGCATTCAATTAAAATTTCAATCAGAATGCCAATGGAACTAATTGAGTTATCAAATGTCAATCGAGGGGAGCTGAGCAGCTGTAGCTGAATATTGGGTAACAGAGTTGAAAGATTGTTGGATGATATATTATATAAGTATTTTAACCGGAGTTTAGCTATAAAAGGATAAGGATACTTGAGTGTGGGCAATCTATAGTTACATAACTATTTCTTGTCCTAAGAACATGCTTGAATAGAGCTGGATAACCTCTATCTGCTGGAACTTATTTAAATCTCGTCTCTCTGGAAGCCTTTAGCTGGCAAGCTTAATATAGAAACAATAGATAATAGTTCTGATATGGGTAACTCTTAATGCAAGACAAGTTAGACTGTTCTGGCGGGCAATGCCTGACTGGCAGATACCGCATATTTGTTGAATATAGAAGAAAATATATATCTGAGTACATTATATGATGAATTTCAAAGAATATATATTATTCTGATAATATATACTTATATATATATATCTTTCCACATGTAGTATATATTATCAGAATTATATATATATTTTGAAATTCAAAATAAATTCATTATGAGCTGCGTATACCTCGTTTCTCTAGACTTCAGACTTCTGATCTAAATTTTTCTCGTATTCTCGTTCTATCAGTCTTAAGTCTCAAGAAAGCAACTTCAATTATAGCTTGATCATATGATTCTAGAACTACTTTTCAGTTACGAATTTATACACAAAAGTAGAACACATATTCAATATTATTATGTAATTTTTATACACTTGTTAGAGGATTATAATTGAAGGAGAATTAGAAGAATGTTAGCTAAAATTTTGCCACAGAAAGCAGCGCTGTTGCTGCGAAGCTTGCAAAGGGGCAACCTGAAGCAGCAAATGGAGGTGAGAAACTCAAGCAGGGTTGCCAGGGGCAAGCCGGATCCCAAGGGTCGAAAGGCGACGGGAAATGCAAAGCCAACAGCGTTGAGAGATGAGAGAAAAATACCCGAAGGCATGCTGAGCAGCACGAAGTCGGTGTTTGGACCTCTGGTCGACTGCGATCGGATCTTTCAGAATCTGTACGGGCGACACGATTGGCGCCTGAAGGGCGCCTGTAGGCGTGGCGATTGGTTTCGCACAGCAGATCTGCTGGGAATGGGGCCGGAGTGGATAATGAACGAGGTGAAGCGAAGTGGGCTGCGTGGGCGTGGGGGCAGCGGCTTCTATGCGGGCAACAAGTGGGAGTTTCTGCAGAAGGTGAAAGCCAAGGGCAAGGTCTTGATCATCAATTGTGCCGAGGGTGAGCCGGGCACGTGCAAGGACCGCGAGATCCTGCGCCACGAGCCCCACAAAATAATCGAGGGCTGCCTGCTGGCGGCCTTTGCCATGGGCTGCGAGAAGTGCATTATCTACATACGCAATCGCTTCTACAACGAGGCCTGCAACCTGCAGTTGGCCTTGGCCGAAGCCTACAGCCACGGACTGATTGGCCGGAATTCGTGTAAGGCGGGCGTTAAGTTTGATATTATCGTGCAAAGAGGGGATCGGTACCTAACTGGAGAGGAGACGGCGCTGGTGAATTGCCTGATGGGCCGACTCGCCCGCCCGCGCAGGCGTCCGCCCTTTCTGTACGAGCAGGGCTACTTCGATCATCCCTGTGTGGTCGTCAATACCGAAACCGTCTCCGTCCTGCCCACCTTGCTGCGCCGAGGTGCCGTCTGGTTCAGCAGCTTGGGAAGCAATAAGAACTTTGGCACCAAACTCTTCTGCATCAGCGGACACGTTGTCAATCCCTGCACCGTGGAGGAGGAGATGTCCACGCCCTTGCGGAGCATCATCGAGACGCATGCGGGCGGCGTGTGTGGGGGCTGGAGCAATCTGCTGGCCGTGTGGCCGGGCGGCTTGTCCACGTCGCTGATTGGCGCAGCCGACGCCGGCCAGATGCTCATGGACTTCGATCACTTGTCGAAGGCTGGCTCTGAGCTGGGCACCGGTGGCATCATCGTCCTTTGCAAGGACTGCGATCCGCTGATGGTCATGCAGCACAGCATCGAGTTCTTCATGGATCAGACGTGCAAACAGTGTGCGCCGTGTCGGGACGGCGCCATCTGGCTGCCGGAGCTCTTCAGGAACTTCGTCAAGGGCGAGGCTGTGCCCCAAATGATCGAGTTCGTCGAAATCATCCGCCAGAAAATGCGGAACTCGACGATTTGCGCGCTGTGCGACAGCCAGGCGAACGTCGCGGGCAGCCTAATTCAACAGTTTCGACCGCTCATCGAGGCGCGCATTCTCCAATATGCCAATTGATAGAGGAGCTGTGTCTGCTTGTCCAATAAATTGCTTTTCAATTGCATATCGATTGAGTGTGCTCGGGTCGCCCACCTGTCGCCCACCTGTCGCATTTTATTCTGAACTTCCTGGCACATTTGAATGTCGCCGTCGTCGCATGCTCACACATGTCTGACCGGATGTCGCTCAACCGTTCAATGGGCAGCTTGAATTCTAAATGGTCTGCAGGTCCTTCCGTTCTTTCGCTTTTCTCTCATCCGAATCCGAATCCGAATCCTCATCCTGTTTGCCGTCTCCGCCGCCGTCGCTTCGTCGTTAGTTACAACAGCTTTACAGCGTGTTGCGGATTGATGAATGTCGTTGTCGTTAACCGGGAACGTGCACTGTGCTTTGGACTATAGCCAAACATGTGGCGGGAAGTGTGCTTGATTTAAAGATATCCTGTTTTCAAACACTCTAGATTTCCTGAGAACAAAGGCGCAGAAACTAAAGAGCTTGGATTTATTTGCTGGGCAACTAAGAAGGGGTAAATCGATAACAATATCGATAAAAGGATATACAAAATCGATAATGTCCAAATAAATGTTCACGAACAACTCTTTTCATTTACTAAAAGCGATAACAAGACAATATATATATTTGCAATTGTTATCGATAACTAAAAGTGTTTAATATCGATATATTTACATTTTTATCAGCGGACCACTTTTTTGCGATTAAAACAATTGATTCTAAAGTTATTAACAAAAAACATAACATAAAAATGCATATAAGCTTTACATGTTTATCGATAATAATCGATTTTTAACTGCTTCTAGACTTTTCGCTTTTATGAGTAATTTTTCCAAGTAACTTTTGACCTGATTTATTTGCAGACTGTAAATTTGTATAATCGATAACAAGGTTATTCCAATTGTTATCGATTAATATATAGTGCTGACAAATATTAATATTTATCGCAAACTATCAATACTATAGTTCGAATTGTTCATCGTAATCACACGCAATTATCAGGTCTATTATCATACCCTATGAACCGTGCCCTAGCTTTGTCTATCGTTTTATACACACACATCGATAACAATCAGTTCACGAACTTTGGCAAATAGCTTTTTGCCAGCTAACTTCTGAGCTGAAAGGAAACTTAATCACAGTCTGTACATATGTATGCATTAGTATTACTCCATGCGCTAGAATCAATAGTTTTTAGTGCAGGCACACACACACGTGCACGGCGCCCCCTTTTAGCGCGCTTCCGGGGCAGGATATTGAAGAGAGAGAGGGAGAGGGACGGGGTTAGAGTGAGAAATACAAGTAAGAGCACGAGTGTGGAAATTGCAAAGGACACTTTGTTGACACAAACAAACACCAAAGCATTTGTCTGCGCTTGAATGATTGCACCAATAGAGCAGAGTAGGTGTGTGCCTGTGTGTGTGTGTGTGGATGTCCTGTTATGTTACATTGTGGGTCAGCTGTATCCTTTTTAGCTGGCTTCCTTCTGCCAATAATCTAGTTTCGGCAGCCATACACATACTCTCGAGTGGGAGCTTTGCCCTCCACTAATTTGCTGTTAAGCGATTTCTGCCCAAATCCTGATAAAAGCATGTATGTGTGCGTGTGTGTGTGTGTGTGTGCTTGTTGTGCCTTGATTTGTTGTGGCTGTGGCTCATTTTTCATTTGTGTACCAGTTGCTGAGTTGAGTCTTATCTCAATTAGGAATTCATTCATTCCAACAGCTGAAGGCGCACTTGACAGTTGTTGACGCTCGCATCGCCCATATCCTTCACGATGTCCTCTTACGCTCTGCCTAGTTGTGCTGCTTCGGTCGCCTCTGTCTGCCTGCTGTCATTTGTGCGAGTTGAAATCTGTTAAAAATGAACGTGACGTAAATACAGCTGAAGACCTTTGACTGCTGTGGGGGAGAGAGCATACACTGGGAGAAAAGTGAGCTGTGAAACGAAATGGAAACCTATTTGACTTTAGATGAAATCTAATTTGTTTCAGTATACACTCTAGCGCCTCTAGCCAACCTTTTCTCTCAGTGCACTTTCATATTTCTGCCTTTGCCTTTATTGCTTTCAAATTGAATTTGATTCGAGCCTATATTGGCTTGTATTTTGACAAATAACAGAGCTTACAATATGTCTAATTAGATCTAGTCTTTCTTAAAGGGCGTTTCTCTCAGTGTATGCACACATATAGCCTTCTATATATCACACCTACCTTAGCGCCTCGTACTTGACTGATTATGCCAACTACTCAGCGGCAGGCAGGCGTCTAGTGCGACATTGCATTGCAAATTGCCGATGAAAACCACTGGAAACTCTCAAGTTTTCTGCACTTCTTTCACTCACTCTCTCTCTCTCTCTCTCTCTCTTTCTCTTTTCTTTATTCTATATTCATTTTTTCAGTTACCTTCGAGTGGCGCGGCACTGCACGGTTCGCTGATGGCACTTTTGTTGCTTTGATGCGGTATTTGCGCCAGCTGCTTGAATGATATGTCACTTTGAACTAAGCGCCATTAAAGCAAATTTGAATAATAGTATAGCTATATAATAGCTCTTGCTTTCACGTACATATATATATAGTATATATAGACTCTGTAGTGACTCTTGTGGCTCCTGTTCATTGCGGTCTGCGGTCACACTTGGCGCGTGGCCTTTGAGTAGTTGTTAGCGAGTTTGCTGGAATAATAATTAAAATAATTTGAAAGCATAACAAGCCACACATGCCAGCCAGCCAGCCAGGCAGCCAGCCAGCCACTTGTTTTTCCGCCTTCTACACGGCAAAGCAATTTGACAAAATAACAATGGGAACACCATATTTACCTCTGGCTTTGTGTGTATCTCTCCCTCTCCCTCTCTCTCTCTCTCACTCTTTGAAATGACATGAAATATTGCAGTTGAATATGATCAAGTACCTAAAGCACTCATTTCCTGTATCAATTGCGATCTCTCTCTCTCTCTCTCTCGTTTTCTCTCTCTCTCTCTCTCGTTTTCTCTCTCTCTCTCTCTCGTTTTCTCTCTCTCTCTTTCTCTCTCCTTCTAGCTTTCAATATCCCTCCAGTTTTCTCTATCTTACCATGCCTCTCTTTCTCTATGTGTGTTTCTCTCTCTCTCTCTCTCTCTCTGTCCTTCTTTCACCGTGTATTTCTTGCTTTTCCTATCCCTTTGTCCCGCTTTTTCTGTTGTTTTCTCTCTCCTTCTACATTTATTTCTATCTCTCTGTTCTTCTACATTCCCCTCTCTCTCTCTTCATCTCTATCTCTGCCTCCTTTTTACCATGTATTTCTTTTTTCACTCGTTTTTTCTAGTCTCATCCACGTATCTCTCCCCCCTTCTCATACCTTTATTTCTCTATTATTCTCCGTCTCTCTCTCCCCCCCTCTCTCTCTCTCTCTTTCTCTCTCTCTCTTTCTCTCTCTCTTTCTCTCTCTCTCTCTCGCTTTTTTTCGTCTCTTTCCTTCTTCAGTTCTCTATTTTCCTCTCTCTCTTTATCCCCTCTCCTTTTCTCTCTCTATCTGTCTTTGCCTCTTTTCATCTCCTTCCTTTATCTGTTCTCTATTTTCCTCCCTTTCCCTCTCTCTCTCTCTCTCTCTCTCTCTCTCTCTCTCTCCAATGTCTCCCAACTCCTAGTTCGTCAAGAAACTCTCCCTAATAACTCATCCTGTACCTGCTTCACCTGCTTAACACACATAACCAAAGAGAGAGAAAAATCATAGCCTACTTTGCAGGGCAGCGCTCGCACACACTAATCTCGTCATTTCCCGAATTGTTTGGCCCCAACAGCCAGCGTTGAGCATATTTAGCTGGGGCTGGGGCTTGACTGAGGCTGAGGCTGCGACTGGTGCTTGGGCTGGATCTCTCTTTCACATCGTCGGGCACCCAATTGCTTATTAAAGTCAAATTAGAACTTTGAGCAATCATTAGAGTAGAGCACGGCACAAAATAAAAAGGAAAACTTCCTCTTGCCTGCAAGGGGGAAGACGAAGGGAGTTTTCCCTCTAGTTGCGCCCAAAAATAACGTCGCGTACGTGTCGGGGCTGTATTAAAATGTCTTTTGTGCCTGCATAATATTTAATGGAAGCGTTTATCTCAATTTCTCGAGCCTAGCTGACTGCACACAAGTTAATCACATGTACGCAGTGCCCACTGTATTTAGATATTGATTTTGGGCCAAAGTGCGTTTTGTCTTGCGTGTGGGACTCGTACGCGTATTATCCTTGACTGTCTCTCTCTCTCTCTCTCTCTCTGCATGGCCAGCGGATTATAATACGCACATAATCTTCAAAATGAAAGCAAATGTCTTGAATTCCACAAATTAAGCCAGCGAGCAGCGGCAGCAGACGCAGAGGCGGCCACAGCCACAGCAGCAACAGCTTCGACTGCACTAACAACTTTAATGCGAGCAAAGCAACTTCCCCAATATACTCTGTAATAAACTGCAGAGCGGGTATATTTCTATGGAGGGTTATAAGTGCTTATGAGAACTTAAGCTGGAAGTTTGAGACAGAAAAGCTCTCAAGTTCAGGATCTCAATTTGCCAGATAGTTTTCTGTACAGCTCAACTGTTATACATAAGAGTATAAAACTGTTATACATTAATTAGAAACTTATAACATAAGACAAATTTTCCATATGCTCAACTAGTCTTCTGTTCAGCTCAACTGTTATATGTAACAGTATATAACTGTTATACATTAATGAGAAACTTATGGCTAACACAAGACCAGAGGCTCTTTTCTAGCTCAACTGTTATATGTAACAGTGTATAACTGTTATACATAAATGAGAAACTTATGGCTAACACAAGACCAGAGTTTCTTTTCTAGCTCAACTGTTATATGTAACAGTGTATAACTGTTATACATAAATGAGAAACTTATGGCTAACACAAGACCAGAGTTTTCTAGGGTATCTCATAGTCAAACAAGCTCCATCTTCAACTCCGTGTTGCGCGACGCTTGATTCTAGCTAAGCTGTTGAAATGCTTTTCCTTTGCTTTTCGCTTCTCTTTTCTTCAGGTTTTTCCACTGCTGTCACGGCGCAAGAAATTTTCTTTTATTTTCAAATTTCAAAGGCGTCGAGTCAACTGTTGTCGTTAGCGTCTGCTCTTGGCCTTGTCGCGGACTTGGTCATGTTACACTCGACCTCGACCACTCTCTGCCCTCTCTCTCTCCCTCTCCCACTCTGTCTTTCTCTCTCAGTCTATGACTTCTGGTCATGTGTTGGTTGTGTCTGTGCAGCATTTGATGTCGTCATCGTGGATCAACAAGGGTTTAGACAGCGGCGACAGCATCTCAATCTGCCAATCTGTGTACTGTCTTACACTCGTCAACATGAGCGACGTTTAACTGTGACATTTGCATGGCGAAAAGCTGACAGAGTAGCTCTATTTTCGTAGTGCCTAATTGAGAGCTCTACTTGGTAGCTTGAACAGAGTAGAGAGTGGAGAGTTGGAGAGTGGAGAGTAGGAGAGTAGGAGAGTAGTAAAGTAGGAGACTAGGAGAGTAGGAGAGTGGAGAGTAGGAGAGTAGGAGAGTAGGAGAGTAGGGAGTAGGAGAGTAGGAGAGTAGGAGAGTAGGAGAGTTGGAGAGTGGAGAGTAGGGGAGTAGGAGAGTAGGAGAGTTGGAGAGTGGAGAGTAGGAGAGTAGGAGAGTAGGAGAGTTGGAGAGTGGAGAGTAGGGGAGTAGGAGAGTTGGAGAGTAGAGAGTGGAGAGTTGGAGAGTGGAGAGTAGGAGAGTAGTAAAGTAGGAGACTAGGAGAGTAGGAGAGTAGGAGAGTAAGAGAGTAGGAGAGTAGGAGAGTAGGAGAGTTGGAGAGTGGAGAGTAGGAGAGTAGGAGAGTTGGAGAGTAGAGAGTGGAGAGTTGGAGAGTGGAGAGTAGGAGAGTAGTAAAGTAGGAGACTAGGAGAGTAGGAGAGTAGGAGAGTAAGAGAGTAGGAGAGTAGGAAACTGGAGAGTAGCAGAGTGGAGAGTAGGAGAGTAGAAGAGTGGGATAGAGTAGAGAGTAGGATAAAGTAAAGAGAGAGGGACCTATAAGACGAGAGACAGCAGATAGGAGATAGCAGATAGCAAATGGGAGATAGGAGATAGGAGGTTGGAGATTGGAGATTGGAGATTGGAGATATGAGATATGATATTAGTTAGGACCAAGCACACATGAGATAAAAAAAGATAGAAAGAAGAAGCCAATTCGTCTGCTCAATCAACTGCATGAGCATCAAAGCCACTCCACTTACAACCCTTAGTAAACTTTATTTTAAGAATAGTCCCACCACACTTTAAGCCCAACTTTTAACAGTTTCTCTTTCTCTTTCTCTTTCTATTTTGCAGCACTTTGGGTACTCGTTAAATAGCTCCACATGTTGGGCAAATTCACATCGAACCATGTCCAGGTCTATCATCAATACTCGCGCCCAGCTCCCGTAAAGAAGCCCGTCAAGGTAAGCCTCCTCACTTGTATAACAGTTTTATACACTTTCTCTTAGTTCTCTGCGTGTTCTCTTTGCTATTGTCCCTGCTTGCATATTTGAAAAGATTTTTGTGTTTGTTCTGTTGCCTAAGCAAACACAATTAGCATAACATGCAGTAGGCCCACTCCCCATCTCCCCCTCTCTCTCTCTCTTGCTCTCTGTGTGCGTATGTCTCCCTTAACAGGGTTCAAATCCCAACATATTTCATTTTTAACATTCGTAATTGGTTGTCGGCGCTTTTGTTTCCCCTTTTGTTTGTCCCTTTTTCGTTTTTCGTTCGTTTCATTTGTTATTTACATCGCACTTTAAACAATTTTTGCTTTTTCAATTAATTTTAAAGTTAACAGGTGGGAGTTCTTGCACGACAGTGGAATGACAATGGAATAACTAAAGATGAAATGTAAAACAGTTATACACTAGTAGAAGCAGCTGTTATACACTTGTTATACAGTTTGGAAGTGACTTCAAGTCAAGTAATGGCAAAATAGTATAATTAAAAGTAACTAGATAAAAAGATATACAGAAGTGTTATACACTTGTAAGACTGAGCTTACTAGTTAGAACTAAAGCCCTTTTTTGCATTATAGAAAATTAGTACAAGTAAATTATGAAATTAAATAATGTTGGACATAACTGTTATACACTTGTTTTTCAGCTTTATACGCAGTTTACTGATGTCAGCTCAGCTTGTTTTTTATGTTATATGAAGACCTTATTATGGATGGACTAGAAAGTTTTATAAACACATAAATTTAGACTAAAATGTATAACAGTTATAATATATTAGCATAAAGGATTACATATTTGTATCACAGCCTTGAAAACATTATTCCACATTTTAAGCTCAGCTTTTATTTCATTATTATTCCAAGTTTTTGAAATAGCATTAGAGTATATTTATTATCTACTAGCCATAACTGTTATACCCCTTGTACTTGCCAAGCTTTGTTCGATTTCTAATCTTCAGCACGTTTTGCACGCCTGCATGCCAAAAGTACTGTTGAAAAACGGATTAATAATGAATCAATATTATTCTCTTCCCCCTTCCACTCCAACTCCGACTACAAGCAGGCTGCTTAGCCTACAGCACTCAAAACTAAAGCAGTAGCTCATAGCGAGGATAACTGTTCTACGCTCAACATCTACTTCGTTAACTACGCTCTTCATACGCATCATCAACTAATCAGCGAGAGCACTCGAAGCGTGTGTGTGTGTGTCTGGAGTCGGCCGCGCTCCGTTTCGCTCTCTTTAACTCATTGTGTCTTCTGTGTATGTGTGTGTCCCTGTGCGTCCATAGCGGACTATGTTGAAACCGAAACGTTTGGCCAAGCAGAAGCCCAAAGCGAAACCGGTAAGTGCGAACTCTCTTAAATCTTGATTCAAAACTAAATTTTATAGAACACAAAACGAAGCTCTATCCAAACCAAATTTCAAATTTCTAACCAAGTAGTACGCTCTCTAACTCTGTCTCTCTCTCTCTCTCTCTCTCTATTTAACCCAAGTGACGCATTTTTTAATTAATTTTCGCTTCATTTTCGGCTTCCCCATTTTTGTTCCTTACCAAGAAAAACTTTCTCCCTGCTAATTGCCACATTGACTGACTGCCAAACTGCTTTGTTGTGAAAGCAAAAAAATAAAAATACAATAAAATAAAAAAAATTAAGTTGAAAGAGAAAGAAATGTTTAGTCTTTGTCTTTGCTTTAATTAAATAACATTTCCTTCTCTCTTTATTTTCTTTTCTTTTGTTTACTGTTTTCGTATTTACTGTTTCGATTTTGGCACTGGCCTTGAAGTCTTTTCTATATAAACGAATAATAATTAAGCATCAAACGTAGTTAACTAATATTCGTAGTTTAGTTTTATTCGCATTTTCTTAAGTAGTTATGCTAGCTAAACTGTTCTGTAGCTTGCTTTAAACAAAACTAAGTTGAGTTTGAATTATATAGAAAATAATTAAAAGTTCGCTAAATGCTAAGCCTAAAAGTATGCTCTTAATTTGTGACTGCACTCGCTCTCTCGCCCTCTCTCTTAAGATAGCCCAGCTGCTATCAGCTTATCTCAGCTGTGACGTCAGTGCGGCCAAATGGGAATTGGCATTTGGACTGCAGTAGCAGCAGCAGCTGCATGCAGTAAATGCTATTAATATCAACATTATTATTACAGTTAAGTTTGGGGCATTAAAACTTTGCACAAAACAATTTCTAAGTTTATAATGAAGTTTGCTTTGCGCCTCAAACGATCGCAAAGAGCGGGCGCACGCTTGAGTGGAATAGCAATAGCAAAAGCAACAGCATGACAACTACAGCCGCTCTCTTCGCTCTTTGCTCGGTCTCTCCGTTATTATCTGCGCTGCTGTTTTTGTTGTCGTTCGTTCGATTGCTTGTCATTCGATTTCCAATGTGTATGTGCGTGTGTGAGTGTGTAAGTGCGCTTATTTGCGCTTTTAATTGACACAGTTTGAGCGCTTTTTGAGGGGGAAGCAAAACAAAAAAAGTTTACTCAGTGCTCGCCGCGACTTCGAAGGCGCCATGTGAGTGAAGTTCTGCGAAGCGGGTGAATTATTTTGTGTGTTTTTCTTTCGTCTTCATTCATTTGTTTTGTTGTGTTCTGCGTTTCGTGTGATCGTTGATGTGTGTGAAGTGTGTGTTAGAAAATACAGTTATTTGGCTGTAGCTGGAGCAAACTAAACCCAATCTGGAAAATGTATTTCGAGACTAATTGGACGTTCGTAAGTAGAAGAGTAATAGAAAATATCAAATTAATTGCAATTGAATATTGCACTTAATTGGCTTAAGTTATTTACTCCACTGCATTGTTGTTGTTGTCGCCGCGCAATTAGTGCGAGTGATGCGAACGATTTGCGCGTATTAATCAGCGGCTGTTTATTGCGCTCCCACCACAGACGCGCTATCAGCACTCGTTCTCCCACTCCCTCTCTCGCTCCCTCACTCACTCTGTGCGTATGTGTGTGGTGCGCTCTCTTTAGCGGCAAATCGTATTCACGCTCAGAGTGTGTTAAAAGCTTTAAAGTCGACTTGCATGGAATGCGGCTGCAGTCCATCAGTCTAGGCGATCCATCAGTGGAAACCGCTGCTGCTGTTGCACTTCATCAGCTACGCCAGCTTCACTTTCAATTTTCCACTTTAACGACTCTCAAAGCAGACGACGACAGCAGCTGAAACAGCAATAAGAACAACAACAGCAAGCAGTGCAGGCGAGAGAAGATGCTCGCAATAGTTGAGACTTACCGTTATGCACGACCTGAGGCATTTGATGCGGATATTAAGTGGAGTTTATGCTGGTGCGTAAGTTTTATTGAGTTGGCCCTGTTGCCAGGCTGACATGTTGCCAGGCAAGCCAGCAAGGCAAACTAAACGCAGTAGAAGGTTATGTAAAGTTGCTACACGGCAGGATGCTGCCCTCTCTCGCTCTCTCCTCGTTGCCTGGCAACTGTCAATCAGGCTGCGGTGCTGTTGACAAATTGGCTACTGATTTATATGTATGCTGCGTTCGTTATAGTTGTAGCTACTGCCATATGTGTGGCAAACAGGTGCTCTTGCACTCAAGAACGTAATTTATCTCGTGCAACTCGCTAATAAGCCAATTGCACTTGCTAAAAGTTTCACTGTGCGCTCTTAAGCTTAAGAGAAACTTTTGTCATTTGCTAGATCATGTGTGTGTGCGTGTGTGCTGAGTGGATTTATGCTAGAGTTGGCAGACGGAGTTCACTTTGTAGCAGTAGTTCAAGTAGTTCATATGGACGCCAGCCAAGCAGTTTATGTTAGAGTAACTCAATAGAACTTGTGTAAAGGAACTGATCACAGTCAAGTGAACTTATTAGCACATCTCTAATATGTGCAAAGAGTGCCTATGTAAAGTGAACTGCTTGCAAGCCGCTGTATTTGTTGAACTGCTTTATAATGCCTTTAATGGCCTTTAGCATGATGCAACCTTAGACATTATGAAGAGAGCAAGCTCATAAAAATTGTTTAAAGTAAAGTCTAATTAGTTGCTTACTAAATCCTGTTGGCCTGTGTAGCATCAACAGTAGCTGGCTTTGACCAATTTTAATTGGCTGCACATCCATAGGTATGTAACATGAGAGAAATGTTGCAAATTGCAGTTGTAGGTGTTAACCTCAGCTGCGTGTGCGTGTGCGTGTGGGTGGCCACACGTTGCTAATTGGGTTTTTAGATGATTCAGTAAGCAAATTCCAATTGACAGCCAACATAATTGCTTTTAATGCATATCGGCACGAATGCTCGACTATTATATATATATAATCATATATATTCAATGTCAAATTGTGAATCAGTGCACATTTTCCACTGATTAAGCGCAGCTTACTACAAATCTGTTGCTTCACTCTTAATTAATTTCAAATGAGATTTTATAACTCTCCTCTTTCTCTTCCTCTTCTTCTCTTTGCTCTCTCAATTATTTTGTTGTTATTTTGCGCCCACTCAAAAGTTTTTCATTTTTATGCCTGGGGCGCACATAAAATGTCAAAGCTTTTAGTTTAATGGGCAGCCCAAGGGTTGGCCGGAGGCGTGGCCTAGGTGGGGGCTTCCTTCAAAGAATAAAAAGATACTGTACTTGAGTTTTAAATGGGGCAGCTAATGTGACCACATGCGTGTAGTGTATGTATTTATTTTGTGTGTGCCCACGGGCGACACTGTCGAAAAATGGATACCCTGTAATTTGTTGAGTGGGCTATATTGGTTTGTTGAGTCTGAAGTTTGTTAGAGAGAAATGTGTGCAAGGACTAAAATGGAAGTAGAATATTAGAAAATGTGAACAGAAAATATACACTGTAAAAATGAGATATGCTGGGTATATTAATTGTGATATTTAGAAAAAAAATGTGACAATATTACTACAGACAAAATTGTTTAAAAAATATAGTTATTATAATTGTTTCGCGTCTAGTTTTAGTCTTTGTCATATGTAGGGCATTTTAAAGTCTTAATACGCTTTGTGGTTATTTAATACATTTTTTAATATGATTAGTTTATATAGAGTTTAGTCTATTCATATGCATATTTTCTGCAAATATTCAGCGTATTTTTACGCTTTATAATTTTAGTTTAGTCATGAACTAAGTCTTAACTATAATATAATATAATAATATAAAAACAATATTATATAAATCAATATTTTAATTTAGTTTGAGAACAGTAGAGTTACAGAAGAATAGCCTCATCTAGCATATCTTCTGAATTTTCATTTTACAGGGTATTTTACCTATTACAGACGTAGTGCTTAGCTGAGTATTCAATTTGGAATTAGCTTTGATAATATATATATATATATATATATACTACTTGACAACTAAGTAAATTTATATGGCTGTTGCTACGCTTCCCATACATATATACAGGATATATAGAGATTGATGCAATACTCTAGCATATTAACCTTCATTATTGTTTGACCTTTGCGGTTTTCATCTCGCTCAGTGTTTATCGAAGTGTTAAATGAATAATGATTATTCCATAATTAATTGGGATTTTATTATACCGAAAAACGCATATTATTGATGATATTTTAATTTAAATTGCATTTCTAGCGAAAGCACCGTAAATAAGCATAATAGATGACAATATAAGAGAATGATATCGATATATATATATATAGGTGGCTGTATATGATATAGGCATTGTATATGCTATAGATATGTGTTTATATATATGTCGCCTGATGTATCTATTTCCACTTTCTGTTTGTTTAGAATTCACTTTCAATTGAATTAGCAAATATTGCATTAGTTGCAAATTTGTTCGCTTTGTTTGCTCCCAATTTATACTTGCCACAATTGGTGGCAGTGGCAAAATTGTGGCAACTGTCAGCGATTCTGATAGCAGTTACCGGCGCTACCTGCGCTACCTGCGCTGCCCCGTTGCCGTTGGCGTTGCCACTAAACTGTGTTTGTCATTTGTGCCCTGTTGTGGCAGTTGAAAGGGGTATATTGGTTGTGTTGCTGCACTGTTTGTAAGCACGAAAAAGATTTGAATCTGTTATATAATTCTATAGTCCGATAAAGTACTCAGATTTGTAGTATTCACCCATAGATCGGGTATTTCTATAGTGCTTTCCTACTCTACAGTTTAAGTTGACATTATATATATACACAACCGTAAGGTAACTATATCTTCCAGCTCACCTCAAGAACAAGTATTCAGCAGTCATGCATACTCGCTCATGCAGCATCTGACTTGATGTATTTTGTGTGTTTGTGGCAGCAATTGAAATACTTGTGGAGAGTCTCCACTTAGTGGCTCGTGGGCGTGGCAGTCTCTGCTAACTGCTGCTGTGGCTACAGTTGGCGCAACTGCATGCGGCACTTAGACAATGCCACAAAACCGCAGTCGCATTTCAGCTGCGGCAATGAAATCTAAACTGTTTGACTAAGCAAGGGTACGGTTGAAGGGGGGAGGGGTTTCTGTTTTTTTTTTTTTTTTTTTTTTGAAGAGCTGGGTTTTTGGCCAACTGAGGCACGAGTACACCCACTCAATTTTAGCATTGCGCAGCAAGTAGCACATGTTGCATGTGCCACACACACGCAGACAGCGAGAGGGGTATGAAAAGTTGCTGGGAGGAAGAAGATAGAGAAAAGGTGAAAATATATATAAATTTAAATGAGATATATATATGCTATAGTTTATATATTGATAATATAATTTTAATAATTTTTCATACCCACCTCGAGTGTGTTTATATTTTGCAGTTTGTTTTGGCAGCTGCGCTTGGTACAGTGTCAACTTTTGCTGAGTTTAATAATTCCCTGCAGTCCGCAAACACGAATGAGCATATGCCATGGGTGTGGAGAGGAAATTGAGTGAATAATAAAATGCGAGGGTTGACTATGGGGTTTGGGAACTGAGTTGCCATAGCAATGACTTGAACAATTCTTTGACCCTCGTTGTACTTATTAGACTGTATTTTATCTTGTATCTTTTGAATGTGTATTTGATCTACATAAGCAGTAAGCATACTTATGCGCTAAAAACAGGGTATCATCAGGCTAATCAGTTATTTTTTTTCCATGTTCTAAAGTTGAAAAACTCTTTAAAATGCTTAAAGTTTACTTTAAAAAAATAAGCACTAAATACAGGGTATCTACTTGTTATACTATCCACAAATTGAGCCTCAGCGCCCATACAATTATCACAGCATACTTTTAGGCTCAGAGCTTTTAGCTAACTTTAAGCATATTCACGTAATTTATTAACATTTGCTCCCGCTTTTGTGGCTTTCAATTTGCCTTCAATACAAATTAAATTAGTTGAAATAATTATAAATAAATTTAATTTAATTTTAATTTTAATTTCAATTTCAATTGTCAAAGTCAGCTCATGCGGCAAAGTGGTCTTGGTAGTAAGTCGGTCAACAAACAAAATGCGTTTCCCCTGAACCAGAGTCAAATCAATAACCATAATTATAATACTAATAGAGCAATTTCTATATATATATAGTTGACAATCGAAAGAACTCTCAACTAATTCAAGAACAATAATATTTCTCTTCTCTGCTTTAACACTAAAAAACAACTACTCTATATACACTTCGCTTCAATTAAAACTATTTGTTCATTTGTTTTCGATTTCTCTTCGAATTTTTAACACAAACAAAAAACTTGAAAATATTTGTTTATATATTAATTATTTATGAATATATTTTTTTCACATATTTTTTACTTCACCACGAAAAACACTTTTCCAAAAAACAAAAAATTGTTGTGTGTGTCATGCACCTTGCAACAACAATGAAAACAACAACAAACATGAACTGTCAATCACGCATCAATCATATCAAAATTTGTTTGTGTATGCAACAATAAATATATATATATATGAATATATATGTATATATATATATGTCCCACATCAATATGAAATATATATAAAAAAATACAAACACACGCACATATTAAAGATACCATGGGGACTGAAAAAAATCTGTTGGGGTCTGATAAATATAACTGTGCCCAGGGTAAGCTATATCGAACATATCAATTTCAATTTGAATCCTGATTTCTCGTCTGTTTTTCTTTATCGTTTTTTAAGTTGTTTATTAAACTTTTGCCGTTGTTTGTTTGTTTGTTTTTATAATTTTCCACACATGCCTATGTTTCACTGTACCTACGCGCATCAATCAATCAATCAATCGCATATCTGTTCAGTTTGTACAAATTGCTTTATATATATATGTTATTTTTATTTGTATTTATGTTTGTTTTCTATATATCGTATATCTCTCTTTGTGTATGTAGTTGATGTTGTTTTCCTCTTCTAGGTATTGTAAAACTTAGTTTATATAAGTTTTTTAAGTAAGACAATCTCAGTTATTTATCAACAATTTTTAATATATTTTACATGATTTTTGATATATTTTAAATACGAAAAAAGAAATGTTGGTATTTAAATACTTTTGGTATTTAGTTAGTGCAGTGTGAGTTGCGTCTAGTTTTCATGCCCATTGAAAATGAGAAAACAGGGTATATTAGTTTTGCTTTTGGACTATGAAACATAATTAAATTGGGGCAGGTGTAATATTCTAGGGGTTCTTAATAGAATCAAATCATAATTAATGAAATTTCTTACTATACTATTTTTTATTTTTTACTCTGACTATTACTTAACTAATACTTAATAATAATATTAATAAATAATTTAAGCAATTATAAAAAATATTCTATTAAATACTCATTGAAGTTTGAACGTAATATAAAATATTTAAATTATTATAATATATTTAATATAGTATTAAATATTAAATAACTACCACTGCACTTCCATCAAAAATTCTAACAGCCATTAAATTGCATTTAGTCAAGCTCATTCTCCGTTTGGCCGCAAACTTAATTAATTTAGGCTCAATTGAATTGCTGCTGAACAATATTCGCTCAAATTTGCCTAATTAATTGCTCGGCTGTGATTGTGCCAGGCCCACACTTTGGTCAAGGCACTTCGTGTCTTATCAACTATGCCCAACGACCACTGCTCAAGTGACAATAAAGGCAACATAATTTAATATTAATTAAATGCATTCGTCTGGGCATTAATTAAGCGCATTTTGCTGAGCTCAACTCGTGTCTGTTCCTGGACGGGGAAGTTAACAGAAAATAGAAATTTAAATTTAAGTTTGATGCTGCTCTACGTAATGGTATTAACTGCATACTTCCTGGCCAGCACACAGACAGACTCGGGCACGGACACGGACACTAGCACACCCACAAACACAGACTCACAGCAGCTGAAGCCAAATTGATTTGTTGCAGTCGAATGCATCGCAGCTACACAGCGCCAAAATGCCATAGAGCAAAGTCGTGAGCGACTAGAGATGGGTTCGTGTTGAGGCACGAGTGAAAATGAAGGTATAAAGTAATGGAAAAGCAAATCTGTTGATGAAAGAGAATAGATTCAAATAATAGAAAAATATTTATGAAAATATATAAAAGTTTAGCAATGGGCCCAAAATGCAAGAGAAATATCTAAAAATTGTTTAGTAAAATATATTGAAAATAAATATAAATAAATAAAATATAAAATAAATATATAGAAATGTGAATATTTAAATATGTTAATAGTTAGATAGGACAGGAAATCGGTGGAAAACAGAGCTAAAAAATATATAATATATATTATATAAATTATATTATTATATAAATTTATATGTAATAAAATAAAAAAAAACTATATTAATAACTTTAAATATTTTCAAAAAATGTTTAAAAATAAATTTAATATTTTAATGGATTTTCAGAAATATATATAATATTTTAGATTGCAGAATTTCGGTAGTATTGGAATATAAAAGTATAGATTGATAATATTTATATTTACAATAATTTATATAAAACAATATATTTTATTTTAATAATATTATATATAAATTTATATAAAAATTAAGTTTTGTTCTGCCATAGATCATTGAAACATACGAGGATGTCAAATTGATGTAATACAAAAAATCTAAATTGTATAATCTGAAAAGTGGCCCACAATCACGCTGTCATCTCTAACAGCTGAGCTGGGCGCAAAGGCTTTAGCTAGTTATGAGTTTTCGCACTTGTTGCTTGACTATTTTTAGCTGTGTAACGAGCAAGGCTTATCTAATTTGAGCGCTCAATCGTAAACGCCTCAGCCAAACAAAAACCTCAGACGCAGCTACTTCCTCTCTCTCCCTCTCTCAGTCCAGCAGCCTCTCTCGAGCGTCATGCAAATAGTGCATTGTAAATAACTCGCGTTTTATCAGGAGCTGACAGCTCTCTCTGTCTCTCTCCTACTATCTCTCTCTCGCGTCTCGCTCTATCATCTGGCCGTTCCCGTTAGTCGCGCATGCAGCATCGCAGGTGCGTTTCAGTTGAGATTCGCGTGCGAACACACAAACAACCAAAATAATGAAAGAAAAATGCAACGCCGCATAATTAGCGTGCATTAGTGAAAACAACAACAACAATAATAATAATAATAATAAAAATAGAATTAAAAGAAAATTCTTCCGTTTTCCGCGTGTGCATTCGGATTGAAAATGGTTATCGATTCACCGCACGCAGCAAACAAATATTTGCGTCGCATCTCGCGCGATTTCTCCACAGTGCGGCGCTTCAGCAATACGCCGGCGGTTAGCCCCGTCACGCCCCCGCCGCCCACAACGCCAACCGCGGATGGGGCTGAGGCATTGCCCACTACGCCGCGCGGCATTCGCAAGCGGCAACGTTTACGTAAACGCTCCTCCGTCTCGTCGACGTTGTCGAAAGTTTTGATACTCAACGTGCGTGATTTGCTCAGAGCGCAGGCAGATGCAGAGCCAACAGCGGAGGTACTTCAAATAGAAACGGCCAATAGTAAACAAAAATACTCCCCCACTCGCTGCCACTAATCGCAGTCGTATGCTGTCTGTTTGCCAGCAGTGGCAGTCTTTAAATGTTGATTTATACCCTGTATTGAGGGTGTAGTGATTAGAGAGGGTATATTGGTTTATGTTGTTTATCAGAAAATACGTGCTGTGTGTTTTAGATATTTCATTACTTTGAAATCTATACAAACTGATCACCGATAAATATCGATAAATAAAGATCGACCACTTAAGATCGTATAAGCTATAGGCAACAACTTTCGTATAACTAAAAAAACAAACCAAAATAAAGAACCACAAACAAAAGTGAAAAATATAATTTAATTGTATATTTCGATAAATAACAAAAATCGATAACTATTAAATAATCGAATTAAACTCTATTTAATCTATAATTCAGACAATTACAGCATCAGACCACAAATTTGATATTGATATTGATATATTGTATTAGCCTATAGTGATATCATTATTATATTTCGATAAGTATCGATAACTAACAAATACCGATAACTCTCCATGGATATTAACCAAATCTGGAATATTATAACTTAAAGCAACTACAATTGGTATAATTTTGCAGTCATATGCCCTAGCTGCATTACAGAGTATCCCACTAGTCGTGCCCTCCACAACGTACTCATGTCTTTCTTTCTTAGTTTGCCAACTGTTGCATTTGCTACAAGTTTAAGAGCCGCGCGTTTTGTGTTTGAGTCTCTCTCGAATAGTTTTCGCCATCCATTTGCAAGTTTTTCCATTTGGAATCTTTCTTTTATTTTCCCCATTTACGTTTTTGTTTTTCTTTGTTCTTGGCAACAATTTTGCATGGCTTTTGCTTCGGCTTGTGCTTTGTCTTAACTGCAAACGCGCCCAGGTTCGATTCGATTCGATGTGCCAATCGAGTTTTACAGTTGACTTAGCATGCTATTATCTGGCTCTCTTTATGGTGGTGCATAAATCTTATGGTTTTATTGAAACTTGAAGTTTCTCGAAGTTTTTATTTGATGCTATGGTAATTAGGTAAATCTGTAAGTAAGCTGTAATAAAGATTAAAGATAAAGAGGTTTGTTTTCATAAAAAAAAGTAATATTTATGATTTATATATTTCATTTTTCTTTTTGTATTAGTGTAAAATGTAGTCTTCACTGTTGATAGTTAGAGATCTATATATATTCATTCTGTGTCATTTAACCTTGTTTCTTTCTAATGGAACTTTTAATACTCGTTCAGGAATCCAAAGAACTATATTGGTTTTGTGCTATATCTGTATGTCTGTATGTTTATTATTGAAGCTATGAGCAGGAAATTTAAAAGTTAAAGACGCCTGGAAGGAGGCTAAGCTGTTATCGATAATCAGTTATCGATCAAATATATATCTTACACAGTTAGAGCGACGACTATGTACAATATATACTTTGTCAAGTAGAACGGAACTAATCGGAAAACAAGTCTTTTTGGTTAAACGAGTATTGTTTAGTCGGTAGTGCCTAAATATATTTTTTTACTTGTATATAAATGTTATTTTTTTTATTTAACTAAATTTATTATTTTCTTTTATATTTGATAAATATTTTTCATGTTGTTTGGCTTGTTTCTATAGACTCACTCTCACTGAGCACTGCCAAGTTTTGTGTATATATATGTGTTATATGTTATATATACTATATATATTAGTTACTTAAGCAAAAACAACAACAATGCAGTAATCCAAAATATCTAGAAATAAACTTCAATTTCGAAAATTGAAATTTGTAGTAAAACTCTGTATATCAAATATTATTTTATTTACAACTCTAGCTGTATTTTTTTTAGGTGTAAAAAAGACTCAAGATTGTACAAAAAATATATATATGAATATATATATATATATATATATATATATATATATATATATATATATATATATATTTATATAAATATTATTTGTGCAACTCAGAAATGTGAAGTAAAATATATATAAATGATAATTTTATATATATATTATTGAAATATATTTTTGTGCCATAATTAGTAGAAATTTCTCTTATGCAAACTCTAAACTAATACAAATTTTCTTGTTCTTTGTTTTATGATATTTGTTTATCTATCCCACACATATAAAATAGCATCAGCCACGCAGTTGGATCGAGACAAACTTTCAGAAGCGCGAATGCATCAAGTTCATACCATGCCCAAAGGACGATACAAAGTAAGTGCCAAAGCCATGCAAATCCAATTGCGATTCATTTACTAATTAAGCCAGTGAAGTGCAGCTAGCTAAGACAGCCCCCGGCCAATTGGCTCGAAAGTTTTGACCCAGTTTGCTGCAATGTATTTGGCCCACTTTATCTAAAGTGGGTTAAATTTAGAGCGGCAGAGAGTGGGAGTGGGAGTGGGAACGAGGGGAGCTGGGGCAAATTTGTGTATTTAGTTTCATTTTTGGCGCAGGCATTTTATTGTTGATTATTATGGCTGGCAGTTAAACCGAGTCACGCCCCCCGCCCCCAGACGGAGACGCGCTCTCTAAACCAATTGAGATAAATGCGTTATAAACTTGCCTGCCAGCCTGCCTGCCAGGCTGTCTTGTCTGTCTGGCTCTTGCGCGCTCGAGTTGGCTCATTTCGGTGAAAGTTTTTTGTTTTGCTCAGTGTTACGTACAGTGTGCTCAGTTTATGACGGCTTTATGGCTCTGCCCGACTGACGTTCTTATCAGGCAGCTGAGCTGCTCGTCAAATATTTGGCAACGCGCTTTTAACCCACAATCAGCTGCCTGCTGGCCCGAGTTGGCAGCTGTTTTAATGCCCTACTCTGCCTGCCACGCCTCCTCAGTTTGCCTCCCACTCGCTGCTGCAGTCATTTACCATTGCTGGCGTTGACAATTTGTGTTGACAATTGCTCGGTGGCCGCCCCCTGAAATCTATTACCAAACAGATGGTCATTTACCTTCCCTTGTCCTGGCTAAATAAATTACGCTATTTACACATGCTTGTAAATTGCTGTTAGTGTGTGTGTGTGTGTGTGAGGATGTGCCTCTGTGTGTGTGTGTGTGTTAAATATTATTCAAGGCTTTGCGTGCCTTAAATGGCTTGATTGATAGTATATAGGTTGGCACGTGTTGCATGTGCCACACACAAATTTGCAGATTTATTTAATTTGAAGTACGCAAATGCAATTAGAGAAGTGGGGTATATTGGTTTTGGAGGGTAAAGATGGGAGCAAAATGTATGGAGTGGAAGTAGGCGATATATTGTGTGGGTTGTGTAGAGGGAGAGAGATAGATGGATAGATGAAGATAGATAGAGAAAGAGTGGGATACAGAGGGAGATAGATAGACAGAGATAAATAGATAGACATAGATATAGATAGATAGAGATAGATAGAGATAGAGGAAGATAGAGGGTAGAGCTATATAGAGGAAGAGATGGATAAAGAGGGCTAGAGAGAGATACCGAATAATAGATAGATAGAGGAAGAGATGGATAGAGAGAGGTAGAGAGAGAGGGAGCGAGAAAGAGAGAAGAGGGAGAAAGAGGGGAAGAGAGATAGAGGAATATAGAGAGGAGCTATGCAGAGGGATAGAAAGGAACAGGACAATAGTTGTAGAATGAGTGAGATAATAATGCAACAGAACAGTAAAGATAAAGAGGGAGAGGGCGATTTCTCTGCTTTACTTCATAAATTTCTTATACATACTAAAAGTCTAGCATACCCCACTCCACCTGCCAAGTTGGGGTATCTGCGACGGCTAAGCCAAAGTTAAGCGTGGCGCCGCAATTGATTTATTCATTAGGCAATTGCTGCTGAGCGATGCATATGCGTGGCTGGTATTAGTTAGCTGTAATTGAAATTTATTATTCAGCAGGGCGAAAACTTTTGAGCAAATGTCAAGAGGACAGAGAGAGGGAGAGTGACGCAGAGGGCAAAAAGATGACAAGCAAACAAACATGTTGCCTCTGTCAAAGCTATTGTTATAGCCAAACACACACACAGACACATACACAGGCCGAGGCACAGTGCGACAGACAGACAAATGTGACAGCTTTGCGTATGAGTAAACAAAAACAACAACAGGAACAAGGCCACCCACAGTAGGCGCCAACAAAAGAGCCGCACATGCATAAATAACGGTTTATTTTACACGTGAGGCTTGCCATAATGTGCGTGGGAAGAACGCGTGCTTATGTGTGTGTGTGTGTGTGTGTGTGTGTGTGTGTGTTTGCTGCCTCGTGTCACTTATACAACACATATATTGACAATAAATCAACGCGTCCTGCAACAATAACAGATATATATCTTCCCACTCAACTAATTTGCCAGCCATATAAATATATATATTTATATATATATATATATATATATATATATATTTATATATATATATTTAGCTGTTTCCTTCATCCTGTTGCAACTTGGCCTTAACTGCATATTAACAACTCTTTCGCGCTTGACAGATGCTGCTGCGGCCAGGTACAGATTACGCACCAGACGATTGCCGGCATCGAGAGCGGCTCGCCGGGCGACCTCTGGCTGCCCACGAAGCACACGCGGCCGCAGCCCACCGATGCGTACGGCACGATTGAGTTTCAAGGTGGCGCACATCCCACCAAGGCGCAGGTGAGTTCCATTGAGCCATAGTTTGTATGTGGTTTAACTGAACAGCGGCTCAGCTCGTGGCATTTGACAGGAGTCGATTAATTAGGCAGTTAAACGTGACTAGTCCATCAATTTTATTGGCTAATAATTAAATTGAAATGAACTCAAGTCTTTTAATTACTGAGAAAGTTTTATTTTCTTAAGGCAACTGCTTGAATAGGTAAGGTGATTAATATAGTAATTAATATAATTAAAATTAAAAGTAAACTTTCTTAATGAACTTTATTTTCCACTTGAAAACTAAAGTTAATTAGAAAATGTAGTTAATTAATTAGTATTATTGAACTAATTAATACAAATTATAGAGACCATTTTAAATTTATTTTTAGCAAATTAATTAAGGGAAATTCTTAGGCAATAATTAAGAACATTTTAATAAATCATAATTTTCATTTTATTTTTCAAATAATTAAAATAATTCATAATTTTGTTGTTGAATAATTAAGATATTTAATTAAATAAAAATTATATTTGATTGATATTAAGTATTACATTATTCTTAATTTAAGTAATTAACTTAAATGGTTCAATAAATTATATGAAAATTAAAGTTGCTAATTAATTAATTAATATAATTACATGAATTTAGTCTGATTAATTACTTTTCATTATTTTTGTATTTTAATTTATATTTATATAATGTGTAAATGTTTTCTCATGAGTGTCATTAAGTCAATACTGACCGACTGAAATATACTCTAGCCAAACCATGTTGAGCAGCTGTTTCAGGGGCTCAATGCCACTTTAAAAGCAAATTTGTTGCGGGTCGCTTTGTCTCTCTGGAGGCGTGGCCTCAACTTTTGCCAGTAACTTGGCAAGCGAATACTCTTATACATATACACTCATCTATATATATCTTCAGTATGTGCGGCTGTCATTTGATACGCGGCCGGAGCTGCTGGTGCAGCTATTCACCAAGGAATGGAATCTGGAATTGCCAAAACTTTTGATCACCGTGCAGGGCGGCAAAGCCAACTTTGATTTGCAGGCGAAGCTCAAGAAGGTAAGAAAAACTTTCAACTACGCAAGCCAAGTGTCCACTTTCACACGCTAATTGAATGGCATTCAAAAGAGACGAAGGCAAAAAGAAAACTCTTCAAATTCCAAATTCCGCTTTGTAGGAAATACGCAAAGGACTTTTGAAGGCGGCCAAAACAACGGGAGCCTGGATATTCACCGGCGGCACCAATACAGGTGAGTCGCTCGGGTCTCATTTCAGTTTTTACTACGACCCGCTTTTATGGCCGCACTATTAAAGTCAACTTGAACGAAAGTTAAATAAGTTCCGAGACAGACAATAATGAAACCAGCTCCAGCAGCAATAACGAGCCGAAGTTCAACTTGAGCAGTCAGTTGAAAATTAAATAAATAAAAATCCCAAGCGGACATCGCGCAGTCAAGTGATTGCACACAGTTTCCGCATTAGCTGAGCGACACGAAATGCCCTACAAATGGCTGGGCTAATGATGAAATGTGAAGGCTTTTGGCCAGGGCAAGGCAACTATATAGGAATTATAGTTGTGTTAGGCAAAACTGGAAAGAATTTGTGATTAGATCTCTTCCAATCTGAAGATTTTCCACTAAAAGATATCTTTAATCTAATATAAAATATTTATTTATATATAAAATATAATTTATATAAGATAAAAGATATCTTGCAGATCTTGAGATCTTGACGAACAATACTGTTGCTGTCCTGCTATCCCTTAATAGTTAGCTAATTCCTTTTATGCTCGATGTACAATCTGTAAACAGTTATTAAGCTAAACTGTATCTTGTCCTTCTACAACTTTCTCTTAGTGTATCCTAACTTCGTTTTCCGCTTTCAACTTTAGTTATAGAGTCCCTTTTTTGACATCTTTCTCTTGTGCTGCGGCAGCTGTTATTAAATTTTAGACACGCTGCGCTGCCATGAGCTCAATCCAATAGGATATGAAAATATATATATATATATATAACATATATATACGTTTATATAGTGTATGAAAAAAGTGAAAGTCAAAGTCAAGGTACTCGGGTTTCACAAAACACAGAAAGTAACACAAAAACTTATTTATTTTTTGACATTGTTGTTGCCGTTGCTCACATTGTCTATAAGTTTTTTTTTTGTGCTTTTCATACTCGCTCGAGCAGTGAAGAGGGGTATATAGGGATATAGGAGCTCATGTATCCTTGTCTTATGTGCTTACTAGATTTGACAGAGTATTAGAGCAAGACATACAAGTATTAAGCAGTCAGTTACACCCGATGAACACATCGCACATAAATGGCTATAGATAGTTTCGTTGACTATGCTCCTTATATGAACCCATATGAACCAGATATCAGACAAGGATCTGGTTCATATGCTTATGGTTGCTCGTAGATACAAGTATTCAACAGTCAGGTACACCCGATCAGAAAGTCACTTACTTGCTGTTCTTTTCGTCTTTGTTTTCCAGGCGTTACTAAGCAAGTGGGCGACGCTCTGCTGCTGGAGGGGCAGCAGAGGACAGGACGCGTGGTCAGCATCGGCATTGCGCCCTGGGGCATTGTGGAGCGCAATCATGAGCTGTTGGGTCACAATCGTGAGGTGCCCTGCCACAGCATTAGCTCGCCAAGGTAGGTTCAAGTCGAGAAAAACAACGGAAACCCCACAGCCCGCTGCCACCCACTGCATATTTGATAAGGCCACATCAAGCCCTGTTAAAGCTGTTCAGCTGGCAATTTGCGGCACCTGTTGCCAGGCTCAACTCTGCTGACATTTTACATATAAACTTTGCTTGATATATACATATATTTTACTTTATTTGATTTTCTCTTCTCTGCCAGATCCAAATTGGCTGTGCTGAACAATCGACATGCGTATTTCCTGCTCGTGGACAATGGCACCCAGGCCAAATACGGAGCTGAATTGATTTTGCGCCGCAAACTGGAGAAATTCATCTCGAACTTAAAGCTGCATCCATGTAAGTGAACGGATGACTCAGATCAGCAAAGCGAACGAATGCAATCAGTTTTAGTTGGATTTGCAATTGTGGCGAGAGCAGGCGGAGAGCGGAGCGAGAGGAGGCAACTTTTGAAATTGTGGCAAAGATTAATATGCTTTGAGGCAGAAGTCGCACAAAAGCTGCCGGAGGAGCATTGTACAGAGTTCAGTTTGCATTCTTTGCGCAGAGAAATTGCACTCAGCCGTGCGCTCTTAAATCTGACTTAGGCAGGAGCAAATATAAGAGTTGAAAGTGTAGGATTAATCCAAGAAGAAATTTGAATAGAAGTGATTGAACAGGAGGTGAATAGAATGAGTAGAGTGAAGTTAATGGCATGGAGTAGAGCTTTCAAAGTTTATTCTATATAAATATCGAATAGAATATATTATAAATATAGTATATAAATAGAATCTACCTTTATTTGAAGCGAGCTTTTAAGCTTTAATGGGCTTTTAGAATTTATGTTTATTAAACACAAATTTCTTAATATAGTATTAATAGTCCATAGAGCTTTAAAGCTTTACAGTGCTTTTAAGACTGTCCCTTCTATGACTCAAGGCGTTAAGAACTATCACTAAATGAGCTTTAAAGCATTAATGTGCTTTTCACATAAGGTTTTAGCTTTCAGCCGCTTAAAATGTATGTTTGGTCAGATACAGGTAAAAGGAAATCAGCATCAAGAAGGCAAGGTGAACTAAAAACTTGAAGCTTTAATGTACTTCATAAATCCTTGCCTCAAGTCTGAAGCAAAACATTCAATTTGCCATAACATATAGCCAGAAGAGAGTGAGATATGTTAGCTATAGCTCATATATGAGTAGAAAAAGTGAGCAGCGCAAAGTTGGTGAACAAACCTTAACTTTCAGCCAGTGTCATTTGTAAAGGTAAAAAGTTTAATTTGTATTTTGTATATATGAGCGCAGCTCGTGGTGCAGTCGTTCGTACATTGAAGCGCCGTCCAAAACGTAAGTACGAAAATACGAATGTGCTGTACTGTGGCCCTTGGATGATTATTATTACGATGATATTGTTGTTGTTGTTGTTGTTTTCTTTTATTATTTATTATTATTATGACTGTGTTATATAAAGAGCTTGTGATTGAGGAGTGGACAATTGTGTTGCATAAATCACGCTGAGGTTAGGTTGGCTTGGGTTAGCCGCCACCAGCTGAGCGATGCTCGCTGTGAATTATATCATTGACTCGCACCTTTGCTGGATACTCTTACATATACATATATATATATATCTTTAACATAATTTATTTATGCCCTTGCAGTCACACATTCCAGTACGCCGGTTGTCTGTCTGGTGATTGAGGGCGGAACGAACACGATACGTGCTGTCCTCGAATACGTGACGGATTCGCCTCCAGTTCCTGTTGTCGTTTGCGACGGTTCCGGCCGTGCCGCCGATCTGTTGGCCTTTGTGCACAAGTAAGTTTAAACGGATTGTTATTTATTTATATTCCTCCTTTTTTTGGCATCCGACTGATTGCCAGCTAGGCAATTAATGGGGCAACAGCAGTTAGTTGAAATTTAATTAGTTGCGCGTTCTCATGCAGGTTGAGCCCGGCTGCCTGACTGCCTGCCCGTTTGTCCTTTTCTTATTTAATTTGCGGCTGCTGCCGCTTGCTTCTGATATTGTTATTAGTGTCTGTGTGTCTCTCTGACTGCCTCAGGCAGGCGAGCTGCACGTTCATTAAGTACACGACATTTTGGGCAAATTATTTAAATTCGGGCCCGCCGCTGACAAAATGTAGGCCACAATATTACGCATACGCCGCATGGCCCGCAACATTACGCATACGCCGCCGCAGCAGCCCACTTCGGCTTGACAAACTTTTCAGTCAGTCGTCGTCGTTGTTGTTGTTGTTCTTTCGTTATTTACCTAACAATTTGCTGTCTGCCCTCCTCGTTTGCTTCATTTCATTTAATGTGTTTAATTAGTCGCTAGACTTACTTCCAACTTCGGCTTTAACTTTTGTCTATATATACACGTTATAGGTATGCATCGGATGGCGAGGAGCAGCCCGTGCTGGAATCTATGCGTGATTATCTCATTGGCACCATTCAGAAAACCTTTGAAGTGGGCCTGGACCAGGCGGAGAAGCTTTACCAGGAGCTGCTGCAGTGCACGCGCAATAAGAATCTGGTAAGTGCTCTTGGCTCTGGCATTGAGTGGCTGCTTTTTAACATCATATCCTTGGAAGCATTAACGAGATGCCCTGTAGTTGAAGAAGTGGGGTATGATAAAAGAGATGATTTTGCTGGTAGCGAAGAATAAGGATATTGTATATGCGCACAAATTACGTAATATGTATTACGTTATTTGAATTACGTAATATGTATTACGTTATTTGAATTACGTAATATGTATTACGTTATTTGAATTACGTAATATGTGTTACGTTATTTGAATTATGTAATATGTATTACGTTATTTGAAATGCGTAATATGTATTACGTTATTTGAATTACGTAATAAGTATTACGTTTTTTGAAATACGTAATATGTATTACGTTATTTGAATTACGTAATATGTATAACGTTATTTGAATTACGTAATATGTATTACGTTATATGAATTACGTAATATGAATTCTTAATTATTCATATAGTATTATGTATGTGTAGAGTATATCTATAGATATCTACATGGAATTCGTATTACGTTAATCGTATTACTTATTTAACGTAAGTCGTATTAACATATTACGTATTGCGCCCTGCCATTGGTCAGCTTTGTTAAGAGCACAGGCGAACCTTTAAAAGTTAAGAACGCAATGAGTGGCTGTAATATATGTAATCCTACGATACGCAATACGTGTTATGATAATACGACTTACGTTACATTAGTTACGTAATACAATTAACGTAACATTAATAACGTAATACGTATTCTTTTACACAATATATGATATATATGATCCATTTGAACAGATATTCCCTACACATATATTACATATTACATATAATTATGACCATTTTACATACATATATTCCCTTTCAATTTTCGTCTGGGAAAATCATTACATATTCCCAATCTGCATTGATTGACGTTGCTGTTGCTGTTTAATAAGACAGCCAACATTTTCCTATCACTTCGTTTGTCAAGAGTTAATCAAAATCCTTATGAATGTATTTCTAACATAAATTGATTTTAATATGCTTAGCAATTACCTGTAGATAGCCTGTATTATTTGACTTACTAATTGGGCTCGCTGTACTACGTAGTTCCATATAGTTATAGTGCCCATATAGATTTGATGATTGTGCCAAGTCATTGTCATTGTCGCTAGAAATTTGTTTACTGGGCATGCTTTGGTATTGTTTACATATGGGGTAGCCAGGTGAGTTGACTAGTTAGTGCAGAGGGTATTTTTAGCCTATACTTTGAACTGCTGTCAGTTATCCTTAATATAAATGTAGTATATACATTATATATATATATAGTTGATGATAATTTCTCCAGCACATAGTAAGAACTTTAGTTCTTGGCATACGAATTCTATACGCTACCTAATTACCTTAATAATTTCTACCAAAAAATTCTAAAATTCTACAAATTTCTAGCATCATTAGTCAGATTAATAAATCATTCAAATTTCTAGAATCCTTGACATATTCTGCCAGTTTAATAAGCTTATAAAAGTCTCATTAAAAATCCTAGAATTTCGTGGCATCTATATATGATAACTATATGCCTGACTAAACACCTCAAGTAGCCCACAATTTACAGGTATTCTGCATGCTCTCATCTGACTCCGCTTTTAAGCCAAACACACACACATATTTGCCTTGGCAACTTAATACATATTTCAATTTCTTTTGTGGCCAAAATTATATTAAATTGCTTAGCCACAAAAAAGGAAAAGAAAAAATTGTGTAAGGACATAAAAGCGAAGCATAAAGAATATTTTATAGATATTTAAGAGCTCGCCAGGTGGCATTGGCTCAAGCGAGTGTGCGCAGTGGACTGTGATTAACCTAAATGTATTAAGCAAAGTTTCTTTAGTTTAAAGCATAAATGATTAATGACAAAGCGAAAGGCTTTCACTTTGAGCAATTAAAAGGGCATTAAAGAGGGGAGGGCGCAGGTGAAATCTCACGTCGACTCTCCTGCGTGTGTTTGTGGCAGTTCTTAAACGGACTTAAGGCCGCGACGCTTTTGAGATTTAAATATTTAATTAGGCAACAGTTGAGCAATGAATTAGGTGCTGCAAAATAATTAGCCCAGCGCAAGACTCAATTGAACGTTTAATGAATTTTAAATCAGCTACGCGCGTTTCTGCAGGCCACAAATAGAATTTGCCCGAGTTTTTGATGAATTTTGATGAATTTCGCTGCGGTTGTTATTAAGATTTTAATTGGTTTTCAAATAGGGCAGACCTCTAACTTGGCTTTGCTGCCGCTCCCCAGCGCCCTCTTCTCTTTATTTATGTTTAGCGGTTTTTGCATTACGCATCACTTAAGGCTTCATTTCGTGTCTCTGTCCCGCTCACCTCTCTCTCTCTCTCTCTTGTGCTGTCTCCTTTCAGATTACCGTCTTTCGCATACAGGAAAAGCCGGAGGGCGAGGCGCAGGAGCTGGATCAGACCATTTTAACAGCTCTATTCAAATCGCAGCATCTCAGTCCCCCAGAGCAATTGAGCCTTGCATTGACATGGAATCGTGTGGACATAGCGCGCAGTGAAATATTTGTCTATGGCCAGGAGTGGCCCAATGGTACATAAATACAAATACATATCTACTTCATATATACCCAGTCTTTGCATAATTCTCTATTATATATGTCCGCAGGCGCCCTGGATGAGGCCATGATGCAGGCACTCGAACATGATAGAATCGATTTTGTCAAATTACTTCTGGAAAATGGCGTCTCGATGAAGAAGTTTTTGACAATACCCCGGCTCGAGGAGCTCTACAACACAAAACATGGTCCGGCCAATACCCTGGGGTGAGTTGCCTTTCTGTTTGCTGCCCTATGAATATGTATGTGTGACTGTATGTATGTATGTATGTACATACTGCATGCTGAATAAATGTTTTTAATTTTCTCTTCTATTTTCTCCGCTTTCGTTCTCCATTGCAGCTACATATTGCGCGATGTGCGCCCGCACATACCCAAAGGTTACATTTACACGCTCCACGACATTGGCCTTGTCATCAATAAACTAATGGGCGGCGCCTATCGGTGAGTGCGAGCAGCCGGCGTGGCGTTGCAGGCAGCGTGTGCGCCTGCAGCTCACGTGTGTGCTAAACATTTTAATACCCTGTGAGTTTGTGCTTGAGTTGCCAGGTGCATGTGAAGGCATTAAGACATGCTGTATAAAGTTTGTCCTGCTTGAATAAGCTCTTAAATACCCTACAAATGAGGCGATAACGGGCATATGCGCACCGTGTACATTTCGAATGCGATATTTTGTTCGTTTAAGCTACTCAGTTTTCTATAGGTATTATTTGCTCCTTTAAATACCCTGTCACTTATGGGAAAGCGGGTATATTCGACTGGTTATGCATATAAATGAGACTTGTCATCAAATTTAATTCGAGTTAGTTGCTTTCTTATCATACGTATTTATTTTTAAGCACACTCTGCTTTCTAATACCCTGCTAGTTAACTGAAAAGGGTATATTTGTTGAGAAAATTCTCGTTTTGCCCATTTTTTTGGAGTTGTTGTTCATGTTACTGGGATTTGTTGACATATGATGAATGCCAACACTATTCTCATTCCTAGTGCCTTTTATATACCCTGTCATTAAAATTAATGTGGGTATATGCATATCAATAAAAGGCGATTTTATGACTACTGTTGTGCTTAAGCTAAGTTATTGGCCCGGAATTAAATCTGGCTTCAATTTGAAATATTCACTTGGCTTTAAATACCCTATAATTTGATAAAAAGCGGGTATATTATACTTTCCGTGCATGCACATTGTACACAATTTCAGTACTAAAGTCGAACAGAGTATTTAACAGTCTCTTGGTTGCTCCCATTCGAACCGAAGTGCGCACACTACAAGTAAGAGTTAAAGCCCATCAAATCGAGCCGTTTGAGTAATTGTGCCCCAAAAGCTTAATGTTGGCCAACTGAAATTTCGGTGGAAATGGCACTACAAAAGGCAGCTGTCGTAAATTTCGGGGAGAAAAGGTCGTGACAAACTTAATGCCTAAGTTATAATGATCGTCTTTTGGCATATAAAACGCGTGCCAATTAAAAGCTGAAGGCAGCCAAATGGACAGTGGGCGACACGTGAGTGGGCTTCAGGGCGGACCCGAACAAATTAGTTTATCACTGCAGCGTTTTCGGTTTATGTCTGTGTTTTCAACTTTGGCCCAAGCGCCACCATAAAGATTGCTGGGCCTGGGCCGCGCCCCGTGTCATGGGCCGACGCCTTTAACTTGTTGCCGGATTAAATTTGATGAGCCGCAACGTCGACGTCAACGTCAACGTCGCCTCCACTCGCCAAAAATTTGTTTATGAAAATGTAATAACTTTGTTTTTTAGCGTGTGGAAACAAAAAGAAAATGGAGAAAAGGAGAGAATGAGAGAAAAAGGCAGAGAGCAGAGCGAAAGCAGACGCCAAAAGGCGTCTATAATTATTCGGCATTAACATTTTTGGCCAGCGAGGCAAAAAACGCTGCGGCTTAAATTTAGTTAACGCGGCCTTTGAGGTCGCTTTGTGTGTAGGAATTTAATAAAACATACAAAAACCTTACCTTTATGCACTAGAAAGCAGGGTATTAAGAATAGTATATGGAGGATATGGATAAATAGGATACAGATAGGAAATGGTATATGACATATGGTATATGGTATATGGTATATGGTATATGGTATATGGTATATGGTATATGGTATATGGTATATGGTATATGGTATATGGTATATGGTATATGGTATATGGTATATGGTATATGGTATATGGTATATGGTATATGGTATATGGTATATGGTATATGGTATATGGTATATGGTATATGGTATATGGTATATGGTATATGGTATATGGTATATGGTATATGGTATATGGTATATGGTATATGGTATATGGTATATGGTATATGGTATATGGTATATGGTATATGGTATATGGTATATGGTATATGGTATATGGTATATGGTATATGGTATATGGTATATGGTATATGGTATATGGTATATGGTATATGGTATATGGTATATGGTATATGGTATATGGTATATGGTATATGGTATATGGTATATGGTATATGGTATATGGTATATGGTATATGGTATATGGTATATGGTATATGGTATATGGTATATGGTATATGGTATATGGTATATGGTATATGGTATATGGTATATGGTATATGGTATATGGTATATGGTATATGGTATATGGTATATGGTATATGGTATATGGTATATGGTATATGGTATATGGTATATGGTATATGGTATATGGTATATGGTATATGGTATATGGTATATGGTATATGGTATATGGTATATGGTATATGGTATATGGTATATGGTATATGGTATATGGTATATGGTATATGGTATATGGTATATGGTATATGGTATATGGTATATGGTATATGGTACATGGTACATGGTATATGGTATATGGTATATGGTATATGGTATATGGTATATGGTATATGGTATATGGTATATGGTATATGGTATATGGTATATGGTATATGGTATATGGTATATGGTATATGGTATATGGTATATGGTATATGGTATATGGTATATGGTATATGGTATATGGTATATGGTATATGGTATATGGTATATGGTATATGGTATATGGTATATGGTATATGGTATATGGTATATGGTATATGGTATATGGTATATGGTATATGGTATATGGTATATGGTATATGGTATATGGTATATGGTATATGGTATATGGTATATGGCATATGGTATAACCAAACTAAACTTTGGTAAAGGTATTCCTAAGTCGTTCATTACCGTTTTTAGTCCGTTTTGGTTGAGTTCATTGTGAACTGGCCCCAAAAATGTTTGAGGTTTCAATAGGGCTGGCAGAAGCATGGCAAATGTATCAATCAACTAATTTAATTAAAAGCCAAAAGCGCATTGTCAGAGCCGAAAACTTGAGCAGGTTCTCCAAATGGACCACAGCACAAGAAGCAGAGCAAAAAAGAGCTCACAAAGTGGCCAAATTAAGGGTTCAGCGCTGCTTATGAAGTTTTATTAAAACAAAAAAAAAGGAGCGAAGTAAAATGAATTTTATGTGGAGCTTTAAGTAAATGTTAAATGTTAGGAAAACAAATTTCGTGCTCTTGGCACATTTTTCTGGCAGTTGTTTTCTGTTTGGCTTTTGGGGCACTCGTTTATTGGCTCATTGATGTCGTTCAGCTAGATAAACTACTTAATTTAACACTAGCCCCTCGCTCGGGCCCATTGTCCTCCTTTGTTGGTCCTTTTGTGCTTCAATCAAAGGTCACAAGTTATCTGACAAATGCCCATCTAAATGCTATTCGGTCTGCTGGCAAGCTGAAAACTGAAACTGGCATCGAAACTGTTGTTTAGATTAAATTACGGTTCGCTTCTTGTTTTTGGCCTTTTCTCGCTTGGCTTGCCAAATACCTTTAGGGCGTGAATTTCACAGGCTGTGTGAGAGAGTGTGTGCGTCTGTCTGTGGCTGTCTATGTGTATCTGTTTGCCATTCCATTCAGCAGCGTCTAGACATTTGAATGAGCAACAGGCAGGCAGGCTGGCTGGCTGGCTGTCAGGCAATCATCAGCCCTAAAGACATCGCCTGCCAATTTGTGAGTAATTAAACTCGTTCAAGTTTTTGATTTGCTTACCATAAAATTTGAATTGATTTTCCAATTGTCGCGCGTTTATGTGCCATAAATTATTTATGGCTGCATTTTTTCTTTATTACGCCTGCTTTAATTGTTTGCCCGTAAAAGCGAGCGAGCGGCAGCTGCTTAAAGAGCAAACTAGTCGCATAAATTTGTGAGTACGAGTTTACTTTGGACTGGTTTGTAAGGAGCGCTCGAAAAGGTCATGTGCGTCAGAGCGGGGGCTAAAGAGGATATCTCTAGACATAAGATATAGAAATGTCTAAGATAGATATGGATAGAGATAGAGATAGAGATAGAGATAGAGATAGAGATAGAGATAGAGATACAGATACAGATACAGATAGAGATACAGATACAGATACAGATACAGATACAGATACAGATACAGATACAGATACAGATACAGATACAGATACAGATACAGATACAGATACAGATACAGATACAGATACAGATACAGATACAGATACAGATAGAGATACAGATACAGATACAGATACAGATACAGATACAGATACAGATACAGATACAGATACAGATACAGATACAGATACAGATACAGATACAGATACAGATACAGATACAGATACAGATACAGATACAGATACAGATACAGATACAGATACAGATACAGATACAGATACAGATACAGATACAGATACAGATACAGATACAGATACAGATACAGATAGAGATACAGATACAGATACAGATACAGATACAGATAGAGATACAGATACAGATACAGATACAGATACAGATACAGATACAGATACAGATACAGATACAGATACAGATACAGATACAGATACAGATACAGATACAGATACAGATACAGATACAGATACAGATACAGATACAGATACAGATACAGATACAGATACAGATACAGATACAGATACAGATACAGATACAGATACAGATACAGATACAGATACAGATACAGATACAGATACAGATACAGATACAGATACAGATAGAGATACAGATACAGATACAGATACAGATACAGATACAGATACAGATACAGATACAGATACAGATACAGATACAGATACAGATACAGATACAGATACAGATACAGATACAGATACAGATACAGATAGAGATACAGATACAGATAGAGATACAGATACAGAACAGATACAGATACAGATACAGATACAGATACAGATACAGATACAGATACAGATACAGATACAGATACAGATACAGATACAGATACAGATACAGATACAGATACAGATACAGATACAGATACAGATACAGATACAGATACAGATACAGATACAGATACAGATACAGATACAGATAGAGATACAGATACAGATACAGATACAGATACAGATAGAGATACAGATACAGATAGAGATACAGATACAGAACAGATACAGATACAGATACAGATACAGATACAGCTACTAGAAAGTTAGAAACATTCAATTGGAAAACAAACGCAATTACTATTTGAATTTTTTCTTACATTTTTCGGGGCTGGGATATAAATCACTTAAGCCGATGCCGGCGCTGACGCCCACGCCAACGACCGGCGGATGGGGGGGTCAGAGTTTTACAAAGGGATAAGCGCCAGGCAGCGCGCGCCCCAATCCAATTGTTGACAAAGGGAATGCTAAGCGGAATGGCAATGCGGGCAGAGCTTAGCAAATAATAAAGAATAATAAAATAGAAAAAAGAAACCAAATGAATGTTAAAAGAAAGCACAGACACTTTTTCTACGGGTATTATTATTACTTTGGCTCAGTTTCCCCCGCTCCCGTCCTCCCTCTCTCTCTCTCTCTCTGTGGGCTAAATAAATTTTGCCTAAATGCAAATTTCGGTTGAGAAATGACTTGACTTGAAGAACAAACCAAATTTCGTTGGCTGGCTATTTATACTGTCTGTGCGGCTTGCAGATCGTATTATACGCGTCGCAAATTTCGGCCCATCTATGCGAAGGTGATGAACAGCTATGCAAATGCCTGCCGCAAGTCCTCGACATATCAATATCAGCGCTATGCCGGGGCCAACTCGCTGAGCCTCGTTACGGGGCTGCTGCCATTCACCACCGAAATGGCACTCTTCGAGTTTCCATTCAACGAGCTGCTGGTGCGTATACGTAATTTCTAAACAATTGCCTTCTGTGGACTCTGTTAAGCTTCAATTTATTTCGTGCTTTCTCTCTCTCTCTTCCCCTCGCTTGCTAGATTTGGGCCGTGCTCACGAAGCGTCAGCAAATGGCTTTGCTTATGTGGACCCACGGCGAGGAGGCGCTGGCCAAGTCCCTGGTCGCCTGCAAACTGTACAAGGCCATGGCCCACGAGGCGGCCGAGGACGACTTGGATACGGAAATTTATGAGGAGCTGCGCTCCTATGCCAAAGAGTTTGAGAGCAAAGGTAGGTCGTGGTTACCTGATTTAATTAACGTGTGTATGGGCTGGTGACATGCGTCAACCAATCGGGCAGCTCGTCTAATTAACGTACTTTGATATTTGCGGTCGACTAATTGACATTTGTTTGACTTGTGGTTCAGGCAACAAGCTGTTGGACTTCAGCTATCGCCAGGATGCGGAGAAGGCGCAGCGCTTGCTCACCTGCGAACTGCACTCGTGGTCCAATCAGAGCTGCCTCTCGCTCGCTGTTGCTGCCAATCATCGCGCTCTGCTCGCCCATCCCTGCAGCCAGGTGATTCTGGCGGATCTCTGGATGGGTGGCTTGCGTACGCGCAAAAATACAAATTTTAAGGTAAGTGGGGCAGGTGAACAAAGTTGAAAATAAAGATACAATTTTAATTATTTTCATTTTTATTGATATTTTTATCTAGTATATTTTAAATGCATTTTATAACTCTCAAGTATTTTATAGTATTTTTTTAGTATTTTATAAATATATTTTGGTATTCAATCAGGTGATTCTTCGCTTGACTAGTATACTTTAATTATATTTTTTGTAATCTAGTATATTTTTAGATTCTTTATAGGATTTCCGTATTTTTCTAGTATTTCATATAATTAATAAATATATTTATATTTATATTTATATTTATATTTATATTTATATTAATCCAGGTCATTCTCGGCTTGATCATGCCCTTCTACATCAGGCAATTGGACTTCAAATCCAAGGAGGAGCTGCAGCAAATGCCACAGACCGAGGAGGAGCACTTGGAGAATCAGAACTTGGATAATGATGACTCCGATCGGTCGCAACCGGATGCTGAGGTAAGTTGCACACATGCCAGGCTCTACTGTCTCTTCGGAACTGATGCCGCTATCCTTTGAACTAATTTTGTATTTGTTTAATTTACTTATCCAGTGTTTTGTTTACGTTTTGTTTTTGTTTTTGGTTTTTCGTTTTCTACTTTTTGTTTGTTTTATGTGCGTGCCAGCTCTACAAAGTGTATTTATTCGATTTTCAGCTAAGCTATATACTAAATACCTAATAATCTCTATTAACATACACATATTTATCATGTTATATATATAAATAAATTTATATACCTTAACTTTATATATCGTGCTATCATAAACCCTACCAAATGCCATCTACCCGCTCTATTTGTTTTAGAATGCCCTTTTAAAAGCCAAAAGATCCATTTCCTTGAGATATAGGATGGGCGCGGGCAGTAATAATCGCGACAAGGTAGTAAAAATCAACAGATAAAAACAAAATAAATAAAAACATTAAAAATACCAACAACATTATTTCAAGCATTTCCTGTTCCAAGACTCTATGTCAATTTATCTATACCTACTATATATATATATACATATGTTTCTGAACGTATTTGTTATTTTTATGTATTTGCTGTCGAACTGTCTGTCGGTCTGTCTTACTCCCACTCTCTCTCTCTCTGTCTGTCTATCTATGTTTCTCTTTGTGTATTGTGTATTCTTTGTATTCTGTCTATATAAACCATATACTCATACATTACTTAAATTTATGGCATCTAATTTGTAACGCATTATGTGTTTAGTTGATTTTTATTGATTTCTTCGCCCAGCCAAACTTAAGCCAACAAATTGTGGGCTATTTTTAGTCAAGCCTTGTAAATCGCTCGCCCTTAGCCCTTAGCTGTTAGGAAACGTGTCGCAGAGCCGTTTTGAAGTTTTAGTCCCCGAAGGATACTTTGAATAGCGGTATAACTGTTGCGGTTGCTGCTTCGTAGCCCTAAAGTATGCTAATGCTGTTGAGCGACAGGAGTATAAAGTGGGGATAAACGTATGTCTAATACGCATATTTATGTGCATGTGTAATATATGCTAAGCGGTGTCTAGCAGTATAACAGTTTAGCTGTATAACAGTATAGCAATAAAACTGTTGAGCAGTAACTGTTGAACAGCGACAATGCAGTATAATAGTATAACAATTCAGCTGTATACCAGTTTATAATAGTATAACAGTTACATATCTCGACAGTATAACAGTTGAATACTATTGGCAGAATAACAGTTGAACTATTTCAGAGTATAACAGCTGCATTGTTTTAAAGTATAACAGTTTGATTGTCTAATAGACTGTTTAACAGCTGAACTGTATAATAGTTGATTTATACAAGAGTATAACAGTTTAAATATTTACTGTATAACAGTCAAATAGCACACTTCAACCATGCAAAGGCTCTCACCTAATTCATATATGGTCAATTCATATACCTAATCTATACAGTCTACTCGCTCTCTCTCCCTATCTCGCTCTCTCTCTCTCTCTCTCTCTCTCTCTCGTTCTCTCTCTCTCTCTCTTTTAATACACTAATTAAATTAAAAAGTGCAAATTAATACCAGTTGAAAAGCATTCGCCATCATTTCACAGTCCTGCCAACTCAACAGATGTAAGTTCTTCAATAGAGCCTCGCTCACCTAGACACCACCACCACCGCCCCCTCACATATTAACAGTATATGTAAACACAGTAAAAACTCTCACGCTCTCTCTCTCTCTCTATTATATATAAATGCTTTGCTTTGTTCCCTATGCCCGCTGGGGTATATCCTTATTGAGTGCGAATTAACATTAAGCAGTCCTAGCTGAATCCTTTGCAGCCGATGTCCCATGGCTTAAGGCTTAATTTAAAGTTCAATTAAGTAATAACCGTTATGAGCACAAACACACATACTAGCACACACACGGCTATTAACAATGCATATATGTGAAGTCAGCTATTGCCCTCTCTCTCTCACTATCCCTCTCTCTGTCTCTGTCTCTCTTCAGCTAGTTACAGATATATGAAGCTGTTTGTTGTGCTCGCAGCTCTCAAGAGCAAACTCTGCAGTTGTGCAAATATTGTTTTTCACTTACACATACACAGGCCACCCACACACATGCATACACCCACACAGACACACACACACAGACATATGTGCTCGTTTGTATAGAAGCGCAGTTGAAAATCCTTTAATCAGAAAATCAAATTAAAATCCATTGAACCTCTGCGCACAGCTATAAAGTTGTTAGGATAAATGACAATCGGTTGTAGCCATTGATTAAAAATTCTTACCTGCCCCCCGTGCCCGACTCCCCAGCTCTGTTTGAGGTTACGTTTACCGTTATTATAGTTGAACACCTGTACAAACACAAACACGCCGATGTGGCATGTAGCGAAACTTTTTTTATTAAGTTGAAATTTCTTTCTCAATATGATTTTCAATGTGACTATCTCTTTCGCACACCCACACACACACACACCCTTTCAAGTTCTCCACAATTTGTGCTCATCTTAAATATTCATTCATCTATTCGTAGCTTTCATTTAGATGATGTACAAATCGTAAATTGTTTTTACTTTATTTTTTAAACTATATATATGTGTGTATATATATATATATATATATCTGAATAATATATGTATATATATATATACATATATGGAAAACGTGCGATCCCCTTTCCCCTTCAACCCATTGCAGGCTCTATTGGCGGATACTTATTCGGTGCGCGATACAAAAGTACACGAAAATGGCAAAGTGAGTAAATTCACAGTTACCCACGAATACAAACACACACACACACACAGACCAACACACACACACACACATTCAGTTTATTCATTCATTTACATATGTGAAAGTTTTTAATTGAATGCGCTCCAAAAAATATATATATTTTCATATACAACGAAGACAATTCAATACTCCTATACGTTTTTTTTTAAGTGTACGTCTAGCACATCATTGAGTATACCTAAGAAGACAACCTATAACAGTTATATAATTACCGTTTATAATAATAGAACACATTGTATGACATGCGACATATTACGCATACGTCCCGTAGACCGTCCACAAAAAAAACAAAACAAAAGAAACCAAAAGAATTTCCTTGATTTGTTTTTTCCTTTTTAGCTAAGCAAGTGCCACTACTCGACTAACTAATTCATCTGATTAACTTAAACTAAAACAAACATTCTTTTGATTTTTTACTTAAAAAGAGAAAATATAAACACGTTAAACCTCCTCACACCGCGTACTTTCCCACAAGTACCAGCTCGTTAAGTACTCGTTCGAATTTTACAGGTTAATCTCACTGCTGGAGCGGAAGAACCACCCTCCAAAGTTAGTGTTGAATACCCTAACCCATAGCCTAACCAAGTAGTTTCGACTTGAATCTTATTTATCCGTTTACTATTTTTTTTTATCTGATCCATCGAATCGAATCAGTTCACAGTTGCTTTAGACGCTTTAGTGCATGTGCTTAACTCCACCCAATTGGCGCGTAAATCAATTAGAAATCCGCCTGGCCCTCACGCAACTTTTAAATTAATTAACTCACCTTTTACGTATATATATATATAAATATAGTTTTGCTGCTATGTAGGCTAGTTCCCACCAGTTCGCCTGCCAGACCAACTCTGCGTATGCGCAATTTTTGCGCGCGTATACGCCGTGTGCACATGTACATATACACACGCCATACTATATAGATATTTTTGCCATATATACTCGATATATATATATACTCACGCACTTTGTATGCCTCTTTCCGTTCCGGCTAATGTTGATAATTGAATTCAACTCAATTTCAAACTAATTTCACATGCATTTTCACTCGCTGCACTCGCCGCCTCCACAGCTTGCGACGCGAAACTAAAAGTTTTTTCCTCCCGTTTTTCATGCAACTATTTGCGGTGGCTCTCGGCGCTGACAGGTCTCGCTAACCGACTCGGATCCATCGCAATTTCGCGAATTCTTTCACCTGTCCGAGTTCACCAACGAGATTAAGCAGCATCAGCCGCTGCGACTGAAGAAGAAGTTCTACGAGTTCTACACGGCGCCCATCACCAAGTTCTGGGCCGATTCGGTAAGTAAGCTTATTTAGTTATTAGCTAACGGAAATTAGCAGCTAGTGTTTAATTTCCGCCACACGCGCTGTGTGCGCTGACTTATGTGAGTGGGTGCCAAAGGTTTTTCCCATTTCATGCGCTGTAAATGTCAGATTTGGGGTAGATAAGCGCGAGTCAATGAATTTGTGCAGCTGTTGGGGTTGAGATTGTGAAAAGTGTTTTGATCAACAGCGCAGAGTTGATCTAGATGGGGTGTGAAGGTAGACGCTAGACTCTGTCTTAGATAATACTGAAACTTTGGAAATAGCTGTGTGTATTTGGGGTATATTAGCTTGAGAGTTAACCTAACATGATGTCTTGGGCTGCACTTTAGTTATCATAGAAATTTAATTAAGAGTTGAGTAGGGTTAGCTCCAATTGAGATATAGATTAAATAGATCTAAATGTTGTATACATATCTTCCCGTTCCTCTGTTAACATTTATGACAGCTAGTCTAGTATAGCCACACATAGTGTGAGATACAGTGATCTATGCTGAATGCCTGAATTCCATGTTTGTTTCCCCCAAAAATTGACTTTTACTGATGTAAAACTTGCAGTGCTTTATATAGTGCATGTATTACTAACATATTTACTCTCTTAAGATAACATACAATTCTACTGATAGCTCCCATAAGCCTAGTTATAGATATTTGGATACCTCACAGCTAGAACACAAAACTTCCATAGCATAAAGAGTAGACCACAGAATGCATTCAAATGGTAACCCATTCTTAACAGAGTATGCCCCGAACGAACACTCTTAACATAGCCCACACCAACATTCTTAACAGAGTATACCCGAGTCTAAAACTCTTAAGTATTCCCCAGACCAACACCCTTAACAGTCCAACAGTCTTAACAGAGTATTCCCTAGTCCATCAGAGTATGCCCCAGTCCAACAACTAACACGCTTGCTCATTTCCACTCGTTTTTTTAATGTAATTAAATATGTTTTTGGCAATATTTTCAGATTGCGTACATGTTCTTTCTGATAATGTTCTCGTTCACGGTGCTAGTCAAGATGGGTCCGATGCCGCGCTGGCAGGAATGGTACTCGATAGCTTATATAACGACATTGGGATTTGAGAAGGTGCGCGAAATCGTTTCCTCCGAGCCGGTGGCCATTACGTAAGTAAAGTAATTCGCAAATTGAATTTGTGCCAAAGTCGGCGCGTGTGTGTGCGGGTGTGTGTGTGTGTGTTTGAGTGTGTTTAATTGCATTTAATTTAATGATTATAAATGAGTGCTGCGCATACTTTATGCCTCTGTGCATTTTGATTACTTGCCATCTGCTGGCTCTGCTGCTGCTGCTTCTTCTTTCTATCTATATCCTGTGTGTGTGTGTGTGTGTGTGTGTGCGATTTCCTTCAGAGTTTATTCACACTTGATTTACGGCTTTCGATTTCTGCGGCGCCCTTCATTAATGCGATTCTGTTGCGGCCTGGCTTCATTTGGCTCGTTGTTGTTGCAGGCATAAATTCTCGGTGTGGGCGTGGAACATGTGGAATCCGTGCGACGGCGCTGCCATAATACTCTTCCTCATCGGCCTGGCCTTTCGCTTTCGCCCCAACACGATGGACATTGGGCGCGTCATCTACTGCGTGGACAGCATCTACTGGTATTTGCGCATATTGAACATTCTTGGCGTCAACAAGTATTTGGGTAAGTAATCAGCGCTATCTGCACGCATATATATTTATAGACCATGTGTCCATCGCCTCCTTTAAAGGTCCGCTGGTCACCATGATGGGCAAAATGGTTAAGAATATGATATACTTCGTGGTGCTCTTGGCCGTGGTCCTCATGAGCTTCGGCGTCAGTCGTCAAGCCATACTCTATCCCAACAATGAGCCCACTTGGCGGCTGATACGAGAGGTAAGCAATGAGATATGGCGTAGTTAGCGTGTATATAGCTATAAATATATGTGAGTGTGTGTGAGTATGACTTGTTGAATGTGGTTCTATTCTGATGTCAAGTTACTCAAGCAAAAGTATATGAATGCATAAGAAATGTCACTTCATGGGGTTGTCGGAGCGAGAAACACGCAAGGCTTCCACAGTTGATTTCGGTAAACATTAGAAATTTGAATGCCCATCGATGCTGTGTATAGATACGTTTCGAAAAAGTTATACTATTCAAAAATCGGCTGGATAATACTCGAGTTGTAGTCAATCAAAGCTTGCTTCAAGTGCATTCTTTCGACTCGACCCGATTTGGGCAGAATCACATCAGTAATATATATATATATATATATATATATATATATATATATCTAAACTATGCAAATCTGATTTTTATATACATATAAACTAGGCAAATCTGAGTTATAAATCTGCTTTGATATCCCATTGTAGACAAGGGAACGAGCCTTTAAGCAGATCTCATCACAATGAGGCTGGCGCACCCTTCACATCCAGTAAATGTTAAATATCTTCTATATCATTTGAGCTAGAGTCTTGAAATTGGTTTTCTATTAAACTATGTTTTATGCTTCTTCAAATAAAACAAGATTGGGTTCTGTATCATATCAGAAAATATTTTTAATCATTTTTTTTTAAAATGCTTAAGCTAAAGCTGCGCCAAGAGGAGTTATCAGTACACTATTAAACTTTACTTTAGATCAGATATTTATATAAAATTAAATTTAAATTCTGCAAGTGTATATGATATTTCCGTTAGCTGAGGAAATCTCTCTCTGTTCCCACGTTGATTACAAATTTATATAAAAATTTTACAGGCGTGTAAATAATAATTCTTTAGCTGAAACAAGAAAAAAACCTGCATACTGCAAATTTATTTGTGTCTGTCTGTGTGAGTGACTGTGTCTCTGTCTGTGTGTGTGTGTCTTGAACAAATATTAACCTTTTCATACGTACATATAGAGAGTGTTTAACATTTATATAAATATGCTCAACGTACACTGAGAATTTGTACAATTGCAGCGCTTGTGAGTTGTGTATTTGTTGAGCGAAACGGAGTACATGCATTTACTTATATAAAAAACAAATATAAATATTTATGATAATATCAATAACAATTATAATACAAATATAGTAAAACCTTTTATTCAAACTCAATTAATTGTAGCTATGAAAAACATTCGTATTTAAGTAGAGCTTCACACAGCGAGTTTTTGGTTGACTTTTTGACTAAGTAGTTATCGCCGCTCTCTGATCGATATGCGATTGACTAACTGCTCTTTTTCTTCATTGTGTCTTGTATTATTGTGTTTCCTCATGCCTTCGTTCTCATGACTCTCACCTGTCACTGTTCACCTTCCACTCTTCACTGTTCACTCTGTCACTTTGTTGCCATTCCACATCTCTACACACGCCTCACTTTACGCCTTTTGATTTTGGCTATATGTATGTATGTGCGCCGTGCGCTGGCCAGGTTATTGCTGGCTCGATCTTTGCGCCTGGATTTCAAGGCGCTCTCGGCCATAATAGTCGTTCGCATAATACACGCATAGCTGGCTTTGGACCTGGTGCATTTGCAGCTGCCCATCATCGCAGTCATGCAGCAGCAGCGGCGGCGGCGGCAGCGGCGGCAGCAGCAGCGGCCAGCACAACAACAACCACAACCAGCACAACAACGATGCCGCCCACCGTGACGCCCCCCACAACAACAACAGCGACAGCCACAGAAGCAAGTGAAAGTCACGAGCTGCCAAGTTTCTTGAATGGGAATCACACAAATGTATCTACAATTGGTTTGCTATATAGTGAAAAAAGAAAAGTGTTTAGCTAGCTGGCGTCCCTGTGTGATATATATTAACATATAATATATATATTGGCAAGCTGTCTATCTAGTTGTTGTTGTGCCTCAAAAACAAAAGAAAACAAAAAGATTTGCGTTTTGGTTTTTATTGTGCAAAAGATACTTTTTGTCTTAATTGGTTTCTTATCGATTTACTTGCTTATCTTTCGTTTTATAATATATACAAAATATCGATGTTGTTTCAAATAAGCCCGCAAACTAGATATTCCCCAATGATCTCTCTCTCTCTCTCTCTCTCTTTCTCTCTCTCTCTCTGTCTGTCTCTCTCCCGCGTTGGCTCTGTGACCCTCGAGTCTTCCTTTGTTTCCTGCTCGTCGGCTACGTTGTTTTCATTTCTTTTTATATCATGTGCTCATTTTACTTATATTACGTATACGCCGTGCATGTTTCTGCAGAGAAAACCCCAATTTACTATATAGTGAAATCAAGAAATTTAAGTATTTGCATCCGAGAGAAGTAAATGTGTGTACTCAGTTTCGAGTTTGTTCATAATTTCTTTGTCATTTCTTATGAGATCCATTTTTGCAATATTTATTCATATTTTTGGCATGCTTGATTTGTTTGCATGCGCCTGGCTTGCGCTGTTTGCACAATCTCCAACGGCTTTTATTCACACAAACAAGGAACAGTCCCCTTGCCCTCCCCCTCTCCCTTCCTTATCGACAGCAGCTGCTGCATTGTTTGCAGTTAAAACTCGCGAGCATCCGTAGCTATACTTTTCCGATACACTGTAAACACTTCGCGCAGCAATTTGCATGCAATATGCAAATGTTGAACGCAGTCAAAGCGTTTTGTGTTTACATGATGTCCTGGCAGGTTTCTGACGCCTTCTTAACGCATAGCCGTTAGCGGGAAAATTTGAGAGCTGCAGATTTATGATGGGAACTGTTTACAGATATGGGAAAGTCGTGAGAATAGATTAATGATGCGTGGATGGATGGTAAAGATACAGCTAGAGATAGAGAGCAAGATACAGATACAGATGCAGATGCAGACACAGATGAAGATATAAATACAGATACAGATACAGATACAGATACAGATACAGATAAAGATACAGATACAGATACAGATACAGATACAGATACAGATACAGATACAGATACAGATACAGATACAGATACAGATACAGATACAGATACAGATACAGATACAGATACAGATACAGATACAGATACAGATACAGATACAGATACAGATACCGACACAGATGAAGATATAGATACATATGCAGATAGAGTTACAGTCACAATAGATATTCTATATCGATATCGATATCGATAGATATCCTGTATCGATCAATGTTTAGATACTGCATGTATAGTGGACAACTGTACTCAAAGGATAGATCTAGATACATCTAATAAATCAATGCTTACGAAAAGATAGTTTCATTTAAAGACTTTCCTTAAAGCCTTAACCAAATTTGGTTTCTAAACCCCTCTGTCTATCACCTTGACTCCCATTTTTAATGAGAATTCGAATCTCTGTTGGGTTCAAATAAATCGCAAGCCATAAAATTGAAATTGAAAATCATCAACTGGCTGCTGCTGGGCGCAATAATGTAAAAACGGCAAACTGTCCAGGTTTCATTATTCAAAATCTATCACAAAATGCTCCGACTCCAAGGGCGGTACAGCCCACCACAGCCCCTCTACAGCTGCCTCCCCCCGCCCCATCACCGTGTGCCTCAGTTTAATCGCATAGCCATTAACCCGGCAAATGCTAATGAAATGGTGGCAGTGCCTTTAATGAACTGAGACCCGACTACAGTAGCATGCTGTTAAAACTAAAGGCGAACTGCACAGTAAACACACACACACACACACACATCCAACACACACACACACATATACATATATATTATAGCAACTGTCTGTGTTGATGTGTAAAACTTGCATAAATGTTGACCCAGTCGGGCAGGAGCTGTCGGCTCGTCTCCCAAATTGAATTAAGCTCGGTCATTTTTTTTTCGTTCCTGGCGTTTAATGATAAACCCCCTCTCTCCCCCTCTTCTGCTTCTTCTATTTCCTTTTCTTCTCGTTTTTAATTTAACGCTGCTCACAGGTCACCTATCAGCCGTACTTCATGCTGTACGGCGAGGTCTTTGCCGATGACATTGATCCGCCCTGTGGCGAGGATCCGCGTCAGCCCGCCTGCGTGACAGGTAGGTTTCGCACCTGCATACATATATAGAGAGAGTTACTTTATTCTTAAACTTAATGCTATTCACAGGTCATTGGGTAACGCCTATCACCATGTCCATGTATCTGTTGATTGCCAACATATTGCTAATCAATCTGCTCATAGCCGTCTTCAACAACATCTTCAATGAAGTCAATTCGGTTTCACATCAGGTAAGCGTTAACATAAGACTTCACTCAAGGCTGAGCTTAGGAATTACACAGCTTTAACGGACTTTTAAGTGCGCTGCTAAGTTTATTGATAGTACAAGCGTTGCCACCTAGTTGCAAATAGCTTTGCGTGCAACAGTTAGGCTGGCTCATACAATAAATTAGTTATTGGTATGCGGACATGTTGATTAGTTTGCAACTAGGTGGCAACGCCTGTAACAGTCTGTAAACCTAGTTGGCAACATCAATTAGCAGCTTAGCTGAATTCAAGCACAGATCTAGTTAACAAAGTTAAGTTCTTAAGTTCAGTAAAACACTATTGTCAACTTAGTTCTCAGCCGCAGGGCTGTTGGCCAAACATTACTTATGCAGGCCTTGCCACCTAGTGGCAAAATACTTGGTTTTCAATCAGACAAACATAATTAGTCTGCTTACAGCCTTAGTTTGTTAAGTAATTCACTGCCTAAAGCTTCATGAGAATGTAGAACTATTTAAATGTTGTCTGCAAGGCATTGATTATGCGCTAAGGCTGCCACCTAGTTGCAAATCTAGTTGTTAAGCCTTTAAGCGAGCTCTGCCTGATTTTCGGCAATTGCAAAGTGCTTAAGAACTTAAAGTTGGCAGCAGAAAATTTATTTTGTTTAACGTGTTGCAGCTGCAAGCGTTGCCACCCCGCTGCATACCTCATTGTTAAGCCAACTCCTAAGTTGAAACAATGAAAATAGCCTGAAACATGTTTTTACTATTAATATTCTAACACTCTCTCGCTCTGCCTCTCCCTCCCCCTCTCTTTGCCCCGCAGGTGTGGATGTTTCAGCGATTCACAGTGGTCATGGAGTACCAACAGAAGCCAGTGCTGCCGCCGCCTTTCATCGCCTTCTGCCACTTCTATTCGCTGCTCAAGTATTGCGTGCGTAAAGCGAAAGGTGAGCCCGGCATGAGCAAGTTTAGCTTTGTTCCCTGTGAGTGCAAAACAATCGGAGCGTGTCCCAATTGAATGAGAATAATGTACAAATCTCTATATCTTTTTACCCTGCTGCCGCATTGCTGTGTTCCGTCTACTACAACTGCTCTATTGTATATAATTATATATATATATATAATCGATTTCTGTATAACTGCACTACTTAACATTATTATTCTGTTTTGCCCATCGGAATAATTGAATCGAATTGTGTTTGTTTGTGGGTTTCAATAGGATTGGAGGTGCAGCGGGACAATGGTCTCAAGCTGTTCCTCGAAAAGGACGATCTGGAGCGCCTTTACGACTTCGAGGAGGAGTGCGTCGAGGGCTTCTTCCACGAGCAGGAAATCATATTGAACCAGTCGACTGACGAGCGCGTCAAGAACACAACGGAGCGCGTCGAGACCATGTCACAGAAAATCGAGGACATCAATCAAAAGGAGAACATACAAACTGCTACCGTACAGGTGAGTAACACACACACACACACATACAGATACACCCATATTCACTCAGTGTTAAGCCCACTTTTTAGTTTTTTGTTATGCAAATTCACAATTTTCTTTTTGCCCATTGATTTGGGTTTTATGCGCATTGACAGCCCTCCTGAAGCAGCAGAGGGAGCTGGGCGAGCAGCTTGAGCAACTTCTGCCGCAACGCTTAAATTGAAAATGTCCATAAAAGTGTGGCAATACGCGGGTTACCTCTGCATATATACATATATATATATATATATATATATATATATATATAGAAATATTGACAGTCTCTAGAGCACGTCCATATTCTATAACAGAATGAGCTGGAGCGAGAGCAAGAAGCTTTACGGAGTTTTTCTCATCTTGCCCAGGTGATTTTGGGAGAATTACAAGCACTCATAACTTTTGCTAACGTAATCAGATTCAGTAGTTCATTTTATGAACTAGTTCAATTGAGTTTATTCCTTACAAGCGCTTTGCTTCGTGAACAATTGAAAACCGGAGTATTAAAAATAAATCAGTAATTAATTTTAAGAACTAGTTCAATTGAACTCGTTCCTTACCATTTCCATTCTCTCGTTACTTGTATACTTTAGCATTTAAAATAAATCAGTAGTTCATTTTATGAACTAGTTCATAAAGTTTATTTAACTAGTTCCTTCTGAAAATAAATCAGTGGTTCATTTTATGAACTAGTTCATATTTAACTAGTTCCTTCTGAGCTTTCGCTAATACACCTTAGGCAACAGTTTTTTAAATAATTAGTAGTTCTCTTTAAGAGCCAGTTCAATTGAACTAGTTGCTGACTATTACATTCCTTCACTCAACTCTTCCTTCAACCGTTTGCACTTCAATCTACTTACTTCCCCAACTTATGAAGCAACCCTCGCCCAAGTGGCAGCTGCTGTTCATTTGTATGCCACTTCGACAGCCAGGACATATGGCATCAAGTTGCTCTTCTCCTTTTCAGCTCCCACTTTTATTGCAATTGTCACATTGTTGTTCATATTGGGCGTCTGTCTCTCTGTCTGTGCGTGTGTTTGTTTGCAGAACATTGAATTCCGTTTGCGCAAAATGGAGGAATCATCGGAGCAGATATTGTCGCACCTGGGCGTCATACATCGCTTCATGTCCGCACATACCACCGGCAACGAGGAGCTGCTGCGCGGCTCTGTGATGAACATTCCAGGCGAGATGCATCGCATGCGCACCATCTCAATGTCCGACAATGAGGGCAGCGGCGGAGCTGGAGGCGGTGGCAGCGGCGGTGGTGGAGGAGGAGGTGGAGGTGGTGGAGGAGCTGCCGGAATTGTTACGTCGTTGGGCCTGGGTGCCGCACTCACTTTAAATTCACTGCAGGTGCGTCTCAGTTGAATGCTTGTCTCTCACCTTAAACCTGTTGCCAATTGTTTTTTCTCTCTTTGTTTACCTGCCCAGGTGAACAATCGACGTCGCTTCAATCGCTCGCTGACCGAAGTGCGACCGGATGCGTACATCTTGGATGAGGGCACGCACTTTGAGGTGGTGCCGCTGCCCGAGGAGCCCGACGAGGTGGTCAAGTCCCGCGAGGCACTCAACGAGCAGATGGTGCGCAAAGCCTCCATGATATCGGAGGCTGACTCCGATATTTATTTACCCCTGTCGCAGCGTCCATCCACCTGTGACACGGTCAAGCGGACGCCCTACGTGACGGTGCGCCAGGATACGGGCGCCAGCACCGAGAGCAAGGACACCCTCACGCCCATGGGCAACGACGACGATCAGACTCTCGTTGGCGGCGACAACTCCGACGATGCTGCTCCGGACATGACATTTGAGGGTAATGCGAATTGGCCATGAAGCCCTAACGCTATCTGGCTTTTAATCCACTTCCACTTCTGCTTCCATGTTACTTTTTCACTACTTCTGTATGCGTTTTCGTTTGCAAGTACCTTTCTCTTTACTTCCGTTGCGATTAAGTTTTGTTTTTGCCCATTTCCTATTTGCCTTGGTCTAATCTATCCGTCTTTGCCTCCCTCAGCCGCCAGACATCGGGCTCTGCGCCAGCGCACCGTCTCGCTCTGTCGCCGGAACTCGGAGACGTATTCCCTAACTGGCGCCGACATCAACCGCTCGCACATCAGCCTCAACCAGTTGACAACGCTCTCGCGTCGCCAGATGAGTCTCACGCACTCGGAGCCGGACAGCGACAAGGACATGCCGCCAATGCCGCCCACGGGTATGTTTAGCTATTGATATCCTTGATCCAAACGAAACTCGTTAGACTTTAAGCGTTAGATGCAAATAATGCGCGCGCTCCAAAATTCGACGCCTTTGACTAATACCAAGCTCATGAGGACGACTTCTAATCCAAACTAAAACATTAACTTCGACCAATCCAAGCTACCCAAATTGGCCAACATTTAGACTTAACCCGAAGAGCATATAATCTCGTTGTTGTTGTTGTAGTTGCCGATGTTGTTGTTGTTGTTGTTGTTGTTGTTGTTGTGATGCATATACAGTGAAAGCTCTGCGAAGTGAACAATGAAAGTTGCTTGGAGTGTTGACAATGATGTTTGCTGAAGAGAGTTGAGGAGGAGTAGAGAGGACAAGGATATCCGGAGGGGGATAAGCAAGATGAAGTACTTTTGTATACTATATGAGGACAGTATATCTTGTATAGGAAGATCATATCATAAGCATTTTATATGCAGCATATATATAGAGAGAGGGATATGATATATATGTCCGTTGTCAGAAGGAAGAGGAGAAGGAGCTTAAATGATTGAGAGAAGATAGAGATGGAATTCGTAGAGTTTAAATATAGAGTTTGTATTGGAATCTATATCATATAGTAGCAGAATGTCAACAAAAATAGACTTGGACTCGACCATAAGCTTCTCATATCTGATTAATCTGATTAAAATTATATTTACAGTATAGCCAAGCTATGTTTGACTACTGTCTGAACTTCTCGCCAAAAGGACAAGGGATATAGGTCTTTTGTTTAGGGCATGAGCTCTGTTCTTCAGCAGAGTTTTCACTGTACCCACTCTCTCACTCTCACAATCTCTCTCTCTCTCTCTCTCTCTCTTGTTCTACTCTCGATACACACACACATACGCATACACCAACACCAACACCAACACACACTCGTATTTTGATCTCTGACGCATTCTCAAACAAAAACCTAACCTCGAACTCTAGGTAAATCAGTATTGCATGCGAAACCCTCCAGAAATATATTGCTGAAACTGCACAGTGAATATACATCCATAACGGACGAGCTGGAGAGCGTTTGCCATTTGATTGCCTCGCCGACCGTCTCGCTGCAGAGCAACAAAGGTAAGTTGGCGTTGCTCCGATCTCCGAACTCCATCCAAACTTCCCATATCCGATTGGCCCGAAACGAAAGAAAGCACTCAGAACCCACAAAATTATGTAATTTGTTTATTTGCTAACCGGGCGTATGCGTAATACTCATTTGCCTTGTGCTTGCCAGCCGAAAAACCAACTCCCAACAAAAGAAAACAAATCCCAAGCAATACCTAAGCCTGCGCCTGCGCCTGCGCCTGCACCTGCCTCAGCCTCCATTTGAGATCTTTACTCATTACATCTTTGCCTACTTCACAGCTTCCTTGGACCGTCCCAAGACGGAGATGTCGCGCGCAGAGGCAGCTGCTTTGCAGGAGAAGAAACACTTGAAGGAGTGCGAGGAGAATGACTACAGAATATTGGAGGGACTCTTCGAGGCACGCGGCTCCATCGATGCCAGTGTGCCCAGCTATGAGGTAGGCTCTGCCTGAATTACTCCCACCTTTCATATATACTCTAAAAATTCTGTTCATCTGCCCAGATTGGCGTCTCGGTGGACTACAGCCATCGCTATCCGCTGCGCCGCGAGACAGCCATTGAGCTGTCGCCCTCGAAGCCAGCGGCCGAGGGCGGTGCCATTGGCGCCGTCATTGCTGGCGACAGCAGCGACACGAGCGGCGCAGCGAGCAGCGGCTTTCAGCTGAAGCACGAGCGACCCTGGCAGCGCAATTCGTCCATGGAGCAGCAGAGCTACCAGTCGCCGCTGGTCCCGACGCGGGCCACAAGCGACTTCCTTAATCCGCCCTACGACAGCAGCGGGCGGCTGTTCAAGAAGTCCAGCGAGAGCTTGCAGAAGAACTCCAGCACGGACACGGACTACTCGGCGCATCCGTATCGCTTCATCAAGCAGAGCTCCAATGAGACGAACACCTCTTTGACCGGCTCCTACAATGTGGACACGCCCTCGCTGACCGCGGAGCCCAGCTTGGACGCTGGAGATTCGCATTCGGCGACGGGCATTAGCGTGAGCGTTGGCGCTGCTGGCGGCGCTGCGCAGGCGCGCTATCAACCCAAGCGCACGGCGTCCGTGGGCGCTGCCGATGGCAGACGTCTGAGGGACGACAGTTCCAGTTCGCTAGATCTGACGCAGGCAGCGCCAGCACTGCCAACGCGCCCCATGCAGTTGAAGAAACAGTTTAGCATGGACCAGGGCAAGCCAATGTCCGCGCAAACAAGCGCCGAGGCGAGCAGCACAGAGACAGCGGCTGCAGCTGCTCCGGTTGCTGCCAAACTGATTTCAACGCTGAAGCCACCCTACGCCAGTAAGCTGGGCATGAATGTGCTCAAGGAGAGTAGCTCCAGCACCGAGGAGTCGCGCGACGGCGAGCCCATCTCCGCCACAACCTCCTCGTCGGCCAAGAGCAGCACCACGGGCCTGGCCATACCCCAGATAAGCACGCACCTGGTGCAGGACGAGATAGCGAAACTCTCCTCCAACATCAAGAGCAGCACAGAGTCAGAAAAGGATCCGCCATATAACGAAACAATGTGTTAACTAACTGTATATATATTCTGTATCTGTATCTGTAGCTGTATCTGCCTATAAGCTCAAGAGCAAATGTATCTGTATCTGTCTGTTAGAGTAACTGTATCTGTTAGTGAGTGAATCCGAAAAGGATTCACCATTAAACGAAACAATGTGTTGACTAACTGTATATATATGCATATATCTATATATCTATGTATCTATGTATCTGTACATCTATAAGCAAAGTATCTGTATCTGTGTCTTTAGTATCTTTATCTATATGTCTGTTAGTAATTGAATCCACCTCGTGCTCAACAAGCGTTGCTAGTCAACCACACTTTGAAGAGTAATACATACTATATATACACATATATATATATCAGATAGATAGAGCGCATATCAAGATATGATTCGCCCAGGTGGAATGCAGAAGCAAATTTCAATGATTTTTGACAATACATAGCACACAGATTCTCTGTATTTTTATATAAAATGTATTTATTTACACAGTTGTCAGTTTTTATTGTTGTTAATCGATGTACAAAGAGGAGATGAAAAAGAGAAGAGGTAGCTGAAGAAGTTGGAGAAGTGAGAAACTTGAATAGCGAATCAAAATGCATGCATTTCACATACAACTCAAGCGCATATTATATATATATAACTGTTTTATCTGTTTATATATACTCTATCTAACTGTTATTTAACTAAAAACAAAACTAAACTAAAATCTATCTATTTAGCTCTAGTTCCAAAAAACAAACATATGAATGTCACCTGCAATTTCACATATCCAAACAACCAATCAACCTACGAAACTTATCTAAGAAGCAAGCAAAAAACTCTATATAGAGATATATATATATATGAAAACTTAAAGCAACTTGTTGTACTTATGCATTGCCTATATATATGTTATATATATCTGTACTGTTATGTCCTGCAACTTCTATATCAAACTTATAAATATATATATATGTATGTGAGTCTGTGTATTATATAGTTAGTTAGTCCATTTTACTTTATTTATGTATGTGAGTGTGTGTGCGTGTGTTTAGCTAAATACCCTAGCCAGAAAACAATTTGTATATACATATATATAGATATTTTTTCAACAAAAAAACTTGTTAACGTTTTGCTTCGTGTTAAATGCGTTTGGCATAATTAGTTTTTAAAAATTATGGCATTTTATTAGAGTTTAGAAAAGGAAAAAAACAGAAAACAATGTACTTATTGATTTTAAGAGAATTAAATTTAATTATATATCTATATATCTTCAGTATTTTTGTAAATTTCTTCGCTTTGCAGCCACTCCTAAGAACTGATCCTTAGATGAGCATAACTAATTTTAATGTCAATTCAAAGGTTAGCTCCTTACGATCATACCGCACCAAGTCCTGTGGAAATATATAAAGATTTCGCCAAAGTAGAGCGATTTTTCCAAAAAGAGGACATTCTTTATATAGCTAGAACTCTGCCATATTCTTAAGGATCTCCAAAGAACATACCTTTTTCAGCTCGTGGCAGTCATAGCTATCGATTGGCATTCAAGGATTTCCAGGATTCCATCGAAAACTTTTCTCCATATATTGCAAGGGAAATGGTCGAAAATTTGGGAAAAAATCAGAAAATGCACTTTATCTCAGCCTTTTGAAGGACTATCGGCAGGTCCTTTGGATCAAATAAAGGTGGCATGGCACCCATTAAGAATTAGTAATCAGAAGGATGATAGTCCTGCAAACGGCTGAGTTATAAGGACTTTTTGGTATAGAGAAAAAACGCTTACAGCTGCGCCATATCCTTGCGCATCCTGGCAATCCTGGTATCAAACGAAATGAGGTCACCAGGACTACCAACTGGCCAAAGGACATTTGAATCGTCCTTGTGGTTTCGGAGATATTGGCGATTTTGTGTGTTTTTGGCCATTTGTTAACCGCCGCAGCAGGCCTGGTAAACAGAACGTACAAGTCCTGAATTCCTAGATGACCCCACACTATTTTGATGAGGATCGATGGTAATGGTCACCACGATCCTAACGCACCATATTTTATTATCCTGCGAAAGGATTTGGCAGAATTATGGCTAAAAACAGAATCGACTAAAATCCGCAAAAACAAAAAATCGTTGCATACCCAAAAGGGCAGATGTTGACAGTTACGAAATCGTTTGTATTGATGAAAATTTGACCGAAGAACCAGGCAAAAACACACAAAATCGCCAATATCTCCGAAACCACAAGGACGATTTAAATGTCCTGTGGCCAGTGGGTAGTTCTGGTGACCCCATTTCGTTTGATATCAGGATTGCCAGGATGCGCAAGGATATGGCGAAGCTGTAAGCGTTTTTTCTCTATACCAAAAAGTCCTTATAACTCAGCCGTTTGCAGGACTATCATCCTTCTGATTACTAATTCTTAATGGGTGCCATGCCACCTTTATTTGGTCCAAAGGACCTGCCGATAGTCCTTCAAAAGGCAGAGATAAAGTACATTTTCTGATTTGTTGCCAAATTTTCGACCATTTCCCTTGCAATATATGGAGAAAAGTTTTCGATGGAATCCTGGAAATCCTTGAATGCCAATCGATAGCTATGACTGCCACGAGCTGAAAAAGGTATGTCCTTTGGAGATCCTTAAGGATATGGTAGAGTTACATGCATATTTAGATAACGTCATAATATTGTGATGTAGGTCGTTGGGGTTAGTGGTCATAATTATAATGCAGCATGGGCCCTCGTCCTGTGAAAGGATGCGATTGAACTAGAGCTATTTTTGTACATTTATGTATTTATTAAATTCGCAGCGCAAAAGTATGCAACAGTTTTGAGGTTTGTGGTGTATGCACTGCTTGCAGAGACTGCACAAAGCAGTGTAATTGAAAGCAACGTACGACACATTGCTCACTGATACAACACTTTAGCTTACATTAATTTTATATCATAAAATATGTAATATATAATTTAAAGCACATTTTGATTTCGTTTAGTCATATCTCTTACAATTCTTACAAAAGTTGTTTATTTAAATTGAGTTTAATTAATTAACTTAAGTTTCTAGTGTATTATAAAAACAAATCAAGCTTCAAAACTCTTCAACTGTTCAACTTAAAGCAAAACAATTATTTAATACTTTACTCACTTACATTTTAACTAGGATCAACTAGTGCGTTACAACTAGTTTTCTTCGTTTTTTCAGGTTTTTCTTTTGTTTTCCTTCATTTACATTGTATACAAAATTTGTAAGTCTTTTGCGTTGCCATCGAAACTTAAACTTAAAAACTAAACTAAACTAAACTTCTTGTTTTTAGTAATATTTTATAAATATTTACAAATAATGGCAATATGGCTTGACTCAGCTCTATATAAATAACTAACTTTCCACAAAATTCCAACAATATCCACAAGAACATTCAATGCTTCGCGGCCTACAACTTGCACTAGGTTTTAGTTATATAGATACAATATATATCTTCGCATACTCCTCTGTAGATGACTTGATCTAGAACACAGCTGTCCTTTATCCTTAACATTTTTCTTTTGGTTTTGGTATTTACCAACCGTTCAGTTGGTATCGATGCTATTTTCCCTTTGTCGTTGTGTGATGTACGTGTCTATAGCTTAGCAATAAGGATCACAATTTGTTGAGCTTAGTTATTGCCACTGTTAAGGTTCTCCTCCTCGGGCTCCACAGCGCCCTGGTGCACCAACTTGTCCAGCTCATCCTTCTTTGTGCGATTGAAGAAGCCAGCCTGCAAAGAGAGAGAGAGAGAGAGAGAGAGAGTGGGAGTTACTTCATGCCATTTGCATAGGGTTTCTTGAGCTACTCTACCTTGTACATGCCATAGGTAATGGCAGCCAGCAGCAAGAGGCCACCCAGTATGGAGAGTATCCACACCCAGATGGGCGTATTCTTTACCAGATGCTTCGATATAACATTTGGTTCGAGTTTGCGCCTAATTAGGAGCGAGGTGCCCGTTGGATCGCCCTCTTTGCGCACATTCAAGTCGATGAGAATGGCAAAGAACTCCCAGGGATCGATGAGAATGGCGTTCACCTCGTTCAGATCGACGCTGTAGCGCATATTCAAATTGACTGGCTTCTCCGGCTTGAAGTTGTAGACGCGCATCACAGCGCGCAGGCAGACGGTCATCTCCGGATCCCGGCAGTTGAAGACAATGGTGCGATTCACGGGCAACTTGCCCTTGAAATCCTCGCTGAGCAGCTCATGCGCCTTGAAGTTCGAAATGCGCGCATATTGCTCGCGGTTGGCAGTCAAGGCCTTCAGGTCACGTCGCTTACGCGTCATCGAGGCTGTGGCCACGGCATCCGAATCCAGCTCCTGCCAGCTCTGCTCCGTATGCCCACTGCTGCTCACATCATAGTGGGCTCCATTCTGGCTAACGACGACACGCTCTGTGTGCTTGCTCGTGCGCGTCGTTGAGATCTCAATGGGATTCATAATGATCTGTGTGTTGTTCGGGTCGAGCAGCTCAATGGCCACCAGCTGCGCATCGTAGGTCGCCTGCATGGTGATGTTGCTCACATTGATGATGGGAATGGTGGCTGTGGAGCCAGCGATCTTATACGCAACGGGAATATGGAAGACGAGCTCCAGTGCATCCACGTTGCTGGGCCCGTTGCTCTTGATCTCGTAGTTGTTGACAATTACGGCTGAGTTCTTATAGTGCTCCAGATTGATGGCTTCATTGGTCTGGCCACTGCAGAGAGAGAGAGAGAGAGGAGATTAGCATGGACTTAAGTTGAAATAACTGTTGAGTCTTACCCGGAGGCATCGATTTCCGTGTACTCCTTGAGCGCAATCAGACTGCTTAGCTTGTTATCGCTGGGATTCTGCTCGTGGCCCGTGCTGAAGACCTCGGCGCTGATAGTCAGCGCTCTGCCGGTCAGGCTGCTCACGTCAAAGCTGATGGTAATGCTATCCTTGTCGCCCTTGCCCAACGGCCTGCCATGATTCAAATCGCAGACCATGACAGCCTCGCTGACCTTGCAGTTGCCAGGTATTTGGGCGAAGTTCAAGCGACTCGAGCTCGTCACGTTCAACTGAGGCAGATAGGCAGTTTCCCCATTGTTGACCACCTCATAGTTGATGCGCAGGGTCTTCTCGCTGCCCAGAATATAGCTTGAGCTGATGGAAGATAAAATAGTTAGTGAAGAGAAAATAGTCCTCTAACAACTCTCTCTTTGACCTACCTCAAGTCCTTGGCAGTCAGCTTCAGATCGGCTATGCATACCTCCGTGGCACAGCCCGTGCTGAAGATGATTTTCTCCGTGTAGACCTTTGGATCATCGGGATCCACAGCCACACAAGTGTCGCAGAATACTGCAAGGGAAGTTGCTGTTAGCCAACTGATGAGACCCTTTCACTCTGGTCCTACTTACCCTCAGAGTCCGGCACCTTGTTGGTCAGCTCGTAGTGCATCTCCAGCTCGATGGGCTGGAATATATCCTTTTCGCTGTAGCGCACCTCGCAGTCGAAGACGCGGCACTGCTGCGTGGTGCCCGCTGTGGCATTGAAGCTCAGCTCGCTGGACTGCGACTGCGTAAATGTGGCACGCTTCAGCTGAGCATCGATCACAATTTTCATGACGATTTCCTGCTGCTGGGCGGAGATGCCCTTAGCCGTTGTGGAGAGCCCGTAGCAGGCAGTGATTTGCACGCGATTCTGCTCCGGCTTGATCTCACGATTCTGCGAGCGAACTGTGGCCAAGATCTTCACCACTGGATAGGCGCGATAGACGAAGACGGCCTCGGCATTGGGCGCGCCCACGGCGAAGTCGTTGAAGCCATTGGCATCAATGTCGGAGCCACGCGATAGACCATGTCCGAACATGTGCTGGCCGTACTTGGAAGGTTGCTGCTGCGGCGAGTCCAAGCGCTGACTGGGCTTATCCCGCAGACCCGACTCACTGCCCAGATATATGAAGACGGAGCCATTGCCTGCGAAGGGGGCGCCGACAGCAATGTCTGGAAGAGAAAAGGAAGGTGTAGAGAGAAGAAAAAGATATAGATAAAGCAGTTAAGGGTGGAAAACAAGAGAGCAGGCATAGGAGAGAAATAGAATCGTGCCTTCTCCTGATGGATATGAAATAATCTAAAGAAAACCACGTAAAGAAACTTGAGAAATCCTAATTTAAGAGTTGGCATATAACAGTTTATCTCTCTTATATAACAGTTAGTAAATAACACTATAAATCTATATGGTCTAACAATCTTGCTACAGTCTGATCTGAACTAAGCTCGCACTTAAAGATATCTACAACAAAACGAGTTTCTATAAAGGAATCCTATTTTCCATTAATTACTAATCATATTACAACTGAACTAAATAGCTTTGATTCACTACATTTAAAAGATTGAGTGACAGACGACTACCATGTACTAGTATATATGTATTATATAGTATATTATATTATTATACATATATAGTCATATATATATATACTTATGCGTTTCATTCATTATATATCGGCTACACACTGTATATATCAATACATTATATAAACTAAATAAACAGAAGCGTCTTCTTGGCCGAAGTGTCCGACTAGCAAATACACTGAACACTGAGCATTTGAGCTCTAGCTTCTGTGATATCCAAGTTAAGCTTAAAGAACTAAATCAAAGTGTCTACAAATATTATAAATCGTCTGAGCTTGTCATCCCCATCAAATATATATATACCATAAGGAGTCTACCACAACTGCTTCTGTCTCTAACATACGTTCTTCCATAGCCAATGTATCCTAAATTTCCTCTTTCAATATGTTCAGGGCATATATATGACTGATAGTACTTCAATTTGAGAACAATTTCCGTCCATTGTTAGCTGTTTCTACTCAGTTGCCAAGCACTGTATAACAGTTATCTATGTAGGATAGCATAGCTCTAGCAACTGTGCTAAGCAAACAAAAATCAGGCCATGTTCCCCAGTCGAAGAATCGTTGCTAAAAGACTGCAAATATTTCAAAAATGTGTTCGCATTCAGGGAGAAAGAGTCAAGACAGTGACTGCCAAGGGGCCTCTGAAATGTTCATTTAACCCGGCTCCAACTTACCGTTATAGCCATCGTGATTAATGTCGCCGAGGCGGCTGAGCGTGGTGCCAAAACGTGCCTTGGCCGTCACAGGCGGCGGGCAGCGCAGTTGCTTCATCTCGAAATTGAACTGGAATACATATATAACACACATGTATATATAGATATATATATATATATAAACCGATTAGTCATCAGAGTTACTCACCCGTCCCTTGTTCAGGAACACGTAGATTGCGCCATTATCGTGCGAGTCTTCGAGCGCGTGCTGCGGCCCGGAGATGATCACATCCGTGAGATTGTCCCCGTTGAGGTCCTCGGCGAGCACGGCGTAGCCGAAGTATTCGCCGAACTGCTCGCCGCGGAAGATGTGGAACGATTCGATGTTCGTGCCGTGTATGTCGAAGATGTAGGCCTCGCCCGATTGCTCGTTGGCTTGGGGTGCCGTCGCCACGTACAGCAAGCGCTTCAGGTTGGTGCTGTCGAAGTGGCCGGAGCCCACAGAGTAGCCGAAGTATGAGTCATCCGTTTGACCCCAGTTCTGTGGGTTCGGTATGTCCGTCTTGTAGAACACCTCCGGGGCGTAGTCGATGTAGTCGCCGCTGCCGCGTATCTTGCGGCGCGTCTGACTGCTCGTGTCGCGCCGACTGGCGGAGGGATCGTCCACCTGGTAGACCTTGCGATAGCGAATGACCGAGCCACGCCACGTGTAGATGCCCGGCGCACCGATCAAGAACTGCTCATCGTCGTCCGACACATGGGCGCTGAGGCCCTGCTCCGCCAGGATATAGAAGTAGTACCGGTGATCGTTGTCCTCCTTCACCTGCTCCGACTTCAGGCGCAGCGGCGAGATCTTCGTCACGTTCTGCGGCTGGTCGGCGAGCGTGTCCGCCACCCAGTAGCAGATGCCGTGCATGTGATAGTCTTTCGTCGACGGCGCTATGAAGTGCGGCGCGCACACCAGCAGCTTGTCCTCGTCCCGAGTGCCGCCGTCCATGGAGCCGCCCAGCCACTGGAAGTCCTTGCGCTCCGAGTCCCATGTGTACTCGGTGTTCTCGATGTTGCGGTTGCCATTGGCGTCGAACACGTACGGACTGCAGGTGCCGTTCAGCAGCGAGCACTTGTAGATGGCGCCCGTCTCGTTGACCTTGCGCTGGGCCTCCAGCGTCGACTGAGCCTGTGGCGCGCCCACGATAACACTGCAAGAGAGAGCGAGACAGAGGGAATTGGAAATCTGTTGACACTGAACCTTCAATCAATAAAGTTGACTTGAGCCAATTGCTCATTGAAATTAGTCGTATTCCATTCCAGCTAAATTACGGCTGAGTTTTCAGTGTGGACATAACTGTGCTTTCAGCGACGGTGACCAGTCAGATAAAGGCATTATCAGCGAGCATAGCTCGGGTGTATATAGATAAACATGGGCAGCAACTTTGTTTAGCGCTTGCAATGTGGAATTGGGTGTGTGGGACGGCATAGGGTTAGGGGTACAGGCAGGGGCCTTAAGGGTAGGGGAGGCTACTATCGAAAGTAAATATTTGTGCACAAGGCTAACTCTATTTGGGAATACTTCAATGTGTGAAACATCCATAACCTATGTGAATTTATGACTGCGAATGCAGAAAAATAGTAAAAGCTGTGATAAAGTAGCTAAACAGGATGTAGACAACAAAGACGATGAACTGCTTGAGATGAACAAAGCAGTTCAAGGGAACAGAGTTAATTTAGATGAGACTTAAATTCTTAAAGCAACAATAGAGAATTATTCATTTCGATATTCAACTTATATAAGTTATTCATTTCATTTGATTTCACTGAGCTCTCTAAAATGATTTGCTTTAATATACAGCATGAGTCTACAGCGAACACATGTTATATCTAATTACAAGTGTGCGAAGCAACCATGACAGCTATATATATAATATATATATAATATATAGTGATATATAGTAATATAATTTTACTCCATGATTGATTCGAACACTTCATTTATTCAATTATATATTTTATATGCTGTCCTAGGCAGTATTTCATTTCATTTCTATAATTTTCGCCTAAGCTTAATCATATTCTATAAATTTCCAATGCTTCATTTAGCTTCAGCAATAACCTTTTGCATTTATTTTATGCCATTTCATATATATATTCATATATACATAGCATTTAGCCAGTCAAACCTAATCTTATCAACGAAACTCGACTAAAAGCAGCAAAAGCTGATAAAGAGCGGGCACAACAAATTATTGGCATTGACTAAACTTTGTTAGCTGGAAAATGTGTATGAAACAATAGATTCAATTGCCACACAATTGAATATGTCTCATTCGGCATTGTACTATATAGAATATGGTGATACATAGGCGTACGTAATGCCCATAGACACGAAAGCGTCTCTCCAGCTATATCTGCTTCGAAGGGAAGCAACGTACGTGCACTGCCGGAATGCTTCAATATTTGCATAACTTCAGCTATTCGTGTTTGATATCTACCCCACGAAAATACACTGAGAGAAAACATGCTTAAGATATTGCAGAGAATTGGTATATGAAAGTTTTTAGTATAATATTATTAAATAATAAATGGAACTCAGAGAAAAGTTGAATACTTTAAAAATACTGCATATTTATGTATAGCAAAGACTAAACAAATTAATAAAAAATATTTCAAATTATTTGCCTTGCCTTGCCTTTCAAAAGAAGTTTGCTCGTCTTTTCTCCAAGTGTAGTGTAATCTCACCTACGCAACTCCCCACCTCCCAGCCCATTCGCACACACTATCTGGCCTTTCCGCTTGTCAATTGATAGCTGCATAAAAAAATGACTTCATCGTTTGTACAACTTATTAAGTTGTGCTTTATTTTTGTTCATTCACTTTTCTCTCTTCTGTGATAGCCCCGTGGACAGCAGCTCACTTCATCACTTCATGCGGCGTCTCGCTCGCACCCTGTTTCAATTTCGATTTGGATGAATCATCGAAAACTCCAACCTGTTTGCTCTAACGGCGGCGAGTGCGAGCGAGTGAGCGAGAGCGAGAAGACGCGCCTAGAGCTTTGAGTTTTCGAATCGAATCGAATCTTGGAACCTCTGGAAACGGTACTCAACACTTACCCGTGCGGCCTCAGGTTGAGGCTAAAGCCGAAATATGACGCACGCACTTTCGGCATCGCCGTGGCAAACTGTGGATCTTTGATCTCCCTATTGGGGCGCGGCGACAAGTTGTAGGCGCATGCGCTGCCAGCGAGGCAGGCGGCGACCAGCAACAGCACCACCTCTCGACCTTGTCGAGACCGAGCCATGGCTTTTAACTGAGAAGCGGTGCAATTTATGCAATCAACAAATGTTAAGCGTTAAATTGTAAACGAGTTTATGTTATGGCTGATTATATATTATCACAACTGCCACACACTCTCACACACACACACACACACGCACAACGCACAATGCACTACGCGATGCACACTAAAAGTCAATAATCAGTGCTCACGATCACGACCGTCTCCAACGATTGCCTAAACTCAACTGAAAAAGCTGTCCGCAGTCGCAGCGGAGCAGGCAGATAGCTTTCTGAGTGTGCGCTGTTATGCTGGCAGCCGCTCTCACTCACTCTCACTCGTTCTCACTCGCTCGCGCGCTCGCTCTTGCACTCAACAACGTGACTGGCTTACTCACTTTACCGTTGTTTGTGCCGTGCATTGAGAGTGAGGATGAGAGTGGAAGTGTTTGAAAAAACTGCGTTTATGCTTATTATCTTTTCTCACACTTCCATTTTAGGCTCGAGTCAACTTGCATGGCCTTCCCGCATTAAATGTTATTTCCAAGTGCATTGGAAGCAACAACAACACCTAGCGGCATGCGTGCAAATAGCTTTGCTTTGCGTAGCTGATAACAAAACAGCTTGAGAAAACTTTACAAATAACCGGTTAATCAAGCTTTTATAAATAGCTTAACTACGGCTTGAAGAGGGCTAAAACTTATTTATAGCCACCACTGATAAGCAGATTATATTATGTATATGCATGCAGTCGTGTAGGACCATAAAAGAGAATACAACTCAGATTTGTGCTTAGTCAGTCTCTAGCTTGGAGCTGGAGTTGGGGCAGATGAATCACAGCAGTGCATCCCATGTAATGCGCTATTAAGTTTATGCAAAGGTAAATGCCGTTAAATTGGTAACTATGCTACCTGTTACGACGCCATTTACACATTTATGCAAAAACAATCAACAAATATTTGTTGTTACTTAAGCGACAAGCATGAAAAACAAAGAAACACAAACACGCAAAAAGACAGCAGCAGACAAATATATGAATGAGTGTGCGAAGGCGCGCGCACGTGTGTGTGAGTGTGTGAGTGAGTACTCACGCTCGTTAACTCGTAACTGACCGTCTTTACGCCCAACACGAACTTTTTGAGTATTTCCCAAAAATAAGTAAAAGAAATAAAAGATTATGAGTCACTCTCACACCAAAGGCCGTGTAATGTGTCACCCAGTTATGCACACAAACATACAGACACGAAGGCATCCGCAGCCAGAGACACTCCAAGGCATTTGTATAGGTAGACTTAAGATTGATAATCTTAAAGATTCTTGTTTAAAATAAGTTAAGTTTATCTATATTTATAAATATAAATAATATAATAGTAAATAAATAAATTCAACTACTTTATTGTTGTATATATTTAAATGCTGCTAGGTGTTCTTCTTTTTAACGTGCAGCAAAGTGAGTTGCAAAAGCTTTGTTTCTATTCAAGTGCAGCGGAGTGTTTGAAGTCTTGCAAGCATATTACTTGGAATGCCCTATTGGAAGTGCAGCAAAGCGACAGCCAGAGGGCGCCAGTGGGTGCAAATACCGATATATTGACATGGACATATGCATGCACGTATGTATGTATGCAAGTGTGTGTATGTGTGTGTGTGCATAAGTATTTGTCGCCGTCTGGCGCTTTGTGCGCAATGATGTACGTGCGCATGTTAACGGACAATAAGATTAAGCCACGTCGTGGACCACACAAATCTTCTTTCTTTCGCGCTGTGATTGCTGCCATCTCCATCAACAACAACAGACAACAGCAGCGGCAGCATCTTGCGGTCAAAAAATGTTTAAGAACAAAAGCAGCCGCTGCAGTTGCTGCTGTTGCTTGAATCGGGTTTAATGACCAAGAGAAAAGCAGCTAAAAATATTTTGTTTTGTGCTGCTAACTCCAGCGGGCTGAAGAGTCTCTCTGGCGACGCGGGGGCGCGTGTGACGTATGAAAATGGCGCCGCAGCAAGCAGACAGCACTTTGTGCATTATAATATGCAGCTGTTGTTGTTGTTGTTGTTGCTGGCATTGCAGGCAGACGCCACTGCCACTGCCGGCAAATGTCGCCGCGTTTTGTATCCATGTGTTGTTTGTTGCGCAATTCGTTCGCCTTTGCTCACTTTACACATTTGATACTCGTTCATGGGAAATGAATCATAATCTTTTGCAGAAAATGTAGAAACCGAATTGCCAAATGGGGTTCATTTGCCCCCTGGTGCAGAATCAAGCGCAATTATTAATTGCCGTTTCTAATCTGAATAATTATCTGAGTTTACTATTTGCTCACACTGCTAGGCCCAGGGGAGAGTGCTTAAAATATTTTATATTGCTTAAGTGGAGAAACACAATGTAATCGATAAGTGTGCCTATCGGCATGTGTAACTTTGAAGCACTTAACTACATATAAATAAATAAATAAATTTAAAAGGCAAATGCCAAAAGTTAACGTTCCCATGGTGTATGGTAGTTAACATATTTATCGTTATCGATAACTCTTAAGAATAGAAGCAATTCAATATAGAATTGGGCTTTATACACAATATAGAAAACTTAGTTGCCCCTTATCGACTTTCTGGCATTTATCCATTAGGCCTAGCTAGCATACTTAATGCATATCGACTTACCTATTATTATCGATTGTCTCTTATCAACATAGAAACTGATTTTGTATGTAAACATCAACTAAGCGGCTACGTTTACAGTTCTTCTGATCGGAGAAGTCCATTTATAACCTTATCGATATGGCTGGTTCAATGAACTCGGCCCTTACCAATACCAATAGCTATTCACATATAGGGTATTCTCGTTTCTCATTAAATTTAAATAGTTCTAATCTCTATTTTTCGGTTTTTGGTCTTTTGTTTGTGGCAACTTCAATTGATGTGAAATAAATTACACGTTGCCGTGATTTTACGCGTAATTTCCGTAAATAATTAGGCGCACTCACAGCTAATAACAACTACTACTAGTAGAGGAAAACAAAATTGGCTGCCCATTGCATTGCGATGTGTTCAAGTGCGAGTCATAAAAAGTGGGCAGCAACCAGCAGAGGAAGTATCCCAATTAGCTATACAAGTGTCCATCTAACTAAAAACAAAACCAGAAAGCAACTAGCGTTCGCTCAACGCTCAAATGCGAAACTCGTTATGAACACGTACTACCCATAGTCCCACACACACACACACACGCACACTCAAAAACAACATTTGACAATTGCCCAAAAAAAAAAAACAAGATGAACAAGAGAAACATTCATAAACATACGAAAAAGAAAAATTATTACGATAAAAAACGCGCGCGAAATAAACCGAAAAAAAAGAAATGCAAAAAACCGTAAGAAATTTGATGCTTTGTCATCTGAATCTGTGCCCCAAATTTGGCGACTCTTTCTTATGCCCTCGCTGCGAGAGAGGCATATGAAGTGCATGAATCAGCTTGCAAAAATCCAGACAGAGCTCCATATCATTGGACTGTGATTGCGAAGCCTAAGTCTAACTTGCAATGTCACTGACAAGATGAAGATAGAAAATGATATAGGGTCTATGGCAGTGCTGATCATAATGATAGGTATTACCAATGATAATGACAATGGACATCATAATGATAATTATAATGACTGTAGTGAATGATAGTGAATGAATGATCAGTAATGAAAAGAAGCACACGGATAATAATAAACATGACAATAACAATGATATTGATGATGAAAGTAAATCACACTAATAATAATAATAATGATGATGAAAATGAATGAAGCAAATAAATCAAATAATAATTATATTGATAAATGATAATGACAATTCATGATAATGACAATGACAATGGTAATGACAATAATAATGATAATGGTAAAACAGCAGTAGTAGTCATAACGATAATAATAATATTGCTAATGACAATTACAATGCTTAGCCACATGACAATGACCATAGCTGAAACTGAGCTGACCTAATCCATAGTCGGAAACTTTTGTACGCTAGCATGCACATACATATATATAATCCATATCATCAAAGCGTCTGTCCGAAAACGGCATGACTACTGCAACTGATTTATTTCACCAATGAATCATGCCCACAAAGCACGACTTGATAATGTGCACTCAAATGTGCCGCATTTGCGTGCATTCTTATCACACAATAATATGGAAGTATTCGTTAGTTATATAATCTTTATGCTACATATATATGTATGTGTAAATGTGGGTAACTGAATCATGCGCCATATTTACATATTCATGACAAATAATCGGTTGTAAAAACATTATTTATGAATGAAGATCATTCATATAAGTTCGAGTGAATTTCATATGATTATATATATTATATTATTATATTATAAATAAGTATATGTACTAAAATGATACTTTAGTAAAGCTAACCCCGCCTTTTTCTATTTTTCCTTTCTTTTTATATATGTCTGAATCATCAGATATTATCAAAAGTGCATTTCTATGACTGCTAGAGTATTTCCCTAGCGACTTGGCACATTTAACTCTTGATTTTTCTGTCTTTGGGGTTTAGTTCCTTTTTGCTTGATTTGATTTGCGGCTTTAGTTGCTGCTGTCGCTGTGATGTCATTGCCAAGCACAAGTACAAGCCATCAGCTCTATGTACAGAGTATCTATAGGTAGATATATATGTATATAAGACATACATGTGCTCATAGCGTATGTGGGTCGCGGCAGCACAGAAGTGAGAGTTTGTCAATTGCTGCGAGAGATACGAGATACGAGATCTGGGATCCCAGGCTGAAGCCGCGGTCTGTGGCAATTGGAATTGATGGCAATTGTAGTTGAAGTTTGTTATTTTAAGAGAATGCTGTTTCGCTAAGTGTTTTTCTAGTTTTATTTCACTTTTGTTCGAGTGGCGCATTTATATTTTTTACTATTTTGTTTCTTGGTTTCTATTTATGCAGCTGCCAAGTCGAAAATTTACGGCTGAGAACGAGTTTTTCGTTGCTGTCGCTCAGTCTGTCTGTCTGTCTGTCTGTTTGCTCGCAACTATCGCCATTATTTGGCGCTCGCAAATAACAAACATTTAATTATGCGCCACATAAAGGCAGTCGATGGTGCTAAATGCCAAAAACGCCCAAAGGAGTCTAAGAAAGAGACCCACAAGCGCTAATTGAAGCTAATAAATTTAGTGTGTGTGAAATATGCTTCACATAATACCCTGTAGTAGCTAAGCGAAACGGGTTGTAAAGGGTTGGGCAGTGAAGTAGTCGTCACAATGATACTACTCCATATATCCTGTAGTAACTCAAATTGGTTTGCATGAAGCATTACAGCAGACAGCTGCGTCTATAGCTCATTTCCATAGATAACTTCCCTATATAACTCCTCTATATAACTTCCCTACATAACTCCTCTATATAACTTATCTATATATATGTCTTCTACTCCTTTCTTCTTTCGACTCTATCAACAATCGTACTTAAGTTTTTATACGCTTTGCGAGCTTTCTATATTTTACTTTTATTTCTTTTAGCAACCTCGAGCTCTGTGCACAACTTAAAGATAAATAAAAGCTAAGATATTATTATCAGCGCCCATCTAGACACTTCCCGTCTTTCATTCTGTTTGTTCAATCTACATTTATCTGGTTTGTCAATACGTCTATCCACCTCTCTGCTAGATTACTTCTATATCAGACCATAAATATATATACCCTCAGCTCGTATCTATTGAAGCTTTATGTATTACAAAGTAAAGCTCCAATTGGTCAGCTTGGCTTTTAGATCTTAAGGCGATGCGTTGTGTTACTAGAGAGCAATATGTCTTTTTACGCTCTGCTCTATTAGATTATGGTCTGCTCTATTCGAATTTGATGATTGTTTTCCTTGATCTAACAAGATAAATATCTCTCATCTTCCCATATCTTAATCTTGTTTATGAGTAGATAATTGAATTGATCTTAAAATATCTATAACTTTTTAGAACTTCAAGATCCCTGCCCTAAAAGTCTTTAAAATCCACTCTGATTGATGCTGTATACTGTTTATGCTCTGCTCTGCACAAAGTCTACTCATTTACAGGGTATCTGCAAGTGAATCACTCCCAAATCCCAGCTCGACTTATTTACTTATTTCTCTGGCTGCCTGCCCCGAGTTAAAGTTGCTTCTTTGATTGCTCAATTTCGGGCAAGCGCTGAGAAATATTTGCAGGCATTTGTCATAAAATTGAGCCATAGCTGCAAAATATTGACAAAGGTGTTGGGAGCAGGCAACAGTGGGTGGGTGTGGCTAGGGCGGGGAGAGACAGCACTAGAAGTCAAGATATGAAGTTTCTTGCACTGCAAATACGCATGCAGAGGGCTCGACAGACACTCCTCACTCTCTATCTGTCCCTCTTTCTCTGCAGAGACTCACCTGGTGGGGCGTATGACCAGCGTGTAGCCAAAGTAGCTGCTGCGCGTTTGTGGCAAATGGAATTTCAAGTGTTGCGGCGCGCGAATGACAAAATTTGCGCGTGGCGCATAGTTGAAGGCGTTGGCATAGCTGTGTGGGCGTGGCAGCAGCAAGGCAAGCAGCAGCAGCAGCGGCAGCTGGCTAAGCAGCAGGCGGCACATCCTTGTTGTTGTTGTCGTTCGAGTTGTTGTTGCAGTTTTGGGGCACTTAAAATTCAATTTGCATTGAAAGACATCAAATTCAATTTGCGCATGCGTAATTTCACTTGCTTTCAATTGACTTTTATTAACTAACAGACAGATAAAGCACACATATACTATATATACATATAAAATATCAGAATATATATATATATATAGATACATATATTCACAGTCAGCTTTGTTAAGCTCATAAATCACAATTGAAGCGTGCGTTTCTGTGCGATTTATTATGAATTTTATTTCGCTTCATATGAATTTTATTTGATTCTTAATTTTTATTTAATTATATAATTTTTTTATTTTGTTGCATTGCTTTTTTATGTTTAATAAATATTTTTAAAATTATTATTGATTTAATTATATAAAACGAATTTTGATTGTTTAGCGATTATATAGATATATATATAAATATGAATATACATACAGAAATGTGTATTGTATATATTATATATGTATTTATTTAACAATTTATTTGATTTTAGTTTTTATTTTATTTTTCTTTTAAGATGTGTATTTATTCAAATCCTTCATATTCTTATTGTTTTATTGAAAATTTTATTTAATTATTTTTTATTAATTTTTTTGACTGTTTTATAAATTTTGATTTTATTTTTATTTAGTTATATGTACATATATACACATACATTTTTAATTTAAGCCATTTTTTATATTTTTTTTTTGTTAAATTTTATTATTTTCTTAGCATTTCTTTTGATCCACAATTTATTTAATTTTATCTGACGCTCTGCTTTAACTTGTGATTAACTCACTTAATCTGTTGATTTCACACGTATTTTTACGCGAATTTCGTACTCTGTTTTGTTGGCTCTTGCGAAACTTGAATAAAACTTGCATCAAAGTACGAGACACGCTTTACAACAATTTCGCTTTAATTGCACTTATATAAAAATAAGGAAAATAAGCAAACCAAGTCCCGTACGTTGCAAACGCTTTTGTCGCAGCCTCAGCTCTGCTCCGACTACTACTATATAGCGATCATGCGTGCCACCGCTTCGTACTACGTCGCCGGCTTTACACAATTTGACTTCACTCGCTGAACGCTTGAAATGGAATGAAATTCTCTGTTCTCTGCTCGGTTTCGGTAGCTGGTCTCTGCTCTGCTCTGCTCTGCTTTGATTTCGATTGCATGCGTGTGCAAGCTTGTGTGTGTGTTGGGTAACTGTCTCTGCTTGTACACGTACAGGCGACAAGTTTGTCTAATTTGCTAGCAGCTGAGCAACTGCTTGCATTTCTTCTTTGAATGAGTGAAATTCGATTTGCTTTAATCTGAGTGTTGAACAAATATTGCCTATTGTGGATTTCTATTGTATTTTGACAAAATTATCTTTTATGTTAAACGGATCGAATGATAAATAAATAAAGCAAATGTATAATATATATTGAGAAGGTGGTATGGAACATGTTTACCCTAAAAATAATCAAATAATAAATTAAAGATATCACTATCAATATAACCTTACTTACCTACACACAAATTACCCAATCTTTCTCTTTAATTTCCTTCATTTTTGTCGCCTGCCACTAAATTCTCTTTCAATTCAATTCACAACCACCCGCAGTTGCAGGCAGTTGCATGCACACACCCTCTCTCACTCGCTCTTTCTCTCTCTCACACACACCCACAGACCGTTTGCATTCTTTATTGTCACCATGGAGCCAGTGCCTGGTGCCTGCTCGTGTCCATGTGAGTGGACGTACTTGTTTCCTTTAATGAGTAAGAACTCAGTGCCATATGGAGTGAGCTGAAGTGGGCCCGGCGATTTGTCAGCTTTTATTTTATAAAATGCGCATAAAATACATATTTGCTTGTAATTAAAAATGAAAATGGTTATTAAGCATGCTGAATGCCCGCAGATCAGCTCGGACTTGCAAATGAGCAGCACATGTCGACAGCGACACAAAGGATGGCGATTTACATAGGAGATACTGCTGGAAACACATATACGCATATATAGGGTATAAGTGCTTATAGAATACATAGAATTGGCTATGTTTTTGCCGAAATTGTGGGGCCTGTGGTCATTGAACTCGCAGGCAGACAGTATAACAAATAAAAGCAGCAGGCTTTGTTTATATACAATAAACGTGCTTATCAGCTGAACGGCGATATGATATAGTCTGGCACAGGCGGCTCAGCAACAATTTCTTGTTGGGGTAGGTTTACGTAGAGCCGGACCAGACTAAATTTGTGTGCCCCTGACATGAAATTGAAACAAATTATATAAGTTTGCCAGGCCAGCGCAGCTCAATTAGAAAGCACTTAGAGAGGGAGGGGGAGGGAGATAGAGAGAGAGAGAACTACTCAAGTCTAGCCACAAAGGGGCAGCTGATAAGCCTGGCTCTTGCCTTTACTGCACTTCTCAATGTAATTGAATTAGTCTCATAAACGATCAGCCGCAATTGTGGAGCAATAAGAAGGCAAAGGAAAATAGGAAAGAAAAGCGAAGTTTAACGGGCTGATAAGCTGCACATAAATGTCCATTCACAGCTCGTGAATATGTGCTACGAAATATCAATTTAGAATTTGTTCTTTCGAGTTGTGCATTCGGGGCACACGTTTTATGCATAAATAAGATTCCCGTTAAAAGCCATATAAATACGTAATACTAGAGTTGTAGGTCGTAAACATGTGTGTTTATTTTGCCTTTTTTTGTGGCGGGGGAAGAGGCAAGGGGGAAGGGAGAGGAAGCCGCTATCAGACAAGAGCTATGTGCGGTGTAAATGGGGTGATAGAGCGACCAGAATGGGGTCGATGGGCGCTTAGGGCAACTTGGAAATATGTTATATATCATATTTGATTTGCTTAGTGATATATAGCTCATAGTTCCCATACAGATGTTATTGGATGGATGCTAAAACAGTTATGTATTTTGATCATATGACAATATGAGTCATAGGCATCCGAATTTGAATAGGTACACAAATACATGGCTTAATATATTTCTAGGGTATCTTTAGTTTGCACTTTAAAAAGCCTTTCCATATATATATCTATTAATTTTGAATTAACAATTTATAGGATATTGACATGGATCTATATAAAAATGCCTATAATTAAACTCTTTCCTTAATACAGGGTATCTCCTAGTTGAGTCAAGTAATTTCACATATTTAATTCTGTCTATGGATATCTTCAAACAACGAGGTTCTATATATAAAGATGCATGTCTGTGTAAGGAATCATTAGCTACAGGGTATCTTATAGTTGAACATGATTATGAAGCCATATGCATGTGTACTTATGTTTATGAAACTTAAAATATTTTATAGGCAGAGATACATATGTAAAGAATTTTATAATACAGGGTATCTAGCAGTCGAGCGCTTAAATATATATATTTAAATTTATAAAATATTTATCTTTATATTTATATATAATTTATGTTACATAAATATACTCCCTTTACGATTCTAGGCAACGTTTCCCATTTACTTTCTCCAACTACAGGGTATCAAACAGCTGAGCATTCGCCAGCAGACATTCCCTATACATACACATATGTAAAGAAATTCCCTTTTGAAACTTTGAGCAGCAATTTAAAAGTTTTCAATGTAAACACTGATTGTGGTAAATGCAACTTAGCCGCAACGTGGCAATGGATGGAAATATTATAGCAGCACGCACAAAGGTCGGTCTACGGCCACGCCCACCACAGCAACAAACAGAAGCTAATGCAGAGCATAATTAAGCGCTCGCTAGCCGATTTGACAGCAATTATGGCAGCAAAACATTGCAGTTGCAGTTGCTGTTGCTGTTGCTGTTGCTGTTGCAGGGGCAACCACCAGCACCTGCTACTGGGCGCTCAAACACTGCGGGGGCAGCAAGTCACATACATATGTACATAACATCATTTTTCGTGGCATATAATTGAAGTTCATGACCCAACAGTCGCCCTCGCACGCGTCTGCACTTGTTTGTGTGTGCCGCCTCCCTTCAGTGCTGCTGCTGCTGCTGCTGCTGCTGCTGTTGGTGTTGCACTTGAAACGGCTGCAACATATGCTTGCGCCAGCAAACAATAGCTGATGATAGACTAGAAGATACTCTGGCACCCATGATAATCCATAGCTTTTATCATTTAGTGTATCTCAAAATAAATCTAAATCTATATAAAGAATTCTTATAAATATAAACTTAAATGAATTAGTGTTTAAAACATGGACTCTTAGTCTTTCAATAACACCTAATGAAAATCTTAAATAGCAAATAGAGAAATATTCAGCAAATAGAGTTGATAAAGGATAAAGATGATTAGGTTAAGACTGAAATATTTTGGATATATAGACATTGCACAAGCCCACATATCAATTAGGACTCCTATTACTCCTATAGTTTACGAGTTATGCTTAATCAGAATAGAGTTCTCCCTAAATATGAAGTTCTTCTATACACGTACATTTCAAGAGCTTCCATTAGACATATGCATAGCTGATCATACCCCTTTTCAGACTCCCCAGTTCCGATTAGTTTCACTTTCGAATGGGGATCGCAGTTCAGTCTCTGCCCTTGAGTTGAGCTGAACTCCAATTCATTTGGATTGATGGTGTGGCTGTTGTTGCAGTTGCTTTTGCTGTTGCTGTTGCTGTGCCACATCGTCTTTTATCGTGCCCCCAATGGATTTAGTCCGCGCTCTGTCTCATAATTATCTGTCGCCATACTTGACGGAAGTTTCATGCACTTTGCCACAACATTCACAGCTCCACGCATGCGATGCGCCTGTATAGCAAATGCATTTATCAATTTATCAACATGCACAAGCAAACATGAATATATATATAGTATATATATATATTATATACTCATATATATTTACTACAGTCGTATCTACAAATAACTAAATAACTACTCAATGCTTGGCTCTGCTCAGCTGTTGTGTTGCTGTCGCCTTTTGTTGCAGCTGTGTAAATATTGTGGAAAGACGCCTTATTTGGTCAGCGCGACTTGTTGGGCGGCAGCATGGGGGGAGGGGTGTCCCCCCATCTGACAAAAGGAAGTGCTGTCTGCTTTTTTAAGTGAAATCAATGCAGGTGTGTGCTGCCCTCTGACGTCAGCCACGTTCATTGATTTGTCGCTGCTACAAAGCCAACTTTTTTTGTTTTTACCGACACGGGACATTAAAACACGCTTCAAATTACATTTTTTGATATTCAAGTTCCGTTTGCCATATAGTAAAAAAAACAAGTACTTTTATGCTAAATTAAAAGTTTCCACAACAACTGCTGTTTGCTGGAATAAATTGTGTTTGGCAGTCGCAGTCGGAGACTTGCAGCTGCTCAGTTAAGCTGTAAAAACTTAAGAAACTTAAGTTAACTTAAGTATTGGACCTGACAGTAGCAGCCATCTCAGCTTTATAATATTGCATTTCTTCTGCTTTTATTATAGAAAGAAACTATATTCAATCTCTATAAAAGATGAAGAAAAGAATGGGAGACTAGCAAGACTTTGTCGATATATATTTCATAATTATATATGATTAAATTTTTTATTTTTAAATATGAGATTCGTCTTACCAATTTGAGAAGTTTACTATGAAAGGACGCAGCTATACTAAGATTGAGGAGTTAGGATCAGCAACGAGGTATACAATGAACGAGACCAGAAATTGAGACAAGTCTTGAATATCTGCTGAGGAATACTTATTGAACAGACAGCGCATATTCATATCTACTATATATAGATAGATGATACTAATACAAATGCCACCTTCAAATACTTCCAGCAATTGCATACCATAAACTCTCTCTATTCATGGAGCCAGCTTAAGTTGTTTACTAACACAAACAAATCGATTCAGATTTGCTTGCTGTGCTTTCATTTCCTTTCAATGAATTACCTCGTCAAAATCTATATGCATATATTATATTCCGTGTGTTTTGCATTCCATAAATAAATTGCAGCAGTTTTTGTGAAAAAAAGACTGAATGGCCTGCCAATCAATGTCAGACAGTCGCTAACCCTAGCCATAAAAGCCAAATGGGCAACCCCCTTAACGACGGCGAGGCGGCGTCAGAGCAGGTAACAAAAAACACACACAACTAGCAATAATAATAAAACTTATTATTATTTGTGGACTAATTGAAACGGAAAGTGTAGCAGTCGCAGGTGCGTGGTGCGTGCTGCGGACACTCTCTCAAATATCGCCCAAGGCAAGAGACGCCTACTTAATGTCACCTTTCGAGCGAAGCAATCGACGAGATCATTGAGCAAAAAACAAATCACTTTCGCTGTCTGGGCTAGAGTAATCCAAAACCAGATATATATACATATATATTCACTTGCAGCCCACATGATCAGCGCTGAAATTGAAAACTTCGAAATCAATCTGCGCTGCAGTCCCAGTTCAAATGTAGCATGGAGCAGCTGAAGACTATGCAAAATATTTAATATTTGAGTCATGGTCGTGTCTTGAGAGCTGTGATATTCATATTTCCTTTGTCAATGCCAAAAATGAGATATATTACGAGAGTTGCAATTGGAAACTCTGTTTCAGCATTATCAACGCCAAAAAGGCAGATCTATTATCCGGAAGTTGTACTTATTGAAACTATCTTCTGCTTCTTGATCTATATAATCAAACTTTACTATCTCCCTCTCTCTTTCTCTCTAAACTTATGCATGATCTATTACCACAGCCGGAACCATTTCCTATTCGAACTATCTTCCAGCTCTATTTTTATCATATCTCTTAGCGAACTCTATACTTGTCACATTATTTTCTTCACTTCGAATTGTCTTTGCTGTATTTAAATGTTTGATTGCCGCTTTGTCACTCGTCCATTGCGTTTGGCACGTTGTCGTCATAAAATAATCAAACTATCTGTTAAATGCTCTTTACACATCACATAAAACCTCTTTTTTTTTTTTCAACTTTTCATTTTCAATTAAAATTCAAATCAGGAAAACGAGTGAAGCGTTCGGAGAGCTGCAGCTGCATGCGTTGGAGTTTTTGGTTTAATAAAATATATACATGTATGCATAAAGTTATATATGTATAAATATATATGCACATACAAACATCTTATCTGCATAAATAATTATCAGTTTTTATTAATATATAAAGTGCTTGTAGAAATTAAACGTTGTCTTGCAGCTATGCACAATTTTATGCACAAATATATGTATAGCTATTACAAGCTGAAGCGTGTCTTCTTTAACGTTTATTTTAAGTGCTAGTTGATTATAAATTTGATATTCAACCATTTTATAGCCAAATTACTAGCCACCTTTGATTGCTTACAATTAAATTTTTATTTTTGAGCAGAGACACTTCAAGGGTTTGGCACTTGGCTAACCAAACAGCGCTACCAGGTGTTATACACTGCATGTGTTATACAAGCAGTTGTCACGACAAGGTGTGCTGCGGGTATAAGAAAAACTGCTTGAATAACACAATGGCTGAGCAAGCAGTTTATGGCACTTCTGCATTGAAATACAAAAAAATATTGCATACTTTTGTGCATCAAATAAATAGTTTGAATTTTAAATAAGTGAATCGTTGAGTTTTAAAATGTTCGTTGGGCTACTAAATAAATATGCACAGCTATTATTATACAGAAAATATACATAAAAGCATATATATAGACCATATGTTCTTGTAAATATATGTTAATTCATATAATTTTGCTTACAAGGAGGTACTTGAAGTTAAATCATAGAGTTATATCAAATATCTCTGTATCAGTACAAGCCAAATTAGCATATATAAATATTCATATATGCCTTACGTTTACCTTTACAACTTCTAGCATAATCTCCCTCGCAATTAAATGCCTCAGAAAACCTAAGTCCTTAAAGTCCTTGTGCATTGTTGAGCTCTGATTAATTTAACATTTTACAGCGTCGCTTTGTTTTTGACAGATTTCGTTATAAATTAAATCGTACGAATTGTGTGTATGCCATATTTCACATAATTAATACGCCTGGCACATTTACACACACACACACACACACGTGTGTGCGAGTGTGTGTGTGTGTGTATTACCTGCATAATTTAAGTTGGAAATTGGCGCATCTATTAATTTATGCTTATGCACACACGAGCATATGCCACACACACACACACAACTATGTTGCACACACACACACACACACACATAGACACTGCTGCACTGTCCAACTGCAAACCGACTAACGAGGATTATAATGACGCTGTCTAGCCAATTGCAATGGCTTTTGCTTTGATGTAAAGTGCCGACAGCACAACAAGCCTAAGCGGACTAATACACACACACACACACACACACATGCACACAGAAATCAGTCTAGACGAGACAACAGGCAGACAGCTTAACGCAAGGCAATTTCTTTTTTGTCATCGAATATCCTTGAGGCACCGCAAATTGCCGCCACTTAAGCTGCTGCTGCCGCCCCCCAAGTCCCACCCACTGCTGGCCGCTGTGCACTTACCTAGTGCAGCGCACTAATTAGCGTGAGAAACGTGTGCGTGTGCGTGTGTGTGCGTGCCATGCAAATTGATCAAATGCTGCATTTTGGCTTATGCTGTGCCCCTCTCTCCCCCCTCTCTCTCTGTGTCTCTGGCCTGCTTAAAGAGGTATCACTGTAGCTGACTTTGATGTTTGCCCATAATCGCTGTTTTGTTTGGTCAACCATTTCATTTGATATACGATATATAGTAAGCCAATATATAGACACACACATACACACACACATAGACTCGCGCTCTCTCACACACATTTACTTCCGCTTTGCACATATTGCATTACGTTGCCCTTTCATAATAAGAAGTCAATAACAAAATATTACGCATACGCCGCTTATGACCCACTGGAAATTCATATACATATATATGCCATAATTTCTTATTAATATCGTTTTGATTGAAAACTGATTCATTTCCTGCTGCATCCAGCTCGAATGTCCTCACTTTGATGTGCGCCCAACAGCGCCGGATATATAGAAATGTAGAAATTCATTCATAAATTCAAAATTGCCAAAATGTATTAGAAATGTTTAAGAAATACGTGTGGGCGGCGATATAAATATATAACAAAATATCAGAGATGGCAAATTTAAATGCGGCCCACAAATCAGAGATAGAGCAGAGCTGATTGCGCATACGTCATGTGGTACGCGCTTGTTGTTGTTGTTGTTGTTGGTTTGTTATCAACCAGCAACAGCACATGCAATGCAGAATCCCAGGCAAATGTGTTTGGCACATGCATTGCCTTGTCATTAGTTCAGCCAAAGTAAGTTGAGAGAGAGAGAGAGAGAGAGAGAGAGAGAGAGAGAGAGAGAGCGAGACTGAGAGAGCGACCCTTAATGCACACGCCGCACGCTATTGCCCAATAAAACGCTCAGCGACGCTCCACTTGGCGGCGGGCAAGGGCCAAGAGCGGCTACAACTACGTCTCCATATCTATAGCCGCGTCGCCGTCTGTTGCACATCAAAATTTCTTAATTTTTGCTAACGTCGCATCGCAGCGCGCCGTTCGCTTAGTGCATGACGTGCAGTTTGTTTTTACAAATATCTGGCAATTAGATCTAAATTATGACGCTGTTTGCGCCATAAAGAAATCGCTTTTCTCGCTTGCCAGTTGCCCAGTTAGCAGTTAGCAGTTGGCCAGCTCGGCTGCTCGCTGCAGTTGCAGTTGCAGTTGCTTCAGCTGCTGCTGCTCTTGCTGCTGCTGCAAACAATAGACAGTTAAGGCCAGGCAGATATTTTTATGTTTATGTTTATGCTGATGTTTACTATATGGCCGCAGCATGGCACTTGCTGCATTTAATGAGCCACGCAGCTTGGCAACAACAACAGCACAGCGGCAAACAAACAGACGCAGCTGCTATACAGCCGGAAATGCACACAGACTCACACAAAAATATGAAAAGCAACGAAACAGTTGAGGCGGGTGAACTATCAGTATACCCTGTAAGACTTATAGTTGAGGTGGGTGAACTAGAAATATATGCTGTCAGGCCTTCAGTGTCAACAAAGGTTGACTACTCATGTTGCTTGCCTCATTTGATCAAAATAAGTATCCCTAACGTGTCTTGCAAGCATGTAGAGTAACTCACTTGACTGAATATATATGCTGGAAGCTATAAAATATGATTTTTTATCAATGTAAACTCAGCTTGACCGTGAGCCTATGCCTATCCCTGCCACCTCAACTGTCATATGCATATTAATCATTTTCAACTGCTTGATTTGACTGCTTACATCAACTGCTTCACACCATACCAAAATATCTGTTTAATAGACTGATGGAAGCTGTTTAAAGAGCCAAAAGAACACAGAAAACATTTAAGAAGCTAGCAATTATAGGTCATTCTGTCTATGACATAAATAAATAAGACTTAATTTAATATAAATGCAAAATAAACTTGAAAGGGGTATTTAAAGAGGTATAAAAATGAATGTTTTGTGTCTATACACAAAAAGAAGATTTAAGAGATTTCTGTTGCGTTGTTTTCAAGTCGGCAAATATATATAAATAAATACCTAAAGCTCCAGTAAACTACACTTATCAACACCGCTCTAGTCTAGTTTATCTCTTAAATATATATTCTCAATACTAACTTCCTCGAGGCCCACAAATTGCCTGGCTAACTTAATGCTATGCATTAGCTTAGCCAGTGCTTAGCTAACTACAGGGTATTAAATATGCAAAAATAACTAAAAAAGAAAAGAGCTTAAAAGCCATGGGCCACATCAGCTGTTCAGCAAGTTGCTAACCAGCAACTGCAACTGCAGCAGCGGCAGCGGCAGCAACTGCAGCAGGTTCCTCCAAATACTCACACACACGCAGAGTCTCTTTCTCTCTCTCTCTCTCTCTCTCTTTCCTGCAGTTAACTTATTAAAATGAAATTTATATTTTTAACGGCACACTTCAAATGCTCGCCAAAATGCTTTTAGGCCAAAAAGCGGGCTAGTCCTTAAACACGAAGCAACAAGTCAACAACAGCAACAAAAACGAATTCTCAAAACATTTGCAAAGTTCTCGCTCTCCTCAGACTGTCGCGCGCGCTCTTTCGCACAGCACAGCGCTGTCTCTCTCCCCCACTCTCATGCACTCTCTCTCCCTCTCTCTGCGTGCGGCTAGCTAAGCGAGAACTTTGGTTTTCAAAATTCAGTCGGCATTCGACCATCAGTTGGGGCGCACGTCTTTCAATCCGGCCCAAGAAACAAAACAGAAACAGATACAGCAAATCGAAACAGTTTTCTACGCGCAAAAATTGTTGTTAAACAAATATTGGAAAATAAACAAAAACCTTGCGACAAATTCAATAAATATTTCCGTTCCGTTTCATATTTATATTTTTGCATATTTTATTTTTCTCCCTAAGTTTTATTAACTTGTGCGAACGTTGACAAAAACACGCGCTAAAACAAAACAAGAACACGAAACACAAACTAAATGCAACTTCTGCAGTTTTCAATTTACACATAATACAAATATATATATTTACCTTTGGCATATATATTCTATTTAACTGTCGTAAAACTCGAGCAACTGCAAAGTGTGCCAAAAAAAAAAAAGCAAAAATAATAATTGTGACGCGAAATTGTTGGCAAAAACTAATTATAAATATTAAAGCAAACATAAAAAAAAATATATAAGTTATAAAAACTATATTAATAATAAAAAATTAAAAATATATAGAAAATTCATATACAACTCAAAATTGCTTAACAACAATTGCAGCTAGACAAGGTAAGCAATAGTTATTAATATTTATATTAATGCACTTAAAGTTTTGTTAAATTTAATAGAAAACATAAAAATTTGTACAAGAATATATATAAAAAAGTTTAAATTTAAATTTGTTAAGCAACAACAAGTTTCAAGTTTTTTGCAGCTTAACTAATAATAATAATAAAATTAAAAATAATAAGAATATTATGATAATAATACTATTAAAAATTATAATAATATTAATTAAAATAATAATAAAAATAAATAAAACTTAAAAATTTCAAATCGAATAATAAAATCGAAATAGATCTATTCAATATATATTACTATATACAAGGTCTGTCCGGAAACAAGTAAGAAAGCTCTAGTCGGTGGCGCCCGACTAGGCGATACCCTGAACCCTGCATATATATATAACAAAAATCAAAATGGACTTAAACACACATATGACACTCAAGCTATAAAGATGAATTATATAGCATTTTATAAATAAATATGGATTTCGTGTTTAATCGATAACATTAAGATGGAAAGAGTTATTGAATTTTTGACACAAACCCTCGATCTGCGCGTGTTATGCACGAACCTCCAACAAACAGCATACAGACAGACGGACGAACGGACGGACAGCTCGTCTGCCTGATCAAGAATATATATACTTCACGGGGTCTGCAACGCATCCGTCTCTCAGTTACATACATTTTAACAGAGCCATTTTACCCTGATTTCCTATTCATCAATGCACTCAGGGTATAAAAAGTATTGAACCAATCGTTGCAACTCTCTCAGCGCTACTAAGCATTGAAGGCGTGCACAGTGGGCATTCTCTGCACAGCCTTCAGAGGCTCGGTGCAAGCTGCGCAGATCCCCTATGTCGTCTCAAAATGCCCATAAATACTTGGCCAGTATCAAAAGTCAAGTCAAATTAGTCGACTCAGTGCTGCTCGTCGTGTCAGTTTCTGTAATCTCTACACGTGCCTGCGCGCAGTTCAAGTTCGTTTCTAGCCCTCGCATAGATCTCCATGTTCACACATTCGATTAGAGTTGAAGTTTGGGTTTATTTGAGCAGCTCAATTCGGCAAATTTTGTTACATAAATTATTCAGACGTTTCCAAAAACTATTTGCATATTCGCTGCCTTCGCGCGGTCAGCTAGAATATTGCATATGAAACAGATGCTGTGGACGCTATTCAGGGTATCCGCTGGTCATTCACTTTCAGCTGGAGCACAGTTATTTAGCTGTTATATGTATTTAAGTTTTATGGAAAACAAAAAATTTTCAAAAATATTTTAAAATATTTTGCTCAGAGATAATAAAATTATTTTTGAAGACAAAAACTATTTTTTTATGATCTAGAATTATTTAAAATTTACTATCATCTATTTTTATTATTTTTATTTATAGTAATAATGAAAGTCGTTTAGAATTGAGCTCTATATTTTTTTATATTTTTTTTATTTTATATACATCTTTTATTTATTAAACAATTCACAGTAATCAAAGCGACAGTTCTTAAACACAAATTCTAGTTTTCTATATGCTTAGTTAATGGAGCTTTTCAGCTCTACAAGCGACTGTTGAAAGCGACAAAGCGCGGCTTTGTCCATTGTCAAAAAAGCAGATAAAGAAAATAAAAACATTGGCATTATTGTTAACACCTCCAGAGTCGGTTTCAACAAGGTGTGAAAATTGTTTTCTGTTTTTAGTTTTTAGCTTTTTTTTGCAGAAAACTGTCTACAAAATGTTTTGCAGCTGCAAATAGTCTTTCCATTCAAACAATTACGAAAATATAAAAAAAATATGTGAAAACGTTTTCTATGCATATATAGGAAAATAATTCCACGTATAATTGCCGTTCTCAGACAATAACAAAATTCTTGCATAGCTGTCAACGGAATTATCGAAAGACTCAATAACAGATCCAATTTCAATGTGCGACGATATTTATTTTCATTCGCTGCGACAACAACAACAACAACAGTGATGAAGTTGACGTCGCTATTAGATGGTTTATTTCTTTTATATATTATGCTCTCTGGGCGCAGACAGTCTTCGGGCTCTTTTCTGCCAATAGACGAGGCAACACAGACAGCGTGCGAGCGGGGCTTAGAGTATATGTAAACAACAATTTCACGCAACTAAGATGGCAAATAAGCAACAACAACAGATAGCAAAGAATGGAGAGCATGCTAGAGGCAAGAGTTTGCCTAGAAGATGCCCTAAAGCCTAGGAACCTAGCAGAGCTATCCAGCCGAATGCTTGCCTGAAGCGTTGCTTCTTGTGTGATCTTTAAAAAAGCTACAGGCCAAAGAGTTCATAAAAAAAGTTATAGCTGGAGAATATCTTTTACACATTTGTATTCTCTACACGGGCTTTGAATTATCGCATTAATAATATACCTAAGTAAAATATGATACAGAAGAAAATCTATTTGATAACTGCATTACTAAAGTACATACCATTTTAGAGCTCTTTAGCTCTTGTAGTCAACGAGTTATGCCTTAAAGGCTGAAGGCTTCTTCTTAGGACAACTGAAAAGAGAGGAGAATAGATATAAATATGATTCAGTCAGCTGCAATGGAAACATCCTTAATCTAAGTTTCAATTATTAAAGGTAACAGAAATATGTAAGACAATGATAATTCATTTTAGGCTTTATCTACCTTAAAAGAGCTTAAAAGGCTTTTCTAGTCTTCGAGTTATGCCAGAAAGTAACTATGCTACATAATCAAATCTATATATTTTATAGCGTCTCTGGTAAACATTATGCATGGGCTTGGAAAAAACAAGAATATAACTTCATATAAAAAGAAAAAGTAAATGTTTTTCCTATAAAAGATGCAAATATAATTATGTGCAAATATTACAATAAATGATAGATCTACAACTTTCTGTAGAAGCTTTAACCCCGCTCTCTCTACTCTTTTGCCTTCTATAGGAAGTGTGGAATAAACTTAGACCCACTCATATCACAATGGCCTCTACTTCTAAGCTACACAGCACTCTTCGAATAGTTCTAGGGTATCGTCAAAATTCTCGCGCGCTTTTCGCCAGCTTCGACTGCCGCAATTGCGAATCCTATTGATTTCCTGTTTACCAAATGCTGAGACTGAGTCTTCCAAGCTGGCGTTAATGAGGCGTTCAATGTTGTTCTTGTTGCTGTTGCCGTTCTTCTTATGCTTGCCAGCTGCTGTGTGCATTAGATCACAGTAACAGCAACAGCAACAGCAACAGCAACAACAACAGCACTTAGTGCAAATATGTGCCCAGCACTTTGCAAGTGTCGGGTTTTTCGGCCAACGCTGCGTATGTGCAATGCAAACGAACGCGTGACGTTCGAGCGCAAAGAAAACAAACAAAAGCTCTCCCCCCTATAGATGGATCACATGATGCGTCTGATGTGCCACGCTCTCTCTCTCTCTCTCTCTCTCTCTCTCGCTCTCTCAGAGTGGGAGGCTCGACTCGCACACACAGACAGACACACAGATAGCTGGCCGGCAGCCGGCTTTCTGGCAGCCGCAGCGTCTGTTTGGCTGCTCGATTGACCGTCGTCGTGTGGCCTCTGATTTGATTTGTTTGTTTGGTTTATGTATATTTATTGAAAATTTACTGCTTGCATAACAAACGACGACGGCGCTGCTGCTGCTGCTGCTGCTGCTGCCTCCCGCCCCCTCGCCATGCCTGCCATGGCTGCTGTCATATGCAAATTTGCTTATGCGTAAGTGGGCGGCATTGCCCTGGGCAGACCTGGGGTGGGGCGTGCTGCGTGGGCGTGGCTGTGTGCTAGGTGTCACTGCCCAAATGTCATTAATCTCGCGCCCAAAAAACGAGCAAATTTAAATAAACGTTTACTTTGCCTTGATGAGTTTGCTGAAAGGAATTTCCTGTTGTGCTGCAAGCGGCAACAAAAAAAAGCAAAAATTTCTTAAGAAGCGAAATTTTTTAGTTATTCATGAAACTGAAAACGCGGTTGACCTTTTTTTATGCTATAAATACATATATACATATATTTGGGTTAAGCCAGAACTTACGCTGGCTACAGTTACGCAGATACAGATACAGATACGGGGGAACGGGGAGACCGAGAGAGATCCAGAGCTGAAGCCAGACTCTGTTGTGGCTAAAAATAACGCAGGTCGTAGACGATTGGCAGCTGGCTGGCCCCCAACTCTGGCGGCTGTGCGCAGCTATTGCGCAATCGTGGCGGCAACTTTGTTGCCCCAACAACAACAACAACAGCAGGAGAAGAAGAAGCAGCAGCAGCAGCAGAGGCTAAAGGCAGAAGCAGGAAGCAGCGGCATGAATGGTCACAGACCCTGGCTGTCGCGGAATGCCAAATAAACAACAACAAAATTGTCGGCATTGGGCGCGTAGGTAAACGGATTATCTGTAGATAAGCTATAAAAAATGTTATATATATATATAACAAATATTTGTAGGTGTGTGTGGGAAATGCTTGAGCTCTATAATAATGAGAGAGAGAGAAGGGGAGAGAGAGAAGGAGAGAGAGAGAAGGAGAGGAGAGAAGGAGAAGGAGAAGGAGAAGGAGAAGGAGAAGGAGAAGGAGAAGGAGAAGGAGAAGGAGAAGGAGAAGGAGAAGGAGAAGGAGAAGGAGAAGGAGAAGGAGAAGGAGAAGGAGAAGGAGAAGGAGAAGGAGAAGGAGAAGGAGAAGGAGAAGGAGAAGGAGAAGGAGAAGGAGAAGGAGAAGGAGAAGGAGAAGGAGAAGGAGAAGGAGAAGGAGAAGGAGAAGGAGAAGGAGAAGGAGAAGGAGAAGGAGAAGGAGAAGGAGAAGGAGAAGGAGAAGGAGAAGGAGAAGGAGAAGGAGAAGGAGAAGGAGAAGGAGAAGGAGAAGGAGAAGGAGAGAAGGTTTCTATTTTAACCGTCTGTTTTCTCTCTCATGCTCTTTTCCATTTCCATTTCCTTCCGCTTTTCCGTTTTATTTTCCTTGCAAATAATATGTCAAATATTGAAGTGAAGTAGACTCTTGGAGCTTTAAAAGATGAAAAGTTAACAAACTTTTTAAGAGAAGCAAGCCAAGTTCCATTGATAGTAAAGTTTATATCTAATTTTCATGTTTGTCACTGTTTGCTAGCCACTTAACATATTATGTTACCATATTAACATATTATATATATATATATATATATATATATATATATCATCTTATCTATCTATACATCTATATATATTATCAACATATTAGCACAGCTTCTCTAACAGTTGTGTTTACCGCTGCCCATGTGCTAATGAGCTTGACCTGGCCAAAAGCAAATGCCTCAGCATTAGATGCCAAAAACAGCCCACGATAAACAAAATTCCACAAGCAACTGAGTGTGTTAGAGTTTGCCACTATTTGTGGCAAGTTAGACGCTTTCAGCTGCAGCTCACAATGAAATTTAGTGCAGCTCAATTCAAGAGTTTGAAAGTTCGTCTCTTTGAATATGCAATGCACTTGTTGCTGAAGTGCAGCAGCCGCAGCAACAACAACAGCAGCAGACGCCAGCGGATGCAATTCAATACAAACAACAACAGCAACAGCAACAACAACAACAAATCCAGAATAAATGCCCAAAAAACATGAAAACAGGTCTTTAAAGCCGACGTCGCGACGTCGGACAACGGTCAAACTGCATCAAGAAAAAGGCAAGCTATATAAGAATATATATATACATATATATACATAACAGTCTATATGTATATATACATATATATTCCTATATACATTATGTATATGTGTGTATGTGAGTGTGTCTGTGTTGTTATTGGGGTTTGGCAATGCAGTTGCTAAGCTTTTGCCTGCTGCGGTGAATGCATTTTATGCGGCTCTCTGTTGTTGTTGTTGTTGCTGCTGCTGCTCCTTGCATTTCTATACACTTGAAGAAAAAAAGGGCATTATGAATATGCCATAGAAAGTGCAACGTCTTAGATCAACTTCAAGTTATAGAACTACTGTGCTAGGTCTAGACACAGTTCGAGCTAGAATTGAGATTAGATTAGCTCATCAAAGCATTGACAAACGAGAAGCTTATATGCTCTTGACTAATGATACTATATGCAATATAATATACATGTATAATAATAATATACATATATATATAATAATAATACTATATATATTATAATATACATATATAATAATAACATATATATCTTGTTACCAATCAACATACTAGGTTTAGTACACAATCCACAGATTGCAGTCTTCTGCGCTTAAGTCTTTGGCTTAGTGCTCTTGCCTAGCTATAGCTTTTTGAGAATTGTATTTATCTTAACTCCATATCTAAAGCTCTTAGCATACAAGCAATGGGAATTGATCTGATCAACCTCTCAAAATCTACTGAGACTATGAATACAGCTCTGGGTACCAAACTGGTTTCCTTTGATGCTTTCAAATCTCATTAATATAATAATCTATACTTTCGCTAGCAAATAGCATATAGAGAGAGAGAAAGTCTCTAAGAATAAAGGACAAAAGTCCATATAAGACCAAAAGAAAATCTAGTTATCTTAGCTTGCCAGCCAGGGAAAACTGTTCAGCAAAGACTACTAGATATATACCTTAACAGCTCTACTCACCATCCTAAGTGGGAGTCTTGCCACTATAAAAATTCCTATAAGGGAAATTCTCATAAGTCTCCCACTCTAAAAGTTCCCATAAGGGTATTCAAGTTACGTCATCCCAAAAGTTAACTGTTTAACCCACTGCTGTTGTTGTTGTTGGTCTTGTCGTTTGCTTTGCTCCTTCAAAACCAAATTTTTGCTGCTGCTGCTGTTGTTGTTGTTGTTGTTTTGTAAACACTGTGGAATTTCAAGCATTTGCGCGCGCAAAATGAAAAAAAAAAAACCAAAAACTTTTAGTACAGTAAACACTCGAAAATTTGTGAAACTACGCAGACTGCAGGCGCTATGTGACGCGGAAAAAGTAAATCAATAAGAACAGACGAAGCAATAATAATAAAAGTTAAAAAAGAAGGGAAAATAAACGTAGAAAGCAGTCAGCATAACTAGCAACAACAAAGGCTAGTATTTTAAAATATATATTAAAAAAAAAGAGGAGAAAAAAATGCAATTCTAAAAATAGCCAAGCGTCTTGCGTCTTGCACGAGGCACGACAGGAATGCAGCTCCAATGCAAGTGCGTGTGCTGCACTTGGACGTTGTCCGCGGCGGCTACGTCAGGCTGAGCTCAGTCTGTGTGCCTGTGTGTGTGTGTGTGTGTGGCAGTGCAGACAGCGTCTGGCTGCGCCGGGTTAACCTGGATAGCCACTGGCTGCCAGGCAACAGAGCCAGCCAGTCAGCCAGCCAGCCGAGCCGAGCGACCAGCCCAGCGACCATCATATAAAATGTCGCAACGCATGTTAACGCAATAATTTTTTTTCTGCATACCCTGTCAAGCAGAGAATGTGGGTAAATGGGGTATATTGTTATTGTGCTAACATAGAATGGGGAAGTTGTGTAAATGAGCTAAGGCAATGTGCATTTCAAAGATCTCCTCTGTCTGTAGCTACAGAACTCTACCCATCTTTAATCTCGAGAACTACAAAAGCTAAAATCTTGAAGCTCGCTAAATATATGCCTATATATCATATGCAGCACTAGCTAAGCATTTTTAGTCAATATCTGCCAACATGATCATAATAACTATAAAAATATATTTTATGACTTCATGTTTTATGCATAACTCGAAGATTATGAGAATGAGACAGACTAAATTTGGTATATAGTTTCTCTCAAGATCTAGCCATATATAAGCAAAGTTTTCATTGCAATGCCTTCGCATACATCCCTAATATTAAAATATATTTATTTTCGACTATGGTTTTTAAGCAATAACTCGAAGACTATACAAGCTAGAGTCATAAAATTTGTTGTGTAGATTCTCTTAAGCGGGTTTGCATTAATAATAAATTTTTTTTTCTCCCATATCTTATTTGGTTTTTTACATATATCTCAAGTACTACAACTGCTAGCGGAACACAATTTTGTAACCAGATTCACTTAAAGCATACACATTTGTGAAATAATTATTTTTTATTTATATCTACTTTCATATTATTTGTGCCGTTTAAGCTCTGTTTACAAACTTGATTCAGTACGCTGAACTAGTAGTCAAACTGTAGTCAAGGACATATAGACATTAAAGTTAAAGGGTATCTTCTAGTCAGGCACTCTCCTCCAAAAGCTCTATTGTTTTATTTGTTGTTTTTTTGCATGCCTTGCAGCCCCGACTGCATGCTGCCCCGTTCATGGACATGAACCATGACGCAGTAGGTCATTAATTGTTTACGAGGAAATGTGCAATGTCTGGCTGCGGCACAGGTAAAAAAAGAAAGAAAGACGAAGAAGAAGATGATGATGAAGAGAAAAAACGCTGAAGCAGGCTAATTTGGGGGGCCAGGCTGAGCAGGCCGCAGGCGGCACTTAAACGAGCTGAAAAGACATTGACAATTGTTGGCGGCTTATGTGGCGGGCCATAGGCAAGCAGAAGGAGACTCGAAAGAGGAGAGCGAGAGGCAGAAAGCGAGGGGCTAGTGAGCGTAGGCTGCCTCAAGGACGTTGCCAAGTTGAGCAAATTAGGATGCTTGAGTTAATCTAACAGCCGGCACATGCACAAGTCACACTCGAGTCACGTTTTGCTACTCAATGCAATTGTTGCATGTGTCTGTCGCTGTCTCTGTCTGTCTGTCTGTCTGTGCTGTCTCTGCTGTCTGTCTGCATATGTTTGGTTTGGCTCGAGCACGTCCTTAATGTCATGACAATGACGGCAGCAGCCAAAATAAAACAAATGCCAAACTAGCGCGCCAAACAAACTGCAAGTCAGACAGACAGACAGAGAGAGAGAGAGAGAGATGAAGAGAGAAGCAGCGAAGACAAACGCGACTGCATTTTGCGCCAAACCTACTCGCGCACCTGCCTCTGCAACGGCAGCAACATTGCAGACAACGACTGCGATGACAGCAGCAGCAGCAGCAGCAGCAGCAGCAGCAGCGGCAGCGACAGCAGCAGCAACAGGTTCTTTATTTTTAGTAGTCGCATTTTGAAAACCGCCTGCTCAATGTCAACTCAACGTTTGAGACTTAATTGTTGCCTCTTCGCAGTCTTGCAAAAACATTCTTTGTGCCTGTGGTTGCATCATGTTGCCGCTGTGAAGCGTCAAGTGACGCTAACAATGCGTCCTCTCATAAGAAAACCATATTCCATGCGCAGTATTATTAATTGAATATTCTTTTCTCTATTTCGTTTGCAGGGCGCGAGAGCAATAGTTGCTGCTGCTGCTGTTAGTTTGTCTTGTCATGCGGCAGCAACAACATCATCAAACAAACAGTCAGAACAATTTGACATTTCTAAAATCAAATTACAAATACAAGCGCAGAGACAGGCGGACAATGCGCGCACTTCCGTTCGCAGCGCGCCAGCCAAACCAATTAGCGGCAACATTGTCACAGACGTCAGCAACGGCAGCAACTGTGGCAGCACCAGGAAAGCCACCAGCAACTGCTGCTCGCGAATGTAGCACAATTCTAAGTTTATTTATAGTAATCATATGGATGGCTTTGCAGGCAATGGCCAATTGCCTGCGCTATGCTCGACGCATAATTGCCAATGATCGTGCTCATGATGAGGTTGCTGCTGCTGCTGCTGCTGCTGGCCATGACCATGACGTCAATCCACAAATACTGGCGCACGCACGCAATACGCACGCCGGCAACGACGACAACATTGACGCTAATGACGAGGTGTCAACGGCACGTGAGCAGCAACAGCAGCAACAGTCACAGCAGCAACACCAACAGCAGCAGCAGCCACATTTATCTACTTCTAGTCCACAAAAGAGCAGCCGCTGCAAGGCAACAGCAACAACAGCAACAGGCACAGGTACAACAGCAACACGCGTCATGTTGCCGGCAGCAGCCAAGTCTGGACAGCCATTGATGACTTTGTTAATTGCATTGCTGCTGAGCATGCGGCACGCATCGGGTAAGACTTGACTCATGCGGCCTGACCCAAAATCACAAAATAAATGATCAAACAGACACAGGCACACACACGCAGCACAACAACAACAAAAATCAGTTATAATAAAGTGGCGCCTATTGCTGCATACATTCTCGTTAGCTTTGTCTTGGCAACTGTAGCTTGAGCTTGAGCTGTCTCTGTCTCTGTCTCAGCATATCTCCCCCTTACTCTCTGCTGCTGTTCTCATCGCGTTCATTCGCCTCGATAAATGTGACACATTATCCCTCGAATATGACGCAATTTCTCAGCATATTCCCATGTGCCAAATCAATCGCAAGAGCAACAAAATAAAGGAACCCCAAGAAAGAATACAAATTTTAAAAAATATAAAAAATTGCAAACAAATTTTTCGGCTTTGCCTGTCATTTTTCAACACCCGACAAATATTTTATATTTTTTATTTTCCGCTCAAACATTTTGCCAGGCAACTGGCAAATGTTTCGCATTTGATTAATTTATCAACTCAATCGAGCATGCTCCATGCATCTAGATTTCTAGTTCTATAGACTTGCTAGGCCATAACAAAATCTTAATTAAGAAATAACTTTGCCAGCATTCAAACATTTGTGCATGTAAATGTTTCGATTAATCATTAAGCGAATGCATTAAAACTCAAGTTATACAAATCGATTTAGCAGCTGCGCTAATGCTAGACATAGTTGGCAATACTTTATATTGTCTATAAGGCAAAACAACTTTGAACTGAGGCAAACCTATAATTAAATTACAAGCAATAATATTATATAATAGTTAATTGCCCCAAATAGAAAAAGCCCTTCTAATTTGCCATATTCCATCGGCAAAGCTGCCCACGTAATACAAGCAGACATTAAACAGACACAGACACTACACAGTTTGTTTTTATTAGTAAGTGCTGCCGTCCTCCGCGATTCTCAAAAATTCAACGATGCTCAGCTGCTGTTCATGCATAGAAAAAGTAGTGCTTAGTCAGTCCCAGTCCCATCTCTGCTCACTTACTCTAAATCTGTATATATATCTATGACTGTAGCCCTCGCTCGACATATCTGTCCCTCTCTTTATCTCTCCCTCCTTCTATAGCTGTGTTCTAACTACTTTCACATTCAGTTTCTTCCACTCACTCTCTTCACTTCTCTCATTCGTTTCACTCTTTTGCTCTACTTTGAGCACTATTCGACAGCTCTCTCTCTCTCCCTCTCTCTCGCTCTGTCTTGTATTCTGTCATTGTGACACTCTCTGCTGTTTCTCTCATTTTCGTTTTCTCCTTCTCTCTTTTCTTTTTCCCTCTCTCTCCTTTATTTATCTCTCTTTTTTTCCTATATTTATATATGAATATATACATCTCTCTCTCTCTTTATTACCCTTTCTCTCTCCGTTATTTATCTCTCTGTCTTTCTTTTTGCCTTTATTAATATATATTGTATATATCGATCTATTCCTCTATCTCTTTCTCTCTTTAAATCTCTCTATTGTTCTTATGACTTTTCCCTCTCTCTCTCTCTCTCTCTCTCTCTCTCTCTCTCTCTAGCTCTCCCTCATTCAATGCCCCGTACACATTCCCCTTCTCTGCGATTTTCATACATTTAAAGTAGAGCTTACCTAACTCCATATTATTTTCTAGCATACCTAATGTATTCCTCTTTCTCCCTATATGGCTGCAGCTGGCACCTGTTGGCAGACGCATATGGGCAGCGGTAAATGCACTCAAATCTATTCAACAAACATCACAAAATCGGATTGCTGCGGCGCCAGTCAGACCTTCTCCTACACGGATCGCGAGCTGAGCAGCGTCGAGCATTTCTTTGCCACAGCCATTGGAGGCGGCGTTGAGTGTGCGCCGTGCATAGGTGAGTGAACCAGACAGACGGACAGACGGACGGACGGACGGATAGACAGACAGCTGAAAAGCTATAGGAAACTGTCTGAGCTATATAATTTTATGCAATTTTGTAGAGAGCTGCAAGGGCTTCAAATGTGGGCCAAACAAGAAGTGCGTAAAGCGCAAGGGCAGGCCAAAATGTGTGTGTGCGCCCGAGTGTGGAGCGACATTGCGCCGGAAGCAACAACAGCAACAGCAGCAACATCACACTGCACCGGAGCAACAACAGCAGCAACAGCAACAACTGTGGGCGTCATCGTTGCGCGGTTCACGTAGTCTAAGTAGCGAAATTACAAACAGCAATTTAGGTTTAGATGGCGCCAAACGCCAGCATAAACAAAGCGACAACAGCAACAACAACAGCAACATCGGCGCTGATAACCAAAGAAAACAACAGCAGCAACAAAGCCAAGAGCAGCGTATGCCAAAGCGAGCAAGTCACAGTAGAGGCGCCGAGCCGGGCGAGACGAGGCACAGAAGACTTTTGATTATAGACAGCAGCAATTTGCAAGAGCAGCCCACAACCAGACGGCTGCACATGGAGGGCAGCAGCAGTAGCAGCAACAGTGGAGGCAGGGTGCAATTGCAGATGAAGGTAGAAATGGAAAGAATGACGCCGACTTGGAGCAGCAGCGAGCGGCGCAGACATAGAAAAAATAACAACAGCAGCAGCAACAACAATGGCAAACACTTAACAAGATCAATGACGACAACAACAGCCGCAGCAGCAGCAGCAGCAGCGGCAGCAGCAACAGGAGCCAATGACTCGTCCACGACGCCTGCGCAGACATCTCAGTCTAGACACAAGTTGGCAAATGCTAATGAACCCGCCAACGACATTAATAGACAGACGTCGCCAAAGCGAGTCAGACACCAGCAGCAACATGCTCCAAATCACGAGCAACAATACGAGCAGCAGCAGCAGCAGCGCAGGCGTAAGCACAAGCACAACCACAAGGATCAGAGGCGAACAGCAGCAAATACCACAATGTCTGGCTTAGGCTCAGGCTCAGGCGCTGTCTCTGGCGGACGTCGTCGCTTGTATCTGCCCGAACACGGAAGCGAATTGGCTGCGTCATCAGCGGGCAACAGTCACGGCCACTTGGCTAATGTCGATGATTTAGCATTTTTGCCAGCAATTTATGAGCGAGCGCCACTGGTAAGTCCAAGAAATAAGCAAAACAAACGAAACGAAAAAAAACTATTGCATACGCCAAAGGGGCATGCCACAAGCGCATATACCCTGTACTGCTCAGCTAACTGGGAAAATGAAGAAGAAAAGTTGTAGAAATGTGTTCAAGAATGCTTAAGCAAGTACAGCAAAACGAAGATTAAAGTAGAATATGGAACTATATTTTTATATATAATGTGCTGAGGTAGTGTAACATACAGGGACAATAAAGTATGCTTTAGACAGTTCGTCCAACGATCAAATCATATTCAATCAATTAAATAACAAAAAAAAATAATTTAAAATATATTTAAATTTTGCATAAATTTTTTTTACAAAAATTTATCATTTTTTTCCAGGAAAAATTTGTTCATTACAATTTTTTTTAATTTTCAAAAATAAAATAAAAATTGTATTTTAATTTTTATAACAACTTTTTTTTTTTAAATGCATTTATAAAAATTAAACAACAAATTTTTTTTTATCAACATATAACATATATAAACAACAAATTTTTTTTTATCAACATATAAAATAAAAAATTTTTTTAATTAAAAAAAATGTTTACAAAAAATATGTTTTTAAAATTTGTTTTTATAAAAAAAATTATTGCAAAATTTTTAATAAAATATATTTTAAAATTTTTTTTCGTATTTTTGTTAACATTTATATTATTATGTACTATTATGTATATTAAAAACACTTTTAGTATTCACCTTAAATGATCTACAATAAATAATATTTTCAAAAAAATTATTAAACATTTAGCAACAGTTCAGTTAAATATAAAAATACTAAAACTTTACGCAAAAAGGCTAAATTGACAGCACTAACTCATACACTCTCTCTCTCTCTCTTTCTCTACTTTCCACTCTCTACAGCAAAAACAGCAACAGCAACATACGAATCCGGTTTGCGGCAACGATGGACGCACCTACAATACCGAATGCCAGCTGCGCAAACGCGCCTGCCGCACCAACAACGCCCAATTGGAGGTCGCCTATCGCGGCCACTGCAAGAGTGAGTACTGCAGCTGCCTTGTGTGTGTGTGTGTGTGTGTGTGTGTGTATGTCTCTGTTGGTGTGTGTTGCTCGCGTGCCAAAACGCAGCGGCGTCACAATTAGATTAGATGACAAATTATTGCACATTTCAATTACGGCCAACAACTTGTCGCCAGTGGTGAAATCCACTGAGCCAAGACAGACAGACAAACGCTGTGAGAGACAGCGCCAGACAGACAAACAGACAGACAGACGGACGAGGCAGCCAATCGAGCTCGCTTGTGTAATAATTTAATGATACAGGAAGCACTCGCAAACATGCTCAAATGATCAATAAAAACGTACAAGAACGTTGAGGCCGTGGCAGCCGTAGAACTTGTTGGATTAGCCGCAAGCGAAGCTGTTGCTGTTGCTGTTGTTGCTGTGGCAAGACATAAAACGGCTGTGGCAGCAACAGCAGCAGCAGCCGCAGCAGCAACATCTAATGTTGGCGCGTGCTTCAACTCCAGCTTTTTGTGGAATGTGCAATCGCGCAATCTAAAGATCTGGCCATGCAGATCGAACTCACACTCTCTCTCGCTCGCTCTCTCGCTCTTTCCAGTCGCCTCGTAATTTTGTGCAGAAAAATGAATGCAATTTCTTTAGCGAGTGTCACAGTTGGCGCCAAGGCGTTTCAACGGGCCATATGCAATGATAAATTTGACAGTTTATAGCCAGCCATATTGAACATATATATAGACATATATTTTCTATATATATATATATATATATATATATATCTGTCTTTGCCTTAATCATAGAAATTGGCAAAAACAGTTTATTTATAGCATAATCAGCATATATATAGGCATCAGAGTCAACACATATTACAACCTTGCATAGGCAAGGTAATTCGCTAAATGTCGCTTCCTATATAGCCACAAGTCGATCTATATATACATACATTTGACAAGTTTGACAGATTTATATTTGTGGATATATAGCTGTAGCTGTTGCGAAGAGTTACATGAAATGTGCCAGCCCTCAATTTTTTTGGCCTTAAAAGAGATTTTGCTAGCGAGCTGAAGGTCAATGGATTTTCTATATATGATAATAGACGGGTTGATTTGTTTCTACTTAAAATATGAAATAATATTTCAAATGAAATATATTTAAATGTATATTTAATATTTTTTTAAATATTTTCCAATATTTATATTTCCTATTATGTGTAAAAACTAGCTAAAAAAAAACTACCTACGAACATTACTCAACATTCTGCAAAATTTCCCTAATTTCCCCATTATTAATTTACCCTCCTGTCCCATTTCCCCATATTCCTTATTATTTAGTTGAGTTTCAGCAACATTTTCTAATGACCCAGTTGCGCCCCTCAAAATAACCTATATAAATTATTCCACACTCTATAACATTTCCCACAAATTTCCCTCTATTAATTTACGCTCCTCTAGCATTTCCCTGTTTACCCCTCACATAATCTCCTCAATATTCTGTCAGATATCTTTCAACTATTCTCAATTATTTCAACTAAATTCCCATTATTTCCCCTCACCCACAGCCAGCTGCAATGGCGTCCAGTGCGTAAATGGCCTGACCTGTGTCGAGGATCAATACATGATGCCCCACTGCATAACATGCAAGATCGACTGTCCCTGGGACGACATCGCATACGATCTGAACGGCGACGGGCAGCCAGACGAAGCGCCAATTGTCGAGGAGCGCGCTGTTTGCGGCATCGACGGGAAGACATATCGTAGCACTTGTGATATAAAGCGTATGATTTGCAAAATTGGACGTTCAATTGCTGTGGCATATCCGGGTCCATGTCGTGGTACGTAACTCCCCATCTAGCCTAGCCGGGCCTAGCCCATAGCTCTATATAATTTATGGTACTTATTGATAAGGCTTTAAAACTCAATCAAAACTAATTGAAAGTCGCTACCAAGTGGCAGCGGTTTGGCAAATTATTGCTATTGCGATTGCTGCTGCTGTTGATGTAGTTGTTGCTGTTGCTGCAGTTGCAATTGTTGTTGGTAACGTTGGCTGTGCAAATTTAACAACAATCAACGCAGAACCGCAATTTGGCATTTGATTGACTTGACTTGGCTGAGGTTTCAACTCGAGTCACAACCACAAGTTGCTGTTGCTGTTGCTGTTGCCTCCGTGTTGTTGTTGTCGCGCAGTCGTCTGCAACTGGCTGGCCATATCAAGTTGCGCTCAATGTTTGTTGGTTGGAAATTGCTACATTTGCTTATACGGCTCCATGATTGCCAGCAATTTGATTAGCCAGTTGCTGTTGCTGCAGCAATTGTTGCTGTCAGCATTGCTCTACTTTAACTGTCGCGCATCTCTCTCTCTCGCTCGCTCGCTCGCTCGCTCGCTCGCATAATTCATGCTTATTAATTTTGTGGTTACATTGTGCGATTGATCGATTCTCCGATTTCCAATTAATTATATGCAAGCAGTTGCCGCCCACAATGAGATGTTGCTGCCGAGATGCAGCAGCAACAGCAGCAATGACAGCAATTGTTGCCGCCGCCTTGGTGTCAGTCGCCGCACCAATTAAAGGCGTGGCGGGTGTTGCATTCTCGCCATAACTGAGCGACAGACAAACTGAGAGAGACAATTGTACAGATTTTGTAAACTGGTTTAGTGTGTCAGAGGCGGCAGCTCGGCTGCCCGGCTGTCCGGCTGCAATTGCGTGCTAATTGCTATGTTCTCTGTTTTTTTTTCGCTTGTAATTATTGTTTAGCAAAAAAAAAACTAAATAAATTATAACTGCAATTAAAACAAAACTCCAACAGCAGCAGCAATAAAATAATTCGAATTTCTGCACTCAGAAAACTTCTTTGATTTGCATCGAGCTTAGGCAGCTGGCTTAGAGGTGGGTAGGGCGGCTCACCTAATTACAGATCTCATTGACAATTGACAATGCCTAATTAGTCGCCAAATACTCAGGTGTTGATTACCTGTTGCTGCCATTACTCAACTTAGCTTGGCCAATTATAAATTATAGAGCGCTAAAAGACGCTTTTAATTAGGTTTGGGATTAGCGAAGGCAATTGATTATTAACATTCGTTGGTATTCAAATTGAATCAGGTGTATATATAGGTAATAGCTGCTAGAATCATTGTCAGCTGCATATATAAATATGATCTATATAAACCAATTTCAGATCAAATAGTAAATTTCATTCTTAATAGAAATTGTATTATGCTTCGGATAATCATATCATGATGCGGATAATCATAATTGCATCAGGATAAGTGTAATAGGAGTCGTCGTATAATCATAGTCGGATCTGGATAAACAGAATCTGATCTGGATAAGCATAACATGATTTGAATAGTCCAAATTGAACGCGGATAATCATAATCGCATACGGATAATCTTATAGAAGCTACAAAAAATGCCTAATACAGACTGCGTACAGTTGTCATATGACTGCACGCGGCATGCTATATATGATATATATCTGATAAATAGTATGCCCATATGTAGCATATATATCTACATATATATATATCAACTACCTGCACAGCTCTATTCATCTGGCAGCTGTAACTGATTCTTGTATTCCATTCATACTTTAAAGTCGTCACTGTCTCTCCGTCTGCCCGTCTGTCCGTGCGTCTGTCCATCCGTCTCATTCTCGTCATTAGTTTTGCTGTCTGCGCTGCAAAAAACTCATAAATTTTGCGCACCTTTTGCTGCAACCTGTCTCCAGCCTGCCCCTCCCGTCGTTCGACCCCCTCTTTAAAGACTGTTCAAGTTGTTGCACGGTAGCCGGATATTAAAATAAATTAACATCATTAACAATTATTCACTTTTGCTTTTAAGCATCAAGGTGTGCGTGTGTGCGTGCAGTTTGTTTGTTTGGTTTGCCTTTGCAGCTGTGGTAGCTGCTGCTTGCAGCTTCTGTCTGTGACTTTATCGTTGATCGCCAGTCGATAAAATAATGCACACACACACTCGCACACACACACGCACATTCTGCATTTGTTTTCCTTTTCTTTTTTCGAGCATTTTATCTTTATGGTTAGTAAGTTTATGGTTTTTCGTGTGTTTGTGTGCTTTCACATAAATATATTTGCACTGTCTCGATCGAGAGCCTGTAAGAGAGGCCAAAAAAAGAGTAAAAAGCAACAACAACAACAACACACACACATACAAACGCAGCGCGAAGGCAAAGAAATATGACTACACGTACAAGCCATTAAAAACGCCATTTTAGAGAGACGCAGCGGCGAAGGAGTGGCAGGAAAAGGAATAGGGGAAGAGAGAGCGAGAGAGCGAGCAAGTGAGCTTGGTTCTGTGATTGCCCGTGTGGTGCGCTCTGGGCTAGAGATGGCAGTGGGCCTAGGCTAGTGAGTGTGGAGCTGACACAATGGCATGAAATTAGTTGAGTATTTATGTAAATATAATTAAAAAAAAAAAATAATAATATATAGATATATATATATATATATATATATATATATATATATATATATATATATATATATATATATATATATATAGATATATATATATATATAGATTCTATACCTATTTCTATGTAACAAAATTTTTGTTACTCAAATTCGCTCTCTTAAAATACATTTTTCGTGAGTCACACGCATAGTCAAACGATAGTTACAGTTGCCATTTTATAGAGATGCGTAAGTCGTGTTTACTTTTGCCATAAAACGATATATTTTAACTGCACTTCACGCCCACTGGAATTTCGCACTTACGATACTCACGCACTCACGCGGCCATCGCTAAGCTTTCGCCTTGCGTCCGCTGTTCGCGAGACGTCACTTTTGTCTGGCTGAGCGTCTGGGCTGGCTGAAGTTTACGATCGTATTAAAATCACCTTAAACAACACGCAATGCCAAAATGGCCAGACAGCTCAGCCCGGGCAGTATGACCCAGGCGACCACAACGAAACTCTTTGGCCATGCCACACAATGTTGCAATAAGTTCCGCCAACAGTGGCAGCCAGCAGCCGGCTGCCGGCAGCAGCAGCGTCTGCTTAAAACCGGATGGAAGGACAGCGGGACGAGGGGACAGCTGGTCAGACGCAGTTGCTGCCGCTGGCGTTGATTAAACCACGTCGACATAACAAATTACAGTTGGGCTGCATTGTGACGGCATTATCAGGCGGTGGCAGCGGCAGCGGCAGTGGCGGCGGCGGCGCAGCAGCAGCCAGCGAACATATCCATCACAATCAACAAGTACCAAAAGGACGCTGTGCCTACCGTTGCCCAAGGCGAAAATTGGCAGTTGAAATTAATAAACTTTAACTGTTACGAATTGCAGACTGTAATGCCCCCCCCCCCCCCTCTCCCCTATCTATCTCTCTCTCTTAGTCAGCTGCAGCTTTATAGCGGAATTTCCGCTACTCCTCTCTGTCTGCACTCTGCATATTTCCTTTTACTCCTCTGCATAGCAACAACTATGCAGACAGTCTCTCTCCTCCTCCTCCTCCTCCCGCTCTTCGTCCACAAGCTGCTAAGCAATTGCGCACAACATTTGCCGCTGGGCGTTTTGCAACATTGTTGCCAAGATCATATACAACGATATGCGAGTGCCTGCATCTGTGTGTGCGTGTGTTTGTGTGCGTTTGCGGCTGCGGCTGCGCCGCTTGGCTGCGTTGCCTTGGCTTTTGGCTACCGTCTTGCGCATGTCAAGAATGGGGCGGTTCCTGCCAAGCATTATACGTGTATACATTGCCATTGCCTGTGGTGTGAATAATGTGCCAGCGCTCGAAAATTGCAGTGTGCAGCAACAGCAACAGCAACAACACAAGCAACACCCAATTTAAAAAGCCAAAACAGCTGTAAGCGCTTTTTAAAGCACCAGCAACATTGATAAATAATAAAACATATGCACTCACCCTTTAAATGCACTATAAAGCGCACGTTTCGTATTTTAATTAACATTTTATTTAATTTTATTTATTTCACTTTTCGTTTCACACCAAATTCCGCACTGCAAAATGTCCCACTGAACTAAGTTGCCACCTGGGTGAAATCCAGAGCAATGTAAACAAATGAAATTTACTAATTACCCTAAGCATGTAAACAAAGGAAATTTATAATTGCACTCAACCCACAGACAGTGCTGCCAACTCAACGTAGCCAAATTCCCACCAGCTGCTAGATCTCAGTTTTGTTCACATTCTGTGCTTGTTAAGCGCCAGAATTGACGGAAAAATAGCTAAATTGTCAGCACTGTACATAGCAAGCGTAGACGGATGGCAAATGTTTTGAGCTATTCGTACCAATAAATAAAAATAAATATAAAGTTAATAGAAATTTTTGACACAGTAAGCAAATATGTTCTCTTATTCAATCTTGGCTTGTTTTTATTATTATTTTTCATATAGATTTTATATTAACTTAAACTGATCCCTTTGAAAAAATTCCCTAAGACTCTGCATGTTCGCTTAGGTAATTAATAATTTCCTCGATTGCTCGTTAGGCGGTGTCAGTTAGCACAAAAAGTATGTATATTTTGAAGGGTATTAGAATTAAGCTTTAAAACTTCGTGGCCCGGCCAGGTGCAGCCTGTCAAGAAATCTTGAAATAACACCTGCCAAGGTTCACATGATACTCTTTTTGGGCCAGGATATCTCGAGGGGCCATTAAACCGAAATTGCCAGACATAAAAAAACGCAGAAAAAGCAAAAACAACAAATTTAAATGTATGACTCGTAAAATTCACTCTTGCAGCGGACCGCGTCACCTGTGCGGACATCAAGTGCGGCCCGAAGGATACCTGCCTGGTGGACCTGCAGACGCACTCGCCCCGCTGCGTCTCCTGCCGCTATAAATGCGCACGCAAGCAGCAGCGAACGGTGAGTGGCAAACGGCAACAAATAAGGGGAATTTATTTTGGCTTTAATGGGAAATTCTCGTTTTCTTCACAGCCCTTTCGAGCGGATAAAATCTGTGGCTACAACAATCACACGTACAACTCGTGGTGTGAGATGCGCAAGGATTCGTGTGCCACGGGCTTCTTCATAGGCGTTCGCTCCACGGGCGTCTGTTAGATCAAATTAGCGAAATATTATCAAAACAAAACAAAATCACATTAGCTTACATATACATATATATATATATTGTGCGCACATGTAGCGCATCTCTCTGTGTAGTTCCAGCATCCAAAGATTCTCGTTGTGCGTTTTTGTTTAGTGTTGTAAACCGATGCAAGGGCCTTAGGCTGCTGCCAAAACTTTCCACTATAAAAAGACGCGGTTGTCAGTTAATCAAAATATATTGTACCAAAGTTGAAATGTACCAAATTTAGTAAAAGTACCAACTGAAAGAATAACTTTACCCACTCTTAAAAGTTATGTACCATTGCTTTCGAACTGTACTAATAAGGTACCGTGTACCATTGCTTATGAAATGTACCAAACAGTACTATTCATTGTAAGTGTACCATTATTAGAGAAATGTAGTACTTTTGTTTAAGAAAAGTACCAAGTACAAATACCATGTACCATTGCTTAGAAATGTATCAAATTGTACCACAAGGTACACTATTTCTCTAAAATGTAATATTTAGGTACCATTCCTTTGGTACACTTGTAGTACGTTTGGCAACCGTGTATATAATACATATATATATAAAAACCTTTACACATACACACACATCAATCACATACATATATATATGCACTTGGCAAAGTATTAGCGCATTTATCAACACTGTCAGCAAATAGCAACAACAATAACAACAACAACAACAGCACGTTTAACATTATAACAACAATTCTTATGCAACATCCATGGCAAGAGAAAGAAGAGGAAAAATCACATATCTTAAGAGGCTTTTGTATTAAAAAAACAAAAACAAAAAACATATTTAACATAAATATAAACTAATTAATTTAATTTATACACAAATTGGTTTGCACACGCGTATTTTATAGTTTTCCGTTTTGCAAAATGTATTTTATTTATTTTATATTTTAATTTTTTTTTACGCAAATTTTTTTTTGTCTTTTTTTGTGTGTGTTTTGAGCGAAGCTAAATTAATTAATTGACTGATAGCTTAACCTTATATAGCAAGATTTTCTAATTACATAAACCCTATATATATATGTACTTATGATCATATAATGTATGAGTAATTGTTAATTAAATGTGTTTCAAACTTAAAAAACAGAAAATTTCATTAATCGCTCTCATCGGATAATACGAATATGTCTTTGGCGCGCTGATAACGCGCTTGGGTTATCTTCAAGTTGGCCAATTTGCGCTTATCCACGGGTCGCGAGGCGCTCGTGCCCAAAGTATCGCTGCTGCCCAGGCCAGTGGTGCCCTCGTTGGCCACGACATTGATCTGTATATGGATAAGATAAGGATAAGTATGTAATAAGTATAATATATAAGAAAATATGGACATATACGAGGGCTGTCTAAAGGAGCTTTCATAGACCTCTCTATTAGTCTAGCTTCATATGAAACCTACGGGAGTTAACAAGCCTTGATTGCCTTTGCCCAGCGTTTCGCCCTTCTGCCAGCCAAGTTGGCTAAGCATTTTGAAGCCCTTGTTGGAGCTGGCTATTTCACTGCAAAGAGTAAAGATAGAGATTAACGCTGATACTCAGATATATCTAGCAGCTCCTGCCAGACTTTCCACTTACGTATGGACGCAGGCCACCTCGGTCTTCTCCTTATCCGTGCTGCTGCCCACTTTGATGCGTCGCTGAGCGCTGCGATCATTATAATTTGGATTGGGATTGGCGCTGGTCTCCACAAATTCTAGAATAACATTCATATGAACTATATAACTCATTTCTCATCTCTAAATCCATCCACGAACTCACTCTCGTTCTCTAGCCCATATTTCTTTTGCAGCTTCTTCAGCTGCTCCTTGTGTGAGAGCACATTGGCGGCTACAGCGGCCACAGTGGCAGCTGGCTGCGCCTCGATGAGCAGTCCCGGCTCACACAAGCCACAGGTGCTATTGCCTTCGTGCACGTGGCAGAGCAGCTTGGTCTGGCCAATGGCAATGATGCTGCCATGCACTAGATCCAATGTTTCGCTGGCTTCCTTAGACTCGGACATGCGTGAGCCATTGAGAATGGTACCGTTGCGAGAGCCCAAATCACGGCATTTGTAGACGCCCTGCTTTGTATCGTAGTGGAAGTTGAGATGGTATTTGCTGACATTCACATCCGGAATGATGACATCGTGCGCTCCTTCCCGGCCCAGCGAGCCGCCCTTGTAGGTAATCAAATGGAGGCTGCCCACTGTCAGCTCCTGGACATTTGTCTCCTGCACAATGATGCGCAGCGACGGTGGATACTTCTTGGCAATGTCTGTCGAGGATTAGGCAAAGATTAGCATATATATGGAGTACAGTATGAATGCGGATAAAAACTCGAATTTCTTTAGACACCTTGAAAGCGACCGCTGGCCTTGAAGATGGGCACGCCGGAAGACTCCTCGTCGTCCTCCTCGTTGCTGTTGCTACTCTCCGCATCGCTCGAGTCCGAGCTAGAGCTGCTCGACGATTGCGACAGTTCGCCATCTTCCACATCGCGGGATTTGCGCTCACTGTCCGAGTCCTTGTGTCTCTTCTTCGACCTATGACGATGATCCTTTCTCTTCTTTTTCTTCGCATGCTTCTTGGCCTTGCGTTTGCTCTTGGCAGCGCGGTCTCTGAGCTTTTGCTTTTCCGCCTTGATTTGCTTCAGTGTAGTTTTGTCTGTGATCACTCCACCAAACTCATCGAACTCAACGTCGTCATGGAGATTATCCTCCTCATTATCCTGCTGCTCCTTGTCGGCGGCGCTGTTTGCCTGGAAGCGAGGAAAAGAAACGAAATCCGCGTTTTTATCGCACATTCTAAAGCACAGCGCTTACCTAATGCATTGCAACGCATTTGGTCTATGCGCAGATTGCGAAAACGTGCTAAAAATCTAAGAGACTCGCTCTTAACGGAGCAGTAGTAGAAGGATGTACACGGGCGGATAGGAGTAAAAGAATCATCATTAAGTTTAATCAATCAGTGAATTGCACAGTTATTGCAACTGCCACAGACTCACCTGCACCTGTGCCTGTGAATGGAATTCATACGAATCTTTCGACTGATCATAGCTATAATAGCAGCCCGTATTGCCATCGTAGTAGAGGCCGTATTCCTGCGGGAGAGTGTGGGAGGGGCTGCGTTAGTTTTTGTTTATCAAGCAGAGGCGTCGGTTGATGTAGGTTCATCGCTTGTCGATAACCTCCAACGTGTAGGCACGTCATAAAGATTACGTTGTTGTAAATGATATATAAATATATATATATATATATTCACTCTATATACTTACCGCATTATAGTAGTAGCCCGTCTTGGGATCATAGTACATGCCCGACGTTGGCTCATAGACAAAATTGTTCAAGTTTTCTGCATGCTTCGCCGCCTGACGCATTTCGTCGACGAAACTAAACGCAGCCGTGGCCGAAACTGTAAATAGATCATAAAAGTGTATATTATATATTTATATTTTTATATTTGTTCTAAAATTTGAGAGCTAGTCTTATCGCCTATTTACCCTGTGGCTCCAGCTAATGTCAACCTGCTTACATCATTAACCAGGAACCTTTCGCTAATCTTTGACGCACACTTGGCGCTTGGGATTATCACTTTTTCTATTTTATAGTAAAAATAATCAAATAATTACGATTAAGCGTGCAACGGGCTTGACTTTACAACAATTAAGAGGACTATAATATGAACTCAAACAAAATAATAAAAACTTTTATCTATAGCTCAATAAACTAGGCGAATGCTCTTTGCAACTACAAATAGTGGGAAATAGGGGGTTATAAATCTTAGCTGATAGAGCGTACATATATATATATGTAGAAGAACAAGTGTCAAATAGTCTAAGGTATTACATGGGTATTATCTATTGCAGGGCAACTGTCAGAAATTTTCTTGATATGGGTTTTTGCTTTGATACAATTAGTTAGCTTTAAACTTTAGAAGAACTAAATGAACAGTTTAGATTCAGTTTACATTAAACATCTTTTTAGCAATCTAAACTATATAGTTTATTCTTCTTCAGTTGACTCCTTAAAGTCATTGCTAAGATCTTACATATTACATAACTGACCTTCATAATTTTAGTCCGCAATTTAGTTCAACTATCAGAGACTGTTTAAATATCTAAACGGCTTATTAAGCCGCCCATATAAACAAAAGCTCTTAGATATCAGATAAGAGTTTTTCACATAAGAACTAAAATATTATAAAATTATAAGTCAAATTTTAGCTCTTGTATGAAAAACTCTGTTTAGTTTGATAATATTGTAAGCAGACTGGGTTTAAAGTGAGCCTAGAATGACGCTTTACATGAGTATGAACTGAAGCTTATGAATATCTATCTATATCATTGATATATGACATATGGAACGTTTTAGTACAATTTGTAGTTCTTATATGAACAACTTTTTTGTTTTCTTTGCAATTCGACACGATCAACATTTGTAAATGTAGACAAATGTTTTCTGGTATTTAGTTATTATATAAAATAGATTAGGAGTTCGGATTCCGCTAAAAATGTGTTTTAGTTTGGAATGTTTAGCTGTTTTTCAAATTGTTTTAAACTAAATAAAGCCATTTCCAGCTGAACGAAAGCATTTCAAATTGACTAACAAAATTCTTAAGACTTTAAATGTTGATTTTTCCTAAAGGTTCTACTAGGTTACTTTTAGCTCTTCCATGTAGATAACAATCATCTTATAAATCACACCCTAACTTAATGATAGACCTAGTTAATATGCCCTGATGTAGCTGTATTAAAAGAGGCTGGCATAATGGCTTATAAGCTCTATCGCCTCTTTGCCCCATTTGTCGTTTAGCACACGTTGCGTATTTCTACTTGGGTTTCAGCAGATTTAGTTGATTTGTTTTCTAATTGATGCTAGCTTAGATTACACGGTTGTAAACTGCGAATGCGAGAATTTGAGCCACTGCAGTTCTTATCAAGTGCAACGGCAACGGCAGCGAGTGCAGCAGCTGTGGGCGACGTTAGCAGGTGCTTTCGTGTGGTCTGGTTAGTCGTTGCTCACCATTCGAGCCAGGCGGATAGCAACGGATTGCAATAAAAAACAGCAGAAATGGTCGATGTGGAAATACGTGAGCTTATGCAACCCTTTGTGCTAAGCGATTATCAGGTGCAAGAGGTGTACAGTCGTTTCTGTGGCGAGACATCCAAAGGATTGCGACGGAGCACACATGAACAGGCGAGCACCAAATGCTTTCCCACATACGTCCAAGATTTGCCCACGGGCGATGAGATGGGCAAGTATTTGGCATTGGATTTGGGTGGCACCAATTTCCGTGTGCTGCTCGTTACGCTCAAGGGTCACCATGATGCCAACGTCGAGTCTCAAATCTATCCCGTGCCCAAGGACCTAATGACTGGACCGGGCGTGGAGCTGTTCGATCACATTGCAGAATGCTTGGCCAAGTTCGTGGCCAAGCACGATATGCATAATGCTTATTTGCCACTGGGCTTCACCTTCTCCTTTCCCTGCGTTCAGGTGGGCCTGAAGGAGGCAATGCTGACGAGGTGGACGAAGGGCTTTAGCTGTGCCGGCGTCGAGGGCCACGATGTGGGCCAAATGCTGCACGATGCCATTCAAAGGCGTGGAGATGCAGATATCGCTGTCGTCGCTTTGCTCAATGATACAACGGGCACACTGATGTCCTGTGCACATCGCAATCCCGACTGCCGTGTGGGTGTCATTGTTGGCACCGGCTGCAATGCCTGCTATGTGGAGCAGGTGGACAATGTGGAGCTGCTGGACTCCAATTTCCAACGGAGCTGCAATCAGGTCATTGTGAACGTGGAATGGGGCGCCTTTGGCGAGAATGGACAGCTGGATTTTGTGCGCACGGATTATGATCGTGAAGTGGATCGAAAGTCGATTAATCGCTCCGAGCAGCTGTTCGAGAAAATGACCTCGGGCATGTACTTAGGTGAATTGGTGCGCTTGGTGCTGCTGCGGGCTCTGGAGAGGAATAAGATCTTCAAGCTATGCGCCAAACGTGCCGCCTTTGTCGCTGTGCTGCAGAATAATGTGGATATCTTTGAGACGAAACACATATCGGAGATCGAAGATGACTCCTTCCCGGAATTCACAAGCACACGGCGCATTGTTAAGGAGCTTTTTGGACTGGAGAAGGCGTCCGTGGAGGACTGCCAGAAGCTCAAATACATCTGCGAGTGTGTGGCCCGGCGTGCTGCGACTTTGGTGGCCATTGGCATTAGTGGACTGATCAATAAGATACCCGATCAAAAAGTTGTGGTCGGTATAGATGGATCTGTCTATCGCTTTCATCCGAAATTCGATAGTTACATTAGGGAAACGATGCAGAAGCTGGTCAGGCCGGATAAGGAATTCGATATTATGCTCTCCGAGGATGGTTCGGGGCGTGGCGCTGCCCTCGTCGCTGCCGTTGCCAGCAAAACGAAATGAAGCTAATATGCCCACTTTCACTTTGTGAATGGGTATGAATAGACGATCCACAAATTATCTTCCATGTAGAACTTAATAGAATTAATAAATTGTTTTTAATGTTTTAACACTTACGCTCTTTTCCCTCTTCTCCATCCTCGCCATTTTCCTGATTCTCTTTTGCATCGCCATTCGCCTCTTTTTCATCCGAACTTTTTGCTTCCTTGTTGAGCTGCAAGAAAATTTGGGTTTTAGTTATTTCCAAAAAATCTTTCCACTATCAAATCTCACAAAGTTTTTTAGTTTTTGCTTATATGATGCAATCTTTGTGTCATATTTCCTTATAATTCCGTGCAACTTTTCTATGTAATCAAAAATTTGTTTTTGCTCCAATTTCTCGACGGCTTCCATAGACTTGAGTTCAATGAAATCGTGTGCTGAGGCGTCCTCTGTGGACGCCTGGCTGATGTCGGCTGCCTCTGACATAGTTTTAATTGTATTTCCGCAGTTGAATTGTTGTTTAATTGTAATTGTTTAATTACAACTACTTTGTTTTCGTTGTTCACTCGGTCGGCGTCATTTTATTTGTGGCGAATCGTATTTTTCCACCGGCGTAAAATGTTTTTAATGCAGTGTTGGTAAATGTGCTGTTATTAGCGATGGGCGATAGTGTTTTCATAAAATGTTAAGAGATGAAACACTATTTTATTCATTTTAAATTAATTTCAGACATAATGTAGCAATATAATTAATTCTTAATTCATCATAATATAATAAAAGTAATATTATAAAATAATATATATATTAAAAATGTGTTATCGTCTATTTATGCCATTCGCGCACTTAAAAGCAACAAGTTGTTGTTCGCTGTTAAGCTCTGAGGCTACTGCTAGTTATTTTGATTTGGTCACACTGAAGAGCGGCAACAATTGTCAACAATGAAAAATACGGGGTAAGCAGCTTCGTTATTGAATAAAACAAAAATAAATATAATATAATATTGTAACAGCAAATTAAAAGGCAAAACGTTGTTCATTACGGGCGCCTCCCGTGGCATAGGCAAGGCGATCGCCTTAAAGGCAGCGCGTGATGGCGCTAATATTGTGATAGCTGCGAAAACATCGGAGCCCCATTCGAAATTGACTGGCACAATTTACACAGCAGCTGATGAGAGTAAGTAATATGTTCAAGGATATGTATTTTAACTAACAGTCAATGTTTGTTAACAGTTGAGCGGGCAGGAGGCAATGCCTTGCCCTGCATCGTGGACGTAAGAGATGAGCGGCAGGTGCAACAGGCGGTTGAGGCAGCTGTGGGTACCTTCGGAGGCATTGACATTGTTATAAACAATGCGAGTGCCATATCGAAAACTCCTACACTTGAAACTGATATGAAATGCTACGATCTAATGCAGAATGTCAATGCAAGGGGCAGCTTCTTGGTGTGGGTGCATGGTTATTGTATCGTATCTGATTCTTAAAATAACTTCAACATAATCTCTGCAGCTCCAAGGCCTGTTTGCCTTATCTGCTAAAGAGCGATAATCCACACATCTTGAACATGGCGCCCCCCCTGAACATGAATCCCCGCTGGGTGGCAAACCATACTGCCTATACTATAGCTAAATATGGCATGTCGATGTGTGTTCTGGGCAGGAGGAGTTTCGCGATAGGGGCGTGGCAGTTAATGCGCTGTGGCCTCGCATCAAGGTTCACACGGCAGCAGTTGATATGCTCTTTGGCCCACAAGGTGAACTGTTCGCTCGCAAAGCAGAGATAATGGCAGATGCTGCATATGCTATAATATGTCGAGATGCGAGAGAATTTACGGGCAACTTTTGCATTGACGAAGAAGTCTTGCTGAAAGAAGGCGTTAAGGACTTGGACAAATATGCGTGCCATGCGGAAAATAAGGATAAACTGAGTTTCGCTTTGTTTATAGATGATAAAGGTGCATTGGCTAAGTTGTAGAGTGTAATTTTAAAATAATTTGTTAAGTTATTTAGAATAAAGTCGATCTTGTATGGTATATCAGCTACTTATTTGAATTAACCGCACTAAAGTGTGACCTCTCTAGTAAATATGTGTTAATTAAGCATAAACCTGCAATACAAAATGTATTTTGGCAGTTAATTATTTGAATTTAAACCGCTAAAGTGTTAACATTTTGCATATGTTAAGAGCCTGTTTTTTACTCATTTTGATAATAAGTCAAAATATATTTTAAAGCAAAGAACGTTTGGTCACACTGCACTTCAGCTCTGCAGTTTAGATTAAAGTTTATTATCAGTAAACATGAAGAACTCTGGGTAAATAGTTGGGTTTGCGCTTATTAAATAAATGATGTTTACAAAGTAAATAGAAAATTACAGGGCAAGACACTGTTCATCACAGGTGCATCCCGCGGCATTGGCAAGGCAATAGCTTTGAAAGCAGCGCGCGATGGCGCAAACATCGTGATTGCAGCCAAAACAGCTGAGCCCCATCCGAAGTTACCTGGCACAATTTACACCGCAGCGGAGGAGAGTGCGTAGTGTGCACTTTGTACCTGGGTTGAACTTAAATTAATTTATGTTATCTTCGTATCCCATATCAATCCACAGTCGAAAGGGCAGGTGGCAGAGCTCTGCCCTGCATTGTGGACGTGCGCGATGAGCGGCAGGTGCAACAGGCGGTGGAGGCAGCCGTGGCCAAGTTCGGAGGCATTGACATCGTTATTAACAATGCGAGTGCCATATCTCTTACTCCAACTCTGGATACGGACATGAAGCGCTATGACCTGATGCAGAATATAAACACAAGGGGCACCTTCTTGGTGTAAGCGAAGCCTTTGGCATATGGAAATATAAATTCTTTCAAGACTTCTCATTTCTTGCAGCTCCAAAACTTGTTTGCCTTATCTGCTGAAGAGCGATAATCCACACATCTTGAACTTGTCGCCACCCTTGAACATGAAGCCCCACTGGTTCGGCAATCATACAGCCTACACCATCGCCAAGTACGGCATGTCCATGTGTGTTCTTGGCATGGCGGAGGAGTTCCGTAGTAGGGGCGTGGCAGTTAATGCCCTTTGGCCTCGTACCACGATTCACACGGCAGCTATTGAAATGATCAGCGGGTCGGAGAGTGCGAAATATGCTAGAAAGCCGGAGATAATGGCAGATGCAGCCTATGCCATTATTTCAAGAGATGCGAGGGATTACACTGGCCACTTCTTCGTGGACGATGAGGTGTTGTTGGATGTGGGCGTTAAAGATTTTAGCAAGTATGCTTGCAACCCAGAGAACATGCACAACCTGCAGTTGGATATCTTTTTGGACGATGCAGGTCCATTTGCCAAGTTGTAAATGTTTTATGTTTGTTATATTTTTATAAAAAAATATATATGTATGTTATCATATAATTTGAATTGGAGCCAAATTATGTGAATCCGATAGTTTTTTACACACATACGAACCAGAACTGATGAACATGGTTTAGTGTGATGAGCAAAGTTGTTCATATGAACTGCATACCATCGTTACAAAATATTTTGTAACGATGGTATGCAGTTCATATGAACAACTTTGCAGTTCTGCATATGCAAGTCATTGTTAATTTGTAATTGTTTATTTTATTTTATATTCTTTCAATATAAAATGCTTTTTAAAATAAATGAGTAGCTGTATATTTAGCTGAACAAAAAAACATTGAATAAAAGTTGGCGCCAAAAACTTGTATCGATAGACTCGTGACTCCGATAGTTTTGGTCATTTGTGCAAACGAACCAACACTGATTGTCATTCCGCTGGTTGGTCAGCTCATTTGAGCCAGTTCAGTAGCAAATAACGCGACTCTTAAAAACGGACGCTACATGTGCCAAAATGCTAAAAGTATTTTATTTGTTTTTACTGATATTCGTGTCACAAAATGTGTGTGAATCGGCGAAATTGAATCATCCGCGTGTCCTACTGCCAATATTTCAAGACAAATCCATCAATTTCACGCTGGAAGTCGTCGATCCCAACTGCTACAAATGGTGAAATTTGCAGCAGCCGGCGTCTGCTTTATAACCTAAAATCGGATTACTTATATTTCTGGTTTTATTTTTAGGACATCTTCGCGCCAAGATTTGATAAGTGTAACGCCCGTACACAATGGATTTACGGAATGCTCCAGCCAGGCCATAGTCACCGTGCAGACACGTGAGCGGCGCCGCAACACGGCGATTGTGTTCGCCGAGGAGGTGGCAACGGGCGCGACGCTCCGTTGCGATGTGATTGTGGACACGATTGATCGACTTAATGTACGCACAGCCACTAGGCAGCTGTACTTGGAGGAAGCGCCTGCTACATTCGAACTGCACGCCTTCGACTCGCAGGGCAATGAGTTCTTTACGCTCGAGGGCATTGAGTTCGAGTGGGAAATATCCTCATCCAGCAGCAATATGCCACCTGCTCTGCGCTTTCTTACCTTCTCGGACAGCCCGTTCCATGTGGTGCCAGCCTCTTTGGAGAAATTCGAAGCGGATGGCGTCAAGGGCTATATGATCCTGCTGGAGGGTATCAACACGGGCACCTCCAAGGTGGCCGTCAGCATGCCCCAGTCAGAGTACAGCCACGTGCCGACCATTGAGGTGTACATCAGTGTGCTGGCCAACATCATCATTGAGCCTTCGGAGGTGACCATCATGGCTGGCGACTCGATCAACTTCCGCATACTACAACTGAAAATGGACAGACTTCATGATATCACATCCAATAGGCAATATTATCTGGAGGTGGAGGACGAGGATGTGGCATATATGAAGAGCAGTGTAGCTACGGGTTCTCGCCTGGGTCGCACCCAGGTCTATTTGCGGGATCACAATATGCCCAAAGAGAGTTCGACTGAGAAGTCCAAAGGACCCAGCGCTCTGCTGACTGTCGCGGAGCCTCAGAAACTTGGCATCAGCTTGCTGCCCTACAACAATTGGATAACGGTCAATGGCGAGCGACATGAAGTCGCATTTGATTTATATTCCGGAGATGGCCAGAAGATCACGCTCGGCACACGCTACAGCATCGGCTCCGAGTTGGACGAATCTCTGTTTAAGATAATCCAGAAGACGCGCAATGGCAGTCGCCTGTATGGCGAGGCGCGCAGACAAGGATCCATGCAGATATACGGCTCCTATAAGGATGTAAGCTAAAGTTTGAGAGAGTTTATAATATATTAACGAATGATCTCTTACAGCTCTCGGTGCAGGCAGAGTTGCAAGTCTACGAGGAGCTCACGCTGCGACCCGCCAAAGTTATTCTGCCCTACGATCCAAATACCATAAAGGTGCAGAAATTTCAGTTTCACGCCAGTGGCGGGGACTTCAACTACGTCTGGTACTCGGGCAATCCACAGGTGCTGCAAATCGATGGCCAAGGATTGGCCAGCACGGAGATTCGCGATGTGCGCATGGCGGGCGTGTCTCAGGAGCTAATTGACGGTGGACTCCATCTGGCAGCACACACCACGGTTCGTGTGGGTTTGGCTAAGAATCCGAAGATTTCACGTCAAGCGCAAATCTATTTTTTGCCACCCAAACGCCTGGCGGTGAAGCAATACAATTTCGAGACGGCTCTCAAGGATTACGTGCGACTCCACGTCGCTGTCTACGCCCATGTGAATGACACCTACGTGCCCTACACCAAGTGCGACAATTTGCACTTCCAGCTGGACTTTTCGCATCAAATACTTCAGCAGGAAAATGGAGCTGGGCCAGATCCACAGGATGTACTTGCTCAGGATGCGTGTCACATCATCAAACTACGCAGCACAGCTGTTGGCAGCACCATGCTACGCATTTCGTACAACTTCAAGGATAAAGTCCTGCAGGACTCGGTAGATTTGCATGTCTTTGAGCCGCTTGCAGTACTGAACCCTCTAGAGAATGAGCTCATCCTGCCCATTGGCGCTTCGCACAATGTCATCTATGCCCACGGGCCGCAACGCATCTTTACGCTGGAAGCGGAGCTCACCAAGGACACAGAATTTGATGGCAAAGTGATCAGAGTCTCGGAAATCGATTTCGATACGCAGAATGCTTTAACGGCCTTCACGGTGCTCTGTCGGGAGCTGGGCAAAACCGAATTCACGTATCGTGTGCACAATCAGCTCGACACAAATAGTTTTGCTGCCTACTACGCTGAGATAACCACCAAGGTGCACTGTGTCCGACCACGCTTCCTCAAGCTCTATGCTCGCCAGCAATTGCGCTCGTCTTGTCCTGTGGAGCTGCGCTCGTCGCTCTTGTATCTCAAGGAGCAGGAGAACAAGTTCAACATTGAGATTGAGGTGCAGGACGTGAAGAATCGCAAGCTGATGAACATAAGCTCGCTGTGGCTTGACTGGGAGTTTGCTGCCGGCGATGAGCGCTATCGCACGGACAGCATTCCCCACCAGCAGCAGGCCGAAGTGGAGCTCTATCACAGTGTGCCTTTGCCTGCCAGGGATATGCTTGTCTTGACCCTGCATGAGGTGGCACCCAATTTCCGCATCAAGGGCACAGTCTCACGGTACAACGATAAGGTGCTCGCAAAGCTGGGCATCAAGGCGGAGTATCCAGTCTTCGGTGTGAAGAATGTGAGCTATCGAAAACACGATTATCAATTGTATATATCTAATATATTTTCTTTGTTGCAGTTGAAGACGGGTGAAATCACGAAGCCTGTGATAGAGAACGAAATACGTTTCCATACGGTCAACAGCACGTTGCTGCCGACGGATCATGTTAGCATCTATTTGGCGCCGACGCATAGCGAACGTATTTCCATAGCTCAGGGGAGCGGCTTCTTTCAACTGGAGCTCTCCGAGCAAGGCATCGTGCAAGTCGCCCATGACGAGAAGCTACAGCAATTGGTGATAACGCCCCAACGTTTGGGCCACGTGCGATTGGAGCTCACTGACAGTTGTCTAATGAATGAGCCTGCGTATCTGTCCATCTCTGTGGTGGGCATTGGCTCGATCACAGTGCGTGCTCTGGATCGAGTGGAGCGTACAAATACCATCGAAGCCATTGTGCGGCTGTTCGACACGAATGAGAATCCCTTGCACATCGATTCGAACATGTTGAGCGTCTATCAGCTATCCCAGTTGGTATTTGATCCCACCGTCTTGACGGTCAAGCTGGACGAGCAACACAATTTGCGTGTGGGCGAAATACGCTACAGCATCATGGGCAACAACATTGGCGAGACTAAGATCGTCTTCCAGTCGGGCAAAGGTGAACGTCAGATGTCAAGTGAACCGCTAAATGTGCAGGTCTTTGCGCCCATGCGTCTCTACCCAAGGAACTCAACACTTGTCGTAGGCTCGAGCATACAAATCTTCTACCAGGGTGGCCCACAGCCAAATACCAATATCATATACATTGTGCAGGAGCAGAAGGTGGCAAGTAAGTGGGCAGCTAGAGTAGCTATATGAATAGATTATTCAATTGTATCTTTACTCCGCACAGCCATGACCTCCGCCATTGTCACAGCGCACAAATTGGGCACTACGCGCATAACTGGTCGCTGCTTGCTGAAGAATCCCATCAGTGGCAAGGATGAGATTGTCTCGGAGGATACAGTGGAGGTGCGCGTTGTGGCTCTAACTGCTGTGCAGGTGCGCACGCCACTTGTACGCATACGCGCAGGAGCTGTCATGCCTGCCACGCTGTGGGGCCAACCCGATCTGTCGCCCATGGTGCTGGGCACATTGGAGAACATGCAGATTACCTGGTCGGTCAATCATCCGGATGTTGTGGAGATCTTCAATGTGTTTACGGCAGCAGGTGAGTTGATGACAGGTCCGTCTTTGTAAGCGTGCACAGATACCGCATTGTTGCGCAGAGATTTCAGCTCAATGCCCACCAAGTGCACGCAGAGCAAACAGTTCTACGATGAGCTTGCATGGTTGAGTTCCAATGCAGGAGCAGATACGGAACGAACAAAGCTTAAATATAAGATGTGAAAATAGGCACTCAAAGCCAGATAGAAGCAATCCTATCTATCTATAATATATATTTAGTATAGAGACACAGCTATATATACATGTATGTAGTTTGAGTCCTGTGCAAATCTTCTATGTATATGCTATGCTCTATATCTAGCCAAGTTCGTTTCCACACAACCACTCTAACTGTTCACCTTCCCTCCTTTTAGGCATCAACTACCAAAGTAGCGATTTAATTTCCGTACGTATACGCGCACTCAATCCCGGAAAGGTTACCATCAAGGCCTCCGTGCATTTGCCAGATGGACAGAGGCTGCCCGCGTCGAGTGTGGAGCTAATTGGTAAGTATTTTTGTTTTTTTTTTTTTACCACAACTGTATCGAGAGAGAGAGAGAGAGAGAGAACCGCAAATTGAAATTTTTATCGTTGCACAGTTTTCAAAACACTGGAGCTGCTCGCACCAAAGCCCATAACAATGGATTGGATTTTGGCGGCGCCACGAAGTACGCTACAGTTGAAATGTAATATGGATGATGCGGTCTATAAGTTGGATGGCCAAAGTAGCGGAATTGTTGCTGTGACGCCAGATGGTGTTGTACACACAAAGGATACCCTCGGCCGTGATCTGATAATTGTGAGTGTGCTGGGGCCTTAAATCGGCTTACCTCTTCGAAATTGCATTTGATTTGATACGTATTGTTGTTGACGTTATATATATATATATATTATATGCTTGTTGTTGCTTTCCAGGCCAAAACTGTCGACCAGACGCTGCCCATCGGCATCGAAGTGAAGAATGTACAATACATTTTGGTCACTTTGCAGCCGGACATTAAATTGAAACAGCTGGAGCATAAAATACCACGCGGCATGAATTTCGTATTTAAAGTTTCGCTGCACGACAATCTCGGCAACGAGTTCTCCCACAATATCGAGGATGTGAATGGACTACGCTACGATTTGGCCACCAAGGATGTGGTCGATGCACAGATTGGAAATAATCTGACAATTGCGGTAAGTGCAAGAGCAGCTCCTCAGACGCTCATCTGTAGAGTCGACTGTTGAGGGTCTGGAGTCTCGAGTCGAGAGTCAAGTGTCGACAGTCTTATATGTATTTATGCCAAATTCTACTTTTCGACTTTGCCGACTCGTCTATATGTAAATGTGAACTTTAAACTTTGTGCTAGCAAGTTATTTCAATTTCATTTTTTGGTGCGCCTGCTAACAACAAAACCGCTGCATTTTAATGCACTTCCAAAGACCTGCCTTGCCACCTGAGCTCCACTCGCTCTTTCAGCGTGAAAAGAACTACGAAAAAAAAGTGAATAAAATACAGGAAAAAAAAAATAGGAATAGAATCTCAGCGTTCGGCCGCATGGCACGTCGCCTGGCTTGGCCAGCACTATTTTCGTTCTATTATACCCTAGCAGCGGGTATTTTTAGTTGCTCATAAAAGTCAACAGCAGAGCTAAGTAGTAAAAATGTGTTGCTTGTCTATTTGAACTCAGCTCTGCCTTGGCATATTGTCTTGAAAATTGGTATAGCTGCTCGTTATGGTTGTAGTTAGTATATATGGTGTGTTTAGTTGGTTTGCGTAACTATAACCTATAGCTGCCATAGGAACAATTGTGTTATATTTCCCCTTTTGTATGAAAACTTTTTTGTTTTTCAAGATATCTTCTTTAATTTTTTTTAAACATATATAAAATTGGGCCATACTCTTATTAATATATTTTTATTAATATCAGATAACTATATCATATAGCTGTCGTAGGAAGAATCATGTGATAAATATGTTTTTTTCTACGAGAAACTTTTTCTTTTTTTTGGAAATTCCATTCAAACTCCTAAAATTTATTCTAGTATATGAACAATGCCTTATAGATCCCTAAAATAGTCATATGTCCAGCCTTTCAGAGCTCTGTTAGGGCGTACCATATTCGTTAGATCTACGGCGACGAGTCCATTTTGTTTTTCTTCTTTTATTTTACTGGACTGTGGCACGTTGATGTCACCACATAAAAATGCAACGATGCGTTGTCGCACATGCTGCAGCTTTTGGCTCTTAAAAATTGGGGCTGTCGAGTGACCGTCGACCACAAACACAAAACTCTTGAAGCTGGCTACGGGAAACATGCATTAAATTCCAAATGCACAGCCCAAAAGTGGGCGAGCGAGATAAAGCTCTCTAACCCAATTAAACTCGACTAACTGTATATATGTACAGCTATCTATATATATATATATATGTATTTTTCTTTTTTTTTTTGCATTTCTCCCACAGTTGAATTTGCAGCGCGAGACAAGCAACATGATTGCCATCAGTTTAAGGGATTCAACCGGAGTTAAGCACGCCGAGGATTACATTAAACTGTCTGTGGCCGAGTCGAAGCGTATATATCCCATCCGGGTAAGTCTACATACATATATATTCATGTCAGCTCTGTAAGCTTTCTACAGGGTATGCATTTAACATTTGATTTGATTTCACTCGTTTGCTCATAAATCAATTTTTCTCTTTTCGCCCTTTTCCGCATGCGGCCATCAAATAACTATTCGCAATTGACACACTGCGTCACTATTTTTTACGAAATCTGTCAACACGACGAAAATTGCGGATGAAAAAACCTCAAATAAAATGCAACCACGCCTCCTCGACGACCAACAGACAATTTTCTCAGTGGGTGACATCATTTGCTTCGATTCACCGCTAACATTGTCATCGATTTGGAGCAGCTCCAATGAGCAGGTGGTGACGATTAATAAAAACACAGGTGAGTAGTTTTGTGCAGCCAAGGTTGTACAATCAAAAAAGAGTGAATATGTATAAGGATCGGGTACTATATGGAAAGTATATAGCATAGAATAGGGTTAATTGGTTTTGAACATTTTTTATTTAACAGAAAACTAATTACAGTTTGATGAAGCGTTTAATCTATAATAACATATGTTACTGAGTCTGTTAAATCTATAATAACATATGTTACTGAGTCTGTTAAGTATACCCAAGCTGGATCTATATGAACAGCAGATTAGCTATCAGACATGCCTCCATCTCCCCTGTATTGCTCATTGCATTTTCAACAAACTTAATATTAAAGTTATTTTATGTGTAAACAAGATATTTTTAGAATGTTACTATAACATTTAGTTGTTTTAAAGGTGATATATATTGTTATAGGTCATAGAGCTCAAGCTCTTGTAAGTGAAACTCTTTTGTTAAGAAGTTAACTAAAGTCTTCAAACATAAACAGTATCTTGAGCACACGAGATCACTATATGATGTAGTTCAGGCTTATGTATTCTGCAGTTCTTCTAGTATATCTAAAGATCTGCTTAGCAAAAACCTGTCTTCAAACTATATATTATCCATTAGCTATATCTGATGTCTATGTCCTAAACATTATATTACATGTCCATCCGTGCAACCCAAACATTACCTGTTTATTCACTCTTTCTTACCTTATCAGCATATTGATTATTTTAATTTGTTTGCATTATAATTTGCAAATCCTGTTTAGTTGGGTGCTAATTCTCTATCCAAACAATTCACAGTTTTCGACAATTTTATTTCACTGCTAATTTATGCGTTGCATTTTACAAATGCAACAGCATCAGCAGTCGCAGCGCATTGTTTGATGATGGTGCCGAAAACACTACCAGTACAACCACCCAAACACCCACCCACACAGACAACCACACGAATAGTATGTTGAAGTTGCAATCCCCATAAATTGGCCTATATTTTACGTACGATTTATTGATAACCCAATTAGGCTTATTTTTTGGCTGCTTTGTAAACACACACAGAAAAAGCATAGAGCAAGAGCAAAAGTGTTTTCAACTATTTGGGCACTATAATTTCTGAATTAATTACCTATCGATATCGCTCTGAGTGCTCAATAGATTTTCCATGCTATTACGCCATTTCCAAGTGCAGCAGTTTCAGTTTTTCTTCCTTTTTTCCGTCATGTTTTCCATTTTATTTCTATTTTTTTATTTTTTCCTGTAGAGCAACAGCAAAATATTTACAATTGTTATTGTGCAGGTGTGTACGTCAGCGCGCGCGCGTGTGTGTGTGTGTGTGTGTGTGTGTGTTGGTCCCTTGAGCCTTTGAGTGGCGCGTAAAGTGTTGAACAAACATTGTCAGGCGTACAGATACAGTAAATAACGACTAAGTTCAACACTGGGGCCAGCATATTTCAAATTGTTTTATTTATTGTAGAGAGTACAGAGTACCGAGTGTGTAACCTTTAAACTTGCGCTAAAAGTTGGATCAACTTTAAAGTGGTGCCAACTATGAAAATTGACATAGCTCGAAGACTATAAGATTTAGAGACTTCAAATTTGGGATGCTGCATACGTTTAAGTATATAAAGTAGAGGCGGTTCTTATAAAGGACCTTACCTTAAACATTAGTGTCAAATGCCATACATACTATGATATAACCCATTGAGCTCGAAGAGTATTAGAGTTACAGACATGTAATTTGGTATATAGCATATTTTTAGGGTAATATTGGCATATAAAATCTTAGCTGTTCTGACTGCAATATACCTTATATATTATGTTATAACCCATTGAACTCGGGAACTATGGGAGCTAGAGACTCCAAATTTGTTATATAAAAATATGGCATGCTCTGTCATAGATTTTTCGTCATATATATATATATCATAGTATAAACCATTTAACTCAAGCACTATAAGAGCTAGCAACATCAAATTTCTTCTGTAGATGCCTGTTTACATCTACATACAGCATTCAACTTCTTTGCCAGAAGCCACACATCGCACAACAGATATGTTATTAAAACTCCTATGACATAACTGCTCAACTATATCTGTCTTTTCACAACCATCTGTACATTTTGCTCATATTGAAATCATAGTATTTGACTTGCACCTGCCTTTTTCCGATACAGTCATAAGTAGTATCGTTTATATGCTGTTACAGGCAACATGCGCTCAAAGTTGAGCAATTGCTAAAGTAAACTTCTAACGTAATTCACAACACAGCGCAGCTAAGCGTAATACATTATTCATAAAGTGCTGTCCTTCCACAAGACTCAATCTACCAAAAAAATAAAAAAAAGGGAAAAATTGTATATGAGAAAAACAATTTTTCACACTTTGCACGTCGCGAGGCGTCGCCGCTTTGGCAAAAGGATAAAGCAAATAAAGGCATGACAGCAATCGCGATTATGCAACTGTGTCTGTGTGTGTGTGTTTAGATGTGTCTGCTTGTGCGTTTGTTATTGTTAACTGCGAGCTTCTAGCTGCAGTCGAGCATAAAGATAAAGTATCTATGTATTTGCCAAATATCAATATGGCATGCGTATGTAGAAGACCGAAAATGAGTATAAAACTTGGCACAAACTCTTGTCTGTTGGAAGAACTCGAACACAAACTTGAAGTGTGTATCAAATAAGTATGTCTATCTCTATTTCTCACTCTCTCTCCCTCTCTCTCTCTCTCTCTATGCCATCGTTGCTGTTGATGGAAAATGAAAATATTATGATAAGAGCACAACACAACTCTCGGAAAGTGGAGATTGACAGTGGAAAGGAAGCAGACGCAGTTGCTCGTATCGTTTAAGCTCCTTGCCATGTTTTCGGAACTAAGCGTAAGCATCTCAGCAAATGCCAAGCTGAAGCTTTTGCCTTTGCCTTTGCGTTTGCCTTTGCCTCAAAATTCCAATTTTCTAGCTAAAACTGAGAAACTTGCCAGGCATACATATTTTGCTTGAAAGGCAGCCAAATTTGGAAAAGGCCTATTCAAAATTGAAACTCGTTAGGCCACATGCACACATATAGTTAGTTGATGCGGTTGTTGCTTAGGAACTGCAATCTGCTGTGTGTTAATTTGTGAGAGTAGTGTGTCTTTGAATACCCTGTAAGTGTGGGGGTAATGAGGTATATGGGTATGCCTGACTAAATATGTTTGCTATGATAGTAAGGGTATTAAAGACTTGAGCAAGTGTATATAGGTTATATTATAGTTGGTTAAGTGTGTGGGCGTTGGATTTTAAATCATATGATAGTTCACTAAATTGACAGGGTATTTGAAAGTTGTGTGCGTGTTTGATATTCTCTAGCTGTATCTATTGCAGCTTACTTATACTTGACTTTATTACTCTTAGTATGTGAATGTATGAATCGATGCAGGCTTTAGTTGAGTGTAGGAAGTTGATAATTTGTTCTTCCATTTTAGTTCCTATGCTTGTTACCTTGCTTTTACTACCAGTTAAAGGATTCCCTTTATGTTATTACTGTTACTGTTACTGTTGATAATTTGTAACATTCATGGTTTTGAGTACAGGGTATACAAAATTCCTTTAAGTTGAGTCGTTAAACCTGCCCGAATTTATGCCAGGGTATATTTTAATTGAATTCTAATTCTAGAGCTTCGTAGCTATAACACATTGTTCTTAAACTTACCTTCGCAGTAATTCAAACTTGTAATCAAAAACTGATATATAGCCTATATATATATATTGCCTATATTAAAAATATAAACTAGAAATTCTCAGAATATTTGAGGCATTTTTAGATTGATACGCGGTATGTCTAGGGTATGTCTTAGTCAATCATACTCCAGCAGAGCAGGCTAACTCCAAGCGTGAAATGAGATAGATAATGATTTCTTTGAGATGAATCTGAAAAATATTTAATATTTATTTTTCTAACGTTTATTATATTATTTGTATATTTAATAAAGTTTTAAATTATTTTAGATTAATATATTATTAAATATTTATATTATTAATTTAAAAAAAATTAAATTAAAATAAAATTCAGGCGGAAATTCATGTCTGAAAAAGAGAGAATAATCTAAAGATTTTGGTCTTCTTGTGAATGTCAAGGCAAACAAATGGTTGACCCCTTTGCAAATGCATATGACAGATGTCATATATAAGATATAGACAAACATACACATATATACTATATATAGTACTTGATTACTTATATTTCAATTGGCATTGTGTTCATTGTGTGACGACCGAAAGGAAATCCCCAAGCAATTTATACAGCCAATATTCCTCACAGCTGCAGATTAGTTTTAGTTGTTGCTGTTGAGTGCAAAAAGGAAAAGTGGAAAATCAAAGCTGTTTTGTGTCAGGGCAGTAAAGCAAAAAAGGAAAACGTCCCAAAACAATTAGCCTGATGTCGCCTGCAGTGCTTTAAAATTAATTTAACTATATTTAGTAATTTAAGCAAAGGAAAGCAAAAAGAATTCTCGATATATGTATTTACTGTGCCGTCTGCTCTCTGGCGTCTGCCATGTCATATTTCTGTTGTCGCACAAATTAATTAAAGCTCTGTAAAATGTTCGCACCGTTTACCGACCTGAGACGTACTCTTTCCCAGCGCCAACTGTTGGCTGGTTAGCTCTAAGTAGCCTTAGCATGACAGCTAGCTCTATTAGGACTACCAGCTCCACTCTCCAGCTCCAAGAGTATTTGAACAGTCTTTATGCTTCGCTAAGCTTTTGTTATTTACTATTCAATGCGGCACACCATTTGCATTGACATGCCGTCGCTCGCTTTTTGCCGGAAGGTGGGGCTTTACAGGTGGAAAGAAATCATTGAAGCATATTTAATGCCATCAAATATTAATATCGTTGTTTGTTTGGCAACTGCTCAGCGACGTCTTTTTCGGCGCACAGTCTCAGCGACATTGCTTGCATATTTTAGGCCTTTGCGTAGTTAATTTTTTTCTTTTTGTTGGCCAAAGGAGTGCGGCGGGTAAGTGGTTGCGGCACGAGGTAGTCTGGTAGTTCATCTTTCAAGTATTTCATGGAAATTCTCTAACCAATATTCGTGAATTTAGGCCAACAATTTCGAAGCGTTTCATCGCATCTTTATGCGAGAAGGCTGTTTGAAAAAGTTGCTAAAATATAAATGAGAAAATGGCTATGAAAACCTAAAAAGGTTCGCTTAAATGTTGAATAAATTTATATATAAATATATATATATAAATAAATTTAGATATCTGTAGGTTGATTAAACATATGTGAAAGTTGTTTTATAAGAGATGAGGTTGTCTGCGGTTGCCTTTTATAAGATGTGGTATTAGGTATAGTTAGGAATATACGAGAGTGAATGATTAAAAGGTTAATTCATAGTAAATATATTACTATATCATTTATGTATAGATCTTGAGATAAAGTCTCATACAAATTCTGAATACTGAAAGCTGCTAAACTCTTCTTAACACTCGAGATGTGCCCTCGAAGAATTAAGAACTTATTTTACCCAGATTCTGTATCGAAAAGACTCTAAACTCTTTTAAATAGTGTAGAACTAAACCTAGAAGCTATTTATCTTAGATCTCAGATGCGGAAGGATCCTAAACTTTCACTTAAAATCCTATGCCCATGTATAATTACTCCTTGTTTATCAGCAACCCATTGAGCAACCCCCGTGCCCAAAAGTCTTTAATTAAATTGTATAATTACTCTTTGATTTAAATTGTTGTCGATCAGCTGCTAAGGTTGCGAGTCTTATTTACCTTTGCAGGCATTGCACGTGTGCTGAACCATCAGCAGAAGCTGGGCGAGAAGGTCGTCGTGACTTGCGGCGACAAATCGCATCGCGGCGGCTACCTCAAATACGATCTGGAATTGCGCGAATCGGACACGGTACGTACCCCTGCTCCCATAACTCATAAGTCGACTGACGCCTTCTCTCTGTTTGTCCTTTTGCAGATTGTGTTTGCCAAATCGTTTGACATATTCAGTGGGTCAGAGTACACGGCACAGCTGGTGCTGCGCAATCACATGCAGTCGGAGAAGTACAGCAATCTGGTTAGTTATAGATATAGAAATGCCGCCTCACTCACTCCCACTCCTCTCACACTCTGCATACATGCTTGATAATTGCAGGTGGCTCACAACATATCCAAGTGCATAAATCAATTGCATAAAATCGCTGTGGACGCGTTCACCTGTCGCCTGGTGGCCAAGAACGAGCTCGGTCAAAAGTTGCTGAAGTTGTATCATGTCGAGGCCATATTCGATGTGAACAGCAGCCAGTATGCGTGCAAGCTGGTGCTGACCTCCAGTTTTACGGATCTGCTCTCCACACTGAAGACAAACAATGTGGTGCTCGAGCTGGAGGTAAGTAGGCAAGCAGAGCTCTCAGCTGCGAGCTCTGAGTGCTTCTGTACAACAAATGAATGCCATTTGGCTAAAATATTTGCTTTTGGGTTTAATTGCAGGCGGCGATGCCAAATGGCAATTTGGGTACCATGTCGCTGAAAATGGTGCCGGGCATTAAAGTGTCGCTCGAATCGCTCCAGGTGCACGACTTGAAATCCCAGGAGCTGCACATAACTGGACTGGACAAGGCGTTGCAAAAGCTGCAGGTGAGTTTAATTGCTGCTGCGAATGACTGAGAAACTGGACATATTAAAGAGGGATGACTGTGTATGATAGAATAGGGGCATGAATAGGAGTATATTAGAATATATCCCTGTATAGGTTTTCCCCTATTCCTCTACTCTACAGTATATTGCTGAGAGTATGACATGGTCATCTATAGCAGTTTATGATTATATAAACAGTTTTTGTTTATTTTCACCTATATTCCGCACAAGTCGGTGAATTTGCTAATATATGCGAAAAGTGGAACTTCTGCTTCGAGTATTTCTAGAATACTTGCAAAGTAAATGAACATATTTTAATAATACTCAAATATACTTGAGTTTGATTAGATTTCCATTATAGTTTAACACTCTTATTCCACATGTGGAAGTGAATATGGTATGGATATGTTTGGTGTAGCTGTAGAATAGTGGGATATGTGTATTTTCTGTATATTAAGAGACAGTTTTCACTTGTGTCTTTACATATTTATTGACAGTTCCAGCCAACTTCCATTTGTAGTTGTGAATTGGTGTGCTCAATAAAGGTTTCCACCCAACTTCCACTTGTAGATGTGAATTCTTCTACACAAGTGCAACGAAGCTGCGCTTTTAAATTTTCTTTTCTGCAGTTTTTCTGTTGAAATATTTATATATACATGTGTGTTCGTAGAAGCAAGTATAAATGCTTAGACTCCAACATATGCTGACCAGGATTTCCGTTTGCTTAAAGCCGCAGGAATTGCTCGCTGCACTTTTGTACCTATTTATACGCTCGCCTTGAGAAACAATCATAAGCTCTAGAGCAGCAGCAGAAGGACGCACATTTTATGTGGTAATAAAATACAGGAAATTGCTTTACAATGTACGCTACAGTTTTGAGGCAGTGGTAGTCGTGGCATAGCCACTGGCGGGCAGCTCTTAAAGTACAATATTATGTACGACAACTGTTGAGAGAGTGCGTCCGCTCGTCCAACTGAAGTAGACTGAAAAGACAGCCAGACGCTGAGACACTGGGGCCTGAGCGTATTCCATGAATTTGAAAGTTCTTATGGACTGTCCTTGGCAGTTAGTCAGTCGAGACTATTGTTGCCAATGCTGATGGTGCTGCTGCTGCTGTTGCCGCAAGTCGTTGCGGCTTCTTATGCAGGAGCAGCTGCTCCGCAATGTCAATGTCCACCCTGAGGGCTTGTTACTCCCTTCTTTTTTCTTTCTTTCTACTTCTTATTCTTTTCTCTGATGTCATTTGAAAAAATGCAAAATGACAGCATTTTGCTTGACTTCCGTTTCCGGTTAGCTTGAGCCGTATTATGCGCCAGCTTGCCACTCTGAAATATTAGCTACATTTTGAGCCACTCTAATTATGGTTAAGTGCCAACGCCCGCCCCCTCCTCATTTGCAATATGCTGCATAATTTGCATTAGCTGCAAATTTGCCAGTTTGGCCAACTCTTGGCAACTGCATTAATGTCCAACGCTGGCCCACCGACGTGCCGCTGTCTCCGCTGTACGCTGTTAAGCAAGAAGGACATGCACAGGACATGCAACACTCGATTGCTCAATTCAATTGCGCATGTACGGGTCGGCACTTGTGAGCATCGCACAAATCGCATCAATGGAACTTCAAACTGTCGAGTGTGTGAAGTGGACATGCGATACAGCTGCCCATTGTCATTGTCATTGTTATTGTCATTGTCATGGTCGTTGTTGTTGCTGTTGTTGTTTTATTGCTGCTACAACATTATAAGTAGACTCAAGGCAAGCTCTTAAATGCTTTACTTGTCCAATAGTCTTATTATATAGTATAGCGCCGACCATAATCGTTTTATAGGGTTGTGCACTTATAGACCATGCGCAATCAATAGTTAATGATAATAGTTGAATATTAGCAGTAGTATAGTTAAAGTAGTGTTGTACTGGCATTAAAGTAGTAGTTGAAAAGTAGTAGTAGAAAAGTAGTAGTTGAAAAGTAGTAGTATTAAAGTAGTAGTAGCAAAGTAGTAGTAGTAAAGTAGTAGTAGCAAAGTAGTAGTAGTAAAGTAGTAGTAGTAGTAGTATTATAGTAGCAGTAAAGTAGTAGTAGTAGTACAGTAGTAGTGGTAGTATTATAGTAGTAGTAAAGTAGTAGTAGTAGTATTATAGTAGTAGTAAAGTAGGAGTAGTAGTATTATAGTAGTAGTAAAGTAGTAGTAGTAGTATTATAGTAGTAGTAAAGTAGTAGTAGTAGTATTATAGTAGTAGTAAAGTAGTAGTAGTAGTATTATAGTAGTAGTAAAGTAGTAGTAGTAGTATTATAGTAGTAGTAAAGTAGTAGTAGTAGTATTATAGTAGTAGTAAAGTAGTAGTAGTAGTATTATAGTAGTGGTAAAGTAGTAGTAGTAGTATTATAGTAGTAGTAAAGTAGTAGTAGTAGTATTATAGTAGTAGTAAAGTAGTAGTAGTAGTATTATAGTAGTAGTAAAGTAGTAGTAGTAGTATTATAGTAGTAGTAAAGTAGTAGTAGTAGTATTATAGTAGTAGTAAAGTAGTAGTAGTATTATTATAGTAGTACTAAAGTAGTAGTAGTAGTATTATAGTAGTAGTAAAGTAGTAGTAGTATTATTATAGTAGTACTAAAGTAGTAGTAGTAGTATTATAGTAGTAGTAAAGTAGTAGTAGTACTATTCTAGTAGACAGATCCTACAAATAGTAGTATAGTAGTAGTAAAGTAGTAGTACTATTCTAGTAGACAGATCCTACAAATAGTAGTATAGTAGTAGTAAAGTAGTAGTACTATTCTAGTAGACAGATCCTACAAATAGTAGTATAGTAGTAGTAAAGTAGTAGTACTATTCTAGTAGACAGATCCTACAAATAGTAGTATAGTAGTAGTAAAGTAGTAGTACTATTCTAGTAGACAGATCCTACAAATAGTAGTATAGTAGTAGATTGTAGTCGTAGTGTAGTAGCATAGTAAGTATAGTAGTAGTAATAGTAGTACAATAGTATAATGATGCATACTCTAGTAGTATAATATAAATTAGTTGGGGGTATAGTAAATCTCTCATGATATATGTGTATAAAGTAATTATGTCATGATAGATAGTAGCATAGTGGTTTGATATGATATAATTATATGTATGTAGTAGTCTACTAGATACTTCATCTTCATTATATAGTTAAGGGCTTACCATCTTATGGTAACCCTTTATGTCGCAAGCCACTTTGATATATCTTAAACAACTTGCCCATTAAAATGCTTCAGATTGTATTTTATGCCTTTCACATTTCCGCAATTGATTTTGCTCTCATTCGCACTCATGGGCACAGCGTGGTATATATATATATATATATATATATATATATATATATATATATATATATATATATATATGAACTAAAGTCGCTGTGCATTATTTATGCATATTAAAGCATTAATTTCTTATTTTGTTGATTATCAACAATTAATCATTTAAACTTGCTGCAGACCACAACTATATATGTATATATATGAAGCCAAATTATGCTGCTGTCAATTTCAGTGCACTCGGCAAATTTTTATTAAAATTCACATTACATGCAGCGCAGATATCCTGACAGTATATATATATAGTCTATATATATTTGCATATTAATGGGCATATAGCTTACATCTGTACACAGTTTACATGTGCGACCTTTTAAAAGCGCATTGGTCTGCATAATTTTCAATTAATTATTAAATATTCTTCATGTATTATCAATGGGCTAATAAGAAGTGTTGTTGCTGCTGCAGTAAGTGTAGTTGCTGCTGCAACTGCAACTGCAACTGCTGCTGCTGCTGCTGCTGCTGCTGATATGCTTGCACTTCCGTTTATTAACAATGTTCACATTTATATATATATTTTTTAAACTATTTATTATTACATTTTAATATTATTATTGATATATGCATTTTGAAATACCCAGTAGATATATGTTTGTAGCTAAAGGGTGGCTTGTGACTCAAGTAAGCTATAGGTATGATATGTCTGTGCATCATGGTGTCAATAGCCATGTTTTGATCTGTTGATTAATTTCTCTATAAGCCCACATATGTTTCTGCTGATCCATGATAACAATTTCTGATCCATTTTATTTATTTTATATTATATTTTTTATTTTATTTATATTTTTTTTATTTTTTATTTATTTATATTTTTTATTAATATTTTATTTTATTTTTTTTTTATGAAATGTCTGAGATTTTTGGTATACGTTCCCCATGAGCAATGTGGAAATCTATAGGTTCCATAAATGTAGAGTTTTATTCAGTATTTATTCATATTTTTACCTTCAACATAAGTTTCTTAGTGTGCACTTACTTCTATAGACAACTGTGAGAGAGATTTTGCTGTCAGCTAAAAGCCACATAAATGGCTTTCGTCTCGCTGCAGTTGGAATCGCTTATAAGTTCAACCAACACCCAGACAGCTTACAGTCCGTTCAAGCAGTATCTGCCAGTCGCGCCAACTCTTTGCTCTCCTTCTGGCCTTACAGAAATAAGCACTCGCAGTAAGCTCATTGAATGCTCGACTGTGCTTAAAAACTGCTTACAGGCTAAGTTCCAGTCGAGCACACCTATTGAACAGCTCTTTGATAATACAGAAAAATATATATACAGTATTATAGATGTGTGCGTATACTTTCATGTGCGCATAAGTATTTGCACGGATGTGTCAGCAGTTGGTCGCCGTGCGGCATCCGTTGCAGTAATAACTTTGTTTTTCATTTAAACGCATTAATTTTGCAAATATGAAAAAACAGAATGCCTTACGAGAATTTTTGTAGGGTTGGCATGTGCGACTGTAATGTTAAGAAAATTAATTGATCGACTAGACATACCTCTTAAAATTGCAGTTACTTTTTATATATTATATAATTTTTTTTGCAATTTTTTTCTGCTGCGCATCTCGTCGGCTGATACTTCTGGAGTCTTGCCACATTTTTTGATTGCTTTAATTGTTTTCTTATATGATTATTAATTTTGTTGTTGTTGTTGTTGTTGCTGTTGAATTCACACATTCTGCAATGTGCGTCAATTGCTTTCATTCGAGTCAATTTATTTATGCAAGTTAGGTGCAAGGATGGGGTATGGGACGTGCAGATAAGATATAGATATAGATTGAGAGAGATATATATACAGACTGACATAGGAGATACGGGGTAGGGGATAGGGTATAGGGGGATAGGGTATAGGGTATAGGGGGATAGGGTATAGGGTATAGGGGATAGGGGATAGGGGATAGAGGATAAAGGATAGAGGATAAAGGATAGAGGATAGAGGATAGATGATAGATGATAGAGGATAGAGGATAGGGGATAGGGGATAGAGGATATAGGAGACAGAAGAGAGCAAACAGGATAAAGGAAAGAGCTGAGAGCATTTAGGATAGGATAGTGGAGGTGGATAGTGGACACTGTATAGAGGATTGAGGCTGAAGGATAGCTTTATCCGCTAGGCTTATAGCGGATAGTGAATAGCGCATAGAGAACAGATGATAGAGATAGAGTTAAAGATACATATACAAATGCCGATATAAAGATCTGATGATGGAATATCATTTTAAACTTAAGTCTAGCTTAAAGGCTTTTCCCGCGATGCTTTGCGTAGGTTTTTCTTTCCATTGCAAATACTAAATAGATTGCGCTTCATCTGCTTTGCGCAAATCTCGTAATATTCTCTTGTAATTTTTAATATTATCAGTTCAGCTGCTTTTCTTAAACCGCTTCGCGCTGTTAAGCTTATTTCAACGGGCGGGAGTAGGAATTGGTGGGTATTTGCTGTTGCTTTGCTGTCTAGTCGAAGAATTTATTATAAATTAAAGTTTTTTTCGTAATATTTCAAACTATAAAACTATATAACTGTAGTTTTTCTGAACTTGCCAAAAACTTGTTGCTAATGAAAGTCAACTTTAATCATGAACTTTTTGCTGCTAAACTCAAACTTCTTTCACTTTCTGGATTGATTTGATGGCAATTTAACTTTAATACTTGGATTGTCTAATGAAATGGGTTTACTTAAATAGGTTTGGCTGCTTAACATAGTTTAACCAAGAAAGCAACTTAAAATAGAGCTTCTATATAAGCCTTTGGTTCATAAGCGAGATTGCATCTTAGCTCTAATTCTTTTTTCTTTAGGCTTATAAATTTTGAAATCCAATTAGCAATCGCCATAAGCTAGCTAATCTATTAGCCAGTAGTTATATTGTCTCTCTCTCTCTATAGAAATATATATATTTATTCCATAGTTCATAGCTATATTTTGCTGCTGCTGCTGCTGCTGCAGGTTGTTTCATTTGATCAAGAGCAGCAAAAGAATAAAAGCTTTTTGGGTGACAATTTGAGAAAATTGCAATATCAAATCAAAAATGTTCTACAACAGGCGGCACAAGGATCAAAAACATATTTGACAAACACTTGAAAATACGCACAGCAGCTGGACAATGTGTGCGTGTGGGAGAAAGAGATAGAGAGAGAGGGGGAGGGGGAGGGAGGGAGATGGAGATAGAGAGTGTGTGTGTGTGTCTGTCTACACTGCTATTGTCACAGAAATGCATTTGGTTTATACATTTTAATTAAATGAATTTGCAGCACGTGGAGAAATTGTCACACACTCAAGCACACACACTATCTCTCTCTCTTTCTCTCTCTCTCATTGGAAATTCAAAAATTGTATTCGTTTTGTGTTTTTGAGGAAATTGCAAATGTTGCCCAGTCGTTTTGCTGTTTTCTCGTTTGTCGTTTCTCGTTTGCCACGCCCACTTTGTAGCTTACCTCAACCTCCCATCCAGCCTTTAACTATATCCTATCAACAGCAGTTGCTCTGCTGCTGCTAATGAGTCTTCCTCCAATAAATATCGTAAATCATTTATGTTCTTAGGCGATTTTCAACTTGCATTTAATTAAATTTCTTATTCTTTGCTTTCCTCTTGCATTTTCAGGTCAAGCCCTCGGACTCGAAATACTTTACCATCGAGCTGATTGAGCAGGCGCATGGCATTAGCAAATATCGTGTGCGTTTCTTTCAAGATTTTCCACTCGATGCCCATTTCTATGTGCTGATTCACTCCCCGGAAACGAATCAGAGCGTTGAGGTGAGTTTTTCGTTACAAAAGGTTTGCCAACGAGCAAAATCTGTCAGTCAACTAGCTAAAAAGTTGATAAATTGTTGAAAAAAAGTGTCCGAAATCGAATTTAATTTATTGCCCGAATTTGAGCGCTTCCACACGAATAATTGGACTCGAGTCCTTTTTCTCATGGACTGAAAACATTTTGTGTGTTATAAGTGGACATGTGATGTTTTAGTATTTAAGGCGGGCAGGAATACGATATGCAGATACCCCTTAAAGTTGGTTAAAAGTTGTTTAGTTTGTACATTCGCTTGGGTGTCTATCAGGTAGATAATGTTTGTCTTAAATTCGAACAGTAATGTATTGAAAACTCGAAAGTTTGCCTTAATCAATTATATCTATGTCCATGCACACTATTTGCTTAATTTCTTAGAGGAACCACAAGAAATTTGTAATATTCATAGTTCAAGTTAGCTGAAGTTATCGATAAGTTTGTATTATTGCTGCTGTATTAGGTATAACTAGTCGGGCATACCTGCACCAGGGTATATCACACAGCTGATACCATACTAAACATACTATATAGAGTATATAATAATGTATACTAATACAGGGTATAACTAAGCATCTCTATATTACATACTATAGACCATATTGGGTATATTATAAAGGGGTATATCATACAGGGTAATACAACATAGACTATATCATACAAGCTATACCATACAGGGTATTCAATCAAGACTCTATCACTCTGGCCATGCATATACCACACAATCATACAGAGTATTCCACGCAGAGTATGCCACACAAGCACTGCCATACTCCACACACTCCACTTCAATTTGCGTTAGAAATTTGTTTTGCTTCGCTTTGTCTGCCCCCACAAAGGGTATGCTGCTTGTGTCATGTAGGATAACATTAAAGGTGAATAGACTTTTTGTTTAGTATAACTCGAAAAGTTTAAGACTTACAGACCTTAAATTTGAAGTCAAGTCCCTTTTTGGCACACAGAACTTAAAAAAATATATTTTTAGGACTATTCACTTTGACATACCCCAAGTCTATGAGTCTATTGAGACTTGAGACTAATAGACTTAGAATTTGCATAGCAAATTTATTAATATTTTTAATTTTATGGTCATAAAAATTTTTTAAAGTCATTATGAAGATAAGATAAGTAAAGATAAGAGATCTAGGTTCAAAAATGCCTATTTGTATGAAAATTTTATTGTTTCTCAATGGTTCTTGCTAAGTCCACAAGAACTGTCTACCCTATGCAGCTAACAAATCTACAAAGCTTCATCACTATAAAGAACTTATCGAACTCTATCTACCAAAAAGATCAAATGGAATCATATAAAGCCATTTTTATTTATATCATTATATATCATTATCATTATCATTATATAAAGCCATTATGACTCGCCTCTCTATGCTTTAGCAGAGTATTTGCGCTTCGGTGTCGCAGCCATTTGCCTTTCCTTATTGTTGTTATTCAGTTGCGTCACGTTATTTTGTAATATTTCACTAAAAACATTTCAAATGCAACATTTTGTGTACATATTCCGCTACGTTTTCAATTTCGCCACAAAATTTTGTTTATTTTTGCTGCAGCAATAGTAATAGAAGGAGGAGCTGCAGCAGCGGCAGAGGCAACAGCAGCAGCAGCAGTAAGCGCAAATGTAAATACGCTGGCATTGGCATTTTTCATTGGTTACCTGATGCCATTAGATAGTGCAAACAGACTGATAGCAAATGCCCCGAAAAAGTACGACGAGGTGGCGCCTTCCACGGCGCGGAGCTGCGCGTATCAATTTGTTGCTAAAGTTTTTCCCACCATTTCCTGTGGCGCCTCTCCGCGCACCAATTGAGCTTCCTGTGCACGTGGCCCAACGTTGTGGCCAGTTGTTGTTGCATTTGAGGCAGCCAAAAGGCCAGCAAGTAGACAACAACTACGGCAACAACAAAGAATAAACCGGAATTGCATAAATAAGTTTCGTTTATGTACAGCCGGGCGAATGGTCAACAGCGAAATGGCGTATATCTCAGCTGAGGCAGCTCCATTCCATGTCCATGTTACCCTTCACAAATTGCATAAATTTTCTGGGTAGGCAGAGCTTCGCACAAAAAGCGAGAGCGGAAGAGCGGGAAAGTGTGCGAGAGAGGAATACCCCTATTCCCCAATGCCCAATGGGTTCATCTATAAACGCTATCTCGCATACAGAGCTGCACATAAACAAAGGAAAATGTCGTTAAGTATGCCTCAACTATCCCTACCCGCAGCCCCAGCCCCAGTTTACCCCATCTTGTGGCCATTGTGTCTGTGTCATCTGTGGTTATGTGTTCATCCAATGGACACACACACATCATGTCTATAAATTCACTACCATAAGTCGATCGCTTGTTCGCCGTCTCGCTGCCGTTGCACGCTCATTTATTAGCCCCCTCGGTAAAGCCGCCATCACGAGACTCTCTGGTCAGCTTTCAGCCTTCGGCTTTCAACTTTTGGCTAGCTGCGAACGCTTAAAACGTTGAATTGCTCAACGCAATTGCGCAAATCTTATGAAATGTTGTCTTAATTCCAGCTATTTTTCAATCGGGATAAGTTTGGGAGCACCTAAGAGAGGTTAGCTGGTAGTTAAGTGGTTTGAAAAGGAGTTAAAGGCATTTTTGAAGATATGATATAGAATTTAATAAATGACTAAAAGGCAAGCAACACTGACTCAAATAATAATGCAAATACTTAGTTTATTTATAGTAATTCTAAGACTGATTTTTATGACTTTTAAAATTGTTGAATGCCAGTTAAGGCAATATCTAAAGCTTTATAATCTATAATAAGCATAGAACAATAGAGAACATTTATTTTGTTGATGAAAAACATAATTTTTTAAATTTATTAATTTAAAAAAAAATTATTTATTTAATATTTTTATTTACTAATTAATTAAAATTTTTACAATTTTTTTTGTAATTTTATTAAATTTTTTAAAATTTATTATTTTTAAATATTTTATTTTATAATTTTTTTTTTTTTTTTGTAATTTAATGGAATTCAATTTTCTTTATTTATTTAATGGTTTTATAAAATAGTTTTTCTTAACTTCTTTTTCAATTAAAAATTTTGTTTCCCAAAAAAAATTTGTTTTAAAATTATTATTTTCTTAAAATTATTTTTTATAAATTTTTTTATTATTTATCATACAAATTTGTGAACAATTTGTTTTCCCTTCAATAATCGCTATGCCAAAAACGTTATAAACTGTTTCCAAGTTTCCATTAAACTCTGAAGATTACATTTTCAAGTAAAATTTCCTCTGAAGTATATGAATGCGCCAAGCTTTTGCTGCATAACTAAAGCTTGAAAGAAGGATATGCATTATCTTCCTAGTTTGCCTTATGTCCTTGCATTAGGTCAAGTATTATGCAGCCCTTCACTTTTATTGACCTTAACTACTCTCTACAACTGGCATTCTACAGCAACTACTGCCGGATCAACTTCTGCTGGTAATAAAAAGCCTTCAGCACTAAATGCTAAAACAGTTGGCAGTCGAACGCCCACTTTTTTCTTCTCATCATCTCTGTTATTTATTTGGAAATTGTGGTGCTTGGCCCCAAGGGCTCAGCTTGCTACGCACAGAAAATATATTGCAAATGATAAGTGCATTCCATGAATGTCAATTGAAAGGCCAGTTGCAGTTGCGGTTGCAACAGTTGCAGCTGTTCAGCTGGCAAAAAGTTGCTGCAATTGCTTATAATTGATTTCAATGCGTTTTGTTTATGGTATTTTATCTCCCCTTTTTTTGTGGCTTTCACTTTGGTCACTAATTCTGTCTCTTTCCCCCCCTCTCTCTCTCTGTCTCTTCACATTTTATTTATAAATTTTGTGTGCGTGCGTCCGCAAGGACTTCAAACAAACTAAAAAGTTGCAAATCCCATTTGCTGCAGTAAAAGTTTTCGTTTTTTGCCTTTCTTTGGATTCTTTCTCTGTCTGCATTTCGTTAACCCTTGTGTTTGCTTATTGTCATTGCAGGTGCCCATTTTGGGCGACACCAGCGTGGGCGAGAAGTGCGACGGACGCCCGGGCGGGCCACTGATTCAGCATCTTATCGAGAATCTGGGCTTCATTATGACAACGAGCACCATTGTCATCATATCGATCTGGAGTAAGTATATGCCCGTTAGCAGCAATGCCTAAGTAAATTCATATATTAATATATTCAATTGTTGCATAAATCATGCAAGCTGAACCAAGAGGGCGAGTTGGTTCGGCCGGCGGCTCATAAATCATAAGAGCTGCTGGGAGGCTGGGAGGCGGGCCCAAGACTCGTCTCTGGGTGTCGTTGTTTGCAGTTAATCGCAAATTCCATGAATCTTTAATCAAGCTGAACAGCGCGCTGCGTACCTGGTTTCCTTATTTTTTTTTAATATACCCGTTCAGCCAGTGCAAAGAGGGTATATGGGTTTTGTGGATGGAAAGGAATTAGTTGATGTTGACGCTGGAGAGCTTGAAATTTGGGATATACAAGTATATACTCATGCTTGGATCTAGATTTAGCAAAACTTACGAAAACAAACGCTAGAGGGCGTCACATATAGATATCTTGAACTGTATTAGAGCTACAGCTGACCCACTCCACAGATATCTCTATGAATCAAATGGACGTCAGGACATATAGTTTGTCTGTGGGCGAGTATTAGGCAGTTGGGAAGGCACACACTCTCAACCTTGTCACTACTTATAGTTGTCATTGCTCTTGTTGTTGCTTCTTGCTTTACCTGCAGCACGCAGCTTAAGTCCAGGCAGCCTTGGCGCCGCTATCCTTTGACGCAGTCCTTTTTAGTGACGCTTCATGGGAGCAGCGTTTTGGGACAACGCTTCGTTAAACTTTGCCATTTTTGCTTGCATTTTTACACGCAGCTGTGCAGACCGAATGAACTCCAGCTGTGCATGGGCGGAGGCGGAGGTACAGGCGTGGCCAAGTTCTGTCCGTAAAAGTTTTGGTTTTTCGGGGGGCGGGCGGTATGGGCTGAGCTGAGTCGCCGTGTTTGCCATTTTTCAATGTTGTCTATTCGGTTTTGCCACGGACGCTCGGGTGTTATCGCAACGAAAACACTTTACACCCAATAAAAAACGAGCCAAAAACGGGGGAGAAAGAGAGCAAAGAGGAAAACAAAAGTGAAGCTAAGGTAACTGTAGCTAACAAAACTTAACCAGGGTTTACCTTGTACGCTTGCCAACCGCAAAGCTGATAACCAGCAACTTTTCCCACTCACCCAGAGACTCTGCGTAGACGCAAGAGGCAACAGAAAAAAGTATCAACAACAGCTACTTGCAACTTGCAACAAGCAACTTGATTAATTGCAAGCTACATATATGCTCCTATATACTGTGTATATATAAAAATATATACATAAATATATGCTTGACTACATACATATATTTATTGCCTGCAGCATATTTTTTTGTAATACCCTTAACTCATTATAAACGGCATTTCGGGGTAGTACGCTCTTGTTAACTCGTTTGTAGCATTCAAGAGAGCAAGAGAGTTTATAGATGGGACTGGATACAGTTTTGTTAAACTGTACGTTCTTAAGAATGTTGCAATCTCCTAAACTATTAAGACTAGAGACTTGAAATCGATCTAAATAACGATGTTTTCATTTGCGATGACTACTTTAGCAGCAGTTAAAGTTATCGATAACAGAGAGTTGTTGACATACACTATTAGATTTGCCATTTGATTCGTTTCTGTTCATATGACTGCATTAATCTCGTCAACTGCTAAAAGCTGAAGTCGTGAAACTGAAAATAAACATAGATCAGTGAAGTGTGATTCCATTTTCGATAACTTAAGGTCATCGATAACATGCAGCTCTATTCAATTTGCCATAAATCGTCTGTTTCTCTGTCTGTCGTCTGTCTTTAACAAATTTGTAAATTTCTAACCTATTTCTGAGTACAAAAAGCCAAAAAATACCTATGAGGCAATTTTAGGGTATTTGGCAGTCGTATACTCCCGACTAGAGAACTTGCTTGCTTATTAGAAATATAGAAAATATCTTCATGCATAGCCTTAAGTTAATATCATTCAATCAGCACTCCTACGCACGCTTCAGGGTGTTCACCAGTCGGATACTCTCGACTAGAGCGCCTACTTGCCTTAGGCTATCATCACATCAATCCACAGCTCACCTACGCACATTATTAGAGTATCTTCTAGTCGGCCGCTGTTCGACTAGCTCATTCTACTTGTTTTAGTTTTTATTTCTAAGTATCCTTTTCGCTGTGCTCTTTATCTTTGCAGTATACATATCCTTCTTCCAGACGCAGGGCGTCACGCAAGTCAACTCTGAGGGTAAGTTTAATTAATAATTTTGAGTGCAGCATCAGCAGCAGCAGCCGTAGAGGCAGCAGCAGCAGCATCAGCCCTCTAGGCAGTGGCCCAACTTTTGCTACACTTCTCTCTATTAGTTTTAAGTTTTTAGTCATTTCGTGCATGAATACCAAAAAGTTTTTGTGGGTAGCGATAACAGGCCGCAGTCTTCTCTCCACTATCATCATCATCATCAGTTTTCGCTGCAGAGAGCCACATACAAAAATTTCTTATTTATGACTTAAACTTTGATTTTTCAGCTGGCTGTTTTTTTCTTTCGTCTCCTCTTCTCTCATTTGCTGCTTCTGCTTTCATTTCCAAGTTATTTTCTTTCTCTGGTCGTCTATCGGCTTTAGTTTTTTGCTGCTGCTGCTGGGCTGGGCTCGGCTGGGCGTGATGTGATTGCAAATTGTATTCACTTGGGAGAGCGTGTGGCTATAAATACTTGACGTTCGTTATCGATACTCGATACACTCGACTGCTGTGAACTAAAACTCTACCGTTTGACCCCATTTCGAATGAAAGCCAGCATGCTAATCAAGCCTATTGGCTGGCATAAATTACAGCCTGCATGCGTTTGCAAATCAATTGGCTTTCAAATGCAATCGCAATCACAATCCAGGCAATATGGCACAAATCTGACTTCAAAGTGTCGTCAATTGCAATAGAACGTATTGGCAGCTGCTCTGAATCGCATTAGTGAATCTAACAGGCAGTTTAACATGCAGTTTTAAATTTGCTAGCAGGTTTTAAATGTTCATTTATTTGATTTTAGATATAGTCTAGCTTTAAGCTTATGCCAATTGGATTCAACTGCATTTCTAGTTGCCATTGACTGCACGTCTTTTTTGACATGGACTTTAACATGCAGTTTACGAATTGCTAGCAGCTTTTGAGTGTTGATAGCGTATGTTATGTTATGTTGCTTTAATGTCAGTTGCATGAAAATATATTTGCTATGTTGAGTGCCTCTAACATGAACTTTAACATGCGCTTTATAATTTACAACCACCTTCTAATACATTAGATTTACAACCTTTATCTGTATCTGTCCTGATCTAAACTAACTCTTCTTAATAACATTTACTTTAAGAATTACTTTAATAATTACTATACTTTGACTTTAAAATGTATTTTAACATGCACTTTAAGCGCTGCCTGTTGTAAATTTAGAAATTTTTTTTTTGACTTTTAAAGCTTTGTTGTTTATTCAGTGTGATAAGCGCGCAGTTCTTTAGCATTTTATCAGCATTGGGCCACAACTTGGCAGCAGTCAAATTACCTTAATTACAAAATTAGTCTAATTACTTAAGATTTGTGGCGCACACCCTGGCCCTGGCCCTGGCCACGCCTCTAATGAGCACTTGGCGAGCTCAGCAAGTTGCCCAACGTCCAGCACTCAGTTGCTCTCCCTCTTCTGCCCCTCTCTGTTCTGCTTTATTTGCACGTTTCTTTCGCGGCCATCCGCACGTAATTTTTACACTAATTTTAATAGCTAAATTATTTGTTGTGTGTGTGTTTAGTGTTGCCAAAAATGCTGCCTGCTTTTTGTTGGCCTTCATGCCCATTTTTCATGCCCCAAGAACGCTTTACTAATTACCGACAGCAGAGTCTTGCCAGTGTTTAAAGGCAGCCCGCTTAGCCTCAAGTGGAAATTTAGTCAGAGCATTTAAGTTGTAGATATTGGTATATATATTAGCTATATATATATAGTAGTCTATTTAGTATTTATTTATTATATTACCAAATATGTTTAATATATTTTCCATGTCTTCTATCTTGTATTTTCTCTTCCTTTATCACATATTTGATATACCTTCCACTATCTCGCTTTTTATAAATTTTCTATATTTCCACTTGGTATATCTGCTACTATATCTTCCAGCTTGTAGTTCCTCTATCTCTCTTACATATTTCCGATTTTCCATATCTTTCATCTCAGTCACTCTAAAACATCTCTGCCTTGATTAATTCTTCACATTTTCTTGTTCTTCTCGCAGCTTTTGCACAAAAGTCTAGGGATAATATGGAATCGCCCATCTTTCCCAGCCAGAATTCATCACGGAATAATTCCTTTGGTCAGTCTCCGCTCGATTTCCATCGTTTTCGAATTCGCTAATTTATTTTGCAATTATATTTACAGACCGTTCGTATATGCAGCGTTCGCCCTCTAGGGATGACTCCTATATCTATGGTGTTCCTCAGTTGAATACACCGAATCGAGCAGAAGTTCTGCGTCGCTTTAAGTAGTTTCTAGACTGACTAAAAGGAAAACAAATCTAGCTGCTAAGTTAGAATGAACATAAACTCAGGTTAAATATATAATTTATGTGTAATGCAAGCAAAGTTGAGAGTTTTGATACCCCTATGTTTAATAAAAATAACTGGACTAAACTAACTGTCAGTTGAAATCTACAGTAATATTTGTTTAAATTTTTTATGTGATTTATTAGGATAAAACTCTTTGAGTTTATGAATAAATTTACTTGAGCTTAACTTTCCTTTCTTATTTTTATTAGAATTGAAAAAAAAAAAATTTTATATTTAACATTTCGCATTTAGCATTAGTTCTAAATGTAAATAATATTAATTATGAAGGAAAAATAAAAGTGGGAAAAGTCGTAGATTTAATTATTTTTAGTAGTTATATTACCCATTGAACAGCAGCTAGTTTTTTTAGTAATAAAACAACTTATTTATTAAAGCTGATGTTAAATATTTAGACAGTAGTTAACTAACTTTTGTAATAAAACATTTCAATAAAAATTAATTAAGTTGGATGGAGAATTAAGGTGTTAACTAAGGTGTATAATATAATTTAATATATTTATTTTAATATTACAATTTAACAGCTGGTTAAATTTTAATAAATATTAAAAACAATAAAATAATGTGTGTGTTTTTATTTGTTAACTATGTGTGTCTATATAGTTTAGTATGTGCTGAACAAACTAACAAAATTAATGTTGTTCACTCATGGCTAGCTGCTAAAATGCTGATTTAACAGCGGGATAAGTGAAATAATATATTTTATTTTATTTAAAGGTGGAATTTAGCATATATTATTTTATTTTATATTTTATTACCCTCAAATATCATCTAGAGTTCTCCCACTGTCTGAATTCCGGCTTCTAACATGTAATTGATATGAAAGTAAGCCAAGATCAGCTCGTTATCTACCCCAAACACGGTAGCACTTTATGGTCTATAGTAATATAACTGTAAACATTTGCATTATATTATATTTCATTTATTTATTTATATTTTAACAGCAGGTTAGACCAAATAAAGCTAAAGATATAATTTTACCTGTCAACTGCCTAGACGGTGTCTTAGCATTTCGATCAATTTCATTCTAGCACAGCTCGTCTACAAATTCGTGTCACGTGCACATCTCTAGCTGGCCATGATGCCAATTGCCTACTTGATAGCAAGGATAAACTAGGATATATGAAAACACTTGGGTTTGTCTTTATTCTACCACTTTAATTCGTGTCACGCGCCCATCTCTGGCAGCTCAGAGCTTCGAAAGCTGCTCGAAGACAACTCTTTAGCATTTCGGTGCTTAAATTGATGTTTGTCGTGCTGTTATTCGTGTCACGCGCACATCTCTAGCCGCCCCAACCCAGCAGATAATTTTTGCTGTCAAGTTTTCTGTGTCCACGATGGATTCCGCTTTAGCTGAACTCCTCAGCGCACGTGCAAAGCCACTTCAATTACTTTAGCTGATTCTCTTTTGCTGTAGCTGTGTGTGTGTGTGTGGGTGAGAGGGTCTATGCCTGTGTGTGTGTGTGTGTCTGAGCGCTGGCAAAGTGTTAAGTGCTAGCTGAAGTAGTCGAGTCGAGTGCTCAGTTTTAAGCGCTTTTTAGAGCTGAGCTGGGCTGAGCCGAAGCTGCAGCTGCAGCTGAAATGTATGCTACGATTTTTGTTATATATGCATTTCTAATTAGAAAAGCATCAAGTCAAGTATGCCATTAATTTTACATTTGCGCATTTCAAGTGCGTCAGCCAGACCCCAGCGCTGCAAATGGGCAAGCCACTTGGGCGCCCACTTGAGGCGTGCGCCCGACTTTCCATTGATAACTCGCTTCTGTTGTTGCTTTTTTATGTTATTAATTAGTTTTATTCCTCTTCCACTTCCTGCCTCTTCTTCTGCTGTTTTTTGGCTGCCAATTGGGTCAGCAATTAAATTTAGTTAAGCCTCTCGCTGCAGTCGATACCTTTCGCCTCGCATACAGTATTGAGTGCCCCGATTGGCTTGATTTATGTAAAGTTTATGCCAGAGCTCGAATTGGCTTTAACAAGGCGGCACAGGCGCGTATGTATGTGTGCGTGTGTGTGTGTGTGCGTTCAGCTGCTGCTGTGGCTTTGGCTGCTTCATCATTTTAACGCAATTTCCTTGGCACTGAAATGGAAATTTTCATTTCGGTTTGACCTCTCGCTGCTGCTGCTGCTGCCGCTGCTTACCTCCTTTTCATATACAGCAATAAGTATATTTATTTTGATACTTGCCCAGGAAGTGGGAGACGAGCATATTGGTTTTCAACTGTCTGTTTATTTATATGGCGAAGCTTTGCTATTTTTAGCCTTGCCTTAGGAATTTTTCACATTTTTTGCATACGCCCAGTGGGTGGCGTGGGAAATGTGGCAAGCTGGAGGCGTGATATTTGGTGAGAGTGTTTAAAAATAATCCAAAGTGTAGACTCAGTTCACTGTGGCTCGATAAGACTACCTACTGCCTAGACTAGAGGGGTAAAGACTAGAGGGTAATGAGTCCAATGGCAAACTGACTCACGGACAAAGGACTCTGCTCAGCGTCTGATGGCTTGCCTAGCTCTCCTAAAGAGTCCAGAGAGACTAATCCATTGCATAAGCGTCTGGTGTGTTTGAGAGCCATTGTATGGAAGAAGAAGTGAAGTAGAATCTTCGTTGTAAAGACTCATCTCTGCCTGATGGTGAGCTGGCAGAGATTTTTGTTTGCAAACTTGTATATAAGCAGATGTAGTGGGAAAAGCTTCTAAAGCCCTCACAGTTAGAGAGTTAGGCTCAGTGAAAGAGTATCTTCTACAGTTTTAGAGCTGGGAAGTAGAAGATACTAAGCGGCTCTATAGATCGACCAAAAATTACAGATATATATATAATATATTATATTAATATCTATATATACATATATATATTAAAAGTCTTCTCAGTATTTAAATGCTGTATAGATCGGTCACAAATTTCATATGTATATAGATACTCTCCTCTCAATATTGATCTATTGTTGATCCACGCTATAGGTCGACCTCACTTTGGTAACCTGGCATATCATAGGAAACCAGAGTCTTCACAGTCCTAGAGTCTTCATAGTCCTGGTCTCAAAGACTTTTACACTTGACTTGCCTCTACTGCCTCTTACCTCTCCTTGACACATATTAAAAACTTTCTATATTCATTGAACGAGTATTAGGCAGTCAGTCAAGCCCTCCGCTTAAAGGCTGCCCACTTGTGTTTCTCTGCTCGACTTTTTTCTTCGTGCTTCATAAATTATAAATAACTTAATCGTGTCCGAGCGTATTGAACTGTGCGCCAAAAAGGAGCAGGCGCAGGCAAAAAAAAGGAAAAGGGCTCAAGGATCGGCGTCGTTTTGTTCAATTTGAAGCGGCTTAACGGCTGACAAATGCACAGGCATCATTCAAACTAGGCTCCGTGTGTGCGTGTGTGTGTATTGACTGATTAAGATGCTGCGACTTGACTTCATTCATGTGTTAACATTATATGACGCCCTAAGTGTGTTTGTGTGTGTGTGTGTGTGGGCCATGCTTGATTTGCTCAATTCCGGTTCATTGAATTCCGGCTGCCGCGTTTGCCACTGTCCGAATGTGTTGAGATGCGATATTCTAATCGGATTTGTGTGTTTGTACAATGTATGAATTATGCCCCATATATCTGCTGCAGCTGGGCACATATAAATTATGAAAACAACAATTAAGCTGCACAAAAATAATCATGTTTAATCAGCGTTTGGCTGCGCCGCCCATGCATAAGCCCGAGCGCCGAGCCGACTGCATATTATAATAAATATTCATTGAGCAATTTACGTGTATCAAATTTTATAATTATTTTAGCACGTAAATAAATAATAATTTAGTAATTTTGCAAACATTTCGTATGCATTTCGATGGAATTTCGTTTGTGATTAAAGATTTGCAGAGGGGAAACAGTTGGAAGGGAGAGAAGAACTTGGGTTGAGAACTTGAAATATTTGTATACCATATACCTTATAACATATGCCATATGGCATATACCATATATCCCATAGCATATACCATTTAACATATACCATATACCATATACCATATACCATATACCATATACCATATACCATTACCATATACCATATACCATATACCATATACCATATACCATATTCCATATACCATATACCATATACTATATACTATATACCATATACCATATACCATATACCATATACCATATACCATATACCATTACCATATACCATATACCATATACCATATACCATATACCATATACCATATACCATATATACCATATATACCATATACCATATACAAAATACCGTATACCATATACCATATACCATATGCCATATACCATCTAAGAGATCAGTCAGACACTTCCCTTGTCACAACTCTCTCACCACTTTAACTTTAGACTATTCCCTCAATATATGCCTATATTTTCAAGATTTTCTTCTGCACCTTTCCAGCCACTGTGGCTCAACATTTTGCTAGCCTCGCTTAAATATCAAGTATACGCCGCAGCGCAAGAGCTGATAACAAATCAGCTTTGATGTGAATTCCATTTTGCTTATTAATTTCAAAGTGAATGATATTTTTTTGCTCCTGCATCAGGTGGTGCAGAGTGGCACAGAGTGGTTCAGAGTGGTGCTGCTGGCTTTCTAATTAAAATAAGCAGCAAAGATAAAGACATCAATTATTACAGCGCGAAGTTTTTTCTGCCATTTTTTGCTAAGCAGCCGACAAAATTTCGCGCGCTGATGCAGCAAATTCTAATTAATTTGAGAGCAGAGAGAGAGGGAGAGAGAGAGAGGGAGAGGGATATACTCTATGTCTGCGTTACGACTACATTCTGCAACTAAAAATGTTTACATTGTCTGCAGCTAATTGAAATTCAAATTATTTTCATGGCGCTTGATATGTAATTAAGATAACGCAGGCGTGGGCGATTCATCAAAAAAGAGAAGAAAAATATCCGGGATGATATATAGCAATTTACACGCGTACACTTAATATACTAAAAGCTAATTTTGATATTTATTACGTATACTTAATATGGTTTCTTTGCCTTAGCTTACACAATCTAGGAAATACAACAACTTGAAAGATATGAAAATAACTCCCGATATCTCGCTGCGATATCTTTCAATAGGATCACATGAATTGGTGCCGCGCCAGACGACTCTGTCGCTGTCGCCCATGCTGTCTAGGGGTTATAATAGAACGTAATTAAGCTATGGCTAATTGCCTAATTGAATTACTCAGTCAAACGTTCGATTTGTATGGTCGCATGTTTGATGTTGTACTTGCTGCCGCAGGCGAGCCGCGTGGCCAGCTCCAGCACAACATTCGAGTCGCAGAGCATATCTGAAGGTAGATAAGATATATATAAGTCAGATATGGATTAGTTGAGGCATGGGGCTTACCCACTACCAGATGAGCCATCAGCACATTGTAGTCGCTCGTGTGCTGCCAGACGTTCACATGATGCACCGATCTGTCGCAAGACACAAATTATGATTAATAATTCAGGCGGTAGTTCGTTGACCTCGCCACTCACTTGACACCCTCGATGGCGGACAGCTCGTGCTGCAGCGTCGCCAGGCAGACGCCGCGCGGCACCGCATCCAAGAGCACGCCGACAGACTCGCGGAACAGCTGCACCGTGGTCATAATCACAATTATGGAGAAGAGCAGCGTACACAATGGATCCACGAACTTGGCGCCCGGCTGCAGGCCAAGCATAAAATTGAATTAGTTTCTTTTCTGTTTTAATTGATGTCTAGACCCCGCGGACCCCCTGAACTCCACTCACATAGAATTTGATTAGTATGGCCGCCAGAAAGACGCCGATGCTCTGCACCAGATCCCCAATCACGTGAATCATTGCCGCGCGCAGGTTTAGATTGCGTTCACTGGACCTGCAGGGGATGAGGAAGGCAGATTGTATTATGAACATTCACACATATATCTCGTATATATTAGCTAAATATTAACTTCAGGCATCTCGCTGCACAAATTAATAACTGCAAATCAAGCATAACTAATGCAGCCTTACTGCCACTCCCACTTCAGTAAACTTCCTCCCCACTCTCGTCTGTTTTGTCTGTGGGGCATGCAACTAAATTAAATTCCAATTACACGTAATCAAACAAACAATTGCCTGCAGACAGCAACGGCAGCAGCAGCTGCTGCTACTTATTGTTGTTGTTATTGCTGAGTCAATTGTTGTTGTGGTTATGCAACACCCTGTACTTATTAGGTGTAAGCCGGCGAGGTATAATTTGATGTTGACTCTCCTAAGTATAGAGTGTAGCAAATGGTAATAGAGTGTGAGATCTTCTGAAAGTGGGAGAGGGCGAATGAGATTGAGAGATAAGGCAGAGCGGTGCTGGTAAAGTTACTCTTGAAGACCTGCATGTGACAGGTCAGCATTTATGGAGTTTTGCATCTTGCAGACGAGCCTTATCTCTACTCTACTTCTACCCTACCCCTACTCTACCTCTACCCTACCTCTACCCTACCCCTACTCTACCTCTACCCTACCTCTGCTCTACCTTTACCCTACCTCTACTCTACTCTACCTATAGTCTACCTCTACTCTACTCTACCTATAGTCTACCTCTACTCTACTCTACCTCTACTCTACCACTACTCTACCTCTACTCTATTTTTACTCTACTCTACATTTAGTCTACCTCTACTATACCTCTAGAGTAGAGTAGAGAGAAGAAGTAAAATAGATGAGACTACAGTGAAGTAGAGACTCTACCTCTACACTACCTCTACTATGTTCTTCTTGACTTTACCCTTTTTAAGAATGGGAGGGAATATAGTAAAGTCCACCCTACCCCGCTATACTCTACGTTCCTCTAAACCCTACTCTACCATAATCTACTTTACCTACCTTACCTTACAGTTCTCTAGTCAAACTCAACTCTCTTCTTACCTTCCTATCATCTTGAACTCATTTACAATCTTCTCCTCTCCACTGCTCTACACACTTTACAGCGTATCTGCTAGTCATGCCTGCCCAACACCCATATATTTTGCTAATTTTTGCCGCTGTTTGACAACAAATTCATAAGAGTTTCAACCGCAGGCCACAAATTGCAGCTGGCTATTTGAATCAATATACATTGCTCTACATATAGACATACATACACATACCGATAGATATATCGCCATATATGCATTGTATGGTATATGGTATGTATGGCATGTATAACATTAAAAATCAACCCTTTCGGCCAACACACCTACCCATTTGGTTGGATTGACTTTAAGCCGTTTGTTATGACAACATTATGCACGTCCTCGCTGGGGCTTCCAATTGTTTCGCGGCCGTGACTGTGCCCGTGCCCATGCCCATCACTGTGACTGTGGTTGTGACTGTGACTGTGACTGTGGCTATGACCGTGACTGTGGCTGTGCCCGTGGCCATTGGGACCCATAAACCAGGAGCCATGCAATACGAACATCATGCTGCGGGCAACAGAAGAAAAAAAAACATTTCATATTTATATTTAATTGGAAACTATTTCAAGTGTGACAAATTGCAATATTACACAAATTACAAAATTTGCTAAAAATTATTAAAATTCAAATTATCAAAGAGGAAATTAGTTGGGACTGAAGAAAAGCTGGCGAGGATTAACTGTGAAATTATTTTTAGCTGAGCTCAGCTGCAACTTCAGAAAATTTGAGGCAAGTTTGTTTTCTTTAGTCTACCATTTAAAGAATATTTAAAATTTTTTATTTTTATTTAAATTTTGTCTTAACTTGTTAATGATTTAAATAGCAAGAATTTTTTTTTTAATTTTTGAAAATTCTGTATTTTCGTTTTTTTTTTAAATTTATCAATTTTTTTTTTCAAATTTTGTATTTTTTATAATTAAATGTTAAGTAAAAACATATAATTATAAAAAATACAAAATTTAAAAAAATAATTGAAAAATTAAAAATTAAAAAAAAGAAAAATTTGATATTAAAAAAAATTTTAAATAATATAAAAAAGAAAAAATTTAATATTAAAAAAATATATATATTTATTTTCATAAATTTATTTCAATTTTTTAATATATAAATATATATATTTACATTTAAATTAAAAGAAAGAAATAAATATAAAAATGTTCATATATTTTAGATATTTTCCAATCTACACTTTCGCATACTTATAGGCATACGATAATCTATAGCTAATCTCATTCTTTTACTCACACAACATTGATGACAATGCCAATGGCCGATATCCACATCATGACATTAACATCTAGCTCGAATTGCTGCGAATAAATGCGTTGGACGGCGACAACGACGAGCATCGCCGTCAGCAGCCAAATGCCCAGAATGGAGATCAAGGCGCCGGCGACCTCTGCGGGAGAGAGAAAAAGTGGATAAGCGACTAATGGCCAGGGCAGGTGTGTGTACAGGTGAGTGTGTGCGCTGGTTGCAGGGCAAATAATAGAGAGGCATGTGAACGTGTGCTTGGCATAAATGCAATTACATGACCAAAGCGAGTGTGTGTGTGTGTGTGTCTGTGTGTGGTATTGTAAGTGGTTGTGTCTGTCAACTGCGGCGCTCGCTGTACACTCATTAGCATAGTGTCGAGACCATAATTGGTATACTTACCAAACCGTTTGTAGCCGAAGGACATGCGTGCATCGGGCGGCCGGCCGCCCAGCCAAATGGCGACCAGGCCGATGACGAAGCTAATGCAATCAGATGCCAAATGTGCGGCATCGGCCATAATGGCCAGACTGCCGGCTATATAGCCGCCAAGGAATTCAATAATCTAATGAAATGTATATAGAGATAGAGATAGAGATATATATAGGTAACGGTATAGGTATATATGTCATATATATCATAATTAAATCAAGCATATATAGAAGATATATATAGTGTGTGCATTGCTCACCATGAATATGCAACAGAGCGAAATTGCAAGCAGAATTTTAAATTTCGCCTCCTGCGCCGATTTGCTTTTAAGGTTCGCGCCAAAGCCTGGCTGGGCGCTGCGGCAGGCGACAAAAGTGTCGATGCTCGTATCCAGCTGCTGCTGCAAACATAACGGTAATAATTGCCTTATAAATATGTCAGCCTGTATAAACACATGTGTGTGTGTGTGTGTGTTTGCATATAAATGGAGTGCAATGCAGTCGACGGTCGAGAGTCGAGAGTCGAGAGCGTAATAAGTGCTTTAATTGAACAATTTGAGGTTATGGAGAGCTTATGGACATTTAAGTATAACACTATATAACTGTTATACCATATATATATTGAGAGATAAAAATAAAGGGCATGCCTTAAGTTGTTGGCACTTAAGCGCATTGTTAAGTGTTCATAAATCAGCGGCGTGCACTTTGCAGTCGAGTGGCAACTCTACTTGGAGTGCAGCTTAAAACAAGCAATTGAGGTTATGTGGAGACTTAAGATGAATGTATATAAATGTGAAGTATGGCTGGATAACAATTCTAGTTGCCTCTCTATGACAAACATATGTTTAAAAGAGAGTTTTCATAGAGTTTATGGCATGATCGTAAGATTTACGATATAAATTAAATATTATTGCATAATAATTTGTATTCAAATTTCAGGTGAATCAGCGTTATATTTCTCTAGCTATAACTAGCTCTATGTTTTTATCTCTTATCGCCTATAGAAATCATTTACGATATTAATAACATTTACGATATTGATAACATGCACCACAAATTAATCATGCCAACAGTTAGCAACACCAAAATATATATAGATTGCTTTGCTTTGGTTAAGACTTCACCTTGAAGTTGGGCTAACGGCGCGTATGTGTAATTTATTTACAATATTCTTTTGTTTGTGGCTCTGATGTTATCTTTACGGTATACGCTTGGCATTTGAGTGAATAGATTGTGGGGAAAACGTATTTTTTTTGCTAATTATTGTAAGATATATGTTTTAATTTGCTTAAAAGAATTATTTTGAAAACGCCTTAAAGAGGGAATCATCTATTTTTTATGCCATTTTGAATTTTCATCCAAATTTTTCTTATTTTATATATACTCATTATATATATATACTCATTATTATTATTAATAATTTTAATTTTGATTATTCATTATTTTTTTTAATTTTCATTACTCAATACTCTTTATAATCATTTTTTTTTAATTTTCATTATTCATTACTCATTTTCATTATACTTTATTATTTTTAATTTTCATTCTTTACTGTTTTTATTGTAATTATTATTTTTAATTTTCATTATTTTTTATTTATTTTTCATTATTCGTTGTTCATTGTTCATTATTAATTATTAATGATTCATTATTCATTATGAATGATATTCTATTCACAATTCATTATTCATTATTAGTTATTCACTCTTCATTATTAATGATACATTATTTATTATTCATTATTCATTATTATAATAGTTTTTTTTTTAATTTATTCATTATTATTACCTATAAAAATTGTATATATCTTAGTTGACTTACCAAATTCATGTGACTATTGTTGCTGCTGCTGCCGCCGCCGCTGCTGCGCAGCAGTGGCACCTCCCACGTGTGCTCCTCCAGATCCAAAGCTTCGGCTCTGCTGCCTCGCATGGGATCCAGATTGCCATTGGCATTGCCATTGCTATTGCTGCTGCTGCTGTTATTGTTGTTGTTGTTGTTGGAGGAGGTATAGTGATATTTGGGATTACCATTTGGCATGTGAGTGCTGTTATTCAGTCTTATATGATTGCTGCTAGGATTGGGATGCTGTGGATGCTGCTTCTCATCCCCATAGAGCGCGAAACTCTCATCATAATCGTCATCGTGCATTGTGGGTGCCAACGCGTTGTCAAGTTTTTGATATTTTGACATTGTTGTTGCTTCAGCTTCTTCTTTTTTCTTCTTTCCACGCGGGAGTTCTTTGTGGTGTGAGTGAGTGTCTCTATGTGTGTGTGTGTGTGTGTGTGTGTGTGTGCGTGTTTCACTTGCTTTGAGCTTTCGGTTCTTTGGGGTTCTGGCTTATTATCTACATTGCATTTATCATAATTAGTGGGCGCTTGTCATTCTCCGACCATGTTTTGTCATCACTCGCATCATTATTGTCATCATCATTATCATCGCTGCCGTTGTTCGCTCGCCGAGTGCTTATTAGCCGTACTCCAGCCTGCCAGTCTGTCTCCGGCGTGTCTGCGTGTCCCTTAATATATATATTTCTGCTGTTGTCGTAGATTTGTTTGAGTATATATTTCGCTTTAGTTAAAAGAAGTTAATGTATGTGTGTCGGCATGTCTCTATGTATTTGTGCCTAGTTGTTTATTTATTTTGTGTTTACTCTGTTTTCGATTCCACTTTTCTTTTCGTTTCATACATATAGTGTATGTGGAGTGTGATTACTTTGTTTATGAATGCCCTTCCGGTTCACGAAAGCTATTTTAAAATACATTAAATGAGCTGCGGATTGGGGGTGACGACTGCTAGATACTCTGGAATGGGCAATAGACTGAAAACCATATATGGGTAACATCTCATATATGCTCTAGTATACATAACTATATAGAGAACACAACTTATACTGCTTTTTCTCAAGATATCTACAGATGATAACGACTACTAGATACTCTGTCATAAGAGCAATATATAAAATCCTTTGTAGTAGTAACACAACCACTACTAGATACTCTAGTATAGTAGTGGAATTTTGTTTCAAACCATTAATTGTAAAGATAACGACTGGAAGATACTCTAAGACAAAAAATCTATATAGAAATCTTTCTTTGTACCTATAGAAATCTATTTCTCTGATAGATACTCTGTACTTTAAAATTTCTATGAAATTTTAGTGTTTTGTGAATAGGAATTAGGAACTAGGTTGAATTGTACACTATATAGATATATTAAGTATAACTTCGAAGTACGCTATATATATATTAAATAACTAACCACACTAATAACTATACTCTACTATCCACAAACTAATATACCCCATCAGCTTTTGCCATACGGCGAATAAATACAAAGCATATGCTTTGCGCTTTTAAAGAAAGTAAATTAATGCCATTTGCTTAAAATCTTACGTACTCAAAAAAAAAAAAAAAATCATTTGAACATACAACATTTGTGCTATGGAAAATATAATCGGCTGATCTAAAAACAAACATAAATTATAGAAATCAAAATCTTTGAAAGCTATAAACAATATAGTATATATACGTATGTATATAAATGCACTTTAGATTAAAGAAACTACGAAAAGTCGTGGAATTTCCCTATAAAACTTTGTGGCCATAGCCGAAGAGTAGCTGGACTTGATTTCGTTATGGGAATTCTAAAATGTTACAGTTGGCAAATATATGTATGTATATACCTATAGCCGACTTCTCACTAACTTCGTTGTGGCTGAATATGCCCGTCTTTACCCTGCATATCTTAATTTGCCTTTAGTTGACTCTTTTAACTATTCATAATTGTATCTCAATGGCTTTTAGGGTTCTTTGCCCTGTTATCTAAGCCAAAAACGTTATGTCGTTTACATGTCTTAAGTGCTTCGCCACTGTTTTCATTTTCGACATTTGTTGTTTTATCGGCTCGTTTGCTTTGCACTCTCATTCGCATAGTTATTCGTGTGTCGTTTGCCTTTATATTTGGGTGCTTCGTGCTTCGAAGATAAAGATTGCATTACAATTCCCATGCTGTCGGAGCTATGATTAAGTTGTCAATGGGAGAGAGGGAGAGGGAGAGGGAGAGAGAGGGAGTGGGAGAGAGGCAAAACACATGCTAAAGCAGCGCTACGGAACTAGTGAACAGCAATTAGCACTCGCTGTGCATGTTTTTCTCTACCTTCTTTTGACCACTTCAATCAGTTTTTAAGATAAGATAAAATGCTGATAAGATGGCATATTAGATATACAGTATACATATACTTATCATTCAATGAAACTTGTATTAAGAAGTTCAATTTGATTAAATATTTAATATAAACAAAAGGCTAACATGACATACACTTCAGCACAAACTAGAGTATAATACATACATACATATACTATATATATGTACATAGATACCGTTGAGCCCCTCTAATGCCTGTCGAGCATTGATAAAATGTACGTGCGCTTGGCACACTTTTGTTTCGATTGTGGAACTACCCCAGACAGCTCCCCGGAACTGCTGCTGGTTCCAGCTACTGGAGAGCTGATTTGAAAAGAATTTATTGTTGTCAGCGTAGCCTGCGTGTGTGTGTCTGTGTGTGCAGTGATTTCCATTTATAACAGTTTATTTATGGCTGCATTGCATGCGTCTTCTAATGACGTCTTTGCTTTTCGAGCTAATTTTAGCAATTTCTATTTACTTTTACTTAAAGAAAGAGAAAGAATTTCAATTTTTTGTATTTGCCACAAAAATACATATATTAATTAACAACAATAACTGTGCATTGCAATTGCGTTTTTGTTGTCTGTCTGTTCATTGACCTTCGCAACAGGTTTTTGTTTTTGCTGATGAGCCGCTTTTTCGATTTGTTATCGAACTAGTTTGCACCAGCTGCTGTTGTTGTTCTTGTAACTGTTATTATTTATGTTTAGAAGCTGCACTTGAGCCGGCGCACGTGAAGCCGGTCGAACGAGCGTAAGAGACGACGAGCGAGCGAGAGAGCGCACGAAAGCGAGCGCGCGAGTGCATCACAAACAGAGCGCGCTTAACAGCAGCTTATGCGAGACTGTGAGCACGATTAAGCCGTTATCAGAATCAGCGATAAAGCAAACATGTAAATTGAGTTGTCTGCGTCCCTTTTCACTTCGCACCTTTCACGTGATTGCTGTTTCTTTCACACAATGCTTAACATTGTCAAAGTTTTTCATATCTGCTCCCTCCCGCCCTTCGTTCGCTTTTAATTCGCACAGTTTCTCTGCGTGTTTACAACGTTAATGACGTGTTGTCGTTCGATTCACTATAATTTTTATTGTGTGTGGTTTTTTTTTATAGGAAATGCAATTTTAATGGCATTTTATTCATAGTGTTAAATTTATCACGGTAAGTAATTCAATTGTTATAAAAACAATTTTTATATATGTATGTATTAATCTATTTTCATTTATTGAGCGCTTGAACTACTTTTAAATTAACATTAATTTTTCTATTAACATTTTTTTTGTAAAGATACTTTTTGCAATAATTTACGTTTTATGTATTTTTTTTGTCAAGATCATTAGCGAGGCGTGGGTATTTTTATTGTGTTTGCTTTTTCGTTTTCTGTTTTAGCGCCTCTGTGTCACCGTTATAGACGCGCTCACCGCCAGCGACGCATGAACTTCAACTAACGGCAGCGGCGTCAACGCCACAGAACAAACGAGGCGACGACAACCAAGCGGCGCGAGTGTAAAAACAATGTGTAAGCGAGCGAGCGCGAGAGAATGAGTATTGAGTGTGAGCAGAAGAGCGACAATGCGAGTGCGAGTGCGAGTGCGCCGGGCGCTACTTCAATTGAGTGAGCGTGTCATATGCTGTAAGTATGTATTTGTATTAATATATCAACTTGCGCTGATTGCTGTGTGCAAGTGCCCATCCTCTTGCGCTCTCAGCACTCGCTAACTGAGCGAGATTGCTTCCATTTTCCATTTGAGTGCTTTTGCGCTCTCACTCAATTTGAGGCTCTGCGCCGTCAATAGAGATCAGTTTGTTGATTCACTTTGCAGGCGACATTTGTAATATTGTTTTGGGTTCCTTCTATTCTCGTTGTTGGTTGAGTGCGTGTATTATAAGAGAAAGGTAAATATGTATGTGTGTATATATATAGGCAATAATTATTCATGGTCAATCCAGTTGCATTGAAATTCACAAATGTGTTAATTATCAAGCAAGGAATGTACAAGTGTAAACAGACATACTAATATATATAAATACTCATATATACATATACATGCTGACATACTCACATACACACACATGTATGTATGTATTTATTTGTTATTTTTGCATTGCGCATTTCCACATATCAGATGGCTGTCTGTATGTGTTGAGGCTTTGGGGTACTGAAGAACTTGCATACATCCATATAATATAAAAGTATACATATATATTTCTGATCTGTTATACTATATGGAAGCAGCAACAATTGCTTAATCAGTCACTCTTAATTTCTATATATACTCTTTCTCTCTCTGTAAGCCCTTTGAACTAGAGCAGCTACGGGGAAGTGAGAAATATGAATGACTAAATAACAAAATTTAATCAATTTAAATAAATTAACTTTTTTTTGGTCATTCACTAAAGACGGAAATTCAGCATTCCATTAAGTTAGTTCTTCTCTTTATAGCTTTTTTTATCTATATATTTTTCTTTATCTTGATCTCTGTATACTTGTTTGTTACATCTTTCTTAGCTTCTCTATAATGCTCATGCTTATTATAATTCTCATTCTGCCTCGTTTCTCTTTCATTCCACATCTTTTTCATCTTCTCACATTACCTCCCTTCTCTCCGTTTCGCTCTCTCACTCTCGTGCTCTCTTTCTGTCTACATATCACATGTCTATAAATAGCTATTGCCTCTCTATGCAATTCTCATTACTGCAACAAAGCGTTGCAGTACTACTGCCTTCTGTTTTATCTTCCCTTATCTTTTATATTGCTAGAAAGTAGCTATAGGCAGTTTAGCATTATATACCATTCTACATATATATATATATATATATATTCCTCTTGTTATATATCTCTCTCTTACCACCTACACAACTTACAACATTCTCCTTGCATTCATCTCCAATAATTTACGCTTGTCTCTCACTCGCCCACACATTGAGCTCCGTCTTATATTTTTTTCTTCACTTTGAAGTAAGTGTTGTAAAACGTTTTCAACCCCCCGCCCCTCCAGTGCTATGAAATAGATATTTTTATTGGCCAATTTCATGAATCGAATTTCTCGCAATGTTTCCCTCAGCCATAAATGAAGCTATTTACCGCAAGCACTTCACGTAGCTAGCCACGTTACAGGACGATAAGATTTCAATTAATAAGATACACGCAGTTTAAATAGACATGGATATAGATATAGATGGAGATGGAGATATACAGTGAGAGAGAGAGAGAGAGAGGGAGGGCGGCAGAGGGAGGCTACTCGCTTCTTGAGTTACAGACAGGCAATTGCGTTAGTTGAAAATGGCTCTAAGTAGCCAGGATGTTGGCTACAGCATGTTGCGTTGTCTTAACAGCAAACACACACGCACACACATACACATGCCACGAGCCACATGTGGCAGATCCATATATATATATATATATATATATATATATATATATATATATATATATTGTCAGCTTTGACACCTTAAAACCGCAAGTAAAATCTATTTTGGCAGCCAGAAAAACAGGGCAAACAAAATAAATATGAATTAAATTTTCTTGGAAATTTAGCAGCTCAACGTGGCTCGTTATATGTAGTATTTTTTAGTATTTATTTGGTATTTTTTTGGTATTTTTGTGGCAGGCCCAAGCAATGTTAACAAACGCATTGCGTATACGCCAGAGCTGGTTGTCGGCTGAGGGTGTGTGTGTGTGTGTGTGAGGGCGCGCATCATTGAGGCCCTCCATTTTGAATAATCGCCTTCGATTCGCTGAGCTCCGCTGAGTGCTGCGTCTGAACTATTGACGTCGCGCCTGATGATTGTTGCGTGAAGTGAGCTGAGGCTTCGTCCTTGGTGCTTCTGCTTCTCGTTTGACTTTTGGCAGTCAGCATGTGTGTGTGTGTGTGTGTGTGTGTGTATGGGCGTATTTTGTTAGCTGGTTAACGATAACTGACAAAACATGCAACAGAGATTAAACATTCAACATTTTACTTCTGCAGCTAATCGACTGGCTAAGTGGCAGTTGCTATCAAGCGCAGTGAGACGCAGTTATGTGTGTGTGTTTGTGTGTGTGTGTGTGTGTGTATGACGCGTAATTAGAAAGTCAAACAGATTACATTGACGGCTTGAATGCCACTTAAGAGGTAGGGCGAGGGAGAGAGGGTGAGGGTGAGGGCGTGGGCGAGGACTTGGACAACATGTAGCTACAAAGTGAAGTAAAAGTGTGTATTGAAAGAAATACACACACACACACACACACACACACACACACACATCAACACACACACACACAGCGTAACGATAACAGCAACACAAACGGAACCAACTGAAGCCGCATAACGAAGGAAATCAAGAAGCTACTTCATACAGAAGCTGCTGTAAAGAGCGAGAAAGAGAGAGAGAGAGAGAGAGAGAGAGAGAGAGAGAGGGGCGGTCACCTAGAGGGAGTTAGCTGATAAAAATATCCTTGCCGTGTCATGTGCTTGGCCAGGCTCAGACACTAAAAGGTAACTTGGCCGCTGTGGCAGACAGGACAACACGAAAAAAAGGGAGGGGGGGGGGGGCAGTGGGTGAGCAGGGCAGGGTAGAGGCCGACAGGCACTGGCAGGTGACAAGCAAAGTGAATTTAATACAAAGTGCCTTGAGCATTTCAATGACTGCGCTGCCTTTGCCGCTCCATGTGCACGTGTTGATGTGTGTGTGTGGGAGTGTGTGGGTTAGCTGATTTTTTGATTTCCCGGAAATAAGGTATGCCCAACCCTTGGCAACAAGTCAGAATAAAAGTCGCGCTTTGATCTCCCATGCCATAGCGCCTATAATTATTTATTTCTGTTTCTATTTCTATTTTTATTTTCATTTTAAGCCTTAAATTAATTTACCTGTAAATGGCCAGAATCTAAAGTTTCCTAAGTGGTTCCAAGAGTTGTCGGGAAATTGTCGGAGAATTCCTAAGAAATGCCTAAGTGTGTTATCATTTGTCTCTCTATCTCTGTCTCTGTCTCTCTATCTCTGTCTGTTTCTCTCCATCTCTCTCTCTCCCTCTTTCTTGATCTGTCTCTCTCTCCCTTTTTCTTTGTCTGTCTCTCTCTATCTCTCTCTCCCTCTTTCCTTGTCTGTCTCTCTCTATCTCTCTCTCCCTCTTTCTTTGTCTGTCTCTCTCTATCTCTCTCTCCCTCTTTCTTTGTCTGTCTCTCTCTATCTCTCTTTAACTCGCCCTATGTCTCCCTCTCTCCCTTTTATCTCACTCACTCTATCTCTCTCTCTCTCTCTTTCTCTCTCTCTTTCTCACTCTCTTTCAGTTTCTCTCAAACACTCTCTCTCTCTCTATCTCTCTATTCCTATAATTTTCGCTCTCTCATTCTCTCTATTCCTATAATTTTCGCACTCTCTTTCTCTCTCATTCTCTCTCTCTCTCTCTGTCCCACACGTTCTCTCCATCTCTATCTTTCTCCTACTTTCTCTGTCTTCCTTTGACTTTTTCTCTCTCTCTCTCTCTCTCATTCTCCCTGTTTCTTTATCTCTACCCTTCTCTTTCTCTATTTCTCTCCCTCTCCCCCCCTCCCACATTACAGAGTATCAGCTAGTCAGCTCCATATCCCCCCCGCTCTTGCCATCTTAGTTGTATTTCTTCCTCGACTTCCATGCTCCTTCTATCACATCAAGTGTTCTCTAATGACATCACAAACTTGATATATCCGCGTTTGATAGACCCGGCCTAAGGGCCAGGATCTGCTGTGTTGTTGCCACTGGTAGAGTGGCGCCGGGGGCGAGGCAACCAGAGTGGTGCGTCTGGTGGTGCGCATGGTTAGCTGGTACGTGAGTGTTTCATTGACACCAAACCATTTTATTTTCACTTTCCCTTTTTTTCCTCTCTTTACACCAATTTTTTTTTGATAGCTCAGCGTTGGTTGAATAAGGAGCTTGGCTGCTGTGCGAGTGTGTGAGGGTGTGAATGTGTGGGTGGGTGTGGGTGGGTGTGTGTGGTGCGTTCGTGTGCATTTTGTGAGCTTAATTGAAAATTGAGTGCTTAACTTTGATTTTGTTTTCAACGGAAGCGCGCGCGCCTGCCTGCCTGCCCCACTCGAAACTGAACTCCGAGCAACGAGTAACGAGGACTCTGCCATGGCTGACTGAATGTCGCCCGCTCCCTGCCTGATTGTTGTTTGTGTGCGGCTTTTGGCACATTGAATATTGCACATTGTGACCTCACACACACACACACAATCGCAGGGACTCAGTCAGATTTATAAGCTCAGCGTGCTGCCAGCACACACACACACACACACACATACATATACACATATATATATACGTCTGTATATATATTCTTGTATATTGATATATATTGTTTTTCTTTACACCTCGCATTTTTGTGCACAGCTCTCACACAGCGTGTCGCTGTTGTCGATGCCTCTTTTCCTTTATTTTTTTATATACCCTGTAATCATCAATGGTTAGAAGGGTATATTGGTTTCTGCACAGAATTTTGTATAGACGCTAGAAGGCGTAGCAGCATAGCCTAATGCTTATATAGAAGTTGACTATCTGCCTGTACGTCTGCAGAAAAGCGAGAGATAGAGAGATACTATAGAAGTAACTTTATATATTAGGACTATAGAGATATAGTTGGTATTTAGTCCTTACGCTCAATTCTTTTGGTTTTATATACAACAAATCTCGAAAAATTGCAGTAAAATTAATTCTTCTCAATTTACAGGGTATTTTATAGTCGTCCATCTCCCTTAACAAGCAGTCCTCATCTTACTCATGCTGTTGCTGCGGCTGCTTCAATTTTTTATACAAGACATCTGTTAGAAAACTCAATTCAGCTCAACTTCCAGGGTATTTTCTAGTCGTTCACTTGCCAAAACTCTTTACATAGCTCTTATTCTTACAGCTTGTGGCTGTTGCTTCAGTTCTTTGTACAAGAAATAATGAATGATTGGAGAAAAATATACTCATTTCAGTTTACAGGGTCTTTTTTAGTCGTTCAACCTGCCTACACTCTGTATATAACTCTTGTTGTTGCTGTTACTTCAGTTTTCTATACAAGACAGTTAGCATAATAGTGTAAAACTCAATTCATCTCAGTTGCCAGGGTATTTTCTAGTCGTGCACTGCCCACTGCGCACTCTTACTTGCCCTGTTGTTGTTGTAGTTTGTTTTAAATTGACAAATTGACTTGTTGGCTCTGGCACGCCCCCGTTGCTATTTTTGGCTTCAGTCTCGTGTTGTGTTTTTTCTTTTTCCTTTTTTTCGCTCTCTCTCAAAGCGAATTAAACATTTTAAAGCACAGCGAGCGGGCCGGTTGCCAAGGGGGGAGGGCGCAAAAGCCTATTTAATTGTGTGCAAATGCAAATCTAATTGTTTTAACCGATTTACTGGCGCCCAACGAATTATGTTTGCGGCTGAATTTTTTTTATTGTTTTTGGCGCAGCTCGCAAAGTTCTATTTAATTGTGAAAAGCTCGAACAATTGGTTTTATTTTGGCCATAATTGCAAGCGGTTTAAATCATTTAATTCAATGAAAATCGAAATGTTGAGGGAGGGAGAAAGCGTAGGACTAGGGGATGGCAGCGAAAGCGAGACAGGGAGGGCAGACAGAGCCTGCTAATTAGCGAGCTGTGTTGACAGCTGGCTAGGCGTTGTCTTATGCAACAGTACAGGGTATGTGTTGTACTTACCTTTGCATACCCCGTAGTCAGAAGTGAGCCTCAGGAAACCTCTGTGAACCTGCTTAGCATAACTAATGCAACTTGAGTTAATCCATCATCATGAACAACGTCTAACTTTTATCTAAAGATAAATATAATTGACTACTATAAGAATTTCTTTAGCATTAGCAGTTAATTTGTTCTACATTCCCCCGCCCCTCCGTCTGTCAGTCAGGATACAGACAGGCTCTGTCTGTATTCCTTGCATTAAGCTCAATCTTTATACGCGACAGATTTCATTCGAACTGAGCTGCTTTGATCATAAAGTCTCTTTGATTCCCATTAACTTTATTAATTTGCATTTAATGCTTGAAAATCGATATAAATCAATATAGATATCAAATTCTCACAGGCTAAGAGACTTATGTATATATATATATATATATATATATATATATATCTTTTATATATTTGTACCTTAAGAACTCCAAGGGTAACTGCAGAATGAGGAATGATTTTTACTGAGTTGCCGCAATATCTTTAGATTTGTATATAATATCGCTGTCTCTCAGGCTCTACATAAAATCGATAATAATCGATAATAATTGATTCTCTTAAAAGAGTTACAGCTATCATATAAATATCTAAAATTTATAGATAGCATAGGTCTTCTGTTGATTATACTTTCCCCTATATCTGATATTCCTCTACAAGCCCCAAGTAGCCCGCAGGGCATCAGCTAGTCACTCAATTAACAGACTTTCATTTGTTTACATCTTCCTCTTTCTCGTCTCCATCTTATTCCTTTTTTTTAGCACTCAATCTAACCCCAACTACTGTTGAGTGAGCGCCCCCCACAACTCACGTGTTTGTTTATATTTACTCAAATGTCAGTTGTTGTTTAATTATGTAACAGTATCTAAACATAATGAGTTTGTGTGCATCTGTCTGTATGTGTGTGTGTGTGCTGTTGGCTTGGTGTTTATATTTGCATGGACCGCACTGTTGTTGGCTTAAGCATATTTGAGTGTGCGTGGAATTCAAGCAGACGCTCTAAATAAATGGCGCATAGCAAAAAATAAATAAAGCAAACATGCATACAGCAGACACATCACACACACACACACACACAGTCACAGCTTGCTTAACTAAACATTTGCCTGCACTAATTGCAAACAGTGCAAACTGCTAGTTGCGCATTAATCATGGGAATTATCGGTCTCTAGCATAAATAATGTTAAACCTCAGCAACAACCATGACTTTAGCAGCAACAAGAAGAACAACAACAATATACACATGCAGTCACATATATATATATATATATATATATATATATATATATATATATATATATATATATATTTATATATATTCAGTTATGCATTGTACCGCAAAAAGCATTTTACTTCTGTGATTCCATGCGGTTGCCTTGTCTTTTTGCGGTTAGCAGCTCATAGCAAATGTACTTTAAATAATATATAATATACTTAAACACACTTGTATTATAACACACACACATGCACACTCATATATCACGTGTGTTGATTAGATAAAGACAGAGAACTGCATTGCAGCTGCAACATAGAAACTCTCTCATTAATTGAATGAATATAGAATATAGAATATAGAATATAGAATATAGAATATAGAATATAGAATATAGAATATAGAATATAGAATATAGAATATAGAATATAGAATATAGAATATAGAATATAGAATATAGAATATAGAATATAGAATATAGAATATAGAATATAGAATATAGAATATAGAATATAGAATATAGAATATAGAATATAGAATATAGAATATAGAATATAGAATATAGAATATAGAATATAGAATATAGAATATAGAATATAGAATATAGAATATAGAATATAGAATATAGAATATAGAATATAGAATATAGAATATAGAATATAGAATATAGAATATAGAATATAGAATATAGAATATAGAATATAGAATATAGAATATAGAATATAGAATATAGAATATAGAATATAGAATATAGAATATAGAATATAGAATATAGAATATAGAATATAGAATATAGAATATAGAATATAGAATATAGAATATAGAATATAGAATATAGAATATAGAATATAGAATATAGAATATAGAATATAGAATATAGAATATAGAATATAGAATATAGAATATAGAATATAGAATATAGAATATAGAATATAGAATATAGAATATAGAATATAGAATATAGAATATAGAATATAGAATATAGAATATAGAATATAGAATATAGAATATAGAATATAGAATATAGAATATAGAATATAGAATATAGAATATAGAATATAGAATATAGAATATAGAATATAGAATATAGAATATAGAATATAGAATATAGAATATAGAATATAGAATATAGAATATAGAATATAGAATATAGAATATAGAATATAGAATATAGAATATAGAATATAGAATATAGAATATAGAATATAGAATATAGAATATAGAATATAGAATATAGAATATTGAATATAGAATATAGAATATAGAATATAGAATATAGAACATAGAATATAGAACATAGACTGAAGATGGAAAACAGATGATAAAAGATAACAGATAAGTGAGTAAGATAAAAGAATCAGGTGAAGGATGAAATATGGCAGATAAAAGATAGACTATTTAAGATAGAGAATGATAGATAGGTAGAATGTTATATGTCCTCTGTACCGCTGCTAAAAATGAGGCAACGAGTCTTGCCAATAAACAACGCCTCAGTAAAGGAAATTTTTCACCCAGACAATCCCATTTAAAAGCTTTTAATCTAGTAACCTTTAGAAATCTTTTTAAATTAGCTAGATCAATAGTTGTTAGATACACTCTTATAACAGCTGCTATAAATGTCAAACCCTTTTTACCGTTATTAAAATCCTTTTAAAGCTTCTCAAAATTTTTATTTTTTGCCATGTTTGTTGTCTCAGTCAGCTTTATGTGAGCTACTCAAACAATTTTATGCTTCAACTAAATGAATAGAGCAGTCAGCAGGGACACACACACGCACACACGCACACCTTTAATAACATTTAATATAATAAAAAAAATCACAATGCGCACTTTGAAATATTTGTGCGTAGAAGTTGTAAGCAGTTGACATGCTTGATAAGGTCGCTCAGGTTACACGGCAAGGAGCAGAGTAAACAAGGGGAGAGTGCGAGAGTGTGCGTGTGCATGTGTGTGTGATACAGGTAAGACACACTTGGCCCATTTTTGGTGGCAGCCATCATCGTCATCAGCATTAGCAACATCATTGAGAATAAATGCCACAGCAACTGGCTGCGCATTCAAGTGACTTAATTAAACGTTTTCCTGGCACAGATAAATGCCAAGGTGTGTGTGTGTGCGCGTGTGTGTGTGTGCAAGGATATGGCGAAGCTGCCTGCAGCTGAAGCAAAAAGTTGGCACAGACGGAGCGAACATTGCAAATGGTTAGAATGAATGATAGCTTGAGTATACAGACACAGCTGAGAGTGTATGGGTGTACGTGTGTGTGCGTGCGTGTGTGTGTGTGTGTGTGTGAGGCACGTTCTTATAAATTGCACACGCACTCAGTTAGTAGGTGCTTCAATCTTCAATCTATGCGAAATTAATGCACAACAACGTTTTCCCATCAAGGTCGACTACAGGTCGTGCCCCCTCCAGACTCGACTCACTAACTAGGCTTACCCACTAGTTTCTAGTTTCTACCCCTCCATATTTATATCTATATATAGAGAGTCTTGCTTCCCACTCGGGCAGAAGTTTCTGAGCTCTTGGCAAAAGTGCATTATTAACACTTCAGCACTGAGCGCAATGGAATTGCATTTTTTTTGTTCTCTTTGGCTTACCGAAAATAAACCTTAAATATAGTTGAGGCAGCGGTGAGAGTGGGCGTGGGAGTAAGTGGGGAGGGCGATCAGCCACGTCATCATCAGCTTTTCAAAAAGTACAAGTATTGGCTACTCACCTGCCAGCCCAAGAGCAAAGTGGAGCAACGGCGGCAAGGGGGCGTGGCGCGCAAGAGTTGAAGCGGCTATTGCGTAAATCCCAATACAACTTATATTCCAGGTTGGCAAAGCGAATGAGGGTATATTGGTTTTAGCATGAGAGATGTGACGCGGTAAGGTGAAGAGATGGGAGGGAAGGTAGTAGTAATAGAAAATAGTAGTAGTAATTGTAGTAAAATATAATAATAGAAGATAGTAGCAGAAAATAGTAGTAGTAATAGTAGTAGTAATAGTAGTAGTAATAGTAGTAGTAATAGTAGTAGTAATAGTAGTAGTAATAGTAGTAGTAATAGTAGTAGTAATAGTAGTAGTAATAGTGGTAGTAATAGTAGTAGTAATAGTAGTAGTAATAGTAGTAGTAATAGTAGTAGTAATAGTAGTAGTAATTGTAGTAGTAATTGTAGTAGTAATAGTAGTAGTAATAGTAGTAGTAATAGTAGTAGTAATTGTAGTAGTAATTGTAGTAGTAATAGTAGTAGTAATAGTAGTAGTAATAGTAGTAGTCAGAGTAGTAGTAATAGTGGTAGTAATAGTAGTAGTAATAGTAGTAGTAATAGTAGTAGTAATTGTAGTAGTAATAGTAGTAGTAATAGTAGTAAAATATAATAGTGGAAAATAGTAGTAGTAATAGTAGTAAAATATAATAGTGGAAAATAGTAGCAGAAAATAGTAACAGAAAATAGTAGTCGAAAATAGTAGCAGGGAGCATTTGGTAGCCTCTTCAAGTCCTATAAAACTCTTACACCCTATATCATTTATTAAGCAGAGCAATTCTTAAAACCAATTTTCCCTTTATCTCCACTGACTCAGCTCACAAAACTCACCAATACCTAGAGCATTACAAGTTCGTTCGGGCCGCACAAAATTGTTTTCTGTTTTGTTCTGGTTTATTTTTGGAGAGGCGCTGGCTCAACTTTTTAACGATAAACTATAACGGCGCATAAAAAGACTCGGGCAAAAGTTGGCAGCAGCAGAAGTTTTTGCCAGAAATTTCCTGCTAACGATCAAGTTTTTTTTCTGCCATACCCTGTAATAATTGAATGTGGCTGCAAGGGGTTATGATGAGCTGAGAGGCTTAGGGCAAGCAGCTATTTAAGATGAACATGGTTTCTGAATGCGTCACATAACGTGGCATAGATAAAGTTCTATAGAGATAGAAAGTTGAAGTAGTTTACAGGGTATAAGCTAGTCAATTTTGTAGTTTAGATAGATCATTTAGTATAAAGCCCAGTTTTTAGCTTATATAATCTTTTGAACGCATAGAGATTTCCGTTTATGTGTAGAAAAAGTTGAATCAGTTTAGTTGGGCATACAGGGTATTCCCTAGTCGATTTTCTAGAGCTATAGATACATATTTTACTATATAAAGAACTTAATGCATATATAGAATGATAATCTTGGCACTAGACGTATAGAAGAAGGTTGCAAAGCTAGCTTAACTCAGATTATGGGGTATCTATTAGTCTATTAATTAACATAATTTATTTACAATATATTAAGTAGATATATTAATATACTATTCCATCTAGATGTACCGAAGAAGGCTGGATAAACACTATAGTTCAGCTTACAGGGTATCTATTAGTCTATAATAAAGACTAATAAAGACTATGCACAACTCATCAAGACATAGATCCACATGTTTAGGCAAATATGCCCAGAAGGAAGTTCTGAAAACAGCTTTGCTTAATTGACAGGGTATCTGCGAGTCGTTCACTCCTACTTTAAACACTTTAGGTTGTTTTGCTTTGATTTTTTTCTCCATCGCCGCTTTGTTGGTGTGCAGCACGTGGCACAGTGAATGGAGCCCGAGACTTGAAAATTGGCCGCATTTGTGTATTTGCTGGCAGCAGTTACGAGTGGCGGCCCACGCGGCGTATGAGTGTTGAGGCATTACGCTTAAAACTGTTTGCCAAAAGTTGGGGCGCAGCAGAAGCAACAAAGCGCCAGCTGTTTCCCTTCAACTCCGACTTGGACTTTGACTCTTTTGTTGTATTTGTTGCAGTCGATTGTCGATTGTCCAATTTAATTTTAATTTGTGTGTCAGAAATCATAAAAAGAGAGATTGCAGTTGGTGTGGCCACTGCTTGGTGCATGTGGCTGGCGTGGATAAGCGGGCGAAATTCAATTTTTGTATGCACACACTGTTTGCTTTGGCGCTTGCCTGGCTAAAACTGATAAGCTGCAGCTGCAGCTGCAACTGCTTAAAGTTGCATGCAACACATGCGACTTGCCCCTTTTAGATATGCTTCAAATTAGTTTATGTAACATATACTAAACTATATCCATGTGTGCGTGTGTGTGTGTGTGTAATGGCAGTCATGCGTGCAATCGTTTGATAGCTCGCCACATGCTGCACTTGCCACTTGCATCTTGCAACATTTAAACGAATGTTTAAGGCCCAGTGAACATTTGCGCTCGGACCTTGGCGCACATGGCGTATGCGCATTGTGGCACAGTTACCTTTTGAAATAATTAAGACTTTTAGTGCCACACACACAGGGCCAGAGACACACACACACACAGAGACACCAACTGTGCAACTGTGGCCATTACGTGCCACAAACGCCATCGGTGCAAAATATGCTAAGCACTTGCAAGTGCCCAAAGGCGTGGCGCATAGCGTAGGCTCTGCCTCGCTGGCTGGCTGCCTCGTTGCAAGGCTACACTGGCTGCCTCAGTTTTTGTTGCCTGCCTGCCCGACTGCCTGCTGTTGTTTTTGCTAACTGGCGTTAACGCTCATGGTTTATTCATGAAGCATTGCCTGACTGCCTGGCCGGGCCTGCCTGCCTGCCTGTCTGTCTGTCTGTCTCTCTCTCGGTCTGTCTGCCGCCTGCTGTTGCATGCCTCAGCTTCCAGCGCTTGTGTTGACCAATTGGATTCAAAAATGAGTCGGCGGTTAGTGATTGCCAGAGTTGGCATACGAGTGCGCATAACACTCGCTCATTCATAGTCACACTGACACACACACTCATCACTTTTTGTATAATTCGCTTGGCACAGCTTGAAATATTTTGTACGCAAAAAAAAAAAACTTTTTCTTGAGCATTGCATTAAAATCATGTAAGTTCGGCTTTACATAGACATTGATAGTCCAATTGCAGCTGTGCATAGTCAATGTGGCAGTTGCAGGCAGGACAGATGCCAGGTTTCAGAAAAACTGTATATATTCATGGCCAGGTGCAATGGCTTAGATGCTTTGGTCAGCTCCAGTTGTCAGCTATATGAGCTCAAGGCTCTTTAACGCACTACTCGCTGTAGCACACACAGCTGCAATTTGTTTCTAATTATCGATAACTTTTTCAGTTATCATCAAATCGATAATATCGATATAAAACTTTAGGTTTTTTAGTATATCTGGTATGTCTTCAGAGTTAGAGTGACCCAATTTGGTCTATAGATCCTCTAACAGTTAGGAAACATTATGAACATATTGAACAATTTTTCGACAGCTCTTATAACCCTCCTCCAATTTCCACAATTATTATTTTTTTTTGGTTATTGCAAAACTATTTCCAATTATTTAAAAAAATAACAAATCAAATTAAATATACTGCTTTCAAGATTATTTTCATCAGATTTCCTAAGCGTTAATGTGATTTCTGAGCTTTCAGGAGCATTAATGCACTCTAGATTATTTTAATCAGCTTTCATGAGCGTAAATGAGCTTTAAGCTTTCAATGAATTATAAATTTAAATGGTCTCCTGTCATTCTCTGAGCTGATTGATTATGCGAGATTTTGAGCTTTTGAGCTTTTAAGAGCTTCGACGATATCGGCCATTTTAATTAGCTTTCTTGAGTGTTAGCGAACATTTTGAGTAGGCACTTCAATTGAAATGTTATGCTGACTTGAACAGCTTTAAGCCAACTAAAAAGTATTTTTCTTACATAGCTTTTAGGCTATAAAATCTTTGAACATATTTGAGTATTCAAAGCTTCATTTGACTTACATTGATACTGATTTTCTTACTGCCCAATATTAATAAATTAATCAAAAGCTTTTATGTGCTTCGACTCTCACACATTTCTTTGACATTTATGCAGTGATCTCGAATGAATATTATGATTAGATTGGTTCATTCAACTTACGTTCAGGTCCACTATTGACACAAGTTCAAGGACCGGAAATGATTTACAGTCGAAAATAGATAGAAATAGATTAATCCAAATGAAAAGGTGATTTCATTGACACCGGGCGCGGGCTGAGCACATAAATCTCATATTTTGTTTGGCCTACATTAAAAGCACTTGCAGGAAATTACATTTATGTTTCTTATTTTTAGTGACAGTTTCCTCACACACAAATCAGAATTCATTTGATTTGAGTTGATTTATTTACCGTAATGCATGAAGCGGCGCAAGCGCTCGCTCGCCCGCTGACAGGCCCCAAAAGTAAATCCATGTCCAAATAGTGCGCCATAAATTGAAAATGGCGGCCACGTGTCAGCAGCGCCAAAATGGAAAAGCAAACCAAGTAAGAAGCTCTCTAAGCGGCATGTGACTGACTGCTTAATACGCGTTCTTATTGTTGAAAGAGCTGAAATTTGGGGTGCTATGTGTACTGGATAACTAATGAAACGACTCGTCTTGTTAAGGGTATTCCCGATTTAGTAGTACGTTCAACCTCTAAAGGGCTGTCGGCAGGTAGAAGGTTGAGTTTAAGTAACCCACTTGTAGCCTGTTAGGTTACATCCGTCTGTAAGTCTCTGAAAGATGTGATAGCTTAGAAAAGCAAGAAACAGCTCCATAGAAGTTTAACTGTAGAACCCTCAAATCCAACTGCACTACCAAGCCAATATACCCACTTCTAGCATCATTGAGCTCCCATTGAAAGCGAAAAATTGAGGAAAAGCAAAAAGAGAATTGGGGAATAACTGACAGAAAAGAGTGTCCAGTAACGAGTATATCAATAGATATGGGCTCGCACTAAGGCTCGTAACTAGTTGATGTTGACTGTGCGACCCATAAACCTAAATCGGACAACGAGCGTGGCTTTATGTTTATTTGATGCTCATAACGCGCGCTCTGCGCTCGCTGTTTGTGCTTGTTGCCTTTTCGGCTTTTGCCACAAAATTGATTGTCCTGCTGCCAGGACAGCAGCGGACGACAGGCGCTCAATTTCACGATTTTTCGATCTGCCATTGTTTCTGATTCCATTTTTTTTTTGTCGCTGTTTTGGCTGCAGTTTTTGGCAATCGAACTTATGACATGCAATTTGCACAGATATTAAGACAAATTGAATGCTTACGGCTTAGCAATAAATGCAGGCCACATAAATTGGAACAGTTCCCCCTCTCTTTCTCTCACATTCTCCTTCTCAATTGAGCCATAAAATCATAAATGCCGCAGCATTGGCAACTCGTGTCGTTTGGGATTGAGGCGCTGGGCTCTGCTGGTGAAAGCAGGCCTAGCCACATTTTCAATTATACGCACAGAATTAAAAAAAAAAATCACTTTCGTTTACCAACACTGCTCGTTCACCTCAAATTTCAATTTGCTGTTTGCACACACAATTTTTTGCAATTTTCGGGTTTTTGTGCCCATGTTTTATGGCCATCAACGACTGCGATAATGATGTCCAAGGCTGACTCGACCTAGGCATGCATATATATGGATATATTTATATGTGCGAGTGCACTTTCATGCTTGCTTGTGCTCGTGTGGCTAACCACCTTTCATTGCTGCGGTCACAGGTCGGACAACTCTTTATTCGTTCAGCATTTCTCAAATGCACTCTCATTGCTCCGAGTAGTTTACAATTTTAGCTGCAGTTTGTGGCATTGAATGTAATTAACACTGTTAATTGGCAGCTGTCAACACTGTTCAATGTGTATGTCAAACTGCCAAATGGGTTTACCAACACTCTTTCCTTTGAGCAAGGAAATTGAGCTGGTTTAGAACTCAGTGTTTGATTGAGAAATATATAAGAAATAAGTTGGATGTGTTAGGCAATGCAGGAAAAGGAATATTGGAATTACAGTGAAAATAGTAGTATATTAAAGATTTGGTATTGTTTCAGTAGTATTTATAATTACAAATATAAATAAAATGATTTATATATCGTTTTCCAACACTGCATATAAAATTAACATAACTGCTATGTCCTTTTCCAACACTGTATTTATTTGTAATGCATAAAAAACTGAAAAATCGGTAGGAATCTAAATCTGTAATATGAGAAAACGATTGAAATCGTATAGATTTGACTGCATATTAGGTATATTCATGTCCTTTTCCAACACTTTATTTTTGTCATAAGTAAGCTTCCAAGAAATTGAAGAGAAATTTGTGTATATTCAAGTCTTTAAAAAGGCTTGAGAAATTTCTTTTTAGGGAAATTTGCTGGGAATTAACTTAGGGAAATATTGAAGAGATTAGAGATTGCAACAGTGTTGTAAAATGTGAGAAAATTAATTAAAATTCGTTTACATATTTCTTATGTAGAGGGAACTGGTTAGTTGTCAGACTCAATCTACGTATAAATATGGAAATTTGTGGGATAAATGTTTGGCTTTCAGATATATATTTATCCACATTCACATAATCCCCCTTTGTAATTGAATTATTTGCACTTTTCTGCAAAGTGTATCTGATTGTCTGCCATTGAAATGCGAACAATTTAATTGTTAATTTTTTATGTCAATTTTTGCATTTGTTTTGTGGTCCTTTTCACAATTTAATGCTATATAAACAAAATGCCTGCCTCTGGCTGTCTTTATCTTTTTTATATAAATTTATTTTAAATATATATATATATATATATATATATATATATATATATATATATATATATTTATATAAATTCCATATACAATTTGTGCGCAGCAAATTAAAAATGAAATACAAAAAAAAGTAAAGTGTAAAATGCAGCTGAATGTGAAATGTGGAAAATCATCTGTCAAATGTTTTTCATATGAGTGTGCGTGTGTGTGTGTGCTGAAATTGCAACATTGCATTTGTGATTGTGGTGGTAATCTGCTTCGTTGTTGTTGTTGTTGTTCATCAGCACAAAAACCAACAAAGGCGAAAAGCAGTTCGACTGACGTGTTGCATACTTTTAAGCGCAACTGTATTGGTATGCCGCAGCGTAAATGGCATTAGGGATGGGCCCGTGCGGCGTGCTGCGTAAAGTGATGCAAAAACATTTAAACGAAACAAATTTATTTGATAATTCCCTTTGATTGTTTTTATCTATATTTTCGGGAATATGCTGAAACACATTTTTAATGTTCTATTTTGAATTTAATGTGCAATGTTTTTTGCATTTTTCCTTTTTTTATTTATATAAACTGCATAAATTTGTTGGCTATATGGCAATATATATATGCATATTTTTAAAAATCAGTTAAACTATTTTTATTAATTTTTATTTTTTGTAAATATGAGAATTGATTCTTTCATTCATTTTATAACTATATTACCTTACATAAACGAGTTGTGCTTGAAAACTATTGAGAAGTTTGATATGTGAATTTTTTATCAATTAAAAAATTTTGGACAATAACTGAGAAAAATATAAATTAATTAATAATAAAACTATTAAAAATATATACTACATATATATATATATATATATATATATATAGAATTCCTTTTACTTTTTAAGCGTACCTTGTATAATTCATTTAAAAAAAAATTATTATAAAAATAGTTTCTATATATTTTTGTTAAATATGAAAAATCTTTTTTTAATTTTTTCGCAATATGATTAACTATTTGTTTGCCCATTTGCTGACTATATACATATATTGAATATATTTTGATGAGGCCATTTTTTGCGTACAAATTTTTATTATTTTTGATTCAATTATTTTTGTTGATATTTTTTATGAAATAGATAAATTATATTTTATTTAACTTTGCGTTTAATTTCTTCTCTTGAATTTGTTTAATCAATTTTTATTCTATATTTTTATAAATACGATAAACTCTTTATTTATATATTTTTTAAATGATTTCCGTTTATGCTCGAAACTAATTTTTATGAAGTGCCAAATATTTGTTGGTGCAATATTATTATTTGACAGGCAGTTTTTTGTTGCAAGTATATGTAGAGTGGATTAATTATAAAGTATAAATATTTTAAGCCCTTTTTCGGCTTGGAATCTTCGTATATGATTTGATTTATTTTGGCGTATATTTTTGCAGTTTCACTTTGAATAGTTTTTTGTGCTGAATTTAAGATGTTAACTGCAATCGGCTTAAAGGCAGCCAACAACAGAGTCGAACCAGAACTTGGCGCTGGGCTTTGGCTCTTTGTTTTTAATGACTCGTCGCCATTGTTTGGCTTTTGTCGTTGCCATTGCCTTTGGCTCTGCCAGTGGCTCTGGCGTGGCATGCGTCCAAGTAATTTTAATTCTATTACCCATTACAAGAGCGAGAAATTCTGCAGTGCAATGGGTGCCGCGTCTCTCTTTCAAGTACTTTGTGGATGCTGCTGCTGCTGCTGCTGCACTTAATTTCTATTATAATGATGACATGCCGTCTCTGCAACGGCTGCCCAGCAGACACGCCCACAAATGCCCACACGTAGCCACACACACACCCACGCACACACGTATATAGAGCCACGGCGCTGCCTTATTATTTTCTATTTTTTTTATTTCATTGCATTCTCGGCGCGTTCTTCGTGCTTTTTTTTTACTTTGGCGACGCGACGCTTCCGCTTTTATGGACATTTAGATGCAAAGTTTCTGGCATAAAAATGGCGTGGCAGATAATTTTCATAATTTTCAACTACATTTCATTGTGCAACTGTGGCGCGGGGGCGTGGCCCGTCCACGGCCAGTCGCTTTCAACTGGCTCGTTATTCTCAGTTTTATTTTCGTGTGACACTAAAAAGGAAGCGAAAAGTCAAAGTCGTTGCTGCAGCAGCAGCGGCAGCAGCAGCAGCAAAGTTGGTTTTTATTAGCTCGCTGCTTGCATTTCATTTGGTCATTTCTTGTTTTTTTTCTGTGTGCACACAATGCTGTCGCTGATTGTGAATAGGTGAAACGAGGAAATGCCCTGTAACGAGATAAAAACTGTGTTGTATAGTGAAGCAAGCAGTTTTGGTTGATATTTGACATGATAGCTGCAGAACTTAAAATTATTGTCGTGCAGATGTTATTAAAATGATTTGATAACATCATTAGCAGTTGGCATACCAAATTTGAGAACAATAGCTTAAATAGTTCTCGAGTTGATTGGGGCTAATTGAATAAAAGTGCAGAAAAAATTGTCTTTTAATCTCTGTTTACACTTTACTTTATCATAGTATCCTAAATTTATATATTATCTCTATAAACTCTGCTAATACTTATGTTTTTATGTCATATATCTTCCTTAACTCGAGAATTATATTTTGTTTTCATGAAAGTCTTATAAAATCAAATTATTAATGTCGTACAGAGCCTAAATACGAAATTTAAGCCTACTAGCCATGTTAGTTCCTGGGTTCTCTGAGGCTAGCTGAGCTTAATCATCGAATAAACTATGTAGACTTCTCTGCTCATAGTTTTCTCGTTTCCACACACCATTTCTAAGCTTCCAACTACGCTTCACGTCTCTCATACCCACCTCTTGCATATTTCTTTCACCGTTTACAGGGTATAATAAGAGCAGCAGCAGCAGCAGCAGCGGCAGCGGCAGCGCTTGCTTTGTTGCAGTCACTCGGACGCCAGACTGTGGATGGCAGTGTATTATATTTTATTAGCCTCTGCTGGGAAAATTTATGTTATTAAAGGACTTTAAGCCCTTGGCTTTGCCGTTACAAATTCAGTTAAGACTCGGTGACGGTCGCTGCGAGCGCCTCAAAGTATGCCATAAAATTGTGCAACGTGTTAAACGGTAAACACGCATTGTGCCAGAGAGAGAGAGAGAGAGAGAGAGAGTGGTGTATGTTGTCATAGAATGCTTAGCATATTGCAATCAAAATGGAAAATATAACATAGTTACGTAAAATGCATTACATGGCTGACAGCGACATCAAACACACACATGACACTCACCTACACACACCCATACACACACATGTGACACACTCTGCCCGAGCATATGTTGTCTCTGTCGATGGGTTACAGTTAAGTGCTGCATGTAAACGGGTTTATGACACACACTTCGCTGTCTGCCACACATATCATCTACAGTTGCCACTCGCGCGCTGTCCTTCGCCCTCGCTTCCTCCCTTCCTCTCACTTTCCCTTTCATTTTTAGTATTCAGTTGACTTCGTCTGTAATTCCTTTGGCACCTGCATGTAATGAGTAAAAGGTGGCCGAGCTGCTGCTTGCATTTACTTTACTTTAATGGAGACACGCTCGTAATAATAATAAAAATCCATTCACTTACACAATCGAATCACTCACAATCATTCACTTAAGTCTTTTAGTAATCATCGTGCGTAGTTCGTGCTTTTGTTGTTTGTGCATAGTTTATGTGAATTTTGAATGCGCAAATGAAGATTTACAGCTGAAATTTCATCGGTTTTTCCGTTCTGAGCATTCGATGCCAAAACACACAGCCTACACGTTCCAAGGCCTTTAGCTCTATCGTACTCAAACAACATTCTGATAAGCTTGCCTTCAAAATTGACTCAAAAATTCGTTCATTTGGATAGCAGACCAATATTTCTCACCTTATCACTCATACGAACACCTCCTACCTCTATCGCATGTGTACAATGTGACATTTTCGATTGTTGTCTGGCTGCAAAGCTTTGCCTACTTTGTTTTGCTTGTTGTGTCTGGCAGTCGAAGCTTAGCCAGCTCAGTCTGCTGTCTACTTCTCCGTCATAGCAGTGACGAGAGCAGTGGGAGAGGCTATAGAGAATAGATATCTGGAATGTACATACATACATACATACATACATACATACATACATAAACACACATACATACATACATACATACATTCATACATACACACATACATACATACATAGATATGTACATACATACATACATACATGCATACCTACATACATGCATACATACATACATACAAACATACATACATACATACATACATACATACATACATACATACAAACATACATACATACATACATACATACATATATACATACATACACACACACACACACACATACATACATACATACATACATACATACATACATACATACATACATACATACATACATACATTCATACATACATACACACACACATACATACATACATACATACATACATACATACATACATACATACATACATGCATACATACATACATACATACATACATACATACATACCTACATACACACATACATACATACATACATACAACCTACAGAAGTGTTGAATGAATCATTTCATAGTTCATATTCTCCTAGCCACTATCATACTCATACTTACCTGTATAGGTCTTAAGATCCTAAGATATATATAAACTTCAGAATGAATCATTTCCTTCTCTATCCTCCAAGCCTCTATCATACTTCAGCTGACCTTAATAGCTCACAGAATATATCCCTTTTAGAAATCAAACCGCTTAACGAATCATTCAATCTCATTCTCCATGCTCCAGGTCTCCATCATACTTAAGCTCACCTGAATAGCTCAAGCTTTAAGTCAAATTATACTCTTCGAACTACGCACAGAATTATGAAGAATTTCACTTTGATTTCACGTCGAGCTCTTCACAACTCTTACAACTGCCCGAGCAGCATATTCGATACAGGAGTCAAGTCAGTGCTTGATGCACTTGAGCTCTTGCAGCTGCCATCTACTTAGCATACGTTGAGCTCTGTGTTCACTGATTATAGCTAACGGCTATTGATGCATGTTGGACTTGTTGTTGTAATAAGTTTAGCAATTGTTTCATCAACCCACTGAGAGAACTGTAAAAATCAACAATCATAAATTTAATTTAAATGTAAATTAATTTTTCGCACATGCAGCCGTAGCAGCTGCAGCTGTGTGTGGATTTGGCATTGTAAAGTTTTCTAAGCTGACTTATCTAACTATATTTCATAAGTCTGTTCGTTTGTGGCTACATCTTATATAGATTGCACTGGCTACGCACCTTGTGAGGCGCTCCGAGCGCCTCTCGCCCCTCCCGCTCTCCCTCTCTCACTGCAGCCCTGAAAAGTTGAGTTGGCAACGCTTTTTTGGCATTGAAAGTGCAGCAAACGTTTCCGTTTTTCGAACTTTGCCATATCCGGCATTTGCTTACAATTCAAATTGGCTTTGCCAGCCGAACAGACACTGACTGGGCCACAGAGGGACGGGACGGTCAGACTGCTGACTGACTGTAAGATGGCATATTTCTTGGGTGCTCGGCTAACTTTTTGCCAGCTGCAAAGTTTTTGCAACTTCAGGTGTAATGTGCGGAAATGCTCACATTTTGTGCTCCCCCCCTCCCCGTGCAACACTGCGTATACGTACTTTAAAGTAAATATTTATACAGAGACTTGACTTTTAGACAGCTGCTCGTCTGTCTCTCCCTCTGCTGTATATGTAAATTTGCTTAGACTGGCAAATCAATATGGCCCGGCACAAGTGTCACTTTTTGCACCGTTGCTGCACTGGTTTATATAATTTGATTGTATGCACACACACACGCACATACACACACACACACATAGACAGTCATGTGCACTTCCTTTCAGCTGCTGTAGAAAAAAGCTTGTTTTAGGTTTATCGTTGTGCATAGAGGCAACAAGAAATGCATCAACTTGACTCCATTGTTTGCCAGCTGACAATGCAAAAATTGTATTCCTAAGAAATTGTGTTGTCCACACATAAATATATATATATATATATATTCCGCATATATATATATAGATATTTGTTACATATTTGTTATCTAACCTGTGCCTGGCACTCGAAACTGTTTCACTTTTGTAAATAAAAACAATTAAAGTTTTTAGTGCTTTGTTTAATTTAATTGAAAAAGTTATCAAACCTTTTTCCACTCCAGCTGCCAGCACATTGACCACTTGAGTCTGAGCACAGATAAAAATTTATAATTAATTCAAGTATTTGTTACATTTTCTCACATACGCAAATAAATTTTAATTCAAGTAGCAATTCAATTTGTTCTAAATTTGCATACCCTGTGAAGGCAGTGGGGTATGACGGGGCATGGCAGGCAGGTGGGAGTTGAACTCAACTGCAGAAGAACTAAAAGATGACAGTGTTGGATAAGGGAAAAGAATATAGCATAGATCATACATAATATATAAATATATTGTGATTCGAAAAAATGAACATAAAATTTAGAGAAATTATATAAAGAACCACTCACTTTAGCTCATACTCCAATTTATATTATTGTTCTATTTTATTATTATAAATATATATTTATTTGCATTCATTAAGCTCCCCTTCAGGCACATCAACTCCAGGGTAACTGCGCTTCTTTCACTTTCCCCTCTTCAAAAAGAGTTTTCCCACTCATTTGCACCTTCTCGAAGAGCTACCTTGACGCGAGTTAACTGAAGCGCGTGGCCAATTATGAAAGCCACTTGACTGCAGAATCAATTGTGCTTTTTGATTTCACAAACACACATTATGGAATGCCAATGTGAAGTGCATGATATCAAAAGCTAAATCTTGTAGCATATACATTCTTTTCACAATTAAAATCATAAATAAGACGAGCGGAAACGGTTGGCTGCAGCGACCCCCCTCAAGCCAATGCAGATGATGACAAATAATTTTGTGTTGATTAAAAAACAAAGGAACTTGAATTTTATTTATTTTTTTTTTTTATTTTTTATTTATTTTTTTATTTTGGCGACAGAAATGAGTATGATAAGTGAGCGGAGTCTGGGTGGTGGTGAGGGACTAGAAAATACCCTAACTGCAACTATAGATATAACTTGAAAGAGCTTAATCGACTCTACTCTGAGTTAACTTAGCTAGTTTAGTATTTCTTCCCTTATAGCTCACTGCTCCTATAATCGATAACTTATACACAAACAATATACCCCATTTGGCACATTTCCTCCTCGTATATAAAACATCGTAAAATCTATAAATGTATTACTTTTTTGGCAAGAGCCGTACAAAGTGCGCATACGATAAGCTCCATTTGTTAAATATAGTTTAGAATTTATGACGTATCATAAAAATGTCTTAACGACTTTATATATAAATTTATCTGTCTATATATGCGCGATTATTTGGGCTGTAATCTGTGCCATCAGTGGCTGTAAATTGGACGCGCTGACATGCGTCTAATCAGCTGTTTAGTATGCTATGATTTGTGATTTGCCCCCCACGTCACTCAAATCCTAGATATCTCTCTCTCTCTCTCTCTCTCTCTCTCTCTCTTGCTGTGTCTGCCAATTTGGGCTGCCCCTGTGACGAATTGGCTTTAATCTGCGCCATCCGCTGATAGCCAGCTATTTGTTTATTGGCCAACTTATGTTAAAAACGTAAACAGACGATGGTAGATGGAGAAATATGCTGGGATTTAGTGATTAGTTCCACGGCAAACTATCCGTAGGTTCATAGTTGGAATACTCGCTTAAATGATATATGATATAAAATGAAGGGGATGGAGTTTAAAGAATAGAAAATACAGAAATAATAGATAGAATAATAGACATGTATCCACCTTACTTTGAAAACAGTCTAATAAACTATTTACTATTTCTATAAACTATTTCTTGCTTATTAATTGTATACTTCCCATGAAGTGACAATGCTTGCAATCAAATCCTTTTACAATATGGCAACACGCTAAGTTCATCATAATGTTCAAAACGTTTTAGTAACCCATAAATTAGTTTGACATCTGCGCCATAAAGCCATAAATTTGTGTAAATAAAGTTTGGGAAAGGTGGCAACGCTTAGAATTATAGTCGTATAGAAACTTTTTCAGTGTTGTTAAACACAAAATATTTTATCTTATTTATAATCCTTAAGAATGATTATTCTATAAATGTAAAGCTATAAAATCTTTTCCAAAAGGTGGCAACGCTTAAATATACAGAATAAAGAAATATTTTTAGAGTATTGCAGAATGTATAGCATTCAAGTTCATATCAAATTATTTTGAATACATTTTCTTGATTAAAAAAGGTTAAAAATGTAAAGCTGTAAGAAAGGTGGCAACGCTTTAGTTTTTTGTAAGTAAACTTTCGTTTAAAGGTTCGTAGAAACTTCTTATTTAGCTAATTTGTACGCCTAAGCCTTAGCTGTCTAAAGAACTGAAAGTCCAAAAAGATTTCCAATAGGTGGCAACGCTCAACCTTTAACCAACACGCTTAACGAACAACCCCTTATTTATTAGCCTATTTAGACGCCTTAAATTTGTAATTATCTAATTAGCTATCTGGGCGAATAAGCAAGAAAAGAGCAAAAACAAATACAGAAATTGAAATTTCGATCGTAAATCTGAGTTGCTGTTTATCAATCGGTCGGTCAGGCAGCACTTGCGGCCGCCGATCGTATCTAATCTCGGGCAGACCCCATAGGTTGGCTGCTCGCGAAACTTATTGACACAACTCGAGTGCGATAAGTGAAGAATTTGCATCACAAATCATTCAAGTTTCACGAACTATCAAGAATTTGAAAATGAATGTTTTTACCTGTTGCAGGTGAGCTGTATAAAAGACCGTGGGGTGTCTGCAGTGAGCTCAGTGTGGAACTGGATTCCATTAAAGCACAAAGATGTTTCTGACCAAAGCACTGGTAGCCTTTGCCTTTGTGGCGCTGGCCACTGCGCAGTACCACCACAACTACAAGAGCGGCAGGAATGGCATGGTTCACCTGTTCGAGTGGAAGTGGGATGATATCGCAGCTGAGTGCGAGAACTTCCTGGGACCCAACGGCTTCGGCGGAGTGCAGGTGAGAACTGAAAAGGGAAATACTCAAAGAAACAGTTAACAGTTGTCCCCCCTCTTCTCCTAGGTCTCGCCTGTCAACGAGAATGCTGTGATTGGCTCTCGTCCCTGGTGGGAGCGCTACCAGCCCATCTCCTACAAGCTGACCACCCGCTCGGGCAACGAGCAGCAGTTCGCCAGCATGGTCCGTCGCTGCAATGACGCCGGCGTGCGCATCTACGTGGACGTTGTCTTCAATCACATGGCTGCCAATGGCGGCACCTCGGGCACCGGCGGCAGCTCAGCCGATCCGGGCTCCAAAAACTTCCCGGGCGTGCCCTTCTCCTCGCTGGACTTCAATCCCACCTGTTCGATTACCAACTATGCTGACCCCACCAATGTGCGCAACTGTGAGCTGGTTGGTCTGCGCGACTTGAACCAGGGCAACTCCTGGGTGCGCGACAAGATCGTTGACTTCCTGAACCACCTGACGGAGTTGGGTGTTGCTGGCTTCCGTGTGGATGCCGCCAAGCACATGTGGCCTGGAGATCTGGGCGCCATCTACGGTCGTCTGAATAACCTGAACACTGCTCATGGCTTCAGCTCGGGCGCCAAGCCTTACATCTTCCAGGAGGTCATTGATCTGGGCGGTGAGGCCATCTCCAAGTCGGAATACACTGGCATGGGCGCCGTCACTGAGTTCCGTCACTCCGACTCCATTGGCAAGGTGTTCCGCGGCAAGGATCAGCTGCGCTACCTGAGCAACTGGGGCACTGCCTGGGGCTTTGCCTCTTCCGACGCTTCGCTTGTGTTCGTCGACAATCACGACAACCAGCGTGGACATGGCGCCGGCGGCGCTGATGTGCTCACCTACAAGGTGCCCAAGCAATACAAGATGGCCTCCGCCTTCATGTTGGCCCATCCGTTCGGCACGCCCCGCGTGATGTCCTCCTTCGCGTTCGACGACACCGACCAGGGACCACCGACCACCGATGGCCACAACATTGCTTCGCCCAAGTTCAACAGCGACAACTCTTGCAGCGGCGGCTGGGTGTGCGAGCATCGCTGGCGCCAGATCTATAACATGGTTGGCTTCCGCAACGCCGTCGGCAGCTCTGGGCTCCAGAACTGGTGGGACAATGGCAGCAACCAGATCGCCTTCAGCCGCGGCAGCCAGGGCTTCGTGGCCTTCAACAACGACAACTACGATCTGAATGCGGTCTCCCTGCAGACCGGCCTGCCCGCTGGCACCTACTGCGATGTCATCTCCGGCTCGAAGAGCGGCTCAAGCTGCACCGGCAAGACCATCACAGTTGGCTCCGACGGACGTGCCAACATTTTCATTGGCCGGTCCGAGGAAGATGGCGTCGTCGCCATTCACGTCAATGCCAAGTTGTAGATGTCTCCCAGCTTCCGCCTTATATATATATCCGATATACCCTAACATAAAAGCAAAACGATTTTCAATTTACTGACTCTCAAGTGATTTTTCTCAATTTCTATCGAGTGGCCGAAGGCCTTGGTTGGCCCCAAAACATCTGAACGCAATTAGAGGCACAAGGAGTAAGCCGCATGAGGAGAGTTTTTGATAAATTAAAGTGATTGACTGTTAGATATGCTGTAAATACGTTATGTACAAATTCTGGTAAGTTTGCTATACTCTCCTATGAATTGAAAGTGAGCATATTAGCTCTAATTTCCAAGTTATTTGTGAAGAAGTACAGAAATTAGCTTAAAAGTATTGCTTTTATCAATCAACTAAGGTTTATTTGACGTTTGTCAGTAGCTTTTCACGTTTACCAACACTAAATCGTATTAATCAACACAGAGTTTGGCATTCTCATGCTCAAAGAGTGTAAATAGCTAAAGAGGCAACTTTAAGGTATCTAAATTGTCTATTAACTATCAGAAATTTCAACTGTTAATGGCTTTTTACGTTCACCAACACTGAAACTTACTGAACAACACTTAATCTCAACTCTCTTAATGTAACATCGCTATAGACGCAATCAAAATGTTATTGAATCAAATGGATATTGCCTATTTCTTATATAATAAGCTTTTGTCGTTAACCAACACTAGTGAATTTAAGAAACAATCGTCTCTTAAAGAAACTTCACTATAGAGTGACTCAAACTATTATTGAATTACGCATACTTCTGCTTACCCTAGCTCACATCTCATACTCATCTACTCCCCATTCATAGTGGGTATCCAAAGCGCGTTTATCAACACTAGTTAATTAACACTAGTTAATAGAAATTAGCTTCGCCCACTACCTACAGCTGCCACACCTTATCTGACATACCCAATCCAACTGCTCTTAAGCCAAACCCAGCTCTCCACCTGCACAGCTATCTGCCCATCATACCCGCTTGAGAGCACTCAGAAAGGGTATATAAAACTAATTAAATGGCACAATACAGGACGCTAGATGGGTTGGCCGCTGATAAAAGTCCATTACGCAGCTGACAAACGCAGGTGTCAGTGGCAAGGTGAAAGGTCAAAGGCCAAGCTGCTGTAAAATCTATGGAATTGAGCCAATTCAGGGATAAAAGAAAGTGCAGAGAAAGTAGAGAGCAGTGAGCACCACTCAGCGTCAGTTTTGTGCGCTCTAATGCTGATTTACGCAATGAGTGGCCATAAAAAGATGCCAAACATAAATACAAACCATTATCCGGGACAACTTACATGCCAAACATATCGCACGACATTATCATTTGTCAGCATACGGGCGAGGGCGAGGGCGAGCGAGCCGGCATGCCGTGCTGTCCCTTTCTAATGCAATTTCAGCTCGCCGCCCCTCAGTTTTCGGCTAGACAGACGCACGTTGTTATTTGTTGCAAAATGTTTTTGGGGTAGAAGGCCATAGCTTGCATTTAAATCTATAGAGCAAATAGTCGAGGAAGTGCAGCCGGAGCAGGAGCAGCAGCTGAAGCATCTGGCATACAGGAGTGCTCGTTGCACAATTTTGTTGCATAAAAATATGCACTCATAACTTGTGTCCATGGCTTGGCTCTGATATGAATGAATGTGTGTGAGCTCTATCAAAGGATTTTCATGTCATTTGCTAGAGGTCAAGTGAGTCACAGGCAGCTGGCAGCCAGCAGGATACAGCCAGGACTTTGGGCATAATGTATGCACACACAGTCAACATGGCATGCAGCTACACTCCGCTCTCCCCCTCTCTCTCCCTCTCTCTCTCTATCTATCTGTGTGTGTGTTGAGTTTCCTGCTGCTGCTCTAACTTCCTGTGCGTTGTGTATTGTAAATATATACAAAACAGCGCATAATTCTTAATAAAGTCATAAAATTGCAAAGTAAATCAGTTTTTTTTCGTCAAGCAGCAGCAGCAGCGCAGATAAACTCGTCTTTTTTATTACACAAAACGCAATTTTCATATGCTGCTTTGGCAAAGATTGTGATTTAGCAAGTGAGTGTGCCTCTGTGTGCGTGTGTGTGTGTGTGTGTGCCAAATCCATCTGCATAAAGCGACAGCAGCAGAGGAAGGAAAAAAAATCACAAGTCGCATCAAACATTGTGTATAAAAGCCGTAGCATGTCTAGAGATTGCGGTTGCTTTTCTTATAGCGCCAACGTTTTTGCCCCAGGCAGGAGTCAAACTTCAAGCCACACACACGCACACAGAGGCAGGCATATATATGAGCAGGAGAAAAAAAGTAAAATTAATTTAAAATTTGCTGACAAAGGCGACAGATAGAGAGAGGGAGAGAGGCGCCTCGGCTCGTCTCGTCTCGGCCTGTATTTATGCAAAAACATCAAAATATCAAAATATGATGTGAGTTACTTGCTTGTCGTTGTCCTCGCCCATTGTCAGGCATTGCAAATGGCGCACGTGCAAAAAGGTCCTTAAGCGTCTTCCTTGCCGCCTTTAATGCGCGCTTCATTTGAGAGCGTCTAAGCAGCGCGCTGACTGCTTGAAAATAGCTAAAACGTGCTTATATTCAATATTTACTATTCACATTTAAGCGCTTTAATGTGAATACATGGACATAAGTACCTTACGCACTACCCTGTAAACCGATGAGTGTGTGGAGCGGGCATATGTGGCTCAGGGAAATAAATAATAGCATCACTAGGGGGAGAGAGGGAGGTAAATAATAGAACTATGAAACTCTTTTGAATTAATGAAAAATATAACATTTTCAATTTTCAATTTAGTTATTTTAATAATTTAAAAAAATAATATTTGTTTTTAAAATTTAAATGTTCTACTGGAAAAAAATAATAGCACCATTAGGGGAAAGTGTGGGAAAAATATAATAGCATCGCAAAGGAAGAGGCCATATACAAGTAGGGGGAAAATAATAAAAGCGACACTAGGGAAGAGGGGTGAATAGAAATAGCATCGCTAGTGAAGAGGCCATAGAGCGGTAATAATAATAGCATCACTGGTGAAGACAGAGGGTGGAGGGCATAGACAGAGAGGGAAAATAATAATAGCACCACAATGAAACATGCTTTTTTTGCATTAATAATAAAAATTAAAACAAAATTGTTTCCTTAAAAAATTAAATATATATAATTTTTTTTTATATTTTAAAAATTTTCAACAAATTTATTTTATTTTAAAAATCTAAAAAATTAAAAAAAAAAATACTTTACAAAATATTAAAAAAATGCTCAAAAAACTTTCAATTATTTTAACAAATTTTAATCATAAATTTTACTTTAATTAAATTCTATTTTCTATTTTTTTTTGTTTATGTTTATGCTGCAAAAGTTACAAAAAGTTAGAAAATTCTACATGGTGCTTTTTAATTTTTCGCAGCAGTTTATGCAGTCTAAACGAGTTATCTTTTTACATAACTAATTCTCTTACGCAGACCTATAATATATAATAATTAAATACTAAGACCACGCCTACTTCAGCCTAAACAACCCACCCCTTCCTCTCTCTATCTATCTAGCAATAACCCTTTTAAGAAAACTTCCCCTATTTCATTTAATGCCATAGCCAACACTAATTGTTAATAAGCTTTTCGAAAAGACTTGCCACGCCCACTTCCGCCCATCATTTTGGTTTGTCAATCAATAAATGTGTGGTATGCACGCAGTCGCTCGCCTTTGACTGCAGGAATCCAACTTGTATTTACTTTTTATGTTTTTCATTTCATTTTCTTCAATCCAAATTCCTAAGAACTGTCTGTCAGCTCTGTGTGTGTGCGTGTGTGTGGGTGTGTGCATATGCGCTCGCTCCGCACATGCTTTCAATTTGACGTCAGTTGGATAACATTGCTACCCTTTGCTGGTAAACATGTCCTGACAGCCTGTCAAACAAGTTTCAAAGCTGACTTTTAAATATTAATGCCCCGTTGGACGTTGGTAATGCGGTCGCTGCCATTGGCAAAAAAAAAAAAAACGAAGAAAAACCTCGGTGTATTTCTTATTAGTGATGGATGAGGGCGGCGAGCCAAAGGGGTGAAGCGACACATAGAGCGCAGAAGTTTGCCGCAAAAATTGAATCATGCGAAGGAGGTTGGCTGGCCTTGAAGCGTTTTCAGTGCTCAAATAAATAGAAAACTAGTTGGCGATTGAGAGGATTATGTTTTAATGATATGTTTGGGTTGGATATGTGATAAGTGGGAAAGAGTTGTTGGCAGGGGAGGTGAGGGGAGAGAGGGAGGAGAGGTGTAGGAGGAAGGAGGACAAACTGCATGGCACAACGCAGGAGGTAAGAGGACGGAGGAAGAAAAGAGAAGGAAGAGGGAAGAAAAAAGAACGAAGAAGGAAGAAGAAAAAAGTAGGAAGAAGGAAGAAAAAGGGAGAAGGAAAGTTGTCGAGAGGAAAGTTGCGCTCTAGCTGTGAAGCAGTTTAGATTGATATAAGCTGAAGTTAGGAGGAGAATTGAGGCAATTAGTTCTGAATTGGTTTTGAAAACTATAAATAAATTTTTTACAATTTATTGCATATTGCAAAGAGTTCTTTCTGAAAAGGAAAAGAAAGAAGTTATTGGCCAATGCCAGAAGTTTAAAAATATTATAAACATTTCTAAACGTTCTACAACTGAGCTTGGGCAAGCTAATGCTTCCTAGAAAATCCTAATCAGTCAATCAATCAATCGTAAGATGAAACATCGCTTCACTTATTAGTTGCAGTCAATACTTGTCTGCTCGCCTCGCTTCTGCTCTGCTCACAAATGATGATCAAATTTATTGTTTTTAATTGGTTTGCGGGTTGGGCGCAGATAATTGCCAGCGAAAAGTTCTAAGGCCCGCGGAACAAATGGCAAAAGCAGCGCAAATGGACGCAGGATATTAGAGCTTTTAAAAATTACATTTACCGACATTTATCTTCAATTTTTTATGCGACCAAAACCAGAAAAAACGAAACAGAAATAATAAAAAACTGCGCGAATAAACTGTGTGCAGGAGGAGAGAAAAACAAAAACGAACAAAAAATAAATAAAAATGAAGCAGAAAAACAATTTGATTTAGTTGCAGGCAAATATTAAATGCATGTGTGCGGAGCAAGAAAGAGAGAGAGAGAGAGAGAGAGAGAGAGAGAGAGAGAGCATGGACCGTACAGGACAACATCAAAATCAACAAGAAGCAAAGGCGACTGCAGCCAGGACGCGGCCGCGAATTGTAGCCACGCTGACAGGCAGCGGAAAGCACATTTGTAACGATAACGTTCGTTTCTATTTCTAAACTGCCAACAGGGCGTATGTGTGTGTGTGTGAGTGTGTGTATGTGTGACCATTAATTTTGAGCGCGTTTAACATGAAAACTACATGGCACAACTGATTTCGTGCACCCTGTGCAAACACTGGCCACACAGACACACTCGCACACACATGTTCACACACTCACAGATAGTTCATATGCCCGGGAGCCAACAATGAAACAGTTATACTATAAATAAGTAAGCAAAAGGGCGAAAAATAAAACCAAATACGAAGACAAACAAAATAAACAAACTGAAGCATTGCCACAGGCGCTAGAAACGGCTAAGCGTTACACTGTAAAAAGAAATTATGGCGAGTCAATGCAGTGCTGAGGCGGCAGAGACTGTCAAATGGTGTTTTCGGAATATATTGCAAGAATTTGTGAATATGAAAAGAGAATACGAAAAATAACCACAGATACGTTTAGAAGAATTTTCGGAGTATTTTCGGAGTTTGTCCGAAATATTTTCGGAGTATTTTCGGAGTTTCATTTAAGAAGAATCTATATATTTAAGAAGATATTAAAGTTTAATCGTCGTATATATATTTATTTCGGAGTATATACAGTAAGAAAGTAGATTTTATATTTTCAGTTTTCGGAGTATATATATATCTAAGAGTTCAGCTAAAGACAACAGCATATTCAGCTCATTCAATACATTCCCAGTTTAGACTATTCAAGATTTAATCAAAAAATAACATTTAAGCGCACTTGACGGCCACCCATATACCCTCATTATGCACTTCAGCAAACAGTGTATAAAGAGGGCGAAATAGGAAAACCAAACGTAATGGGGAAAAGCGCAAAAAGCGGGTCAGTGCGCACAAAATGGCAGCAATGATGATGGCGGATGCCGCCGCCGACGAGCGGAAGCTGACGAAAGAGCAAAAAGGAGCAGCGTGTATAAAATGCAGATATTGCACAGCAACAACTTCAACTCCCAAAACTGCGTCTGTGTGTGTGCGTGTGTGCATGTGTGTCTCGTATATCAAGGCGTGTAGCGCGTATTTTACGCAAAACGAAACAAACATAAAAAAAGAAATATTAAAAAAAAAACAATTGCAATTCTGGGTGTGTGTGTGCACAGACGCAATAATATACAGCGCGGTTACAGCTCGCGTTCTTTTCAAAACGAGAATCATCAGCTCTAACTTACACACACACACACACACAGAGGTGCAGGCGCGCTCGCTGCGGCGCACGCGGCGTATGCGTAACGTGAAAATAAATAAGTGCGCTCGAAAGTATGCAACAGAAAGCGAGCACAAGCGCAACTGCTGCAAAAATTGCAAGTGAAATATTTAAACAAACATTCACACACACACACACACACAGACAGTCAAGCAGAGCTACCAAATATACGTGTCGGACATTTTACAATTTTCGTTTTCAGAATTTTTGCAGAAATTTTTGTATTTTCACCGTAAAAATGTGCTGAAAAATGTGAAATTTGGTATGAAACTGGTTGAGGAAGAATTGGCCGATGCGAGTTGAGGTGTGTGAATTTAAATGATTGATTGAGGTGTTACACATATTAGAGGGCATAATATATATTATATATATAGATCTACTTATATAGAATCCTCATAATATAAGAGATTTTTGAGGGGTATTTATTTTTATAGCTCTATTTTGTATGCGTTTCAGGCGTTTTGCTTGGTGGACATGTTTAGTTTCGGCAAATGTTTAATTACACGGTATCTCAAAGTCGATCAAATGCAATTAGAGCACAGTAAGTGGACACTAGTAAACAATGAGCACGAAGTATTATGCTGTTTTAAGTGTGTTTGATGAATTTGATGTGGTAGAGAGGGTTTACAGGGTATGCACTAGTCTATCAATATCAGCTGAATAGAGTTTGGTTGCTCAAATATGTTTTAAAATGAATAAAATGTGTATTTGAGCATTAAATGTGTATAAGTCACACTTGGATACATGACAGGGTATCTATTAGTCAGTCAAAAATGAGTATGTCACATGCATATACATAATATGCACTTTGATTATACTTTAAATGTGTTTTAGTGCTATTTTTCGTAATTATAGGGTATCTGCCAGTCGTGCATGCTCATGCAATTGACGCACAGCTCAACTATGAATGTTTTCGGTAGAAACTTTTTGCTCGAATTGATAATTGAGTTTTGATTGTCACTTAAAAGTTTAAGCGACTATTTGTGTGTGCGTGTGTGTGTGTGTGTGTGTGTGTGTGTGCGTGTGCGTGTATTAGCATCCCTTTGTGCATGGTCAATGGCATGTTAATTTTGATTGTGTTTGTGTATAGCTTGTTGGCACAAAATCAAACCGCTAATCAGTGAGGCGCGACAGGCAGCAGCAGCAGCAGGCTGAGCTCACGCTCATGTTCAGTTGTTGATGTCCTCGCGCTAAGAGTGCGCTGCGTGCATAATACAAAAGCGCAATTTCGCAGCTGCACTGACAGCTGTTGAGCTGTGCTCTTAAGCCCAAACAGAGAGAGAGAGAGAGACAGAGAGATAGACAGACAGCATTTCAAAGTAGATTCACGTTTGTAAATTTAATGAGGAAATGCAACTCAAAACTGACGCTGGAAATAAGTTGTAGAAGTTTTTCGCTCTTGTTGTTTAGCCTCGTTTCCGTTTGTCGCTTGTTCCAAGTTAATTAGTTGTTGTCGCAGCTGTTAAATTACAGTTAACTGAGGACGACGGACGACGCTGCGATGCTGACAAATTACGCATACGCCAGGTGTTGCAGTGATGGCGCCCGCTCTTCAGGCAATTAGGTCAGCCGTCTCCATGTGAGCCGGGCCAGCCCATTGACAAACACTTTTGGCTGCAAATGTCATTGTCACATCTTGAATAGTTTTTGTGCTGGCAGCAGGCAGCAGGCAGCAGTCAGCAGCTGCAGTTGCCCGACTGCTGGCTGCGTTGACATGCACATTATTAGGGCATCCTGTGGCAGGGACTCGACTGCCGCATTGCTGTTGACGAGTCGCACAAACGTCGAAGGATGCCAGATCTGCCTGATAAACAGACATTGCCTCTGCCTCTGGCCGCCTCTTGCTGCCACTTGAACAATGTCAATTACCAGCGCACGAGCCTCATGTCGAATTATCACTCAGCATTTTGCCATTGCACAGCAGATTTGCACATCTATTTTTACCTTAAAGTGTGTGTAGCTATTTTTTCTCCTCCTCTCTCTCTCTCTCTCTCTGTCTCTGGTATTTTTTCTCTCTCTCTCAGCGTGTCTTTCTATTTTAAGTGCTATGCAAATAGCTTGGCTGGACCGCTGCTACGGCTTCTGGCTTCCGACTGATTTCGTCCTTTTATTCTTTTGTCGACCCGCTTTCAGCAAAAGCCATTGCCATTCATTCAGACTCTCGCTCGATGAGTGTAAGTGTGTGTGTGTGTGTGTGTATTTGTGTTTAACTTGCGGCCAGCTTGTGGCCCTGTATGTGTGTGTGTGTGTGTGTGTGTGTGTCGTCCTTGTGTATGCGTGTTCGCCATTTACTTTTTATTGGTCAAGTTAAGCATTTTGTGTTTAGCATTTGAACACTTGAAATTGTTTGTCGATTTGTTTGCTGTTTGTTCACAGCCAAATTGCCTGTCAACAGGACAACAGGTTTAAGACCCCAGCTATGTAGTGTGTGTGTGTGTATGTGTGTAGCTGTGTGTGTGTGTATTTCTTTTTCTCTTCCTCCTTTTTTTGGGGTCAAAACTAAAATGTTCAAAGGACACTCGCTTTGGCCTTAGTTAATTGCTCCCACTTGAAAATTGTCAATTATCAAACACCCGAATATTTTCTTTAGTTAATGATGTTAGCTAGTTGTCGTTTAACGATGTTATATGTAACTCTATAATGAAGTTTTACAGTTTAAATGAAATTTGTATATATATATGTATCTTTAAATTCCTGGAGTTCCTGGAGTTCCTGGAGTTTCGTATGAGTTATTTGCAGTTCTAGTATGAAGAGCTTTTAGAAGCCTCTAGTAGTAGCGTTGGCCGCAAATCTCTTGTATGTCATCATTTCTTATCTAAAGCTTACTCCTAATTTTCTACGACTAATACTCCTACTACTCCTAATTCTCTACTACAACTACTACTACTACTCCTAATTCTCTACTACTACTCCCAATTCTCTACTACTCCTACTACTACTACTCCTAATTCTCTACTACTACTGCTGCTACTACCCCTAAATCTCTACTACTACTACTACTCCTAATTCTCTACTACTATTGCTGCTCCTAATTCTTTACTACCACTAGTAATTCTCTACTACTACTTATAATTCACAACTCTACTACTAGTACTACTCCTAATTATTTCCTATTACTACTCCTAATTCTCTTACCAATTTAACTCTATTTATTATTTATTTGTTTTCAAGCCTTCATTTGGCAAAGTCCAAGGTACTGCACTCTGAGCAGCTACCCTGTACACTATCCCATTCCCCATCTCTCGCCCATCTATGCAACTCTTTTGGTCAGGCTGCTTTCGATGGGCTGATTAGGCCGAAGCTAGTTTCAAATTTGGATTTAACTAGTTAATCCTCTTAGCTAATATTCACTAAATTTGATAACATTTTATAGATCTGTCTAATCATCTTTGCTGCAATTCGCTTGACTCAATTAGAGTCTCCGAGTGTCGCAATGAGTCGAGGAGTCAAAGGACTTACTATATTAGCTAGTATTATCAGCTTAATATGCCTTTTAACTCTGCTCCAAAGTGCATTTAAGCGAAATTTGCATATGTGCCCATATATAGACACATATATATATATATATATATATATATATATATACTGTAACCCAATCTAAATTCTAGCATCGCATGCCTGCCGCCAGCAATGATATAATATTTTCTATTCATTTGTTTTGCTTTTACATTTTCTGTTTTATTTATTTTTTTTGAGTTTAGTTTTTGCTGGCGACAGTTGACATTCATATTTTGGACAGTTGTAGAAGACAAGCTGTAATAGTTTGTTATGCGCAGTTGTGTATGTGTCTCCCTCCCTCTCTCTCTCTCTCCCACTCTCTCTCTCTATCTGTGGATTGCTCGTTTATTGCATTTTACGGTGCTGCAGTTATTTTATTTTATTATTACGCTCGTTGGGCTTGATTTTTCGCTCTCTCTTTTTGGCAGCGTTGTCAACACATCCGGCGGGCAGGAAGCGAGTGCCACAGCCAGCCCACCTGCCATACCTGCCGTACCTGCCGCACCTGACAATGCAAATGTAAATATTTGGTTAGGCGGCGCAGAACTAATATATGCACTCTATAATATAAATAAGCGCATTCTGCTGCGCTGTCTTGGGGGCAATTGTGAATGCTCCTTTGGCTGCTTGCTTAAATGGCAACGCCATCAATCAATCAATCAAGCAGTCAGCCAGCCCGCTGGCCCGCTAGCCCGCCAGTCAGTCAGTCCGTCCATCACTCGAGCAATGCAAAGTGGCGTGCGGATAATTAATGCCAGCCGCAACCGTTTATATTGAGAGCTGTTGCCATTTAAGTCCAATGCTTAACGTTTAATCAAGTGCTCAAATTGTGATTTGTGTGCGAGATTTTGGTGCGGAAAGCCGCAGCTGACAGAACTTGGCTGGCTGCAGCGGGTCAAAGGGCAGTGCCTCGGGGCATAAATTAACGGCAAAAACCTCTGTGCGTGCGTGTGTCTGTGTGTGTGAGTCGAAATTGATTTGCACCTAATGGCTTATGGCCATGCGGCACGGCCAAGCAGACAAACAACTTAAGTGGCTTAGAAAAAGTTTCGGCCAAGTGCGGCGCAGCTTAAAATGTAGTTAGCCAGAGACTCGACAAAGGGCTAGAACGAAACTGGCTGCGACTGTGACGACTGGCACGTCTGCTGATAAATTACTCGTCCAGACAGTCGGCAACAAAGAGCTCAAACTAAATTAAGCGCCAGATGAACTGAACACGAACTTCTTCTGGGCTCAAAAAACATAAAAATAAACTAGCGAGTGGGTCGGCAAATGCAAAACTTTGCGCTGGGCCAGAAAAAATGTGTTTTATATGCTATTTAAATGCCAGCCACGTCTCGAACGATGTGAAAACTGGGCCTACAGTTTGAATACATGGCCAACACACACACAGCCACACACGCGCCCACAGATGTGCCTTAAATGTAACCAAGTTTTAGCCGCACATGACGAAGTATTTGCAGCATGTGGCAAATATCCCAGCAGCTGATAAAAAATGCTGCTTAATAAAATTATGAAGAGCTGCAGCTAAACACCAACAACAACAGCAACAAATTTCAAACACTTAAAGTTTAAGTGTAATTGAAAACGACAAGCAAGAAATATAAACAGGCTAAGGTGATGCCCTGTAGACATCTACGGAATGTGTTTACAGCTAAATAAAATAAACTGACATTTTAAGAGGAAGCGAAGGAAACTGTCTACGAAGTAGATAAATTGAGGAAGCCTAATGCAGATGAATACTTTACCTCCACAATTTTCAGAGAAAGCTGAAAATATCGGGAAAAAGTATATAGAAGATATATATATATGATACATTTTTGCATACTGAATTCATTGTTTACAATGCTGATGCGTATGAGGTACTAGATATGTCTAAATATAATCAAATGAAATATATCGATACTTATCGATCTCTATATACTCAGAAAAAATTAAGAAATATTTTAGTTACATACATGTAAAGGTTCTATGCTATTATAAAATACAATATGAAGCTTTAAAAAGAGGAATGTTATCGATATATATAGATTTCTGGAAAACAAACACAAGAATTCGATAATTATCGAATTTGCAGATTTGAGGTACACACAAACAGTCCTAGACCTTTGTATAATAACAGATATAACAAGAAAAACATATGCAACCAATCGATATATATCGATTTTAGGAAAACGCGCGCTGTGCAGTCATCTAAACCTGTCAAACCTGTAGAGACATGACTCTAAGAGACTCATATGCGCATACATCACATATAGACTTCACACACCAGTTCATTCAGACATTAGCATAAAGAGTCAGAGCTCCAACTGATCAATTATACATAAGCAGCATTCCCATTATGTGCATAAAAAATCTTTTTACGCCTCCACACACCAATGCCAACCACTTTCATTAAGTGTAGGCTATTTAAAGCAAGAAATAAAAAAACGAAGATGATGAAGAGCAAAGCAAAGCCAGCCAAGTGAATGCCTCCTGCTATGAAATTTAACTTTATGTGGTCTTGGTTCAAATAAACCTCAAGTTAAAACTTGGCAAATTCCTGGCAAAATACACACATAAAAGCTGCCATAAGCCACGTCCACGTTGCAAAAGAGCAGCGCCAACGCTTAAATGTTTGTTTATGCAAATGTTGCGCATACGCCACGTTCGACGCCTCAGGTGACGCTGCGGACGAACGTTTCGCCTGACGTTCGCGACATGCACAAGTTTTTAGGCGTTTGCTTTATATATTTACTGTCTAAACTTGAATTGGAATTGGAATATATTCAGGTGACAAGCAGGCGTTAGACTCTCACAGTTTGCACAGCGGCGCGCTGCGTTGAATTTAAATTATCGATTTGTAATTTCTGTTTAATTTGAGTTGCGTTGGTTTAATTGATGGGTGGATTATCAAAGGGTTAATTGTGAAAGGGTTGATTATGATATGCAATATTGGAAGTATATGTAGTGCAGATTCAGTGTTTGGCTGTTATCGATAAGCTATCGATAACCAATCCGAATTATATGTTCACAAAATATATTACTTATTGCGTTATTTAAGTGTATTTCGCTTGGGATCTACGTTTAATAGCCTAAAATGAGAATTAGGCCCAACACTTTATATCGATATATTATCGATAACAGCTTTGCCGATAGTTAACATACATTATATGTGTACTATTTACGCATGTAAAATAAAGAAAAGTGCGAATTAACCCTAAGGCTGTTATTGATATATTGAAATAGACTGACATTACGTTGTTATCGATATATTATCTTACCTTACCTTTTTCAAGCTCTCGCGTATTGAAAAGCATTGACGCTAACACAGCATTTGCTGCTGTCGCAACGTATTAGCAGCTTAATGTTTGCCATGCCTACTCAGCCTTATAATTTCACGACGGGTGTCTAAGCAGATGTGTGTGAGTGTGTGTGTGCGTGTGTGTGTAAGCTGCTAATACAATTTAGCAGACACTCCGTATGCATATCTTAAAATCTAATCGATTTCTTGAGAATTCGAACTTTGCTTTTAAGCAACAATGTTGTAAAGCTGATTGATAAAGTGCTTGACACATGACAACGATCCAATTAAAGAGCTTTATATGTATGTAGGGTATGTAGGGTATATTATTGTATATTTTTAGAGCAAAACTAATATTCAGTTTGTTGCAAGAATAAATTAAAAATAATTTTTAATTTATTTTTCTAAGATTTTTTAAAAGATTTCTAGAATTAAACTTATTTATATAAATTATTTAGGCTTTACGCATTGCGTTCCTTGTGTTGCAGCAATACTTTCTTTATATATAAATATCGATATATAAAGGCTATAAAATGTATATGCCTTTAAAATATATGTCTTTGCAGTCCTCGCAATATATTTTATTGCAGCTTGTTTTATTTTTAAAATCACAATGAATGGGAGTTTAAAGGCTTTTGTCGACGCGGCAGGCGACGATCTCAACTTATTTTTTGTCTTTTGTTTTTTTTTTTTATTCCTTGGCAGCCAAGAGCAAAGTTGCCTTTTGATGACCTTTTTATAACTGCCTCGCTACCTCTTGTTGTTGTTGTTGTTGTTTACCTTTATCACACCACATTGTTAGCTGTTTTATTTATGTGAAAAGTTGCACAATTAAGTTGTATTTTACTGCAAAATAAAAATAATTACTTCAACTTGTTGTTCAGCATGGCAATAATTATTGTTCACTCTCTCTGCGCGAATGTATGTAGATATGTAAATACATAAATAAATGTATGTATGTGTGTATGTATTTGCATGCAAATGTTAAAAGTGCGAGAAACTTTGTCGTCAATGGTGCATGTTCTCCAATTTGGCGTGACAAAACTTAATTAAAGCCCACCTCGGGCAGGACAATAGCAGCATTTGTCATCGAGCATATATATAGCTCATTATACCTCGACCCAGCGACCTTGAGAGCAACTTGAATGAATGCCATACATATTTAACCAGCAGCGGGGAACGCTATAGCTGGCTGGTTAAGGTTGCAGGGTACTCGTTCGAAGAGGTGCGTAAATGTTTAGGCGAAACATCGATATTTATCGATATGCCTGAATGGCAGGTATATGTGTAAAGGAGTTCAACTGTGTGTTGATTTTAGCGCTATAAACTGGGGAAAATATATATATCTAAATACAAGTTTAATTTATTATGTATTTGCAAAATATCGATATTTATCGATATGCCATAATGGATGATATATGGTTAAAGAATCTCAACAGCGAGCTGATGTTATCTCTAGCTCTTCTCTGAGGAGAGTATGTATCTATAAACATATTTGTATAGATAAAGGTAGCTGTCACAATGCTTTCCTATTTCTATTCTTAGCTTTTACTTTCTTTAAGAAGTTTATCATAAACCAATATACTCGCTTCAACAATTGCTGACCCATAAATACATGTATTAAATGCAATTCGCAGAAAACATTGTTTTTACATTTACAGCTGACAGCTTAAGCAGATATATGTATCCATATACCATATACCATATACCTTATACATACATATATCCGCATATAATATTTAATTAAAAAGTGAGCTTTTGGCGCATTAAGTCGAATGTCATTTTTGGTTTTTCGGGCATTCGGAATGTGTCATAGAATTGTCAGGGGGCCCAGAGAGTCTTGCTGTGCTTTGGCTCATAACATGTTGTGCACACACAATTTATATAAAATTTTAATAAATGTCATATAGGTTGTGTGTTGGATGTTGTATGTTCGTCTGTGTGCTGGCTGAAGTGATTGATTTATGTCACAATATTTGCCCGAACAAAATCCATTGCAATCTGTTTCGTTGGCAGTAGCCGTGCAATTGCCGGGGTCCAGAGACCGGGGCTACCTTTGTGCCAGGTGAGCAAACAGGTAAGCAGCCACAACGATGGGCAACAAATCAACCTAGCTACCTGTGTGTGAGTGTGTGATTTACAAACTGTGCAAAATTAATTTCAACAGCTCGCCCAACGCCACATATCAGACGCTGTGAATGTATTAAACCTATTTGTATACGAGCAAGCAGCGTTTGCTTAAATATTCTCATGAAAGTGGTTTTTACCCGAGCTGCAATAATTAACTTCTGTTTACTCTGGCCGGATTATTGCTGGCTCAAATGGCGCCATATAGATGGGGCTTACCGTTTAGCAGCCGGACAACAGTTTAATAGAAAATTGTATTTAGTTCGAATATTGAGAATATTGTTTAGCTTTGAGTGCAGCATTTCAACTGGGAGTTTATGATTAAATTTGTGTGGGAGAGTGATTAGTTGGTTGGCCTTTGATGGGCAAAGATATACTAGTCGTAAGAACAATACAAGTCTTATATTTACTCAAACTCATATGAGGCATGTTATGATTAGACAGTGAATGCTGTAGATAATTGGAATATTCAATTAATGCATTAAAGAAGTCCTCCTTGGTCATAATCAGTTTCAGCAGTCAACACATGAGTTACCTATCTACATCTGTCTCTCCCTCTGTCCTTAGGTCTTTCATTGTCTCTGTCAACATTTCTATTCGTGGCATGAATCTAGGAAACTATAAAAGTTAAACTTATTTGACAAGAGTGTTCCACAGTAGGCACTAAAAGTATGCAGACTAGAGCACTCTTAGTTCTTTTGTATAGGATTGTGGAGAAGGGTAACTACCATCTCTTGCTGAACTATCTATATAGGCTTTCTCGATAGAGTAAATCTGCTTTTTCTGTAGACTATGTGGACTTGCTCTATGGAGTATAAAATTTCTCTCCATACTCAAGTCTATTTCAGTCAAAGTCTAAACTAAGATTACGATTATGAGCTGCATTTTCTCATATAGGTAAGCTCATATCAACTTGGATTCCTCACTATTCTTGCTGCGCTTCTATTTCTATTGATAACTTCATTAAACTTCTACAAAGTTGATAGCTGAGCAGCTATAGTAAATGAACTCTAACTAGAATCCATATATATATATATATCAGGTATATAATTTCCTTTCCACATGCAAAGGGATTTTCGCTTTTACATTTCCTCATTTCGAAATTCGATTTAATGAAAATTAGTTGGAAGAAAGTTTTGGTTTTTTTCCTTTGGCTGAGCTGCTGCAGTTGTCAGGCGCAAAAACTTGAATTCGATTTATATTTTTGGCTTTCAATTTTGCGGTGGCTGTCGCCGGCGTGGGCGCGGAGGCCAGGAGCTGTCAAAGCAATGCGAGATCTTCAAGCCAACTGTCATAAATGTCGACATCATTAAAATGTCATAAAGTTTCGGGCGAAGGCACAGACACAGACACAGACACGGACACGGACAACAGCAGCAACAGCCACGATGCCAGTAAGTAGTTGGCCCCAAAAATGTGCAAAAATTTCGCGCACTTCCTTTTAACATTGCGCATCCTACTTTCTGGCTGTTTATTTTTTGGCGGCGCTTCCTTTAGACAAACCGCTGCGGATGCAACCGAATGAACCCAGCCCAGGCCAGGACCAGGACCAGGACCAGCCCAAGCCGACCCATGCAGCCATCCGCCACAATCTGAGGCTGCACTTGCTGTTAAATGACAAAGCAAGTTGCAAAAACTATTTCCTGTAAAGACAGAGAGAGGGAGGGAGAGGGAGAGCGCGCGATTCAAGTCGAAGCAGTTCATGAAAATTTCATTTTATGAAAATACTCGTAGTTGTATTATTTTTTGATAGCACTCACTGCCAGCGATGGCATTTCGAAAGTTTCGCTGTGTTTATGTGCCATAACAAGTCTATTAAACCGTTCGAAAAAAGCAGCAAATGAAGCGTTTAGCGCACTGAAGCTGGCGCATTAATCATACGCACCGTGCGCCGTATAAATATAAATCCTTAAGCCATCCAAATAAAACCATAACCGTTTGTTCAGCTCAAATCGAAGCCCCACGTATATATATATATATATATATATATATATATATATATATATATTGGGAGCATTTTATTTTGAAAGCTAATTAAGTGCGGCCATTAGATGCGCGCTACGTTGCCCCAACAACGGCAGCAGGTTGGCTACGATTTTGAAGCCCAGTTCGATTAATGAGGCGCAACAAGCAAACAGAAGGAGGGGGGTTGGGAGGTAGGTAGAGGGCGCTGGCTGCTCGCAAGGCACATTGAATTAAAGTTCAATTGGGCACATCATGCCAAGGGTCGTTAATAAAGCTACTAATAGCCTGCGTTAGCCACGTTGAGCAAGTTAAGCGGCTCAGAGCTTCGTTTCGCTTAGACTCGAGGTGCTCGACTTGCGCGTCATGGGCGGTCTCGGTTTCTTTGGCTTCGGCTCGTCGTCCTCCGAGTAATCGGAAGACTCGGACACATACGGATCGTCGTTGAGGGCCACGCTCATCTTGCGTATGGCCACAAAGACCAGGCCAATTATTGTCGCGATGCACAGGGCGATGTTGTCGCGCGCGATTTCTGATTCAATAGTCTGCAGATGTTTATATAGGGGGTACTCGCAGCCGAGGCAGCCGGGCAGGGCGCAGCAGACGCCCTTCGACCAGGTGCGATTGCTCGTTATGTAGTCGATGACGCCATTCATGCCGCAGCAGTCGAAGAACTCCTCGATGTGCTGAAAGGTATTATTCTCCCATGAAGAGCGCAGCATCATATACGAGTAGAAGCGGTAGCTGTTGGGGGAGCAGTAGCGCGAGGCGGCAATTGAAAACGTCATGAACGTCGTGTAGCCACCCAGCAGCATGTAGATGAAGAACTTGAACAGGGTCATCGATCGCGACAGGCGCATGCCCAGTATGCAGTTCAGCATGGAGCTGACCAGGGTCAAGCCACGCGTCAGCGTCATGCGGGGCGACAGGCCCACCATCGCCATGCTTGTGTTCAGCTGCGAGATGTTGCGCCGCAGTGCGTGATTGTAGAGATCGATCAGGAAGAAGATCGCCACGGCCAGCAGCAGAATGTGTATCTCAATGACGAGGCCCGGCGATACGGTGATGCAGCGCGCAAGCCTGCCCATGCCAGCTGCCGACAGCTGCTTCGTGTGGCTGCCACTGCTGTGAAATACGATGAAATGTTTATTTACTTTGAAGTTGGAAAAACGTTTGAGCGCAGCTGTCGTTTCCTCTTCGCTTTTCATTTGAAGTTGACCTCAAAGCCAACTGCTCGCCCTCTCTCTCGCCCTCTCTCTCCCACTTGGCTAATATCAACATTTCGTTCGCTCTGTCCTTCAGACTTGTTGCTGAGGTTTCAAGTGCAAATGAGTTTGCTTTTCGGCAATAAAATGCGCCACCTGTTGCCAGCGCCAGCTCCTTTGCCACTGCCAAGGCCAAAAAGTAAAAATAAAAAAAAAAAGGCGAAAAGCAGCCGCAGCTAGAATAACAGCCAACTGAAATTAAATATTTGCGCGTCAGCCAACTTGATGTTGATTGCTCATGAGCCACAGGGCCATGCCCCTGCCCATGCCCAAGCCACTGCCACAACCCCCCTCTCGCCCTCTCTCCCTCTCTCTCCCTTCGTCCTGTACACACTTCAAAGCCATGTTTGTCCACATGATACCCTGTATTCGGTGGTTCAAATGCGAGTTCTGCGTAAAACCTTGATATCGGAGCTGATTTTGCTTGGTTTTATTTGCATTGGCTTAAAACAGCTCGCATTTAATCCAAGTCGTTGTGTCAGTGTCATTTACACAACTTCTTTAGCACGCCTCTCATTTAAGCAACTCTTTGAGCAACCCTTGTACAGAGTAACGTCAGCAGTTAATTAAGCAACTCTTTGGGCAACTCTCGCTGAGCGCTTTTGCATGTCTAGCTTAATCAACTCTTTGCGCGACTCTCGCCATGGCTCTGACTAGCGCTAGCTAAGTCAATTCCTTGGGCAACTCTCGCCTGGGCTAACTCTAACAACTCTTTGAGCAACTCTCGCCTTATCTTACTTCACTTCTCACTCAAGGAGCTTACCTTACTTTAACTCTCATTCAAGCAACTCTTTAGCCAACTCTCGCCTTAGTTTTCTTCAGCTCTGACTCAAGCAACTCTTTGAGCTGCTCTCGTCTAGGCTCACTTCAGCATCACACTCCTCGCTCTTTGACTTAGCTCTTATTCAAGCAACTCTTTAGCCAACTCTCGCCTAGGCTTTAGCTCTCATTCCACCAAACTCTTTGAGCAACTCGTTCGCTTAGTTCATATGAAGCTCTTTGAGTAGCTCTCGCCCAAGATATCATTCAATCCACTCCTCGGTCTACTTCCGCCCACGCTTTCAACTTCTGTTACTCCAGCAACTCTTTTGGCAGCCCTCGCTCCACTTTTTCCCACTCAATCAATACGCATATTTTGGCACACCTTTAAACCATTAACGGATCAGGCTATTCACTTAGACACTTTAAGTACCGCTACAGAGGGGCCCAGAGGGAGAGGGAAAACGGGCCTCTGGAAGAATATAAAATTAAAACCCAATTCATGCGTGTGACAGGTGTCGTCCTTGATTGGGTCCGCATTCAACAGGCAGAGGACGCAGCTGCATTGTGTTCACTTAATTACGAAACTGTGACATGTTTTCGGCCAGGCCGCTAAAAAAGGTGTCAGAGCCGTAAGCGGAAAACTGGAAACTGGAAACAGAAAACTTTTTAATTAACCACTTTAAATTCAAAACCTTTTCGTGCAAGCTGCCAGCAAGACGCTCAAATGCTATCTATCTGTAAGCGCGTCGTTGGGCAATTTAAAAATTAAAAACAAAACAAGAAAATTGGAATCAACACAAACATTTCAAGCCCAAACATAAAGTACAACGAAATGGCCCAGCGGAAGTGCCGTTCCGCTGTGCCCGAAAGAGAAAATGTCAACAGGAGACAGCAGAACAATGAATTGCGGCGGCGGAAACAGCGGAAGAAAGCCAAAAATTCATTGCGTCCAGGGAATTCATGGCGGATATATCTGCCCTATAGCGGACACGATTGCATTTAGGGAATTGTTGGTCACCAAATATTTCACAGCAGCCAAATGTGATATGCTTGATACGGCCCGCAAATATTTATTGAATGCTCTGTAAATGGGTGTGAAAAGGGGTATATTGGTATGCAACAGCCAGTGAATGCCATATTAAACCTAAATGTTATCAGTTTACTCTCTGCTCATCTTTAAAATGGTCACAGTATCTGCCAGTCGTTCACTCCCCATGCGCACATATGCGTTTGCCTTATTAATGCTTTTATAAATAAATACTATCCATTGTTGGACTATATGCTTAACATGCTCATCCTGGCCGCGTATAGCATAAGTTTTAATTAATTGAATTTAAACTGAAATATCTCGCTCCAAGCAATGCGCTGTTAATTGAACTAAAGACGCGTAGTTAAAATATTAAAATATATCAGAGAGAAAAGCAAATGATAAAAAACTTTAATTACGCTTAAATGCCGCGCGATGTCATATTTGCGCAAATATGTTGGCTATTTATGTGCGCTAGCCATAAATGAGACGGGTAGTTTAGCTTGAAACAAATTTGAAGTTGGCGAAACTTTTATGAGAAATTAAAAAAATATATAAATAAAATTTTTAAATTATTTTGAATAGTTCAATAACTATATATAGTATTGTATACTTTGAAATATTTTAGAAAATATAAAAAAAAATATATAGACTAACAATAATAATTATAATTATTATTTTCAATATTTTAAAAATAAAAATTTAGAAAAATAATAATAATAAAAGTAAAAATATTTTAAATATTAAAATATTTTTTAAAATATATAAATTGTTTATAATACTGTATTTATATACAGTATTATAAACAATTTATATATTTTAAAAAATATTTAATAATATTTAATAAAAATATAAAAAATATTATATAAATATTTAATAATTATAAATAAATAAATATAAATAAGATTATTCTTATTTCTTCAATTATATTACAAATTTTAGTACTATATTCAGTTATATTCGAAATGTTTTGGAATTTTGGTAGAAAGGAAAAAAGTTATTGTTATCTGTATTTTTTTCAATATTTGTATTTTATTTAGTTATGTTCGAAAATATGTATATATATATATTTTTAGTAAAAAAAATATTTTTAAATATTTCCCATAGAACATTTGATACAATGTGGATTTTTTTGTTCTATTATTTTATAGAAAATTTGTTAAATATAATTTAGAATCCATTGAATAACATTTCTCATTTATTATTATCATTTCTTTAACAATTATACTGAAATTTGCATTCCCCTATTTTTTTAACCCTCTCATGAAGTGTGAAGAGAAGTTTAATAAATATATCGCATTTGAATAATTGTATTTTTGCCTGCACGATTTTTTAATGATTATTATTAACTGAGCTTACGCGTGATGATCCGCAATTAAGTTTGCTTCACTCGCAATTATCGCGGCATATTTATCTGCGCTGCTTTCTAGGGCGATGCGAATTAATCAATTTCGCGCTCTCGCGATTGTAAATACAATTTGATATTTATTTTAATTTTTATTGAAGTTTTAATTGTATTGCAATTTGCAATTGTTTTTGTTATTTTATTTGAAGGTGCTTTAAGCAGTTTCCTCGTTGTTGGTCTTGTATTTAACTGTTATTTAATTACAATATTGCAAAGGTTTATAAAATACGTCGGCTAATTGAAAATTGTATGCAGTGGCTCGGCGCACAGCCGCGGGGCATAGCGAGCTGAGTTCATCAATTATTGACGCTGTATTGTGAGCTTTAACACTTTGCTAAGAGCAATGTCTGGGGTCGGCTCTACAGACTGTTGCCAGTGCGCTACACCGCCAGTCGAGGTAGTTGCAAAGCGCAGGACGAAGTCGCTGCAGCTGGGAGCCAACTCAGCCTTAATTGATTTCCATGTTTTTGGCTATGAATTTTTCACAGCTGCATTGATGGGTTTATAATCACAGGATACGCGCAGAGCCTTAAGGATATGCGTGTGTTGCGCCTATATAAGGCTGCCAGCTGTTGTGGCATTAGTTGCAGAAGTCCCCAGAGCCTAACATGCTGCGTCGCATCTTTCCGAATATGTATAAAGGGCCAGACTCAGCGCCCGTCGAGTCGCGCAAGGGTTCGCTCTACTTGCTGCGCTGCGTGTTCCTAATGGGCATCAGGACCCCGCCGAAGCGGTTCTTCCTCATCTATGTCCTTTGGTCCTGTGTAATAAATTTGACCTCGACTTTCTATCAGCCCTTCGGCTTCATGGCTGGCTACATTTCGCACCTGTCGGAGTACACGCCCAGCCAGTTCCTCACCTCGCTGCAGGTGGCCTTCAATGTTTGGTCCTGCTCGGCCAAGGTGATCATAGTCTGGGTGCTGGTCAAGCGCTTGGATCGTGCCAATGATATACTCGACGAAATGGACAAAGTCGCGCAGCTGCCGAGCGAGCGAGAGCGATTGCATCGCACTGCGGCCTCTAGCAACTGGGTCTTCTTCTGCTACATGGGCGTCTATGTGGTCTATGCCTCGAGCACAGCCCTGAGCGCCGCCCTGATGGGCGTGCCATCCTTCCAGAACTATTATCCAGTGCTCAACTGGCGCGCCAGCCGCTTTCAGTTCTGGCTGCAGTCCGGCCTCGAGTACTTCGCCATGCTGTGCGCCTGCTTTCAGGACGTCTGCGTCGACTGTTATCCCGTCAACTACATTCTGCCCCTGCGTGCTCACATGGCCATCTTCAGGGATCGACTGGTGCAGCTGGGCAGCGATCCCGAGGAGAAGCCGCAGCAGCGCTTCGAGAAACTCATCGACTGCATCAAGCATCACAAACTCTTGCTAAGGTTCGTCGAGAGCTCCCAATGAGACTTCTCTCATTTAATTGTCCTCCCTCTCAGCTACTGCGACAACTTGCGTCCCCTGGTGGGCGGCACAATTTTCGTACAGTTTTTGGTTGTGGGCATGGTCATGGGCTTTACGATCATCAATATTGCGATCTTCGCCAACTTCGGCTCCCGCATTGCCGCCATGTGCTTCATGTGCTGCATCATGCTCGAGACGACGCCGTTCTGCACGCTCTGCAATTACCTGACCAACGACTGTCAGCGGCTGGCGGATGCCCTGTTCGAGTCCAATTGGATCGAGCAGGACGAGCTCTACAAAAAAATCGTTCTGCAATTCCTGCAAACGCTGCAGAAGCCGATCGTCTTCATGGCCGGCAATATTTTCAGCATTTCGGTGGCTACGAATCTGACTGTGAGTTGAAGTTGTTTCAGTTGGGGTGGATTTTGCAGCTAGTTAAAGGATTCCTAATTTTTAAATCTTTTTTTGTAGGCCACCAAATTCTCGTTCTCTGTTTTTACGCTGGTTAAGCAAATGAATATAGCCGAGAAGCTGGCCAAGCTAGCGAGCATAAGGGAGGAGGACGTGGAAATGTAAAGGAAAATTTTCATTTGGTATTTTTATGACACAATTTAAGTGTTTATGAAATTTGATGAGAAGTGTGCTAATTTTATTTAGTACTTACTTAACAATACATAAATGTTTTTATTTATCAACACTAATTGTTAATCACAGCCCTAGATGGGTAAGAAGTGAGTTTACCAACACTATTTTAGGCATAACAGAGTATTTTTGCTGTTCGTGGTATAACACCTATATGCCGTGTATAACAGTTAAGGATACGAGTAGTATAGTAGTATATTAGAATTTAAACGGTGCATAACAGCTATAGATATAGTAAAGTATAGTAGTAGAATAGTTATTTCCACATTTCTACTTACCAACACCACTTAAGACATTACAAGAAACTTTACTACATTTTTCAACACTACAGTTTAGTACATATTAATGCCATATATACTTTCGAATTGATTCTCTTTCTCCTAATATTATTTTTAGCAACACTGCTTGGTAGCACAGTTGCGACACCATTAAATTAACCAACAATAAAATTTAAAATTGCAAAAATAAGTCTAAAACTCTATTAGATCTATCCACAGCACACTACAAACATATGTCTACATATGTATAACAGTTGCTAGAGCAGCGTATAACAGTTCCTTGCTTCAGTTATGTGTATAACAGTTGTTAACGTAGCCTTTAAAGCCCTAAATAAACTAATATTGTCTACGTATAACAGTTTTTAAGTAGCCATAATACTGTTATACTGTTTCATTCACTCTTAAATTTATCCGCAATATTCATTTGCTTCACTATGGTTATGACCGAAAAGGCAAACTTCGCGACCTAAAAGGAAAAATTATAAAAATAATAAAAATTTCTGTGATGGGAACAGCATTGTTATAGTCTTCTGTGAAACTTACGCTGATGTTGCTGCTCATTGATATCGGAAAGATGCCGCCGGCAATGAAGGCGATGGGCTGCTGCACATTGTGAAGAAAGTACAATAGAGTCGACTGGTAGCGGGAGCCGGAATCAATCCAATTACTCTGAAAGAGAGCGTGCGACAGGTCGTCGCAGTCGTCCATAATCAGGTTGCAGGTGTAGCAGAAGGGGAACGTCTGCAGCAGGGCGGTGATGACGAACAGGAACGAGGCGATGCCCGTCCAGAGGTCCGAGAAGAAGAACACATTGATCAGGGTGAGGCCCAGGACGAGGCCGCACAGCAGAAACTGTGTGAAAATTGTGCCCGAGATGACGGGGCGGATGAGAGCGCAGTAGCTGGAGAGGGCAGTCAGCAAAGATTATGTATAACAGTATAACAGACTGCGGTCTTACTCAAGGATTCGCTTGTGATCGATGACACACTTGACCAGCGCTTCATGGTTCTCGTCCTCGGTCAGCGCGGGGTCCGTGCGCAGGTTGCTGATGCGCTCCCGCAATATGTCCAGGTGTGTGCGCAAGATGAGCGTATAGATCAGGGGATAGGTGTCCGACAGCTGATCCTGCAGCACTGCGCCCGACATGACAATGTACTCCAGCGTGGAGGCGATCCAGAGCTTCAGCGTGCCGTCGTGCCAGTCGATGAAGGGATTGTAGAGCTGCCAGGGTGGATGGCCGTTCAGCACGGAGCTGAGGTACGTGGAGCCCGCATAGCCGCAGTAGACAAAGGTGAAGATGAGAAAGGCGTGATTGCCGCGCGCCACAACCAGGTGGATTTTCTCGCGCTCCTCCACGCTGGTGCAGCGCAGATCCAGCTTGTCCAAGATGTCCTTGGCCTTGATCAGGCGCCACAGCTGCGAGTAGGTGATGGCCACCTTCACCGAGGAGCCGTACGCATTGATGCACACCTGCAGCGAGGTGAGAAACTCGCCAGGCGAGAAGTGCTTGATCTCCGTTATGTAGCTGCCCAGGAACCCAAGTGGCAGGTAGGTGGTGCACCAGACGAACGTCAGCACGGTCCACGTGAGGTAGACATAGCGCAGCAGCCCCGACTTCGGCGGCCGCCAGCCTATGAACTTCATGGCTCGATACAGATAGATGCAGCCATCCCGGGATCTCACGTGCTCCGTCAGCGGCAGGGGCTTGGTCAGCTCGAAAAGCATCTCGGCGGCGGTCTGTGCCTCAGCCCGATGGCTGCACTCGACTTATATACCATCAGACGGCACTCCCAATGGCCCGTTGACATTTTGGATAAGTTTTTGAAGTTTCTTTTAGCTTTACTATTTTTCAATTTAGTGGAAAAGTTTTGCAGCCAAAAAGTTTTGTTGTTTTAAATTATTCACTTGAGAATCGCTCGCTCTGCGTCGTTATGTTTAATTAACAGAGCGAGCGTTGAATACAAGTTAATCTAATTTCTATATGACTGAGAGTGTGTGTGTGTGTGTGAGTGTGTGAGTGTGTCTCGCATATTTACACATGTTGACTTTCCGGCCTGCATTAATGATGGGCCTCTAAAAGCAAAGTTAGCTCTCGACTGCCTTGCCATATTGCTCATACGCAATGTGCGCCGTCTGCTTTTTTTTTTTTTTTTGTGGAATATTCGATGTCGAAAATTGCAACAGATAAGTTTTTCATACTCAGTTATTCTTTGAGGGGCGTGTCTAAAGTCAGGCAACTATTCTGCTTAGAGATTCGAGACAGTTGGGTAGATGCGACTAAGGCTGAGTATGGGAGAGAGTTATGCAAATTGTAGCTAGTTATAGCTGTAGTTAGAGTAAAATATATATGTACACCCTAGGGTATCACATAGTCAGGACAGCCTCTCTGCTTCATCTCATATGCAAGACAAGGAGCCTTAATACACAGCATTTGCGCTAATCGCGGGGCAGGTTCAAGGCGCCTTTGAGCTTTCAAGTTCAAATGCAATTATTAAATTGATAACAAAGGTGGAAGGAACTTGTGCATAGTCAGCTTTAAACTTGTGTGTAGGTGTGCGTGTGTGTGTGTGTCTTGTATCTGCTGCTTGACATTTCAGTGTAGCTTTAATGAAAAATATGTTCGGTGAGTGTTATTAATATTCCTCAGAATGTCTGGCGTTTGACACATGTTTTGTTGTCGTGCTCGTTGTCGCTCTTGTGTTGTGTGTGTGTGTGTGTCGCAGCCACTGCTCCTTTCTCTGCTGCTGCTGCCGTTGTTCGTGCGTGTGGCTCTCTCCTTTGCGCAAGTTGACATTTTTTTTCATTACTCCAACGTTTCAATAGAAGCAACAGCCAGCTGCCTGGCTACAAATGTGTGTCCAAAGGCAGCGCGTGAAGCAAGGGCAAGGATAATCTTTTGTTTGCCATTGTACGACTCACACTTCACTTACTCCCAGCTGCAAGGTAAGCACCAGCAGCAGCAGCTGGATAAAGCTGAAAGCTGTTTTGGGCACACAACATATTTGTATTTTGCCTTAGCCATTGCCACGCCCAGGTGTGCTCATATGCCTGGCTGACAGCGTAGCTTACGTGCTGACATCTAACACAATTTATGCAGCATAATAAAGAGAGGCAGAGCGGCGGGGTGGGAGGGCAGAGAGCGGGCTGGTCAGCTGGGTCTGGCTAGAAAATTTCATTTTTGCCGCCGCTGCTCAATCGTATCAATTAAGCCCCAGCTTCAGCTTGGGCCTCGCTTCCCTCTACCCTCCCAGCAGACACTTTAAAGCCTTCGCTCGCTCAACTAATTGCAGTTGGCGCGTGTCTCTTATTTTGGTTGTATTTTCTTCCTTTTGGCTTTCATCCCGGCCCGAGATGTGTTGTATGTGCATTTAATAACATCAGCGAGTCATTTATTATCGCTTGACGTATTTATTTTAATTAACGGAAATTAATGCCACAGTGCGCAGCTGTGCGAACATGTTTGCAGTTGCTTACACACATTTTGGAGGCATGCCCCACACACGCAGGGGAGGATAGCTGCCTGTGCTGCAAACACCTGACGACAGGCGCACACATGAACGCACAGGACACTGCCACCTAAAGGGATGCCAGGCACACACACACGCACATACAGAGAGCACATGTATCGCTCAATGTATCTTGTTGAGATCCCAACTCACACACACACACACACACACACACACACACTCTCCGGCACTCAGCTAAGAGTGTCAATCTGTTTTTGATATGCTGCAAATTAATGGAGTTAACAACGAGGCGGTCTGCCAGCGTTTGCCTCTGCCTCACACACACGCACTCCCACTCCCACTCCCACTCCCACACTCACACTCACACACTCATATATGTCCACATTTATATATCTATCTGTTCAACATGTTTATTTTGATGTAATATTTGTTTAATTCGTTTGACTGCACAATTTATTAATCATTAGCAAATCACGTTCTTTTTGTCCTAAATTTAGCTGTTCACATCGTTGCTCGCTCATGGTGTGCAAGAGGAGTATATGGGTTTGATGTGAGACAATCTTACTGAAGCTAAAGACATACAATTTCGAATATATACTCATGTCTATACCCCAGTCTTAGACAGTATTGTGACTTCATATATAACAAATTGAATAGAGTATTTCAGGGTATATTGGCTTTATTAGTACTTGTGTAAAATGCACAATAGGGCGTGGCACATGCCGTGAGGTATTCATTTCCTTAATCAGGATCAACAGCCGAGTCAATCTAGAGTCTATCTGTTTGTCGGTCTATTTCTCTGTTTGTCTCTACTGTCTGTCTGTTCATCAGTCTTTCTGCCTGTCAGTCTGTCTGTCAGTCTGCTTGAGACGAATATGAGCTAGGGTATTTCTTAGTCGGTTACCCCCGACTACATTTTCCTGTCTTGAAGCTGATATCAGCAAGTTTCCCTTTGAGCGACTGATGATGTTTTCTACATACATACCTTAAATTTACTTCTAAACTGAACGAGTATTGTTCAGTCGGTTAAGCCCAACTGCACCATGCTGAGCCACTTCTCATATACATTTATGCATATAAATTTCATAAGTATGCCGAAAGCTTAAATACTTTAATCAGCTGTGCATATTTTGTGCCAAACCAGCCAAACTAAAGGCATTTGCATACGTTGTGTGAAGTTGTGCCTGAGCTACGTGTGCTTGTTGGATACCCTGTAAATAATGATTAATGACTGAAAGAGTATGCTTGGTTAGTTAGCATATAAACAATTAAATGATTATATTTATATTTTGTGTACTCTTTCTTTCATTTCAGTTGCTGAAAGCACTGCAGTCGGAAAGGTTTCTAAGTTATCGCCTTCCTATGCGATTTTCATGGCCATTGGTAAGTTTTTTAATATAAATTTAGTTGATAGTTTAATATTAATGTATTGTGAGAGGATTGGCAAGCAATTCTTATATAAATTTTAATATTCTTACCATCTGTACTATTTTTGTACACAAATTTCGTTCGCCTTTCTATGCGATTTTCAAATTTTAATCAGCATTTGCTCAGTGCTCAGATTAAGCTCAGTTTCATTTCATAGTTATGCAAATTTATAAAGTTTTTTGGACATCGCGCAGTTGCTGTTCCAGCTGAAAATTATTTAAAATGATGAGTGTGATTATTATATACATAAAATATATATGCATGTGTGTATGTATGCGCGCTACTCAAAATTAAAATGTTACATAATACTACATTTATGCTAGTATATGTAAATGGAATATAAAATGCTTAGAATAATTCTGCAGCCAAGCATTAAATTAATTTTTCTATTTCATTTTTTGTTGTTCTCTGTTAAGCGAAAGCACGAACACGAAGAGGAAGAACATTGCAGCGGGGCCTGAATGACTGCGCAATGCTCGTTCAGGGTTGTGGGCATAAATATAAAGAGATCTAACTCTAGACGAGGCTTATGAAGGGAGAGATTTTGAAACATATAAGTCGAGCGGGTATGCACGACTATGCATATATTTGTTGTAAGCTCTCAGGCTGCTCGAAATGCTCTGAAAATGGACCTGGGAAAGCCCAGCCAGCCTCATATTACAACAAAGCCAATATGCTCGCTTCTTTGCCACGTTGGCGTGTATAAAGCATAAATATACAAACTGCACTTTGGTGAGCTGCTACAGTTGCTGAGCGCTTTGCTCTGCTTTCTCTCTCTCACTTTCTCTCCCTTCCTCTCTCTCTCTTTCTCTTTCTGCGGCTATAAGTGTGTGAATGCCGCAAACAAAATGATGATGAACAAATTCCCCAAAGCAGCTAGCGACCCTGAAGTACACACCAGCACGCACACACCCTCACACACACATACACACACACACACAGAGAGTTAGAGCTGTGCGAGTGTAGAGCAGGGTCATAAATGCCATTATTATTTGTAAACATTGCGACAGCGAGTGGCCCAAATTGTTAACTTGGCTACAAGGTCGCGCTCATAAACATGTGTATAAAAACAAAAAAACATTCAAATAACAAGCGACAAAAAATAAAACAAAACATAGACATAGAGAGCGAAAGAGAGAGTGCGAGAGAGAGAGAGAGAGGGCGAGAGCTGCTAGACAACATACAAAAGTTTTAATTAATTTTCGTCTGTACGAACCGCAAGTGCACGTATGCGACTGCTTAACTGCTTTAGCTACGAGTGTGTGCGTGTGTGTGTGTGCCACACACATTCACATGGAGTCTATCCCAGGACAGCAACAACAACAATGGCAAAAAAAAATGTCTTGACCCAAATGTAATCAGATAATTTGTTGTGCAGTGCCAATATTTGCTCAGCCGCTGCGATTATTTGAAGTTCATAGCAATTTTGTAAGTTATTAAAGGCGCACACAAGTAAACAAGCAAGCGCACACACACAGGCACACACACACCTGTAAGCACCTGTACATAGCTGGCAGTAGTGTGCTCACAGCACACGGCACAGATTTTGCCTTTGGGCGTTGTGCAAATATCGCATGCTTGGGCCTAGGCCTACACACACTAATGTTGCCAAACAGTCAGACAGTCCGTCAATCAATCAATCAGTCAGTCAGTCAGGCAGGCAGTCCGTCAGTCAGTCAATCTGCCTATCAGCAAGTGAAAGTAGCACAAAAGAGCAACAGCCCAAAATTGATTTAATAGAACCAAATTATGCGGGCAAAGAGAAACGGGAAAACAATGGAGTCCATGTTTATAGAACCAATATATACATATGTATATTGGCCTACATGTGATATATCATTTCACATGCATTGTTTCCTACCTGCCAATATAATTTGCAGTCGAAAGAGCGAAAGACAGACAGAGAGACCGAGCTGCATACAAACCTAAAACTGTTGCCATAAATTACACTGCCCAACAAACTTGTGATGAAAGTTGTTAATAAGGGAACAAAGTTTCTACTTTGACATGCTCGCATGCAGCGCATTGCTCGACTTGCGCCTCTCTATGCAATTCTCATAGATGTGTATTGTGCATGGGTATTAAAGCAAATAATGCAGCTGTAATTTGCAAACATGTTGGGCGCCCTTCTATGCGATTGTCATGCTTAACTTCAGTTGGCTCTGCGTATCTCTTTCTATTTGTTTTTTATGCATTTATATAGATCACATCTTTCCCTCAATATCTACACTCACAAATAAGCACCGCCTCTCTATGTGATTTTCATATTGTTTATTCCTGAAATACTCAGCGCATCTATTTCTCTTTGTCAATCTATCTCTTGCCCTCTCTGCCCGCTCTCTAGCCTGCCTCTCTATGCAACTCTCATTTTTTCAGAGGCAAGTTTCATCAGTTGGGACTGTGGATTATTCCTGCAACTTCAGTGCCTCACTTTCACTAACCCCTTTAAAATTTCTCTATTCCTTACCGCATCTCTCTATCTACTTTCTGTCTGTCCAGCTAATTTTTAATTCAATTTAAAACAGCTTTCGCAAAATTAAAGTCGGTCTGCTGCTTACCGAATCCTGTTAGCCAGTATAATTGTTTAATCGCATTAAATGTTTGTTTTTGCACACTCGACCAAATATTTTAGATGAACTGGTCGTATTTCGCATTTAATGACTTTGATTCCTGAAACCCATTATAATCAGATCAAAGTAATTTAAATTTCTGACTGTGTGCGAGTGTGTGTTAACAGAATGTCGATGCTTCTATTAACAAATAAGCTGTAGTGCTGGCAGCCAGTCGTCACATCGGTTTGTGTTCATCTCACAACTCCTCACTCAAGTTGAAATTGTTTCAGTTAGCTCCTAGCATGCAGCTTAATAATTATTTTCTTAGTTTTCAATTAAGTTTCGGGCTCGAGTCTTTGTTGGCTTGTCGAGCAGCTGCTTTGTCTGTCCGCCAGTGCTTAAATCCTTTAAAGTCCAATGTCAACTAACTTGCCAACACAAACTCAAGTGCGAAGTTTTTAGTTAAATCTCTTCTGGTCTGCAGTCGAAATGTTGCCTTGCAATAAGTTTGCCAAAAAGCCAAAATACAAGTTTGAAGTGTCTTGAACTCTACACTCTAAGCTGCACTCGACTTTAAGCAGCTGAACTGAATTTGCTTTCTTGGCTAAATGTTTTAATTAGATGCAATTATTCGGGTTTGAGCGCTTGAAATCAATTAATTTCTAAGTTGGTTTTAGATTGTTAATGTGGGATCTGCGGCTATGTTGACATTGACTGTGCTTAGACTAATGAATATTTCTTTGTTGCACACAAATAGAAAGTTTTATAGACAATGATATATCTATAATCAAAAGTCAACTATAATAATATATAACCTATTTAAGATTAACAAATAACGTGAAGTGTGAGCTCCTTTGCTCCTCTGCAAAATTTTTTTTCCTTAAAATTACCAAATTGAAACTTTAGTTCATATTTATTACAGATAAGGTCTATAGCCTGAATTTTGAATTATGGCTACTTAATAGCTAATACTAATGCTATATCCTTTAACACGTATCTATGTTAACATCTGTGTTAACATCCATGTCAACATATATGTTAACATAGCAGTCTCACAATGACTGCTAAGGTTGCTTCCATGAGGTTTCTCTTTCACTTTAGTTTTTAATCTGAGCTACAATTTCAATCGAAATTCAATAATTTTGTTACTTTAAGTTAAATACTCAGTGAAACTCAAAATTGATCCCTAGAGCTTTAACATATTTGCTAAATAATGTTTTAAATATTAACATTTTTTTTTATATAAAATTTTTAAAAATATTTTTCTGCGACCTTGCTTAACTTAAAAAAAAAAAAATAAAATTTAATTAAATTTTCTATATTTTTTCTTTTAATTTAAAAATAAAATATTTTTCTATATTTTTTCTTTTAATTTTCTATATATTTTCTTTTAGTTTAAAAATAAAATATTTTTCTATATTTTTTCTCTTAATTTTTTTTTAAATATTTGCCATGTTTCATTAATCTTGGATTAACATTCGTTTCAATGAATGCAGCCAGCTGGCTGGCACGAATAAAGTTTTCGCTCTCTCCATATTTATATATACGTACATAGAGTCAGGTGCAGGTGCGGGGCCAGGCTTGCTTAAGGGCTGACAGTTTGTTTCCTGTCCACTAACACGTTCGTACACAATTGCTTTCAGCCTTGTTTTATTTTGTATTTTTTTAGCCGTTTGCTGGGCTGCAAAAAAGTAGGCAACATATTTCAATTGAAAAGAAAAACTACATTTCAGTTACAACAAAACATTACACTCCGATAGTGTTGAATGGGGCGCTACAAGAGAGGGGGTGGGGGTGGGGTGGTGTTGGGGTGGCAGTGGGCGTTCATTCTTTTCCAGAGTCAGAGACACGAAATCATTTCGAACGTGGCTGACGACAAAAGTTAAACGAGGTCAAAGTGTATGAATGCGATTCGAGCGTATTGACCGTTGACTGAATGGCTGGCAAACATGCGAGCCAAACACACAAAAAAAGGCGGAGAAGAAGAAGAAGAATGCAGACTGCCAAAAGTATCTCAGTGTATGTGTGTGTGTGTGTGTGTGTGTGTGTGTGTGTGTGTTTTGTATCTGTGCATTTGTTTGCGTTTGATTGGGCGCTGATTAAATTTCAATAAAATCGCAAAATGCTGACAAATTGCTTGCCGCATTATCATTTCCCCTAACAGACACGCCCACGCCGATCCGCCGCCCACTCGCAATTACCTGCTTCAGCTTATTTTTTTTTTGCTTAATACATTTTTGTGCGTCTTTTGCAATCGCCGCAGCTTCCTTTTTGCATTGACTACTTCGTTGCGGTCTCCAGCCGCCAAAGCGCTCATGCAAAAGCAATTTCCTGAAGTTTTTACCCCACACACACACACATACACACACACACACATACACAGAGGCACGCGGGCACTACGCGACCTCAACGCATTGGCCAACTCAGCGCCTGCACGACACTCGACAGCATTCGAAAACCAATACGACTACGATTATGCGGCTCTACATGCATGTGTGTGCGTGCGTGTGTGTGTGTGTGTGTGTGTGTGTGTGTGCGCACACTCAAACTTACAAATTGCGCGCTGTAAGTAAGAAATCATTGAGGTTGGTCGCCACACTAATGGAAAACGACAAGCGGCATGTGGGCAAACGTTTTTCCCGTTGCCACGCCCCCGCTGCGCCTGCTGCCCACTTTTGGCTGCGGTTGCAATCTCCTTAGTTTTGCGTAGACCCTTTGCCCCGTTGATGCTTTCGTGCCACGCACGTAGCCGGATGTTGCCCGAACGATAGTTGTCGTTGTCGTTGTCAGCTCTGCGGTTTTGTGGGAAGTCGTCGAGGGGGCTGACGGGGGCTGACGGGGGCTGACGGGCGCTGAGGGGGGGCTACTCTGTTACTGCTGCAAGTTTACTTCACGTTTGGGCTTGGTCACCGCAAAAGTTTAGCTGCTAGTTGCGGCGCAGAGTACGTCCGTCTGTCCGTCTGTCCGTGCTGCTGCTGCTGTCTTCACTGCTGCGGCTGCTGCGTGCCGCTGCTCGGTCCTGGCCGCATTACAGGATCAATTTCTTTCTCGAGCACTGATTTGCTGCTGGGCTGGCCAAGCGGCCGCAACCGCAACGAGGGCTGTCATTAATGTGTGCGACTGCAGGCGGCGTCTCAGGCTGCTTGGCTTAATTAAATGTGTAACGCACTGAGCACGTGACATTAGCAAAAGTAAACGCAATTTAGAATTCTGACACACTTAGCGGAGCGACTTAAGAGTATCCGAGGCTCTCTTAAATCTGCGCACTGGAAGCGGCGACAGCTGTCAAATGAAAACGAAAACTGACCTGCGATGCACTGGAAGGAGAGCGAGAGAGAGAGAGAGGGACTCTCTTAGTCGCACTCTCTCTCTTTGCCTCGCGCTGCGCATGCTCGGCCTTTCCAGCTGTCAGACAGACACGAAGACTAGACGTTGGCCCGCCAGCGTCGTCGTCAGCCGCAGCGTCGTCGTTGGCGCTGCTCGTCCTGCCTCGTTGTGCTGCTCGTTGGCCGTGGCCAGAGTGTCCTTTTCAGTTCACTTCGCATACTCGTCGTAAGCTGTACACGTTGCGGCTGCCACGCACGGCTCGAGCAAGCACAACAAAAATCTATCAAGAGGAAGAAGCTAAGCTAAGCAAACAACAACAACAAAAGCAACAACGGCGAGTTTCTGTCGCTGGCCGGCGGCAAACGTGTTGCGAGATTTATTTTTGGGCAGCCCGAAAAAAAAAAGTCTAAAAAAATAAAAAATAATTCGCAGCGAGCCGCCAAAAAGTTTGAAGCGCGTGTACGTGTGCGAGTGTGTGTGTGCGCCGCATATCCTTGTTTATCCTTGAAAACGCATAACTGTGAAAGGCAGCAACAAGCCGTAAAGTACGTCCCGGTGCGTGTGTGCTCCCCCCACGCAACGAGAAAGTTGCCAACAAATGCGACAACAACAGCAAAAGTAGAGAAAATATAACAAAAAATAGAAAAAGTAGAAAAGTGAAAGCGGAAACGGAAGCAGCTAGGCAGCTGGTAGAGGAAACAAAGCGGCAAAAAGCGGCAACTGCCATGCCATGTGCTGCAGCTGCATTCATGTTTTGTTAGCACTTTGACCCAAATCGCAGCAAGTCTGTGTGTGCGAGTGTGTGTGCGTGGGTGTATCTGTGCGAAGTGCATGACCGATAAGCGGCAAGGTGTCAGCTAAAAAGTCGCCAGGATAACAGCTGAAAGAAACAAGCATGCTAAGCAGATAAACTGATAACTTTCAGTCAGGACTCGAGTGCAGTTCAGCAGCAGCTGGAGCAACCTCCGTTGACAGCCAACAGACGACAGTTAGCAGCTTCGCACATGTGAGTTTTTGACACCTGTAAAGTGCATGAGTTTGACTTTTACTTTGGCCTGAAGCCGCGCCTCGCCTCGCCTCGCCTGCCACGCGGATATACAAAGTTTTTGGAATTCGTTAGTTTATGGCTAAGGGCTTCACATACACATATATCTCCAGCTCTGCCTCTGCCCGCGACTCTAACCACCTTTCAGCGATTTCGGCGTATTCCCCGCTTTCCGTTTCACATTTTACGGCATTTGCATTTACGGCCCGCACATAAATACGTGCTCTTTATGCGCTCACAGCGGCATCGGCGACAAGTTTAGCGTCTCGTTTGTCATACTTTCCCTTTTATGCACAAATAAAAATTATATTTGCTGTCGAATTTGTATCAGAGACGCTGACTTCACTCTCAGCCTTCAGCCTGTGGCGAATGTCTTGTCGCACTAAATGGTTTTGCCTATTCGCTTTCATTATAGGAGCTGGATTCTGGTGGGAGCTCTTCAAATGTTCACATGTGTCGGATTATAAGATTAAATATATTAGTTAGGGAATGAGTGTTAAGAGTTGAATGTGAATAAGGCAATACGAAATATTTTGCCTTTGCTGTTGGTTTAAGTTTTCTGCCTCTAAATACTTCCATCAGCTGCTGCTAGGACTCTGGCATTTAATCTTCTGTCCTTTGTTTATTGGTTCTTGTTCTTGTTATCTATTACAAAGCAAGTCTTTGGTGCGTTAAGGCCAGCTAAGGCAACTGTGCCTTAAGCTCTATTAAGAGTCTGTTTCAGTTTGTATATATTCAGAGTCTGTTTCAGTTTGTATCATTTTGATATTAGTTTTATATATTTAGTATTTTTAAATAAATTTTAATTTTATATTTCTGTTAGAAAACTTATTAATTAAATATTCAAATATTTTTTTATTTATATTTATTTCATTATTATTATTATCATTATTTCATATTTATATTTTAATTTTGTTTACAATTTAATTTATTTATAATTTACATAAAGTATTTAAAATGATATAATTAAATTTAATTACTTTTGGTTTTTTCTCTTTTATTATTTAGTTTTAGTTGTTATTTAGAAGTATATTAAGTTATTTATTTATATTTTTATTTGTTAATTTTATATTTTATTAGTCTTTTATTATTTTGTATTTTATTTATTTATTTAGTCCTTTTTATTTAATTTTTTTAAATATATTTATTTATATATTATATTTATTATTATTGTATTTATTGTATTTATTTAATTTTTTTTTAAAATATATTTTTTAGGTGTTATTGTACTAGTTTAATTTTGTTTAATTTTATTTTTTTGTTTTTTTTTTCACTTTTTATATTATTTAATTTTTTTATGGTTTATTTATATTTAAATTCTTACTTCTACTTCTCCTCACAATAACCTGTTCGAATACCTTTCAAAAATCTTCATTTATAAGCGAGTCATATGCCATTGATAATATGCTAATCACCTACTCCCTCTACATCTCTATCTCTCTCTCTCTCTCTCTCTCTCCCTCTCTCTCTATCTACTTATCTATCCGCTCAATCTATCTTCTATCTTTTCTCTCTTCACTCTCACGTCTTTTGCCCCTTGTCCTATATGTTCAAGTCCTGGCGTATCTTGTTAACCCAATAGCATAGGGCTATGCTGATTTCAGATTCTATTGCCGTCGCCTAATGCCTGTTGACTGAATCCTGTTTACCTGCTTTACTAACGTAATACAATCTTTACATTATGCGGCAGCCAGCTCACGGCCTTCACTCAGCTATTTCTCAAATTTAAAATGCAAATTTATTTATAAATGTTTACGGTGGCCCTCATTGGCCGTCAGGCCTTCGATGGAGTCTTTAGATGATGAAGCCGCTGGCTACGGAGTCCTTTCATCTGTAATACCTGGCTAGCTAAGGAATGTATTTAGAAATATTAATTACACGAGCAGAAGGATCACTATATACTTTAATATGATTTGAGGGCAGTCTTATGTCCTCAGGGAATGGGAGGAGTAGAGGGAAGCAGAAGTGACTCAGTGCTAAGGTTGAATGTCCTTGCTATTTGGTTTTCGCTCCAAGTTCTGCCTAATCATAATCGGGCGTTGCCATGTCATTGACATTAAGATTCCACTTCCAGTTCAACTTAACAGAGGGAATATGGCTGGCGTTTGGCATGCGCTGAGGCGCTTTAAATTATTATCATAATGTTATGGGGCTCGTGAGGGGCAATAAATTGAGTATTTTAAATGAATTTCCGCGCCAATTATGCCAATCAAATGCTGAAATGAAGTAAGTTTGGCTTAAGTTAATCAAAAATCGAGAGCGACGACGTCGTCTGATTATTTTTTGGTGGAACGTGCCATAAACAAGGCCAATGCGATTATGCCAACTTAACGCAATAACAGCCGCACGACTAAGCGCTATTAAGGCGGCAGCGGGGGGCGAGTGGGTGTGGCATGCCGGCGGTTTCTTAATGAAATGACAAAAAGTAAAACACGGCGAAATTTCTGAAGGCAAAGCCAAATATTTGCCTAGAGCCTTTGGGAAAAGTCGCCGCAGACTACGTGAGACACTGTCTCTCCCCCTCTCTCTCTCTCTCTCTCTCTCTCTCTCTCTCTGTGTGTGTGTCATGCGTGTGTGCCTAGGTGACGCTGCGGCTAGAAAGCAATTAAATATATTTCCGCTTCGATGTCAAAATTAATGTGAATTTGATATTTGAAAGCGCACACGCACATGCCAGCCGGAGACAGGGATAGAGAGTGGGCGGTAGGGCGTGGCTAGCTGACAAGATGCCTGACTGACTGTATGTCGCGGCATTTAACGAGGCCAGCTAACAACCTTTCATTGAAAGCGTTCAAAAGACGTCAGCGCGCGGGCTGAGAGAGCCCAAAAGCGTTGCACGTCTGCCTGGAGGATACACGTTAACATGCTAAATATGGCAACGCCTGTGGGGCGAGCTGTTGTTGTTGTTGTTGTTGTTGTCGTCTGTCTGGACGTTGACACAAATTTCAGCTGACAGCGGGCCGCTTCCCAAAGGGCGCACATGTAATTGCTAATGAGTGTACGGCAGCCGATGGGGCGTATGCGGAATATGCCTTTCGGATATGGATATATGTATATATGTTGAGCATACGCCATGTTGCGCATTAAGTTAAAATGTCAACGGTTTGACTGCTGGCTAAACAGCTGCGGGGCCCCAGCACATGCACACATACACTTTAATAGGCGAGTACAGGCCATAAAACAGCAAGGAGCAGCACTTCTTCCCGCAGTCTAAGACTGAGATTGCTTGGCTTGATGCTGTCTAGTTATTTATGCAAAATATCTACAAGCATAATAACAATGGCAAATAAAAAGCAAACAATATTTAAATAAAGGATTATGAAGACAGCACAGGCAGGACTGGCAGGACAGGCGGGACAGGCGGGACAGGCAGGACTGGCAGGACTTGGCCTGCAGCATGTTCGCAAAAAAACAACATGGCAGACTTGACTCAGTGCGTGCGTGTGTGTAGTTGGCTCACTGCCTGACAGGACACTCGTCTACATGTATATAGAGTAACTGTAGCTCTCCGCTGCGTAGACTGGCTGGCAGCCTGCTGCGCTCTGTCTGCCTATGTCGCCGCATATTTTATTGTCTCTCTCAGCTCAGCTGAGCTCAGCTCAACTCTGCATTTGTTTCGCTTCATTTTCTTTATTTGCTCTGTATATATTTTTCAAATTCATTTTTATTCATTAGAGATTCCGGATGATGTCATGAAGCGCCGCTCAATCTGTCTCCGTTTGCACGTACAGCCAATTCTTATGCTAAGCGTGTGAGTGGGTCTCTCTCTTTGTCTCCCTCTCTCTCACTCTCTCTCTCTCTCTCTCTTTCTAAACATATGAATTTGAAGCACCCATTCATATCATTTTTTATTCCATCTCATATAAGCATTGTCAGCTGCTGCTCGCCTCTTTTTTGTCGTATTTGTGAACTTTTAATTTCCATTTATTTGTTGGCCGACTTTTTGGCCCAGCTGCCCAAGGCTTATCTGCTGCCCCGCCCGCCTCGCCTCGCCCTGACCCGCCTCCTGCGCCATTGTTGCACATCGTGCACACTGCAGTCAGGCCTTGGTCCTTGCGCTGTCCGCATTGTGCAGTCTCTTTTGTAGATATGTATCGCCGGCCCTTTAATGCCTTTCCATTTGATTGGCTGCTGGCTAGCGCTTTATACCCTGTGCAACCTGCAGAGCATGCTAATATCGTCTTGCCATATCTTGTGCTTAAAGGCTGTGGCTGCTGGGAATATATAAAGAGAATGCATATGTCTTTCAGAGAGAGAGATATCATATCATTTATAAGGGAATTTATAGAGCTAGAGTGTGCCTTGGCGTACCTATTCCACTAATTTAGAGATTGAGATAAAGCATATATCGAAGTAGTTTGCATATTTTGTATATATAAACTGAACTTGCACTTTGCAGCTGGGAAGCGATGTTCTCTCAGACTTAGACATATCTAAAGCTCATTGGCTTTGGGAAGTTGAAGTCTCTTTTCCAAGAATTCAGTCGTATAATTCAAATCTTACTCTCGATTGTCTAATGCTTAAGAAGAAGTGCTAAACAATGTCAAGTAGAAGTCCATACTCTGATGTCTATAATCTAAAGTCTATACTCTCAAATCTATAGTCGTATATCTGTGTAAAGTCTGAGGCGGAAGTCTATAGTCTGAAGTCTATACCCTGAAGTCTATATTCTGATGAGTATTGTGAAGTGTTTCATCTGAAGTCTATAGCCTTAAGTCTTTAGTCGGCAGTCTAGTCCCAAGTCTACAGTCTGCAGTTGACACAGCCTGGCTGCTCTTGCGCTAGCTCTACAGCTCAGCTACAGCACCTACAGCAAAGCTAGCATTAAGCATAATCCACAATTAAAGCTAGGGTATTTAGAGTTTATGACAGCTGCTGCTGGCACTTGGCGCTCTCATTGAGCATTAAATTTGCCGAGTTCACATTGAATATTGAAGTGAAAGTTTGCGTAGCGCAAATCATTTTACTTTTATATGTGCAGCATAACTGTGAGCTGCCCTCTAGTAATAAGGGGCGTATACTTAATGCGCAACGCACTTGCCATTTGAGCGGGCAAGCTAGCGAAAATGTTAAGCAAATTTACACAGTCTGAGGAGAGAGAGTGGCATAAGCAGAGCGGGTGTGGAGGTTCTGTAGTAATTTTAATGACTGCGCCGCATTTTGGCTGAGCTAACGAACGAGCGAACGAAATGAATTTCAAGTATGGACCATAAACATTTATAGAATAATGAGCTAATTAAATTTACAACGCGTTTTTTGGAGTGCGCTTAACAAATTAAGCGTCTAATGACGACGGCTGCATAATCAAAGACGTTAAATGCCAAAGGCTCGCTGCCAGATACTTATGAGCGTAAGCCAAGCTACGGCTACACTTGAGCTGCAGATACGGATACAATTGCCGGGAGCTTAACGTGATTGGGTTGTCGAAAAGTGTAAAGAGTTTGAGTGGCAAATGGAAATGGAGAATTTACATTGCTGGGACTGCGTATATATATATATTTGGGAATAGTAAACAAGTTAATAGCGAGTTGGATGGGAGGAGATGAAGATACATTTCAGTAAACAATATTTAGATACAATTAGACTTTGCTTGAAGGGAAACAGATGAAGAGATTGTTGGAAATGGGGAAGGATGTACTGTGGAGAAGGATATATATGTGTGTGTGGATGTAGATATAAGTAGATAGCTAGACAGAGAGAGGCAGTATATATAATATATAGATAGACAGACAGATGTATAGCATGAGATCTAGGTGTATAGATAGATAGATAGGTGCATATAGATCATAGTGTAAAGTCTTAAAGGGAGATGAATGCTTATAGCTAAAAAGTTATCGATATATATCTATATTGTTATCGACAGAAATATAGGTAGATTGGTATGTATAGATAGAGGTGAAAGCTCTAAATAGTTATCGAAAGAAAGACACTAAATAGTGCTATAGATATGAAGAGATTGATAGACAGATATAGGACAATGCCAGATAAAGTCTTATATAGAGAAGACCCCTATACCTACATGTATCTGTATCGATGCAGACTATGATATCTCTACTAAGCACATAAACATAGATATAGAAATTAGATATACTCGTACATAGATACATTCCCTAATAACTTACCCCATCCCCACTCGCATAAAACAGCTAAATACAATTGTAATAACTGACATATAGTTTCCGAGTTACACAGCCACGTTCAGAGCGCTGATTGACCCCTCAGTTATTTAGCCATCAATGCCAGTTGGCTGCTACTCAAATGGAAATGGGTGTTAGCCTCGTGCTCTTGGCTGCTCCTCCTTGGGTAATCAATCAACTTGAGCAAGCCTCACACCCAGGTGAGATAGTTCGCTAGCTCGCTAGAGGCTATATGCCGCCTGCTCTTCTTCTTCGGATTCTATTATATTGAGCATTATGTTAGCTATAGTTTGACAAACGAATTTGGTTCTCGAATTTGTGCTTAATTATTGAATATCAACTAATTATGCTAAGAGCCGAGCGCTCAGAGCGTGTTGTCTACTCGCTAGTGATTTATTTAACTTTTATCAATGTAGGAGGGATCCTCGCATGTGCGTGTGCGTGTGTGTGTGTGTGGGTGGTGTCCTGCCACAGTCTGTGTACATATGTTTGCCGATGTTTTACCTTGAAATCCGAACATTCTATTAGCACAAAATGAATTATTAATAAGTGTGTCAATGCGGTCTGACTAACAAGGTGTGCGTGTGTGAGCCCCTGTGTGCCGGAGAGAGTGCCAGAGAGTATGTGTGTGTGCGTGTGTCAAAGGACTTAGCCGTTAAAGGGGGCGTATACGCAACGTGTGTGTGCTGTGTGTGTGCCAAGTCATTAAAAGCTGTGACAGACCTGAAAATAGAAACAACAGGGCAACTAAGAAGCTTACCTTTAACACAAACACGCAGGGAAAGCTATTGAGAGAGAGGGAGAGAGTTGGCAAAAGTTTAGGCTTTGTTTATTTAGGCAGACATTTACGTGTCGAGCTTTGCGCTTAAGCAGAAAATCATTAGTTAAAATACGCAAATATCTCTAACGTTTTTATTAGCCAAGCAAAAAGTAATTGCCCGCAATTAGGGCTTAAATTGTATGGTCATAGAGGCGGCAATGCATTGTTCTACACAGTTAGAGGGAGGGAGAGAGAGGGAGAGAGAGAGGCAGGCGCACACATTGTGCGGGCTGCTTGGGCTTCCCCTGGGGATTAAGCAAAGCGTGAATACGCTTCTTGCTTGCTCGTTAACTAAGAATTACCCCATGTGCACACACACACACACACACACACACACACACACACACAGGGACACTCATGCATGCTGCTGCTTATATAAATTTTTGCTTTCTTTTCCTTCGTTTTATTTGGCGCTCTCTTCATGTCTTTGCATTTGGTTTACTTTGTATTTTTATTGAAACGATTTTTGTCTGCTTTGCGCTCTGCTTCAGCTCCGCTAGCTCTGCCCAGCGCTGCCTGTCGCGCTGCTGTGTGTGTTTGTTGCGTCCAGCTCAGTGAGGCATGTTGCTTATAAAGTTGTATTCATATATAAATATGCCCACATTTATAGGGCATATATACCTCTCGCCCTCTCTCTCGCTCTGATTGACACTGATTTTGTTTTCTTTACAGCATGCCCCTGCCCCTCTCCCCCTCTCCCCCACTCTCTACATGATCATCATAGTCTGGCTTATAGCTGCTGCTGCTTACTCGTGCGTATTTGTGCTCTAGTTTTTTCTGGCTCTGGCCTGCCTTTGCTGCTTTGCATAAAAATGGGCAAATGGGCAAAATGTGAATTTTACGCATTTGAATTTGAATTTTCAATTGAAATTCATGGTCGAGCGCTTCGCTCGAGTGACACTCGACAACAATTATTGCGAGCATTTAATTGAATTATTGAATGGCAGCCATTTCTCATGTAAACACTAAATGCATTTAAGCTGAGTTTCGCTCTGTATATAGCATATATATATATAATATATATATATATATTCGCAAATTCAATTAAAACTTACAAAGTAAATCACGCGTAATGCAAAGCCCACGGAGGCAGGCGGTCCGTTACGCTCTCTAAATTTTATGAGCACTCGCAGAGAAAGAGGAAGGAAAAAAGTACATAAAATAAATATGAAATATTTGCAAACACACTCACACACACACACACTCACACACACACATTTATTTGATGCGCCTTGTTGTAACTCGTTAGCGCTGTGCTGGGTTCAAGGTCCTTGCCGCAAGGATCAAGTTGTTGCGAGGCGCGCACACAAATAAAAACGTGTAAGTGCCAACAATAATAAAAACAATGCCCAGCCAAAATGAGCACAACATCAAGATTTTCTTCGCTTTTTTTTACAACATTTATAACAAAGGCGTCGCGGGCGTGGGGGCGTGGCGCAAATGAAATGTAGAGAAATGTAACTAGAAGGCACTTGACAAACGGCAGAGGTGTGCATAAGCAGGTGTGTGTGTGGGTGTGTGGGTGTCAGGCCTGGCCTTTAAATGCGCCTGGCAAGGACACACACCTGCACACAGGATGAGAGAGAGGCAGACAGAGGCAAGAGAGAGATAGGCATACCCTTAGCTACGCTATTTGAAAGGAAAATGCATTTCAGCTGTGAACACTTTGCCAGCTGGCTGCATGCCACACACACACACGCACACACACACACACACACTCCTTGTCACACACGCTCTGCGCGCGCCCAATTCAACAATTTAACAACGCGTTACGCCAAATAAGAGATGCTCAACTTAAATTACGGAAATAAACATTTTGCACGCTGCAGCGCCTTTTAAAGCGAGGCGACTCGGCTCGACTCCTTGGTCCTTTTCAGCGCAGGATTCTGCGATTCATTTTCTGTTATGCGATAAGGCTGCAAGAAAACAGCTAAAGAGTGCCACAAAAAAGAAATGTTAAAAGCACGAGAAACTTTTCCAAATATGCCTCGCCGCCTTGCGAGGTGCATTCGATCAATTATGATTGAGGCGGCGCGTGAAGAGCAAATATGTCTATCATAAGGGAGATTAAATTCTTTTTCAAAATATGAGTTTTTAGTTTTCGGAATATTTCCGAATATTTGCATTTTAAGGAAACATTTCCGAATACTATTTTTGTATCTTTCTAGTCAGATTTACGAATGGGTTTTTTTCGGTAACACAAGTAAATGATACCTTTAATTTTTTTGGAAACATTTCCGAATTTCTTATACTATTTTTATGGTACTTACAGTTTCTTCACTTTTCGTAAATTTATCAGTTAGATAATTTTCGTTTTAGCAGGATTACAGAAAATAAATTTTACTTTTCGGATATGTTTAAGAAAAATACTTTTTTTCGGAAAAGTACTTTTCTAGTTTTGAGAAATATTTCAGAATAATCCCTTCTATTTTTTCCTCTCGTAAAAGAGAACTTCTTTTGTTTCAGAATAAAGGTTTTTAGTACCTCCAGCTTTCGTAGACTTTGCTCAATTTGTATGACTTCAAGATAATCAAAGTTCCAACTGAGCTCCAAAGACTCGGGAGCTGCCAGCTGCAAACGCGAGCGAATTGTGTCGCAAAGCTTTAAATCCGGGCTGGCAAAGGGAATATGCGATGCACGTAGCGGGACTGTAGGTTAGCTGCTTAAAGCATTTGCTTGCTCAAGAGCAAGTCGAGTGTGGCGTCCGTCGACGGCAGTTTATCTGGGAACATATCAAACAACCCGCTTTGACACTTTCAGCGTCTATCAAAAGGGCGTCATGTCAAAATGTTTCTTTGCTTTTTTCGCTGCTGTCGCCGTCGCTGACGCTGCTGCTGTCGCTTGTAATGTGAGCTCATTACCATAAAAGCGTTGCTGAGAGAGCGAATGAAGGCGTCTGCCAGCGAATGCCAAACAGTACGCACATATGAACACAAACAGAGAGAAAGAAGAAGAGGAAGAAGAAGGAGATGAAGCAGAGGCAGCAAATAAAGGAAAAAGCAGACAAGCCGTAAAGAAAGAAAAGCGAAATGAAAACTGCTGGCTGAACTTATAGATGTCTTCAATTTCAGTAATAGCACTTCGGGGCATGTGGGACCCCAACGCAGAGACTCCTTTGGCCAAAAAACTTTTTTAACTGCTGCCTGGTGGATTTTAAAGTGTGTTAGTGCCAACGGCAAAGGCTCTCAATCTAGCTGGCTGGCTATCTGTGCTGTAGGAATGACTAACTGTCTAAGTGTCTCAGTATCTTGCAGGCTGATGAAGCGTGCTGATAGCTCAACTCACACGCACGCACATTCGCTCACTCGCACACTCATACACATGCACACAAAAGGCTTAAAAAATATGGCCGCTGGGGCTTTGGCTATTAAGCTGGGGCAATAGAAAACATTACGGCTACTGTTTGCAATACATTTGAGTGCCAACAGCAACAAGCCGAGTAGATTTCTCCCACTCCCACTCTCCGTCTCCCTCGCTGCAGCGTGCATATTGAACTGTAGGTGAAAGGCATATTTCATGCAGAGCAAAACTTTTCACTGCAAATGCAAATAAAACTCAACAGCTGAGTCGAGCTATTGAGCTGTGCGCTGCGCTAGCTGGATTTGCTATATCCCAGTTGCCAACTGCCGTGCGCTGCTCCTATTCCAGCTGCTGCCGAAAAGTATGCTATGAAATTTTCGTGTGTGGGCGCATTAAGATGCTATTGAGCGTATGCGAGTGAAGCGAGTGAGCATGCCAAAGCTTTCTGGCATAAATACGCCTGGCCACATAATGCACAGTCTAACAAATACCAGCACACACACACACACACACTCGCACACACACTCGCACACTTTATCCACTTAGACAAAAGCTTTGGCACGCTGCAGCAAAATTGAATTTGTTTGCGTTTGCCTACGCCAAACTGTAAACTTGTGTATAGATGCCAGCAATTCCAGCTGCCTATGGTCTAACCCCAGTTAAAGCCAGCATTGTCTTGCTCTACAATATATATATATATATATATAGTGTGTGTGTGTGCTGCCTTTATCTGCCAGTCTCATTCTTGTAGTCATATTTGCTGGCATTTACTTCATTCAAGATAAAAGCGTATATCATGTCCTTATGCCGTTATCCTTTTATACGCTGCATTCTTTATGCTTTCATTTTATTATCTCTTTCACTTTCAAGCCACACACTGGCCATTAGAGTGGACCTAGGCCTGGGTTTTATGTAGTGGAAAAACCTAAGTTCTTCTGCAAAATAGAAGAAAAAAAAAAAAAAAAAAATATATATATATATATATTTTGTTCCCAGTCGCTGCTGAATGGGCTTTTTGCATTCCCACATAAATTATGCGCTGTATTTACAGTCAAGCATTTCCAGTGTGTGCGCTGCCTTTCAGCACTCACTGTGCCGCGTTGTTGTTGTTGTTTGGCCACGCACTGTGCGGAAATTAATTTTGTGCTTTATTGCAACTAATTCGATTATGAGCTGACAGCTGACTGTGACCGACCGCCCACAGTTCATGCTAAACATGCGCATAAACAATAACAACAACAACCAACAAGCAACAACAACAACAACAACAACTACAACAAACAACTATAAACACAGCAGGACACGCGTGCTGTCAATGCATTTGCATTGTTTGAGCTCCTCTCATATATGGTGCATATGAGGCCAGCATAAATAAAAATAAATATATGATATATATATATATATATATATATCTACTATATATATCATATATATCTACTATATATATCACATCTATCATAGCACTCTGCCTTACATTATTTGCTTATTAAACGCGTTCACAAATTTTGTGATTTATGGTTTTTATTGTTTTTCGCATTTAGTCAGCGGGACAATTGCGCGCGTTTGCAGTTTAAATGGCGAATTTTCGAAAAGGCAGCAGAGCGTTGCAAATGACGTCACGTGCGTCTAATTAATTAACCTCGCAGCGGTGGGGCGCCAGTGGGCGTGGCAGACAGTCTGTTGCCCGCAGCGGACGTAAATTAATTTTACATTTAGATGCTTGGCAAATGAGTCGGAAATCGGCAGCATAAAAGCCAGAGCCGCGCCACCCGTCCACATCAAACACTTTCAATTCACACAGAACTCGGCCTATCGAAATATATATATATATAGATATAGATTTGTGTGGCTGTTATATATATATATATATTTATTCATAGCCTGTATCTATGGAAATTGTGTAAACAGAGTGTATTGGTTTCTTTGCTAGCTGTCCATGACAGGCAGAGAGCGAGGTGGCCGTGGCTGTATTCATCTCTGAATTTGATGAGTTCGACACCAGTCGAATTGGCCTGGGTGTCTGTGACCTTCTTAGGTCTTTCTGGCTGCCCTCCTATAGGCTTGTCTATCCGTCCGTCAGTCTATATTTAGCCGAATGTTTGCTCGTCGACCCGTCCGTCCATTCATCTCTCTGCCTATCGATAATTGCTTTCTATTTATAGTTTGCCGGTCTGTCCGTCCGTGCGTCTAGCTCTCCGTCCGTCCTTCTCTCCGCATGAGTCTCAGCTACCGACTTGATTTCAGTGCACATTCATGCCAAATAAGATTCAAATCATCGATAACCTTGTCCATTTCCCTGAAATCGATAAGTATCGATAACAGACTTCACTTGACCCCAGCTCATACGTTTCAGCAGCTACAATCATCAAATTTGGTATCTAGATCTACCTAAAGCACATACACATATGGCCTGCCTCATTTCCGTTATAACCACCCCCCAAAGCGCATGCAGGGCATCTGCTGGTCAAGTACGCCCAGCTCGAGCACTCTTAGGGGCTTCCTTTTTTATTTCTTTTATCGATTTGTTGCGCTGCTCGGATGACTTTATCAGTGGCAGCGTTTGTCCCCTCTTAGCCAGCCGCCTGGTCACTTGTTACACACACACACACAGCGTAGAGTAAACAGCAAAAGCTTCCACTATATGCATGTATATCCCCGGCCCAGAGTCCTGTCCTGCCTGTCCTGCGCTGTCCTCTGCCATTTCATTCTGTCCTGCTGCTTGGCAAGCGCCTGCAGCGCATGTTTTTGGGCTGCGCATTTAATGTGCGTCCTGTTCCCGGAGCAAGTGCCGGGGCGGGCGGCGGTGGGCGGGGTCAAAGGGGCGTTTGCCGCATTTGCACGCTTCATTTGACATAAAGAGCAAAAATAACCGCTGGCTCTTTTGTGCGGCTGGCCCAAAACGCTGCTCGTAGGCCGTTGCGCAGATTAAGTATACGCCCCGTATTTGTATTCTGTTTTTTTGCCCCTGCTGTTGCCCTGTTCTGTATATAGATATTATACGGCGACCCATTCGTCTCATTTTGTGCATAATATGCAATCAAAGCCGAAATTATGAACCAAATTTAGAGCATCATTTGGCGACTAACTCGATTATGCGCATTGTCTCGCTCGGTAGGGAAATGCGAGTGTGACTGAGTGAGGGAGCAGGGCAGCAATTGTAGATGAAAGCAAATATATTTGCAGTTGGTAATAGACGTGGAAATGTTTGGGCATGAATTCAAAATGATTTTGTTCAGCCAAAAATATGATAAAATCGAAAAGGGGCAAGAAACCATGTTGCACAGAATAGAAGTAGTTAAAAAGTTGATATAGAAATAGTTAGTAAACAATTTAAAAAGCATTTACTGACAATTCCTAATTGAATATAGATAGATAGATGTAGACATACATATGAATTGTAATTTAGTTTTTATTGCTGTTCGATATGCGCTGTTGAAGCTATGGCTTGACCTACTGCATGAGACACAAAGCGGAAATTGAACGAAAAATGTTTTTAAAGCACGTAAATTTCTTTATTATTTCTGAGCGCTTTGGATCATGAGCAGATGCCTCAATAATATTAATAGCTAAGGAAAAGGTTATTAAAACCACAAAGTGTCAGCTATGAGACTGTTTCTACTACGAAATGAAATCAAGCTCAGGCCTGTTGCTGTAGCCTCAAATGCGAGTTGTCAGCTTACATTGAGCTAGGGGAAGTTGAAGCTTCACTTACTTTACTATAACTATATACACACCATCAAATGGCATAGCTCCCTCTATATTTCAGCAGCTAAACAACATCGGCAACACCAACAACAACAGCACTATAAACATCCGAAATGGTAGCACTCTAGTTGTGCCACTCCCCTACCTGATACAGCTGGCTAGCGAAGCACTAACAATAATTGATAATTATAATAATAATGCAATCATTTCAATGCATATATCAACTATGAGTGCAGCCATAATCAAATGCAGCCCAATTAACGCCAGGTGCTTAAAATCAACTATTTTTCAGCAGGTAATTGCAAACGTGCAGCCGCAAATTCTTTAAAGGTTTCCAGTGACAGAGCGCTAGAGCAAGCAATTAACGTGTCAGAAAATAAAATAAAGCCAATGCCACTCGGAAATACAATAAGTGTGCGAGTGTGCGACTGTGCGAGTGTGTGTGTGTGTGTGAGGCAAACAAATAATTTTCATATTGATTTTCAATTAGCATAAACAGCAATTATTGCACGGCTGTTGCAATTACATTTTACAAAAATTCATTAACAAGCGCATGCCAAACAAATATATCGTCTATCGCACAGACAGGCGATATATGTCTGTATAAATATCATATATATATATATATATATCATATATATGTGCGTGCATTCAGGCGCAGTCAGGCTGACAGGCGCACATGGCGTATGCGCGATGACAGACGATTTTTAATAAGCTCAGCTCAGCCACTATATACTAGATACGTATATATATATATATATATATATATATATATATATATATATATATATATATATATGATCCCATCAGATACGTGTAATATTTATTAAATTTAGCCATCAGCAGTTGCCATAGCCATATCCATTGCTCTTGCTGTTGTTGCTGTGTATCAACGTGTCTCATTTGAAATTTGTTGTACGTGCCGTGTAAAGCAATAGCTTTCAGCAAATTAAATTGAGTTTTCATCGTCGCTGGCAGCATTTCGACTTGCCGTTGCACATTCAGCTAGACAAACAAACGTATATTTATGCTCTAATTAATATTTTGACAAGAACTTCATCTATATTTCAATATATTAATTACAGAAATCCACAAAGCTGTGGCTTTGAAATCACATTCGTTCGTTAGATTATAATTATGTATTTTTGTTTAACCCTTTTCAGGTAAGTTGACATTCAGCTCGTTGGCCATATCTACATAAGTGAGTAAGTATTAGGAATCACCTCAGGACTTAAGCCTTGACTTGACTTGAAGCTGCCCAGCCGCTTTATTAAATATAAATATAAATAGAGTCTAAGACAAGTTTTGACACAATGAGTCAGCCAAAACCACTTCCAGCGAAACACTTCATTGTATATAACTTAAATGCGAACTTTTTAAAAAAGCAGCCGAAAAGTATGCAACGAAATTTTTCAAAACTTTTGTTTTTCTAATTATTTTTTAATTCATAACAAACTTTGGACGTTTACTTAAAAAGCAGCGAAGTAATAGCAAAAGTTGAAATGATTTCTTAGAATAAAATGTATTTTTAGCATTTAGCACAGTTATTGTCGAAGAAGGAGTGAAAGAGGGGGGAGAGAGCGAGGCAGTTGGGCAAGTGCTGGCATGCACAAAAGAAAATCCTGAAAGATTAAATTAAATTGTACACGTCCCAGTTTTTAAACTAAACAGGCGGCAGGCGAAGAGCTCAAGCAAGCGGCTGCTTAGAGTCGTACATCATAAGGAAAGAGAGAGGGAGTGGGGGAGGGATTGGGTGTGGGAGTGGGAGAGGTGTAAGCCTGTAGCTACTGCTGCATGTCCTGACGGCGAGTGAGCGAAGAGTTGCTTGCAAAACGCTTTGGCGCAATAAATCACAACATTTTCAGATGCTTACACAAATGCCTTTTTGATCCTTAATTTTCTGATCAAATACGTGACATTAAACACGGCCAGCTGAGACGTGTGTGTGTGTGTGTGGCTTAAAAGGGGCGTGGACTGTGTGTGGGCAACTAACAAATCGTAAAAAATGCTGAAAATTGAATGAAAAGTACTGCGACTAACAGTATTGACATAAAAATAGCTGCAGAACTAACAGTGATAGACTGGCAGATACCCTGTAAGTGGGGTTTGGCCAAAGCTTGAGCTGGGTCTGAGCTCATGTCAGACTTGGACAAGTTTCTCCTAGCTTTTGCTGTGGGTTAAGAGAAACTTGTCTGGAAACTGGCATAGCCGCGCCCAGCACACACTCCTTTGTCCAGGGTATACAAAAAATGAGCTGCTGCGCTAAACGAAACAAAGCGAGCGAAATTTTTCAATCGCAGCTGCCCACATAAACCAATGCCAAATGTGAGGATTTGCTATATATATATATACATTATACTATATATGTGTGTATGTGTGTGTGTGTGTGTTATTGTATTGCATTGTAGAGCTCTGCCCGCTTGCTTTTTTATGACTGTCTGCAACTGATAGTCGCCTTGGCATTGCCTACAATGTTTTTGCCGCTGTTGTTTGTGTTTTCCGCTTGCTTTCTTTTCAATTTATTGCGCAGCATTAAAAAAAATGCGAACAGGATAAAGGAATCGACTGGCTCTTCACAGAGAGAGGCAGAGAGAGAGAGCTGGATGTGAGCGATACAATGGTAGTTCCATGCTTACATGTGCTCCGGCAATAACCCATTGTCCTTTGACAGAATGTCAATTGCAGTGTTGCACAGTATCAAAAGCTACACTTGCAACAAACACACACACACACACACATGCACACAGAGATAGTGCGAGACATATAGCAAATGAGTGCAAAGCGATTTGCTGCAACGCAACTTCAGCTTGAGCTGAGCAGCATTTGCTAGGGGCGTGGCAGGGCAGGAGCGCGTCGCAGGCTTGCAGCTGTGCTTTAGTGTTTGATAATGCGCAATGTTTTGCAAGCACTAAACAGACAAACAATGAGCTGAGCTGAGAGAAATTGAAAATGCTCGCCATTGATATTTAAGCATAGTTTAATGGATTGCTCAAGGCAGCAGATACGAGTTCCATATGCCAAATGGAATTGGAGTTGAAGTGGTTAAAAGTATTTGAGAGGTTCTATATACATATATGTGTGTGTGTGTGTATAGTAGCAGCAACTAGAACTAAGTAAAAGGTTGGGTAGGTGAGCAGTGGCATGAAGAAGCAGAACTATAAGTTGATATTAGATCAAGTCTCTTTGAGCTTTATAGAGATTGCGTAAAGAGCATCGAGAGACAGTCGCTGACGTTCTTTATAGATATTTATTCTATTACGTTGATATCATTACTTCTATTAAGCCAAAATGATGATGATAGGCAGTCAAATGTGGTTTCATTTAGGATAAAGTCTCTTTGAGCTGAACAGAACTCAAAGTCGAAAGGAAGAAAGAGACTTGAACCTAGATCCGCTCATATTTGCCTGCCTCTAATCATCATTTTGGTTTACTTTAAGTAACGTTAGCAATATGAGAGAATAGTTGCTTATAAACAAATCTCGCCCGATGCTCTTTACACAATCTCTATAGATGGCAGTTAGGGCAGCTGCCTTAGTTGTTCTCAAGCTTAAGCGCCGTCGTTAGCCTCAAGGAAAATAAAACTCAAATATGGCAAACGCTCTGAGCTTAGACATATTTTATAAGAATATTTACCTGCAGCTTACAGCTGTCCGAGTTGCAGCCATTAAGGCTTAAGAGTGTGCAACGACTCACTGTGCGAACAGTGCGTGCAAAAGTAATGCAACGCATAAATGATTTAAAGCATAATTTGGGCAGTCACTAGAGATACAATGTAGCTGAGCTAATGACTGCCTCGAGGGCAGCAAATGCAAATATATTCGGGAATTGTGCATAAACAAGATAAGTATGTTATATATATATATATATTTATATATATATGTATATTTATATGTATATATATATATATATATATATATATATATATATATATATATATATATATATTCGTCTAACTTTGTAATGAAATTATGTAAAAGGCTTTTTGCTGCTTAAGCGTGCATAAATATGAAATTCATATCCTTGAGCTAGTTAATGCCGCCCTCTCTCTCTCTCTCTCTCTCTGTCTCTCTTTCTCTCTCTGTTGGCTTGTAATTTTAATTATGTCAAAAACCTGAACATAAGTAATGCAATGTGCGTGTGTGTGTGTTATACAATTATTGAGCTTGTTGAGCAGAAAGTGCGCCTCGAAATTGTTTTAATTTTTATTAAAATTGTTGTACACGCAGCTTAATGATGTTAAGCCCCAAGAAGAAAAGCAGCCGGCAGCAAAGTGAAAATGATCTGGCCTTAGACTTTGATTAAGTTAGGGGCGGAGGGGCGTGTGTGTGTGGGGCACCTGCCTCGCATGCTGCCACAAATATTTCATGAAACACGCTTAACTTTTTGCTTGACGCAACTTTTGGCCATGTTCGCAGCTGGCAGCTGCCGCCAACCCTAGCCCGAAAGCCTTTGGCTGGCTCAGCTTGACAAAACAGGCAAATATATAGACGCATAAGTATGTCTGTATATATGTTTGTATATCTGGCCAAAATTATAATTATTATGAAATTTTGGAAAATGTTTTTGGCCTCTGCCTCTCTCCCTCCCTCTCTTACTCTGTCGGCCAACTCGCTAGCTGTCAACGGCAGCGGCAGCCCTTCAACACGTTTACCACAAAGCCAAATGCCAAACGGCTTCAAACCTGCCCCGCAGCCAGGAGCTGCGCCTCCGCATCTAACCAGGCCACAACACCATGCCGCATTCTCACTTTGAGTGTGCTTCAAGCGAAGCGAAGGGTTTTTATTTGGCATTTGCCTAATTTGCACGTGCTTCCCATGACGTCACTGGCTATGCAGAGAGAGAGAGAGGGGGAGAGAGTGAGAAAGGTAAAAAAAAAGTAATTTAAACACATTTGGAATTGTGCGGCCAATTTGAACTTAATTAGCCAGCTCGAAGATTTTTATAAACTTGTTCTTAATTACGTGACCAACATCAATATTTGCCCAGCGAAGGGAGGCAGAAAACTCATTGATTGACTCTCGCTGACTGATTGACCCACTGAACGAGCGAGCGAGAGAGAGAGAGAGAGAGAGAGAGCAAAAGCCAATCAACAGAAAATTAAACAAGAATCGCGACTCATTTGGCTGCAAAATTAAAAATACCTCCAAAGTCAATTTCTCCAGCTGCTGCCGCTACTTCTGCTTCTGCTTCCACTTCAGCTTGCTCTTCCTCTTCTGCTTCCTCTTCTTCCTACTGCTGTGAGAATGAATTGCGTTTAATATTATGTCCACCATCCTTCGCCCACCCCCCTCTCGACACTCTCCCTCTTGTTGCCAATAGCATTAGTAATTTAGCCCCCAACCATTTCCAGGTCGCTTAGCTGCCAGCGCAACAAATTTGTCTATTTAAACTTTTTTCTCGCTTTCTTTAGCCTTCAATTAGGGCATTTTGAATATTCGGTTCGATTTGTGAGAGTCGGCGGATAATTTGTTGTAATTATCTCTAACTTCTTTGACTTTTTTGTTAGTTTAATTGAAGGAAATGAAATTAAAATTTAGTTAACATAAGGATAATATTTGCTGTTAAATATATACAATAATTTATTAATTATATTTATTGTTAATGAAATTCCAGGGCAGCTCTGTATATCGATGCTTGATAATTGCTTAACTGCTGCCCATCTATCTATCTATCCTACCTATCTATCAGATCCCTATATATACTTCATATTTATATATATGTCACCTACTCCCTTAGTTTTTAAAGGATATCTATGCCTCTTCACTTGAATATACTTCCACTGCTTGGACACTCTCCAGGTCGTAGCACTACATCATTGTCTCTGTCATCATCTTTATGTTTAATTATTATAGGGTATCTATGCTGCGCACCTCTTCTGTCAGCAGTATTTCGCTACGCCACGGGCTTTGTATTTATTTTGTGTTTTCGTTTTTTATTCTTTGTTATTTGCATGTCATTTATTTTGTTAATGTTCGTAAATAAACAACCGCAATAAGGCGCTCAGCCAGGGGCGGGGCAGCGGAGGCAGTTCTTGCGATGGGCGTGGTCGTTGTAAAGGCATCGCCCATTTAGCGACAAGTCAAAGGCAACAACAGCAGCGGCAGCAGCAGCAGCAGCAGCAGCAACATCAATTTCAATTTTCACACTTGCCTCGAAAGGCGCGTGGTAGGGGCGTGGCAGTGAGCGGGGGGCCACGCATAGTAAATATTTTGCGCCAAAGCGAAATATGGCAACAATTTATAAGTGATTCGTCATTGTTTATTGGCTTCATCGAAGCGCGAATGAGCCATGCCCAAGAATTATGGTTGACAATTTGGCCTAGCGCCCAGCGCCGTCATAAATTATATGGCCAGGATACGATAACAAATCACAATGGCATATCAGTGCCAGCCCATTGTTGTTGCTCTGCCTTCATTAGAGCATTGGCGAGCGCGATTTTATTTGCTTGGTTGAGAGCCGTTAAGAGCCCTTGGCCAGGCAGGTAATGGCCGAGGTGAAGCGAATACAAATTTATATTTAAATATTTATTTTATTTTCCTATTTACATTGGTTTATTATAATTTAATATATTTATTTTCTTGCATTTTTCTTTAGCCTCAACTGGAATTTTTTCTGTTTACCCAATGATTTGACAAGAACATTTAGAAATTGTATCTGTGCGCAGCCTTGCGGCAAGTCGGCATTCCAGGAATCTGCCGGCGACAACAGCAGTGTGACTAGCGCTACCAAGAAAATCAGTTGAATATAACAACGAGAAATACATTAGCATAAGTACAGTCTAAGTGAATAAGTAAACGGTTCTAAGAAAACACTTGAGGACTGTTCAAGTGGAGATCGAGAGAGAGGGAGAGAGAGTGAGGATATGTAGTGGAAACGGTGTGTAGATAACTCACTTAACTTGTGGCAATTAAATGAATTGAAAACTAGCTTTAAGGTGACCATATCCATGTACACTGAGAGACTAAATAGTACATTCAGATCCCAAGGACCTGCCACATGGATTGCCTTGTCATTTCTGCAAGCAGAACTTGTTAGATTTCTACCAAAGAACCAACAAAATCATTAATAACTTGAAAACCAAATGGCCGATATCAATATCGTTTGGCCAGGTTATAGCCTGAGTTAATACGCATTGCTAGACATGCGACTTGCCAGGATACACCAAGTTAAAGCCGAGTTATATCAATTATACCACCAAAGGACGCATTATGATCCTTAGATAAGGACATAAAATTTGAATGCAGTTCGATAAAGCTTGTCCTTAAGATGCCAACGCGACATGTCCTGCGAAAATGCGTTAGATTTTGGCCGAGTTAGAGCTATTTTTCTAAAAAAGGACTTTCTTTGTTTAGCCATATCTCGGCCATATCCTTGCGCAGCCCAAAAGGATATACCTTTTTGAGCTCCTGGCAAGCTGCACTATCGATTGACATTCAAAGATTTTCAAAATTCTACCAAAACTTTTCCAAATATTTTTGCAAGGGGAATGCTCGAAAAATGGCCAAAATCGGCGGAAGAGGCCATTATCTCGGCCATTGAAGGGACTATGATGATGTCCTTTGGAACGTAGATTGTGCTCATCCTACTAAGTAAGAGTTAGCCATAAAAGGATTGCAAATCCTTCCAACAGCAGAGATATAAGGACATTTTTGTACAGCGAAATACGCTCATATTTCGTCTGTATCCAGGCATATCCTGGCGAGTTTTGTGTCAAACTGTTTGGGGTCACCAGAGCTACCAACTGGCCAAAGGACATCAAAATCGTCCTTGCCGTTATCGAGATATTTGACATTTTGTGTGTTTTAGGCCATTTGCTTAGCCGCTGCAGCCGGCCTGAAGCAGAAAATGTAAAGTCCTGGATTCTTAGATGACCTCATAATGTTTTGATGGGTATCGATGAAGTTGCTACTCCTGATCCTAACGCACTAAGTGCGGATGTCCTGCGGAAGGATTCGGCCGATTTAGAGATAGTTTACTCTGCCAAAAGGTTGTTATTGTCATAGCTATCACTTGGCCATGTCCTTAAGGATACGAAATGGACATGCTTTATTGAACTTCTAATATAAAATACTATCGATTGTCATTCAAGGATTTTCAAAATTGTCAGTTTATGGAGTGAAATAAAAAATACAATTTGAATAGAAACCGCGCCTTATTTTTGCCCATTTTGGATATGCAACGAATTTTTTTAAACGAGGGAATTTTAGCTACTTTCTGTCAATTCTGTTCGCCTGGTATTTCAGCTGAAAATGCAGATGAAACTGGCGTGCCGACGGCCGGTACTGGCTGACCCTTTTGGGTATGCAATGAAATTTTGATTTTCTTGATTTTTTGTTACTTCCTGGACATTTCTGTTCGCCTGGTATTTTTACAAAATTTTAGTAAATAAAAAACAACTTTTTTCATTTTATTTTTTTTAATTTATTTATTTATAATAAATAAAAATAAAATATAAGTTAACATGCAACCAAACACAGACAGCATTTTTCTTGTATTTCTAAATGGCTACTGGTGTATTTTAAGGCCAATCCAGACAAGCTCTCTCTGTCTTCTTTGACTCCTGGCGAACTGAGCATTTGATTGAAGCTGAAAAGATACAAATTTAAGCTGCATTAATAAAAAAAACAACAACTAAAACATGCATGATATATACGTAAATAAATTCAAAATATTAGGCGCAGCCTAAAAGTATGCCACACTTTTGGTGAACTTTATATTTATGTCAGCAGCACAAAAGTATGCTACGGTTTTTAAGTAAAAACTAGCATGCATCGAAAGTAAATGGACAGTAAGTAATGCAATCAAAAGCGTGTAGACGACTTGTGGATGCCCTGCAGTTAGTTTTTGCAAAGTTCTTTCATATTTACAGCGGCAACAGTTTGTTGCTTTGAATAAGTTTTGTGCTTAGTTGGGCATCATTTCCGCTTCCTTCCGTCCGCAAAACACGCTCAGCGCGCGCTTTGCACATGTTTCTGTTTCAGCTGGCAGCTGGACAAACTTTTCGCTATTCAAAGCTGGCAGACGTGCCAGTTTTGTGAGTCCTGTGTGTCCTGTGAGTCCTATGAATCCTGCATAGATTGATTCAATTCGAAAGGCGCTTTACAAACGCTTTACACAGCTCGCTGAGGCGCAGCAGGCGAGGCAGCCAGGCAGGCAGGCAGGCAGGCTGTGTCTCGGTGTGAGTGTCACAATTGAGCGACATAAGCCTTGCCTCCAAAGTCCTTTACTGTTGTTCGTTCTTTAAGGCAGCTCACTCCCTCTCTCTCTCTCTCTGCTCGTTCCATGCCTCGAAAAGTTTCTGCACAAAATGCAAATACGAAACTTAAATGAAATGCAGTTGCACATGCCACAAAATGTAAACTTTTTGATTATCAAGTTTTTTGGCCAAGGGTGTCTATGTGTGTGTGTGTTTCTCTATCTATGTGTGTTTGCTTTTGTGTATGCCAAATAAATTTCATGCACAATATTAAGTGCAAATTGTTTTGGCACAATTGTTGTTGATATTTCTTCAGCTCTCTCTATTACGCTTGCTCTCGCTCTCTCTCCCTCTGTCTCTCTCTCCAGTGCTGTAACTATTTAAGGCACTTGTCTTTCACCATCTCTCTCTCTCTCTCTCTCCCGCTCTCATTCCCTATGTGTGTTTTGCGTCTTTTATATATTTTATGCACGCCACGGCGACGACAACAGCTTAGTGTCCCCGCCCGGGCAGCCAGGCGACGCGGCTGTCTACTGAGGCAAGCGTGCAATGCCAAACATCTACAACAACAAACATTTACTAACAGCACCATTTTTGGCAGCCAAAGCGCTTTTCTATTAAAATTTTCATTAAATTGAAAGCAATTAGTATGAGACGACGACGACGCCGAGCTATGCGAGTCCTGACAACAGGACTCCAGTAACAGTATTGCCCCGACTCCAGCCCCCAGCACCGCCACGCCCCCTTGCTGCCTAAGCAAAGTTGTTGTCGTTTCGTATTTTGATTATTGTCAAGCAAAACCCGAGGCAGCAACAGCAGCTGCAATTTGCGGACACATAAAGGAGCTGACGCCGGAGCTGAAACAGGAGCAGCTGTGGGGGGAGTAGGGGCGGCCAGATAGGCACTCCCTGGCTGCTCCTGCTGCTGCTGCTGCTGGTGCTGTTGCCATTCAATTTCCATGAGGCGCAAATTGCGTTCGCGATAATACAAAAGTCGTGACGCCCATCTTAGATCTCGGAGCACCGCAGGCAGCGGCAGCTGAAATTAATTTGCCGCCTGCCTGCAGCAGAAATATAAAATCGCTTCACCTTGATTTTCCACTTTTTTCCCGCTTTTTGGTCATTTTAAGCGGTGCTGCGGCTGCTCTTTATATACATAGAGATATAGATATATATTTGCGAGCCATTTTCATTGTTTACGGCCAGCACTTGGGCTGCTTAGATCACTCAACTAGAAATTGATAGCGATGATGCCTCATGCAGCAGGGGGCGAAGCTGAGCCATTACGTTTGATGGCCGCGATTTTTGTTGCCCATTTGTTGTTGGTATTTTGTTGGTATTTTTTTTTTTGTACTTTTTTTGACAGCTGCGCTGCTTATTAAGCAATTTCCGTTCGAGCACAGGTTGCTGGCGGTGCAAAAAAATAAAATAAAATAAATATAAAAAGGAATGAAGAGAGTGCAGAGAGAGAGAGAGGGAGACAGAGAGAGGTGCCGCTGCAGCCGCACATCAAATGTTATTTATTGATATGCCGCAACGGCATTTTATGCGCACACAAAATGGAAATGTCCTTTGATTTAATGGCAATTGTTGTACATTTGAGTGCGTCCATTACTTTGTATCAGATTTTAATTCTTAATGGACACACACACATGCATGTTCTGCTGCTTGTGCTTGCCCATATGCCAGTTGACTAGCTTTTATATATCCTTTTTGATTTGTGTGACAAAATTGTGTTGTAATGCAATTGAAAGTGAATTTTGTGCGGCACTCAAATATTTATATATGTGAGCGAGCAGCACACGATACTCCCAAGCTTTATTCACCTATTATACGACTCTCCAGTCTCTTCTAGTCCTTCAGTTTTTCGCAGTTTACAACTTGCCATAACTTTCAGTTTCGTTTACTGCATCAAAGTTGATACATTGAGTTGATAAGATAGCTGGAGAGGGAGAGAGAGGAGAGAGAGGCATAACAAATGTAAGTAGATGAGCAGAAGACCCTGCTAAGAACAGAAGCACAAATGTAAGCTATTGTCAGGGACGATGTTGAGGCAATTTCAACTTCTGTTACCTCATTTCGTTCATCTCACTCTCGCCTTAACTTCAATTTCACCAACATTTTTACTACTCTTTATTTGATCTCTTTCCGCAAGGCAGACTGGAAACTAGGTAGCAAAAGTAGGGAGGATAAAGAGCGTGATTGACGTCTACTGCCTGCCTAGAACATTTCTCCTTCTTTCATACTCTCCTATCTCAATACTCACTCTATCTTGCTCTTTATCTCCTTGTGTCTCTTTGTCCCTCTCTTTCTGTGTCAATTTCTCTATCTAGTTATTATTATTCATATTCCATCTTCCCCCTCATCTTTCTACAACTTCGTCGTATTCATCTCTCTCTCTCTTTCTGTCTCAATCTTTCTATCTCTCTTTCAGTCTATCTATGTCTTTCTCCCTCATGCTTTTTTGCCTCTCTCTATGCCTTTGTGTTGGTGATTCTATCAAGCTCTCTCTCGCTCTTTCTCTCTGTCTCTCTCTCATGCATTCTCACACTCTCTTCCTCTGTGTCTCTACCCATTTCACCCTTTCTCTCCCTGTCTTCCTTTCCTTGTCTCTCTCCCACACTCCCTCTATTGCTGTCTCGCTCTGGCTTTCTCTTGCACTCGATACAGACACAGTTCAGATAGAATTTTCTTCCCATCCACTCCCTCACCTTGAACACTCTTCAAACATTTACAATTCAGATACTTTCGGCCTAATCACCTATCTAATCCATGTCCGTTTCCCTTAAACTTTTCCAATTCATTTCCTTTCCGGACTAAGCCCTAACTTAAAGCCCCAAATATTGTTTTTACCCTGTTTGAATTATAAATATTTATTCATTTAATCTGTGCGAATGCAAGTTCGCTCGGCTTATTTGCCTGCATGAGTTTGACAGCCAAGGAAAATATTGAAAATGTGCCAAGGCACGAAGCATTTTTGCCAAATATTTTCAGCTTAAATTGAATTCCAGGCAGCAGCTGCCGCTGCCGCTTCTGATACGGGCATAAAGTCTAAAAATTGTTCAATAAAAGAAATAAGAGAAATGCGAAGAGGAAAGCAACTGCCCCGAGGCGCCCGAGCGCAAAATAAAGGAAAACTCTTTGCGGCTTCGCATTAAGCGCGCATTGCTCCACTCGCTTTGGGGAGACGCTGGCTACGTGTTTTGTTTTGATTTGAGCACGAGGAATGATTTGCGTTTGCCATTGATTATGCAGCCAGAGCAGTGCCATGCGCTCTCCCTCTCTCGCTCTCTCTCTCTGTCTCCCTCTTGATCTTGTGGCACGTGTGCCTCGGTGGCTTTGCGAGTTTTTAAAGTCAGCTTTAAGCGTTTGGCATCTAATTTACAGCTGGCCACAGCCGCAGCCATAGCCGCAGCCACAGCATAGCTGAGAGTGTGTGCCACATGGCTGCCGTTGCAAGCACGACACGGGCCCTGCCGCATGCCACACGCATTCCTTTGATCAATTTCCCAGCACAACCCAAAGGCAATTGTGTGTGTGTAAGCCAGCCCCAGCCCCACCCCTCCACACACACACACCCAACATACATACATAGAAGTTTGTATTTGTGAAATTTTCGGCACGCACACGCACCTTGCCGCCGCTAGATGGCGTGCCGCGCTCGCATGTCAACTGCCTTTCCGAACTTCTTCTGCTTCGCTTTGCTTTGCCCGCTTTGTGTTATTTTTATGATGCTTAATTTCTGTCACCAACTCCCGCACCGAGCGCCATTTGCATATTTGATAAACTTCACCCCTCCACGCTCCACGCTCCCCGTTCACCTGTTCGCCAGGCATAAATAAATAAATTGTGCGTTTAGCCGTGAGTGAAGCGAAACTCAAAGTTTTGTTTCGTCAAATGTTAACAAATATTTGTGCGACTCTCGTCTCTCATGATTGTTGTCATTATATTTATTGTTTTGATGTGCAAGGACATGCCCTCAACCCACCCACCCACACACACACACAAGGACTCGAACCCCTGCTGTTTAACATTTGTCTAAGACTTCTGCACACGAAACTTGACTTCTGCCTGCGCCAAAGTAGGCTGGCAATTATTTTTGCTTTTAGTTGCCAAAGTTTACTTTGGCCCGGGCAAAGAGAGAAAAAACAAAAGTAAATAACTTAGGCACACACACACGTGCAGACGCACACACGCACACAGCAGGTGTCGCTGACAAGGCAACGTCGCTGGATTGGACAAACTTTGAGGTTTTTCTGCCTTTGCCTCTTTTTTCGCTTCCTTTTTTTTCTGCAAGCAAAAGGCCTTCGGATTTGCTAATGGCTTCGCCAGCAGCACACTTAATTTATCAACATCCTTTGCGGTTGACAGTGACAGCAGCAACGGCGACCAGTTGGGTTGCTCTCGTCGGGTGTGCTCGACTGGGCGCTACTCGGCCAAGCGCAGCTCTCGCACAGATGCTTTGAGCTTGTGCCTGTGTATGTATCAGAGACTCACATACTCATGCATAAGGAAGAAGTAGAGACTTAGCTTATGCATAGTTATGTGAGTCTCACACACTCACACATACACACACATACACATACACCCACCTATACATGAATGCAGATGCTTCACACTTTACGCTATGCTCGTGCGTCGTTCTCCCAAATCTAGCTTATAGAACTCGCCAGATAAGCTCTTGATATGTCTCTAGCTCTCAAGTCTCTAGCAAGTTCCACATCAAATCTCTAGCTACTAAAGTATTCGAGATCAATGCGATGGAACGAAAGACGGGTAACCAGATAGACAGACTGACTCAGTGCAATCACATACAAAGAGAGAGAAAAAGAGAGATAAAAGGCCAACAGACAAGAGACAACAACAGAAAGCGGGTAGCATAGAGCCCCAGACAGATCGATAAACACATACATAGTCTCGCCTACATAGACTCGCCTAACTCATCCAGTATATATCTTATATATACGCACAGAGGCGGGTCAGACCACATTCTCAGATCAAATTGCCCCAATTCTATATATATCTAAACCTTCAACCACAACACAATTGCTTTAAGCCTGCAGCGCACCTGGATGCGGCCACGCCTTCAGCTGCCTGCCTTCAGTCTGCTGCTTAGATTCGAACAGAGTCGTGATGCCGTGCTGAGTCATGCTCGGCAACTGGAGAACAGCTGTTGCCGCAGCTTTAATTGAATTCGTGTTTCACAATTTCGCCATTTGCCAGTCGGCGGGTTAAAGAGCGACAAGCGCTTGCCGCAAATTATGCGATTAATGCCATGCAAATGGCAATAAGATACTTCCTGCCATGCTGGGGGCAACACGAGCGGATGGAGGGTGGAGCAGCAGCAGCAGCATCATCTCTATTACGCTGTCCGCTGGCATACATCAAGTGCAGGGAGAGGGAATCTGAATTGAGCCTGAGCCTGGCAAACTTGAGTTTGACATTGGCATCAATTATGCTGCTCGCTGCTGGCCTTGGCAACGTCAGCGTTTTGTTGCCACTCAAAATGATGTTGGCAACAGTGACACTCGTGCCGAAGACGTGCTGCAATAAATTAAAGCGCTGCGGACGTTAAAGAAGCGAAGAGCGAAACAAAGTTGACATAAAGCGTCGCAGACTCAACTCAACTCGAGGCTGGGCGGGCCCTGCGCGACCTGCTCGTAAAATATGTTAAATAAAATGCTCAGGATACAGGCGACCATTGCAGCCATTTACTTATTGAAATTTATTCATGACTTTCTGCTTGCATTTGGTCAAGAGCAGGCAGTTAATATTATAGTACCAGGCATCAGCACCAGCATCAAAGCCAAGTTGTGTCGAGGGCAGCAAAGCAAAGCGACAGTAAAACGAGAAGCAATTATTATGCAGGACGACAGAAGTGCACTGAAGAACAGAGGTAAAGTGAGAAGCTTACGTCTAAGCAGAGGAGAGAGAAGCGGGCAAGCTTAGGAAGCCTTAACTTATGATAAGCATAAGATAAGCTACAACTGTGCCAACTGTAAGCCCAACAATATGCCAAGCAAGAAGCTAATAGATAAGCTACAGGAGAGCGCGTGGCTGATAAGAACAAAGTTAATGAGAAGTTGACCACTAAGCCTAGCTCAAAACGAGAGCAGAAACAGAGGCAAGCGCACGCAGGCAAAGGGCGAAAGAAACAATGAAACCCAGCAAAAAATATGTAAAAATTCTGAAGCGGCGAGTGAAAATAAGTGAAATGGCTGAGGACGTGAGAGAAGCTAAAACGGCATGAAAAAAAATTAAACAAAAGGTCGAAAGAGGCTTAGCAATAAGTCGAAGACAATGAGAGAAGCTGCGCAAGAAGCTAATAGACAAGGAAATTAAAAGAAAATTGTAAAGGGAGAAGCGCACTAAGCGTGAAGGCAAGGGAGAAGCGGAGAGAGTAGCTGAACAACATGCTGAGAGCAGTTGAAAGAGAAAATAAAGAATAAAGCTAACTAGGAATTGTAGAAATAATAATAGAGCAGTTAAGCAAGGAGGCTAAAAAGTTAGGGGAAGGAAACTAAAAGAGAAGTTAAGGGAAGAGATGGAAAAATTCAAAATAAATCTGATAACTGATAAGCTAAAGGAGAAACTTGAAAACCAAACTGAACAGAAAGTAAGAAAAGGGCTTAACGCGCAGCTAAAGAAGAAGTCGAGCGAGAAGTTATTCCAGCAACTAAACGTAGCTAAGCAAAGCGCGAAACAGAGCTTAAAAAGCTTAGCCAACAGAGCTGAAGCGCTTGCATTTGTTGTATACCTGCTGCATGCACTTATCCAGCGCTTCTCGCTGCGGCTGTTGCTTTTACTCTAATTGCTGTTGGCTGCGTTTTTATATCGTCTTGTTAGGATTAACACAGTCTGCTGCTTCTCTAATTGTTTCTCGCTTCGCTTTAACTGCATTTCACACACACACAGAGAGAGAAAGTTAGTTTGTTGCACACACACAGAGAGAGAGAGAGGGCGAGAGCTAAGTGGAAATTAATGAAGCAATCTCGGGCATAAACAATTTGCCATAAATATGTGTGCGTTCGCTCGGCGCTGCTGCTGCTGCTGCTGGTGGTGCTTGAGTTGGCTGGCCATAAAATTGCATTAGCGCCGTTTGGGGGCATCATAACAATAATGCAGAAGATTGCAAATACCGAAAACAAAATGCAGCGCAAATTGCAGCAAACACACTCGCTGTACACTGCACGGCATAAGCATAACACTGGCCAGCGGAAACGGGGCCAAGCGAAAGTTCAAAATGTCGACGAAACGAACAAACAAAATTTCATTTGCAGCGCATCGTAAATTGAATGCACATATGAGCGTATCTAAGTGAGTGTGCCTCTGTGTGCGTGTGTGTGTGTGTGTGTAACACAAATGCCAACATTTGTGTTCGTTTGTATGTGTGTCAATGCCGTTGACGTCGAGTGAGCGTGAAACAAATGCAAGCTATAAAATCTCAACAGCTACAAAGCGCATTGCCGGCGGGGGCCAAGAGGGGGGCTGTGCGGGGTGAGCGGGGGCGTGGCAGCCTGGCATTGGCAACGAGCGAGAGATTGCGAGCGCCGCTTATTATACCCTGCAGCCAGCAAAAAGGACTTTGTGACATCAGGAAAAAAAGAAACTAAACATAACAAAGAAGGGGTTAAAGCGCTGTCACAGCTCAAAGGGAAAGTCACTTTAAGCCTATATATTCTATATATATATCTGACTGATCTTTAAAGAACCTTAGGGTATAAGCAGCATAAGCTTACCTCAGCAAGCTTAGGATATCTGCTCGTCTGTCGCCTTCTCCGGCTCTCCAGCTATTTGTATTTGTAGCATAAGCAGCGGAGCAATGGCTGCCAATGGCAAATGGCGCAAATACATTTACACACACACACATACACTCCTCTACGATGTTAAGTTGTGCAAGCAATTTGATGGCGCAGGACGGAAATAGTTGCAAAGGCAAGAGCGCCTGAAAGATTTTAAATGAGAAATTAGGACTAGTTGCAGTTGGCAAAGCTGCAAAAGAATAAATCAAATTAAAATGCAATTTAATGCCATTTAATAATCAAAGTTGTTGTGCATTAAATAATCATAATCATAGTGATGGTGATAATGTTAATGATAATGTTAATGATAATGATAATGATTATGATAATGACAATGACAATGACAATGACAATGACAATGACAATGACAATGACAATGACAATGACAATGACAATGACAATGACAATGACAATGACAATGACAATGACAATGATTATGATAATGACAATGACAATGACAATGATAATGATAATGATAATGATAATGACCATGATAATGAATATAACAATGATAATGATAATGACAATGGTAATGAAATGTAAATATAAATGATAATGATAATGATAATGACAATGATAATGACAATGACAATGATAATGAAATTGACAATGATAATGATCAGGTGGCTGCTGCTACTTCAACTACTTGTACTACGTCCCAGGGCTAAATCTGTAGCTACAGCTCGGGCTACCTCTAGGACTAACAACTCCCTTTCCCTTTGAAGCATTTCTCTGTGCCATAACTGAATTCTAAGTCCTAGCTTAACTTGTTCTGCTCCAAACCCTTTTCGGCGTAGGTAACGCTCTTTGCAAGCATCTATACCATTTATACCTATATACCTATATATTTGCTCCATCATCATCTCTGCTGTGAATTTATGAATAGTTTCGCTCAGCTTCGTTCTATCTTCTATTCACCTTTAGCAATTGCTTTTCGAGGTGCTATCTACACTGATATCTGCCTGAGCTGACTCTTTAATAGCTGGCAACACTCATAGTAATTGCAATGCTAATGATAATGATTATGATAATAAATACTCCAAATTGTAACACTTTATATAAAACATTTTCTGTTTACTCCATTGTTAGAGCCGAAGTTCGTCTTGTCAGACTGCTAAAGCAGTTGGATTAATGGGGTAAACCAGGCTGATGGCCGTGGCTCACGTAGGTTAGACTTTATCTGTGCCGGATAAACAGAATATATATTATAAATTATTATTATCAAAGTGAAAGTCGGGGCAGCTGAGCACAGACACAAGCCGAATACCCTTTCGCAGCAGCTAAAGACTATTTAAATGCTTATCATTTCTATCCCATGGAAAGCCCTTTAAATCGCATTTTAGACACTTTGAGTCCAGTTAGCAAGTATTTAAAGCTCTTGCTTTAATTGCTTTTTGTCAGCCGCTGGCTATCAGCAGAGCTGAATAGTAAATAATTTCTGGTCAACTCTGAGGCACAATTCATTTATATTCACTTGCTGGCAGTTAATAAATAAGTGTATTTCGAATAAGTTTCGCTTTAGGTTCTGGCGGCAATCCTAAATTATCCTTGTTGTTGTCCCAGTTGCTTATCTTGACGTCGCATGTCAGGGCAAAGGGAGCAGCGGCGATGTGAACAGCAGCAACGCGCTTTGGGGCCTCTGTTTGCTAACTGGCACTCGAAACGAAATGGAATGGAACGGCATGGAATGGAAACTTTGCCTGCGGTCGTCCGGGCAACCCCCAGGACCTGAGCGGCAATCGTGTAATCACTTGTCAGCCAGCTAAGCTCTGACCAGCTACAATCCTCGACGCCCACACGCACTGAGAGCGAGAGCGAGAGCGAGAGGCAAACTGTGCTTATTTGTAAACACTCGTCAGCTATTGCTTTGTGGCAACAACAGACGCATGCATGTCCTTTGGCTGGCAAAGTGCTTCGGCTTCTTATTTTGGGACAGCTGACAGTTTTCTGAAAATATTTTGAATCACAAGTTGCGCAATTTATTGGCCGTTGATAAATTTTGTTTTCTACCGCTGCCTTCTCTTCCAATCGCTCGTCAAGCTGCCCTTGCAAATTTATATGAAAAGTTATTTGCCTGCCAGGATCAAAGTCGCAAAATAAATTAACTTGAAATGTTGCAAGCGATAAGCGGCGGCTGCTCCGTGGCAACTTACGTGACGCTTATCGAACCCAACAGCTGCGGCAGCTTAAATGCGTGTCGCAATTGCCATCCATTTGCCGCTGCCCCTGCCGCTGCCGCTGCTGTTGTTGTTTATTGTTGGTATGTTGCGCTGGTTGGTGTGTGTGGCATGTCCTTGGCGTGCTCTAGTTACACACACACACACAAAGCGCAGGCTGCAATTGAGTTATTGCATGCCGTTGGCCTGTCTGCAATTAGCGACGCGCTCATTAATTGAAGTGACTATCAGAGCACACACACACACACACACACACACAAACACACACACACACACGCACACACATAGAGTGACTTCCCCTTGCAATAGCTAATTAATATTTAAATCAATGCCGGCTCACGTTCTCTTTGCACGACAATTGGCTTTAATATGGCTGGAGCAGGCTTAGCAAGAAAAGCGATAAAAGGAGCGCAAAACATGGTTTGGTAGAGAGTATACGACTAGGAAATACCTTATACAAGTTGGACTTTAAAGTATCTACTGTACATGGAGGATTAGGCCATCAATCAATCAATTATTTCGACGTGTCTTAGAGGCTTCTGTTGCTCTCTTCCGTTCTCTCCATTTTCCATCTTCGTTCTCACTATCTTTCTCACTCTCACTCTATTTATGCCTCTTTCTCTCTCTTTCTCTGTTGCTTTCTCTCTTACAATCGCCACCTCTTCAGCTTTATATCTTTCTCACTCCCTCCCTCACTCTCTCTCTCTCTCTCTCTCGCTCTCATTCTCCCTTTCCCTTATTCCAATCCACCCCTTTCTAACTGCTTCTAGAGCATCTCTCTGCCCAGCAAACGTGCTTTTAATTGGAATAATAACTGCGAGCTTGGGCCATATGCAAACTATTGCTAAGCCATTAAACCAAGCTACTAAGCTAAAGTCCAAGTAACTAAAAATGCTACAAGTATTTCCAAGAACCAATATAATGCCTTTTAAGTCCTTTATGGATTACGTTTTATATAGGCGAACAGAGTTGAGCTGCTGATTAGAGGGAGAGAGAGAGAGAGAGAGAGAAAGAGAAGGGAGGAGGAGGTCCTCCTGGTCACACTTAAGATTTTTGATTGATATATAGAAACTCTATGGATATTCCCAGCTCAATTTCATCTTTATGTATAATCAAATGAAATCCTACAAATGACTTCAGTGCAGATTCCACTACACAGTGTGACCAGATAGCTCAAACGAGCACTCTAACCTGAGCAGACACAACAAATGGGGAATCTCTAATAAATGTTGCAAACACACTTAATTATATTCAGTTGACCTCCGCAATGCGCCTCGAGTTTCAATAGTTCAAAGAGCTCTAAACACAGTTCTTCGGTTACAAAGTGTGACCAGGTCGCAACGAGGGGACAGGTCAGCTGCACACACGACTGCACTGCAAAATGATACGACAGGGGATGAATGCAATTATCGTGGCTCGATTAATTAGAGTGGATTAATAGTGTTAAATTGCGGAGGTCAGCCGGAGCCTGACTCTGGCCACTGGAAACTGTAAGCCGATTTCCGTTTGAATTTGTTTGACCATTAATTAGGGCGTGCTGGCACACGATTAGGGCGGGGCTTACTGCAGGCATGAGCAGCTGTTGTCCGGCAGCTTTCAGCTGCGTAATAAGCGCAAATATTTGCACATCATCATAAACATAATGATCCTTTTTTCCGTTTGTGCAGCTTTGGCCGCTCTTTGTTCGCTGTGAGGCGGCACAGGAAAAGGTTTAAATATTTATGAAATTATGCCAAAGTTTCAACAAGTCATAAATCTCTGTTGATGTTTGACTTTTTATGCAAAATTTATTTCATTTGCATAAAAATGGCTGACAAAATATTTTGACAGGCGTGGCCAGTCGCGAGGAGAACGGGCCAGGACCAGGGCCAGGGCCACAAGGCACAAAACAAAAAAATATATAAAATAATAATAAAAGAAAGATACACGAAATTCAAACAATAAACGTTAACAGTAAAGCCTACCTGCCTGCCTGCTACACCTGCTCGCACACCTGCCGAACGCCCGAAAAACTTTTCGGCCAGCTTTTGCGGCGCTGTCATAAACATGGCATGGAATTTGCCCAGAAAACTTTACCACGTAATCAATCACGCTTCATTTATTGACACGCACACAGGCTGATGATGGGCTGGCCTTCAGTCATAGGACAAAACACACACACACACACACACACACATGGATATAGAGACACTCTCGTCTGGTCAAAGTTTTGCATGCGCATAAATCCGACACAGACACGACTGTTAGCTCTGACAGCTCATTTGCGGTGGCTGGCGCCGTCTTCTTATCTCCCACCTGCTGAGCGGGCTCAGTGGCGCCCGAAAAGTGCGAGGGATTTATGACGAGAAATTTATGAGCGCGCCAGGCGTTTGGCCGAGCACTCATACGCCCGGTGATACGACGCGCGCGAATGAGCTTGACAAATATTTACGAGCCACAAGCGCACCGCACCTTATCACACACACACACACAGGCACACACCTGTGCGAAATTAATAGAGAGGGCGAGAAAAAAGTTTTGGCAATTTGATAATAAATAGAGCATAAAACCCATTTGCCATGCCTGGCTAATTTGTGGCTGGTGTCAGCTAACCGAAAGTGCGAAGGTTTTTATGATGATCACTTTAAGGCCTCTGCCCCTCTCTCTCTCTTTATTACTCTGTCCCCCTCTCTCTCTCTGTGCATGTCAGCTGCATGAATTCTTTCATTTTTCTAAAAGCGGGCCAAAGGCCTGTCACAGTGTCAGGCTGGCTGTCAGCATTGCGTTGCTACAAAGGACATGCAATTAATTGCATACGCAATGCCATCAAAATGAGTTGCCACGCCCACGCCCACGCCCACACGAGCCCTAGTCTGCTGTCAATTGCAGCAGGAATTGTTGTTTAAACGGATTACGGCATGAAAGTATTGTCGCTTCAGGTGACACACGCACATGTCATGCCCGACAGCTGACAGTTGAGAGCTGCTGCCGCCTCGGGCTGCGTTAGCTGCTGTGCCTTTTTGGCCTCTGCTGCCATTCGAGAATTCGATTAATTTTTGATGAATCAATGTCAACTACTGCTGCAAATCTGTGAACTGTCAGCGCGCCAAGCGCTGCTCAGAGAGTTGGGGCTGCTGACTCCCTGACCCGCTGACTCCCTGACTCGCTGACTCGCGCCTCGCTTGTTGGCCAAACAAAAGCCACTGTCGCCGGCAGCTGACATTGATGCGAGGCACTGGCCCTGGCGGTCGCTGTGGCTGCTCTGAAACCCTTTATTTTGGGCATACATTGGCAACACGTAATTTCACACACGCACACGCACACGCACACATATCAATGACATTTGTTAATGCAGGGACAAAAAGGTGTGCCCTGAAATATGACATAACAGGACGAGCACGACGAGCAGCAGCTACAGACGACAGACGACAGACGACGGACTACAGGCATCTCTGGCTATACGTGACTGATGACATTTTTTGGCATACTTTCAGCCGACTTTGCCTTTGCCTTTGCTTTGCTTTACGCATCAAATGTTGGCCCAGAGAAGCGTCTTCGATGTTTTTCAATCAAATTTCCGTAAATGTCACGTATACGCAACGTTGCGCGCTGTACTTATTAATAATGCCCATGAGCTGTCAGCCCAGCCGATGAAGCCACGACCACAGAACCAAACGTTGGCTTAACTACACTCAGCGAAAAAGGGGGGTGTGTGCCAGGTATGCCACTTGACTTGGGCCCGCTGCTCTTATCAGCCAGATCTATCATAATCCTTTTCTAAGCAGCGACACTCTGCTCTTGGGCTGGCTCATGTCATGTTCGCCTTAAATCTTAAATGGGTCTGGAATTAATCGAGGATAAGGGGGAAAGGGAGAGAGGGAGAGGGAGAGACTGTAGCTGCTTGGCTTATGCTGCGCAACAACTTCCGGACCTTGGGCTTCTCTTTTGCTGACATAGTTTTTAATGGCAAACTTCAATTGACATGCTTTGAGCTCGAAATTGGCTTTTTAAGTTAAAGCTTGAAGACTCTCTTGCAGAACAGTTGCAGCAACGAGTTTCACTCTCAAACTTGATTCAAGTAAGTTTATTTCCAGATTTATTTATCTATTTATCTTTTCATCAGCTACTACACACAGCTTGAGGAATGTCTGTGCCTTCGACACGTCTCTTAAGATTTCTCCTCTAACGGTGTCTTAGCCTTTCTCCAAGTGCACTAAGTTTCGGCTAGCACGCATAGGTCCTTAGCACCACTCGCACACACACACTGCCACACCGTGTGTGTGGCTGCCAAAGGACTCTCTCGCTCGCATGCTGTGCGCACATTAAACTCGATTCTTCCCTGTCATTTTGGCATCGCCTGCTTTGCCACATTTATGCCGATTAACGGAATTTTGCGTACCGACACACATTTTTGGCATCTTTTGGCGTTTGGCGCTTGGCGCTTGGCGCTTTGGCAACGTCGACGCTAAATTTTTGATGAACTCAAAAATTGTCGACGACATTGAACCGTGTGAATTTCATGAGAGTCCGCTCGCCCCTCGCCACTCCACAGTTCCCTGTGGGCGTGTCACAATGGAAATTAGGGAAAAAGCTTGTCGCAGTTACGCAACAGCCGAGGCCAAATATTTAACAGCTGCAAGGGCACAAAAAATTTCATTAGTCAAATATTTTTGCCGCTTGCCAGACATAATTTATGCATAAGTAAAAGCCATTATAAATATATGAATCTAAATATATATATACATATATAGATATGGGCTTAAGCAGCTTATGCGAGCAACAAATGTGTGTGTATAGAGAAAAGCTGGCAAATTAGTCCATGTTTTCTGTGCGCTCCTGCATTATGCATGCGAGCCCCAAAAAGTATGCAACATATTTCAATTGCTGCTTTACGAGCATTAAAACCAGCCCCAAATAAATTGCAGCAAAGGCAGGCGGAGCAGAGTGGGTGTGGGAGGAAAAGAAACAAAATAAGTGCCAGTTACCTCAGCTCAGACACGTCAACACCTTTGTCATTTATTTATAGTTGTGGGCGTGTCACTTTCACACTCTGCCCAGGCTGGCATGAGAGAGGGGGAGTGAGTACGTGTGAGTTTATTATGCTGGCTCGTAAATAACAACTGCGTAGACACATGCCACTTTATGTCAATTATTTTGACAGCTAACAAGCTGAAGCCAGATCGCAGCTATAACAATGCAAACCTGGCCCAAGGGAAAAGAATTCTCAAAATTAATTGGAATTTCAGGTATCCAGATTTTACTATACATATTTATATAAATATAGGGAAATCCATTCGCAAAGTCAGCACACATTGCGTATACTTAATATTTGCAGGCATATCTGTGCAAGACCTTTAAATCGCCCTCATTAATATGGCTTTAACGCACGCTCAATTGAGCCGAATTAATGTTGACCACAAGCCAAAAGCCCAAAAGTGGTTTTTAACCAAAGTAACTGCCATATAACTCACATGCCTTTAAAAAAAATGGCTGAGCTGTGGGCTGTAACGAAATTATTTTCAGGCAGCAGGCTGAGCTGCCTGGCTCGAGGGCTAGCCGAGGCTACGGCCAGAGGCCATATCAAAAGGCGATTTAATGAAATTACACTCAATATTAATCACTGTCAGGGCTAATTGAGTATGAAAACAAGCCGAAGACTGCACCAATTCGATGGCCAAGTGATCTCTCTGTGTGTGTGAGAGACTGCAATCTGGCTGCTGCTGGCAATACTACTCTGCTTGCTACTCGGGCTCCTCCTCCCTGTCTGTCTGCTGCTGCTTCTATTGCTCACCCTCGTCTATATCTGCCTCTGACTCCTTTTCCTACTCTGCGCCTTCTACATTCTCCCCTTCTGAAGCGTTCTATGTTTGCTGATTCAGCTCTTCCTTCGCCTCCACCTCCTTGAGCTTCTCCTCCTCTGACTGGTTCCAACTTCTCTCCCACTCTTCCTCCTGCTCTTCGGCGCCTTCCTCTGCCCTCATCTCTGGACGTTTCTCTGCCTCCTACTCTTCCTCCTCCTGTGCCTCTTCCTTTGCCACCTCCTCTGCCTCTTCCTCTGCCTCCTCCTCAGCATCTGTCCCTTCTCTGGCCGTTACTCTACCCCCTTATCTGCCTCATTCTCTCCACCTTCTCTTCTGGATCAACCTCAGCCTCCTCCTCGTCTCCTTTTTCTCCTCCTTCAGCTTTCCAGCTCTTCTCCTTCTTTGCCTACTCTTCTGCCTCCACTTCTGGCTTCTCCTCTACCTCCTTCTCTGCCTCCTCCTGTTACTCTTTCTATAGATGCGGCTCTCCCGTTCTTCTCCTCATACTGCTTTGCCTTCTGCTGCTCTACCTAGACCTATGCCCCGTTCTCTGCCTTCTCTGACTCCTCCTTTGCCTTATTCTCTGCCTCCTCTTCTGCCTCTTCCATTTACTCATCACACCCCTGCAGCTCTTGCTCCTCCTACACTCTCTACATCAGTTGCTCTTAATGCTTCAACCATTCCACCTCCTGCTGCAGCTCCGACTCATGCCACTGCTACTCCTCAATCCCTCCCCCCCCCCCCCTGCTTACCTACTGTTGGCTGCTGTTGGTGCTGCTGCTGAATCAGTGTCATCGTTCATTAGACGCGGCTGATAACAAAAACGCCACTTGACAGCTTAAAAGGGTTTGTTTGCCTGTGTCACACAGCCGCCGCCGCCACTTGGCCAAAAGCCCGCTTCGCTCGGCCTTCGCACGTGTGTCAGGGCGACTTATGTGTGTGCGACACGCGGCAGCGCTGCTGATGAATTGATGCACAAGTGTCTTATCTAACGGACTGCCATGAATTATGCAGCCCAACCGGAAATATGTCTCCCTCTCCCTCACTCACTCTCTCTGCCCCTCTCTGTCTCCTGTTGCTGTGGGACACGCGCATAATTTGTATTATTTTTGATAGCCAACGACTGTTGCTCGGTCGAGGCTCATTTGTTACGTTCCGCAGCTGGCATTGAATTACAATTGTGAGCATTGCTTCATTCGAGTCAAAGTCTCACATCGTTTGTCAATCGTAAATTTGTGCGCTGACAAGGACAAATGGCACTCGGAGTCGATGGTGGCAAATGAAGTGGAACCAGCCCAGCGAAATTATTATCCCAGTCAAGTGGCGTGCACATTTTAATGCTTAATGTAATCAGAGCTGATGGCTGAAAGCGGAAAGAGTTCGCCCAGCCACATGCAAAATGAAGTTAAGTGCAGCTGACGGCAGCGCAGGGCCAAGACGAGTGCAGCTGCGCCGTCTGTCGCCTGTCAATCAGCCGGGCGAACACGTGACCACAGCATTAACTTATTGAATTTTAGCCAATTTAGCAGCAGCACTTAGCTGATCAGAGAGAGAGGGAGGGAGGGAGGGAGGAGGACGGGAAGAGCTGACCAAATTGGCCTTAAGCTAGGGATATATGTTGCACGTTGCAGGCAGGCAGCCAGGCAGCAGCAGCTGTGGCACATCAAGTGGCGCCGACATTTGTTGCGCTCCAATTTAATGTGGCAGCTCGACTGCCCGTCCAGCTCCATCTTCATCGCCCTCTCCCACTCTGAGCCCCCTCTCAACTAAATCAAGCCGTGGCCACCTGTCAAGTGCATGTAGATAAATTTTCCAGCTAATGGTGCCGAGCGCTTTGGCTAGCCGCAATAGCACATGGCTGCCACTGCCCTTAGTCCAGACCCAGCACGAGCTGTGGCACTGATTGGGAATGGCTCACCAAGAGGGAGGGAGGGAGGGAGAGAGGGGGCAGCGCAGCACATGCAGCCGGCAGCTGTTTAAACTGTTACAAAAATATACTGTGAGCCTGACAGCCAGCCGGCCCTTACCCAGCTACCCCAACTAGACTGCCCCCCCCCCCCTGGCCCCTCGGCCAGTTAACTTAATTGAAAATCACAAAAATTGGTCATTCCGGCACAATGAGCAGAAGCAAGTTGGCAGCCGGCAACGATAAATGTTACCAAAGTGCATGGCTAGCACAGCAGAAAACCAGCTAAAAACAAAACACATTTTGTGTGTGTGGCGCATGAGAGTGACTGACTGAAAAATACCCTGTAAATGTGACTAGGCATATATGATATGTATTATATTAGAGAAATATTACAGATAGAGGCATTCTAGATTATAGATATAGTTCCATAAAGTTTACTCACTTTACGACTCTCTTGCTGTGTCTTCTGCTTAGGCATGCCTGCAACATAAAGACAACTTAGTTAGTGAACTATATATATATATATATATATATATATACTATGCAGATTTTAGCTTAGTTTTATGGCATAGAGAAACTTTTATATCTTATTTAAAACTAGTTTCAAGCACTGCCACTGCATATACCCCTTCTCTCTCATACTCCCCTAGCCAAACAAAAAATTATCACATTTTTGTTTACCAAAATTTGCAGATAGCCCAACTGCAATAACTTATGACAGCTCTGTAGTTATTGTAGTAGAAACAAGTGCACAAAAGTTCCTAAAAATTCCAGCAAACTCTTTAGGCGGCCATAAACGGTTTGTGCATATACCCTACACAGCCGCATATACCCGCTTGTACTCTACTTCTACTCCTTTGCTGTATGCAACTTTAAGGGCGAATGTTTTTAAGCTGCATGCCTATAGGGTATTTACAGAGTGTAATAAGCAATTAGAGCTATTTTTGATGGGCCTTAGATATACCCTATAGCCCACCAAGCAGCATAAGCACAACTGAACTATACTCTTTTCCGTTTTCAATTTGCTCGACGATGACAAAAACCTAGAAAACTTAAGGCAGCTGCTATACAGAGTATAGCAAGTGTATAGATATATATGTATATATGTATATGTATATAAGAACAGGGTTATTCTAAGGCACATTCACATATTTACAAAAGTAATTAGAGCCGCAATTGATTGAGCTGGCATATAAGGTATCAAGGAGCTACAGAGGCATACTCAATTGAGTTTCACAATATATATATATATATATATATATATATATATATAATATATAATAATATATAATATATAATATATAATATATAATATATAATATATAATATATAATATATAATATATATATGCCTCAGATTAATGAAGTCATTGAGCACTTCGACCTACTGTTGATAGGATATGCTCACGTTTCTACATTAACAAAGTATTCAAAACAAAAACTCAGTAAGATTCTGTTGAGCTATGCAGCAGTCATGGACAAGATTGCTATATATAATTCAGAGTAATCCATATAGGCTTACAGCACATTGAGTAGCTTCTCATATACATATACATATAACTCATAGTTGGCCATATATAGATCTACAGCTAAATTGCTCAGCTCCTTCTGCTATGCCTTTTGATACGCTTTCTACAGGGTATTCGCTGGCTAGCAAAAAAGGCACTTGCGAATGCAATTTGCGACGAGATATGCGACTTAAAACCCATTCGCGTTGTAAAATATGCTAAAAGTAAAGTTGAGCCAACACACACACACACACACACACACACACACACACACACACACACAGAGTCAGAAAGTGCTTTTGCTTTGTTTTTTTCCGGAGCTGTCGAAATGTTTAGACAGAACAAGAAAAAACGCGAAACTTTTTTAAGCACAGAGCAGAGAAGCGGCCTAGCGGCAAAGCCAGCGGAACGAGCCAAGCCAAAAGTGAAATGAGAGAGGGAGAAGGGTAAGGGACAGTGCAAGAGAGAGAGAGAGAGAGAGAGAGAGAGAGAGAGAGAGAGAGAGAGTGGGAGTGTGTGTGAGCTAGAGTGCCACACATTAATTCATTTAATGGCTGTAAAGTAAAGTTAAGTAAATATGCTCTAAAATAAATACAAATTAAAGCAAGAGAACAACACACACACACTTAGAGAGAGACTCACACACACACACACATAGAAAATCAATGGCGAGTGGTGGCGCCGCCTTTGGCCCTAGCCACATGCAGCCAAGTGTTCATAATGCCATTACAAACAATTTTCAAAGCAAAAGCGAGACGAGAGCAAAAAATTATGGAGGCGAGCATAAAATGTGAACTTAACTACGCGCTGATTACATAACTATAAATAGCTTAAACACACGCAGAGAGGGGAGAGGGAGAGGGAGAGGAAGAGGGAGTCACTGAGTGTGTGTGTGTGTGGGCGTGGTTGCCTGCTTTTTTGTTTAATTTTTAGCCTGGCATTTCAATAGCTTTTAGCAAAAGGTATGCACTCAAAGCGAGAGCGTGGGACAGCCATAGGGAGAGGGAGATAGAGGGCCCTAGCTTGTCCTTAAAGTTCAGCCAGTCACGTAAAATTTATAACCCAGTTGAGTTTTTCCGAAATCAGCCCCGAAAATATTGTGAAATTTATGTGGGCAACAAAAAATGGAAAACATAAACTTGTCAGTCACACGTCGAGCACATAAATTAGCCAAGCAGGGCCCAGCCGCTGGTCCGAGGAGCTTGTCATTTAGAGCAACTCTGCCTGCCCCGCCCGCTCTGCTCGGTAATCCGAGCTCATAAAGTTCAATAAACTTGAGAGCGGCTTAGGCTGCTCTGGGTCTTTGGCCCCTGCATAATAATTTGAAGCTGTCTAAAAATTCATGCAGGAAGCGCACTAATTTATGGCCAGCGTTAGTCTTAGCTGACCTTTAGCATGTCGACTGTAAATTGTGCGTGTGCGTGTGTGTGTGTGTGAGTGTGGGCGTGGCTTGTCGCAATTCAAATTAAATTGAGCATGCGGCTGATGCGAAATGGTCAAGCAGCAGCCACAGCTGAGATGCTCCCTTTTTTTTGGAGCATATTCTAAAGTGCGCTCATGCGTGCAAATTAGAAGCTGTACCCACACACGCACACACACACACACACACACACACACAGACACACACACACACACACACACTTGTCGGTATTTTGAATAAATTAAATTCTGTCTGCAGGCTGGAACATAATAAGCACTTGCAGAGCACCATTTGTGGGTCGTCCCTTTCGGGTGGGTGGCGCACGCTCCAATAATTCCATGACAATGACACCACAGCTAATTAGGCGTTTTAAATGTCAAGCCAGATAACGAAGACCAACAAAAAAAAAAAACAAAAACAAAAACCAAAAAGAAACACAGAACCAAAAGCTTGGGCACGACATATGCCGTAACCCAAACAAAAGCAGGAAGGCGAGTGGGCAGGCTGCAGCAATCGAGCGTAGCTGACTGCCAGATGCTCGTTCAAGCAGCAAGCGCTGCCAAATGGTTTGAGAAATTTATATGATATGATGTGAGACGATTAAAGGACCCAGATCTGCCCACTGCAATAAATCTGTTGAGGTTGCCTATGGTGATGAGTAAGCCTGCATGAGCTGAGCTAACCAGCTTCATCTGTATATGAATTTCTCTACAAATATCTATTTATAATTTATATCTATATATATATATCTATATCTATATATATATATATATATATATATATATATATATATATATATATATATATATATATATCTATATATATCTGTTCTCTCTGTTGATAATGAGTTTCAGCTGCAAAACTTCTTCAGTAGAACCAAAACTGTGCAAACTGGGGCTTGTTTCTGGTCTGAAGCGAGCCCAATCGATGCATATAAACAATTTTTGCTCTATCTATAGAAGACTACCACAGATATTAATATTTAATTAATATTCCTATTTGCTATGGCCACATTGGGCATATCTACATCGTTTTAGAGCAATTACTTATTTGTCAAGCCTTGCAGTTGTTGCCAAACTGTTCTTGCCACCTTCACGTGGCCTGCGGGAGAGCAGTAAGGAACCATGCCTAAAACCATTGATAGAGAGGTGAAGAAGTAAGACTCTTGTGCCCTATGCCCAAATGATACCCTGACCTCTATGGCGAGGCAAACAGTTCAGCATAAAATATTCTGCCTCCATCTGTTACAGTCTTATGACTTACCAAGTTATATTTGCATAAGATCTCCTTATGCTCATGTCAAGCACAATTTATACATATATCAGTCTTAAATTTCAGTTCTGTAGGCCTCTAATGGGAGCATTCCCAGCATGCTCTAGCTACTCATTCATACAGACAGACAGACAGAAAATAACATCAGTTTCATACACCAATACAACTACTGAGCTAATATACTCGCCACACGCTTCATTGAGCGCGTATCAAAAGTGGGTAGAGCAGCTCCGTGCACAATATGGTCAAAAACAGCTCAATATGGTCGAAAAAAGGAGCCGTACACAAAAGCTGGCCATTAATTATGCATATGTATGTGTGTTAACATATGGAGACACACACACACACACACACACACACACAGAGAGAGGGAGTGAGAGAGCTTGCTCTGGGAATCGAAGCGTTGGCCATTTAATGCGCTTAATTAAATAAACAAATGGCAGCGAGTTGTTGGCCAAAAGTCGCATTAAAAGCTCGTGGCCGCTGCTAAGACGCATGTAAAGCCGCAGCTAATTAGATCTGAGGACATGCATGTAAGCGGCCGGGACTTCCGGCCGGGCGCAAGTCGCGTTTTATTAATGAAGTCGAAGTGCGCGAAGCGCTGCCTAATCGAATATTTAATTATTTTAATACAATCGCAAATGAGCTTGAAAGCAAAAAAGGGAAAACAAACAGCATGAATTGCCAAAAAGCAGAAGAAAGGAAAATGGAAAATGGGAAATGGGCAATGGGCAATGGGAAAGGTCAGGCCAAGTCACAGGCTGAGCCCCCGAAATGACCTCAAATACAAGATTGAGAACAAGAACTAAATTTCTTAAGTGTTTTCGAGTGCCAAGTCAGTTGCCCCCGCCCCAGCTGGCATAGGCCGAGTGGGCTCTGACGAGCCGAACCCTTTGGTCCTTTTGCTTTATAACACTCGAATCATTTTCAAGAGTCAACTGGGCAGCGAGCTAGCGAAAGGGGTTGCTAAAACAATTTGGAAAATTTATTTTCATTAATTTTAATTCGCTGCAAAACTTTGGCTTACGCGAGAGAGCAACAGACACGGGGAGAGAGAGAGAGAGGGGGAGTGGCCCGGCTGTGCCTGGGCCTGGTCCAAATAATTACTTTTTCAGATTTTCGCCCAAACTCGTCCCTTTTTAATTATTTGCTAAAGGCTCTGTCGCTAACTTTGCAGTCCAGCCAGGCGAGCATAATTAATTTATTTCCATTTTGTTTTGCTTTTTTTTTTTTACTTTTGCATTTTATTTGTTGATTTTACTCTGGCCTAGAACATTTGCCAATAATTAATTGAAACACTCGACGCTCATATTTAATTAAAGGCGCGTACGCTGCGCATTTTGCTGAGGGGATTAACAGACATTTGGCCGGAACTGATGACAGGGCTAAAAACAGCTTGCGCATGATGAGCCAAAGGGTTTCGCGCTCATCACGAAGATGAAGGCTTCATTTAGACGTCAGCATTGATTGCACTCGGGGGCCCCCAGCGACCAAACAGGATTCTGATTCCGATTCCGCTTCAGACACGGACTCAGACTCGGATTCATATTCTGTTTCACATTCAGATTTTAGTCCGTTGTGTCAATAGCATGCGATCTGTAGCTGATGCTGGATATTGCTGCTGACTCAGCGGGCGGCAATCAGCGAGCTGCTTCAGCATCATCTCAGTCCTAAGCTTAGTTCAATGTCAGTTCATGTGTATCCGTGTGTCTGTGCGTGTGTGTGCGTCTGTTTGTTTTGCATGCAAAAGGCACTGGCACAGCCAATGGCGCAGGCAGCAGACACAACAAGCAAACAAACAAACAACAAGCACGCGGCGCACTTTTCTGATACCCTTTTGCAGCAGAGCAAAAAGTTTATTGAACTGCCATGCGCCGCTGGTTGTATACCCTAGCAAAGCAACAGTGAATGGGTATGTTGGATTCTACTTCGTTTAGAGAAGCCGAAAGCAGAAAGCAAGCTATCTGTGACAATAATTTATATATTTATTATCCATATCCATATCGAATCTGCTTATATTTATATATGTATATATATCTGACTCACTGACCCAACAGTTATCCACCTGTCTCACTTTATATTTATACTCATCTATCTATTTATCCATCTACTCATTTATGCTTCTATCCATCTATCCATTTATCCACCTACTCAACTATGTGTCTATCCAACTTTCCATATAGCCTATATACCAAGTTCTTCACATATCCGCATATTTATTTATCCATCTATCCATAAATCTGTTTATCCATCTATTCGTCTACTCATCCATCCATTTATCCACTGATCCATTTATCTCTTATTCCATTTTTCCATATATCTATCCCTATCCACTCATCGATCTATCTATACTCAATCTATCTATCCTTTTATCTATTTATCTCTTATATATCTATTATCCACGTCCTCATAACTACCTATTCTTTATGCATATCAAACTTGTATCTATTTAATTTAATATCCCCATCCTTACTCCATCACTCAAACAAAGCTAGGGTATCTCCAAGTCGCTAGCACTTGCCAACTTGTGCGCAGCTCTTTGAACTGTGACCAAGCTCAACTTTGTCCAGGTCTTAGTTAGTTGCATATATTTGAGTTATTCCTCAGCATACTAATTTGCTACTCTCTCTCTCTCGTCTCGCCTCTGTCTTGCAGCTCCGCCCGCAGCCTTGACGACAGTGGTGGCAATAATAATCAGCAGCGCGTGTGCCTGTCGCCTTCTATATGGTAAGTTAGACATATGCATAGCTATATCCTATATATAGTCGCTTATCTGGCTCGCTTGAAGGCGAAGGTGTGGCCAGGCAGCAATGGGGCTAAATCATGATTGACAATGGCAGATAGCTGTTAATTGTATCTGTTGGCGGTTTTAGTGGGACAAATCGTTTGCCACATTGCGCATACGCCAGGTGCTGCGCGCGTGCTCCACGCTCATTTGTAGCTGTGTGTGTGTGTGTGTGTGTGCTTGCGTGTGTTTGTCTGTCATTAGCTCTGGCATTTAGCAATTAATTGCAATACCTTTGGTTAATGAACTAGTTGAGCCAATAGCAGCAGCAGCAGTAGAAGCGAACTAAGCGCGTTGTCAGGTCACGACTCGGCCACGGCCTCACGATAAAAAACAATAACAAAAGCAGCAACGGCAACTGAGAGAAAAAGGACAATTTGCAAAAGTGACGTCAAAACAATTACGTGCAGAATAACGCTTGATAATAAAATGAAGTGAGGCTTTACCTCTCTCTCTCTCTCTTCGTCTCTCTCTCTCTCTCTCTCTCTCTCTCGCTCTGCCCATTCGCTGCTGCGGCGTCAACTGCTGAAACGTGCTCAAGTGTTGACTTTTATAAATTGTGCAGTCGTTTTTCTTGGCCTCTGACCTGGCTGGCTGCACCAACACCAACACCTGCCCCCATGTGTTGCCGCTGCTCAGCTTGGCCAGCAATTAATTACACACGGAATGAGTGACAGTCGTCGCGCCGTCTGTCCATTTGGCAGTCCATCGGCTTTAAAGGCGCTCACACAACATTTAATCGCCTGGGCCAAGTCGCTGGCCTGATCTCTCAATAAGCCACGTTATCCGTGCCACAGATTTATATTTGTGTGCCACGCTTCGCTGCCCCCGAATGACACTCAGCTGGAGCGAGCCGTCGCTTTTCCGTTGGCTTCGCTGGCTTTTTAGTTTATCTCGAGCGTTTAAATAATTTCAGGCTTTTCCTTTGGCTCCCTTTCTACCTTCCCTTCTCTCCATTTCCCTCTTCTCTTCTCTTCTTTTTTTTTGACGCCCTACGCTTTTGCGGTTTTGTGCAGCCTTTGCCGCAATTAATGCCAACAGATTAATTATACGCATCGCTGCATAATTTGTTGTCTGCTTTTAAATTTATTTTTATTTCTATTTTTATTTTTATGTGCTTCTCTCTCCCCTCACCCACACCCACGCAATACGTGAGGCAATGCAGCAAACCACACAACAAAACATTTTAGACGATGGGGGTGAGAGAGGCAGAACAAGATAGCATAGACTGGTGATACCCTGTGAGCAAGTTAAAAGTCGAGAGCATATATCGATAATATATCAATATTTATCGGTTATTGACAGCAAATTTGATTGAAAGCGAAATTGGCGTGCGTCCACAGAGTGAAATTCATAAGGCAAGAAGACTAACATGAATCGATAAATATCGATGTGTTTTCATTGATCGACGTTCATATTGTCCGTCATCTGTGAGGATCATGCTCGACATATATATTTATATCGAAAATTGTTGTATAACTTTCATCAATCTGTATAACTTGCAACGTAAGGCAGTTGAGTTTTCGATATTTATCGATTATTGGTATAAATAAGCTTAAGTAGTTTAATATGTATGATTATGAGGCGATTAAATTGAAGTTTACCACATTTATTTGTTTATCTGCATTTATCTACTATAGATACGAATATATATTATTTACAGCACTGTCACTGGCTACAATAGACATCGATATTTATCGATATCATGCCAATATCTTAATATCCATTACTGATAGCATTTGCTCAACTTCGATATACCCTCGCTCAGCCACTTTTTAATGGCCACAGGGTATTGTGACCATAGGCAGCCACAAAAAAAAAAAAAGTAAAAAAGGGACAATATCGCCTGGCTCTAATGAGTGGACATTAGCTTGAGTTTGGCATTAAGCAAAAGGCGGTCATCGGACCCCAATTTGTCGGGATAATCAAGCTGGCAACAGTCTCTATAAAGTTCTATTATTATTATTATTTTTTCTCTCTCTCTCATTTCTCTTTGCATAACAAATTTAATAAGTTTTCTTTCAGCTGGGGGCGGCGTGGGCATATTTTAAGTGAGTGCAATTTGGTATTGATAGCCTGGCTGATAAAGCAATTGGTTGAGGTCGCAGCAGGCGGGCAGGCAGGCGAGCGGCAGCTGTCGCTGACCTATTATTTATATGACTTTGTTTAGTTTTGGGCAGCAACTTTTTTGGCTGTTGCGCCGCACATAAATCTTGTAGTGGCGCTTGTATTAATGTGTCAACGGCAGCCAGTAAGCCCCGTAGAAGGCGACTTCAATCAAGTGCAGAGGCGGCGGCAGTGTCAGAGGTCTGAGCACTTCATACAAGTCGCATATGTTGTCGAGGCGTTCGCCCTGAAGGTGTTAAGGTATTAAGGGCTGGGGTTAAGATTACCAATGACATTCATGTTGATTTATGCCTGTGTGTGTGTGTGTGTGTGGGGCGCACGTTGCGTATGATTTATGCATGTATTTATGAAAACAAATAAATATACATGTATGTGCTACGGCAAGCTGTGTGTCATTAGAGCGCACAGCCAGAACCCATTAATTGCATATTAAAATGTATTAAGGATACATTATAAGGACACTAACTGACATCACTGACAGACGATAGCCCACAAAAATGCCATAAACAGTTTCCTCTATTACCGCCAAGCAGAGAAACGGAGAAACAGAGAAAGAGAGAAAGGAGAGAGAGAAACAAGCAAACATTGTGTGCAGCTGTCGTCGGGCTTAGCCCAGGCGACAATTTGTGCCCAAGAGTATTTGCTTAGCCATATTAAGCAATAAAAGAGCATTGTAAAAACCATAAAACGAAAGTACAAAACTGTTTGGCAAAGAGCGCGGGAGGGGGTAATAGAGAAAGAGAGAGAGAGAGAGAGAGAGAGAGAGAGAGAGTACACAAAGGTCTGCTAAGCGGGCCATGTGAGCTGAGCAGCTGAAGCAAGGGCTGAGGCAGGCGCTGAGGCTAGGCCAAGGCTGGGTATGTGAGGCAGTGGCTAGGACAACGTCTGGGCTTAAGGGAGTAGCTGATGGTAGGGAAGGAGCTGGACTGAGGCGGTGGCTAAGGCTGAGGCTCAGGCGAAGACTGTAGCAGGAGCTGAAGCTGAAGCAGAAACTAAGGCAGAGTCTAAAGGGCCGAGGGCTAGGGCAGGCTGAGGCAGGAAGCTGAGGCAGCAGCTTGAGTCTGCCGTGAAGACGAGGCAGCGCCAAAGCCAGTAACTGCCTCAGAGGCATGTGGCAAGGTCTTGAGACTATGGCGTATTAAGTATAATAAAAGGTAATTTGCCAATATCATATAAAAGCCAGACGGCATAGTACAAAGTCTACATGAACAGCCACGCACGCACACTCAGAGCAAATCCAGGCTCCAGAGGCGTGGCAACGTAAACAAACAAAATAAAGCAAGAATTTTCGTGCCATTAGCAACCGCAGCAAGTCGCGTCGAGTCAAGCTGTTGCCACGCCTACGCCTACAGGGAAGCAGGAACTGGCTTACACGCACAAACATTCAATTGCATATGCCAAGCAGCATCGTTAATTGTGCCTGAATTAAAAAGATTTAACAGCAAAAGCTGCTGCTTAAGCTGCTAGGCTGAGAGTTGACTCTCCCACTTTCTCTCCCACTCTCCCCTTTCACCTTTATAGCTAATTAAAGCAGTTGCTCCTTTGTTTGCCACACTTTTTGATGAGCAACTTAGGATCTCGCCGCCTACCTAGCTTGCCGCTCTATCCCACTCTCTCTCTATCTCTCTCTCTCTCTCTGCTTGCCTCTTGTCTGTAGGTAATTAACATTTTTATGTACTTTTTTTGTGTCGTGCCGCCCGGGCTGCCACATAATTAAAACGTTGATTTATGCCATGGATAATAAATTCAACAATGCCACGCCCTCGCACTGCCAGCGCCTCCTGCAAGGTCACAATTTGTATTTGCGCGTGCCACTTGGCTCTTGTATGAATTTTATCGCCATTTCGATAACGATGCTTAAAAGCATTTTTAATAAACCAATTTCTTGTGCCGTCTCACACACCCACACACACACTCACACCTTTTATTTGCAACACTGATTAAATTTGCGCGGCAGGAAAATAAAAATAATGTACATCGGATAAGCAGCGACGACTTAATGTCCTCGCTGAAATATGTCACTCTCTCTGTCCTCGATCCTCCGTCCGCCTGCCGCGGCCTCTCTTGAGATAAAAACATAATAAATGCGCTTTAATTTATTTATTTGCTTGCGTAAATTATGCAGGCAACTCGGGAGGCATTAACATGCATAGGAATATATAATTATAAATAAAATATAAATATAAATATAAATATAAATATAAATATAAATATAAATATAAATATAAATATAAATATAAATATAAATATAAATATAAATATAAATATAAATATAAATATAAATATAAATATAAATATAAATATAAATATAAATATAAATATAAATATAAATATAAATATAAATATAAATATAAATATAAATATAAATATAAATATAAATATAAATATAAATATAACTGTTATCTAGTCTCACTACTTCTCGATCCACACTCTTAATATGCCTGTTCAGCAAATCTAATTAAAAGGAGAACATGGCTTCAGTTTACGGTGCAAAACAAGTTGCTAAAGTAAGTTACTACGAAATTGACAGGGAAAGTTTAACATTTCCCAACCAGTGTTGGAAAACTAAGCAAAAGATAAAACTAAACGCCGATGGCATTCAATAAGCCGTCTTAATGTTTAAAAGTTCAATACAAACTCTAATTAGAGCAAACTTTAGCTATCGCTGTTATAAATTCTTATTGGAAACATATATAGTCTTAATCAAATTAGCATAGTCAAAACTCTGCCCAAAAATCAATATGCCCGCCACTGTAGCGCACTTTGGCATGCAATCAGAGCTCCGCTGCAGTCATTACAAATGCAATTACTAACGGCAAACGCAATGCACTTTGTCAGCTTTGGCATGCCCAAACACACACATTGTTATATAGACAGATGTGTGTGTGTGTGTGTATTAAATGTCACAAAATTTGTTTCGTTTTTGCTGCGCTGCACTGAAGCATATCGTTTATTGATTGAGTTCACTTGAAGCAGCTCCATTAATTTTTTAAGCACATCAAACTGTTTTTTTTCTGAGTTTTCCAGTTTTTTTTTGGCATATGCATTTTTGATTTATGGCCGCAGCGCTGTGACATTGACGTCAATCAATTTTCGCGTTGTTTTCCTTTATTTTATAATGATGTTAACGCGCGCACTGCGCTGCTGTGCGGCCAATCAAACTTTTCCAATAAAGTCTTTAGCCTAAAGACAGCGGATAAATCAGGCAATCAAGGCAGCAGGCAGCTGGCAGATGGCAAGCAAAAGGGCTAGCAGCAAAGCATAATTTATGGCAAGTGCTTTAAACTTAAACCAACAACAGAGAGAGAGAGAGAGAGAGAGAGAGAGAGAGAGAGAGAGAGGGGGGCGTGGGAGAGCTGTTAATATGCGGCTGAGCGCCCGAAAATCAAAGTCGAAATGCGAGTGGAAAAGTTGCCCGCAAAAGTGCGAGAATTTAACTTTGCGCGATTATACCGTTGAGACCGTCGACCACATTGCGTATACGTAACGCAACGTATACGTAATAATGGCATAGACAGCAGCCAGCATAGTTTTGATCCGGCCAGGCCAACGAGCTTGTTAATAAAAGAAGCAGCACGAGAAAAGGCCAGTCAGGCAAATGAAAAATTCTTCTTTTTTTTTCGTGGCCGGGGCAAATTGACTTAATCTAAAATAAAAGTTTAGTGCGTTCGAGGCAGAGGCAGGAGCAAGCAAAGTTCACAAACGATATTTTTATGGCTGTGTGTGTGTGAGGTAAACGAACCAAAGCATAGACACACACACACACACACACACACACACACACACGTAAGCATACACATTCTGTGTGATAGGGCACATGGGCGGGCATGTTAATTTCCCAGGAAACGCACGATAAAGTTGAATGCTTTTTCGAAAAACTATTTGACTTTGAGCAAAGGGTAGACGACGACGCCTTACAAATACCAACTCAAAGACTCGTTACATTTATCACAATTTGAGCGGCTGGGCGTGTGTGTGCATTTACCTAGCACACACATGCAAAGGCATCGAAATTGGAATTGGAATTGGCGCTAAGGCGCACTGCACATGCGCCCGAATTAAATCAAATAAAAAAGTTTTAATAAGGAAATAAATTTTGTGCAAAATGCTGAAAAGGCAACAAGATTTACGATGCACAAAAAGATAAATTTACACACACACACACACATTCGCGCTCAGTCAGAGCTGTAACACATATGCTAAATGGGCATTAGAAGCGGAGAGAATTTGAACTGCAAATGAAATGGCAATTCGTTTATTGCCTCCCTCCATCCCAGCCCAACCCAGAGAAAACACAGTATTTATGGCAAGCAAATAACTATATCTGTTTCAATGGCCCTAACGCGTGCGTGTGTGTGTGTGTATCTGCATAATGTGCTCATAAAAGTGAGCCGAAAGCTTCGAAATCAATTGCACTCGTTGAGCAATTGCCCATAAAAATGAAAATTAAATTAAAAAAAAATAAAAATAAAAAAAAACTAAATAGGAAATAAAATTTAAAATAAAATAAAAATGAAAATATATATTTAAAAAAAAATTATACTCAAAATAACTAAATATAATATTAAGTTAAAATAAAATTTAAAATTAATATAAAAAAATAATACTGAAAATAAATTAAAAAAAAAAAATAATAATAAAAATAATATTGAAAATATATATATATATATAAAATAAATACAAAATAATATTTAAACTATAAATAAAAATATAAATTATATTAAATATTAAACACATTAAAAAATATATTGAAAAAAAAAAGTTCGGGTTAAAATTAAATATAATAATAAATATAAAATTAAACAAATCCATACAAATAAAAATAAATGTATATATATATAAAAATAAAAATAAATACAATAATAAATATCAATATATAAAACAAACCAACTGGCAAATGCCAAAGCAGAACAACAAATGCCAGCTGAATACATATAGAAGAGCTAAAACATATTTAATTTCCGCTAGATAAACACGACTGACTTGTAATTATATCCGTTTACGATAGTTGCGCCACTTTTTGTTGTTTTTGGCATATATATATGCTATATCATGCTGCGTATGCGAGCTGTAAAGGATGCTCATAACATGTGCACAAAATACATACATTTACAAACATATATATGCGTATATATGTATATATATTATAATATACAGAAATATGTACATCTAGTTGAGCTCTTGCCAATTTCTGCTACTCATGCCACCAGTGTGTGTAGTGTATATGAATGTATGTGTAGAAGAAGCCTAGCACAAGCAACAACAGCTCTTCATAGGGTTCGAGGTATTTCCTAGTCAGGCACTCCCGACTAGGGTCAATCACACAGGCACTCACGACTAGACTCCCACATACCTGTTGTTTGTAGATTATATTTTTTTCACGTATTCAAACACTCAAGCACTCATTTATACATTCACTCATTCATTCATTTATTCGGGATATTTCCTAGTCAGGCACTCCCGACTTGGGTCAATCACACAGGCACTCCCAACTAGACGCCCACTTACGTGTGAATTAGATTACATTGCTTCACGTACTCAAACACTCAAGCACTCATTCATACATTCACTCATTCATTCAATGATTCATGCATTCATGCATTATTTCCTAGTCAGGCACTCCCGACTTGGGTCAATCCCACAGGCACTCCCAACTAGACGCCCACTTACGTGTGGATTAGATTACATTGCTTCACATATTCATACACTCAAGCACTCATTCATACACTCACTCATCACACAATGATTCACATATTCATACCTTTATTCACTTATTCAGAAGTAATTGGTTATTTTGTATTTAAAGCTAAGCCTATAGCAGTCTGAGTCAGTCAGTCGCGGATTGTTGGCATATAAAACCCGAAAATATATATATTTATATATATTCCCGCTTTATATATAATATACATTCCGCTCTTCACTTTCGTCTGGCTTTTTTTTTTATTTTTTGTGGGTCGCTGCGGCCTCATAATTAATTAAAATATATGTACATAGCCAAGGTCAGCGGGGCGTATGCGTAACTTGTGCTTGAGCCAGCCTCTCTGTGGGTTCAGCGGGTCCCCGGGGCAACTTTAATGCCTGGACCCTTGGAGTTTATCATGATTTGCTAGGCGCTCGAAAATGACTTCTTCAGCGCGACTTTTTCGGACCAGGCATAAAGGATTTGCTGTGCGTCTCGCTGCCGGCTTTATCTGTGTCCCTTTCGTGCTTTAACTCTTTTTTTTTTGGGCAGCTAAGCTGACTGACTGAGTGTATTCATGGCTCTGTGACAAGTGCCTGGGCTGACTTTTGACTATAGTTAACTGCCGCGCACTTGAGCCGCGCCACTGCTGCTCCCGAGCGTTTTGTCAGCTTTATAATTAAAGCAAAAGTTAATTTTTTTTCAGCTTTTTGTTTTTATTTTGGACTGTGTCACAGCTCACCCCCTGTTTTGCATGCGCTCTAGCCGGAAAACTCATTATTTTTTAAATGAAACTCTTGCTTTGTGCACGCCACGACACGCCTGGCCCCGCCCAGCCCCGCCGCGCCGCGCCCCATGTGTGTGTGTGTGTGTGTGTTTTGTCTCCCCGCCATTGTGCTGCATGATGATCCCAGTCGCAATTAACTCAAGAAAATAATGTTGCGGCAATGACGAGCAGAAATGTAATATTTTTGGGGCCACCCTCCCCCACGCTCCCACGCTCCCCACTCATTCAATATGAAGCATGTTGCATTTGTAATAAGCATGTAAATGAAAATGAAAATGAAGTTGGGAGTGGAAGTTGCCAGTTGGAAGTAGTTGCCCCTTTTTCGCCCGTGCCTGAAATGGGAATTGAAAATTGAGTTCTGCTGCAGCTCATTTGTATGCCAATTGCATTCGCTGCTAATGTCAGCTGCTTGGGTAACTGGGCCAAATGCATGCCAAATGCAGAGCTAAGTTTTATTTGAATGCAATAATTATAAATTTTACAAAATGCACAGAGAAGGGAGAGAGGGAGGGGCGAGGGGCAGCACGCATTGACAGCGCATTCCAATGTGCAGTAAAAGCAATTTGAAAGTTTGCGAACGAGCGAAGCTGCTGCTGCTGCTGCTGAAATCCTTGAGCTGAATAGCAGCGCGAGCAGGTGAGGGTAATTGAAATGTATGTGTGAGCTGGCATGCGGGCGAGCTAGCAGCAGTTTAATGAACTTTGCCATGCAAGCAGCACTCACACACACACACATACACATGCCCTGTGCCACCATCTGTGCCCTTGTCTCATAAATGCTTGCATGCTTGTAAGAATTGCTTAGCTGGGATTTGCTTAATTTTAGCACCACAGCTTCAGACATGCCAAGGCAACGCTGCTCTTTGCCTGCTTCCTGCTTATAGCTGCTTATGGCTACCAAGGGAATTGCGTCACACGCGTCGTATACGCAACGATTTCATTTTTTCTTGCCTTCCCTCCACAGCAGCCCCTCTTTGTTTTTTACTCCGGCCACTTGTCAGTCAATCAATAAAATGCAAATATTTGTCAGTTGGTTTTCGCATTGTTTTGCGCATTTGGCACATACGTGAGGCGCTGAGGAGGGGGCGTGGCGGGGTTGTGGGCCTCTTTTGAACTTCAAAAGTTCTGCATAAACACTTCACAAAATTCACAAAAACGCAACAGCTGTGACACACCCACTACCCTACACCCACCTACACACACACACACACACACATGCAAGCCTGCCTGTTGGCAGCTGTGCTAAATGCCTCGAGTGCGGCAGTTGTGTTTGATGTGTGCGCCACAAATTGCTTTGATGGTCACCAGCGTTGACTCTGTGAAAGCCATTTTCTGTTGCCCCAGCTCTTGAGCGTCTGTTTAATCTAGAAGAAACCTAAAGCAATGCTCGCACTCATTGCTCTGGCAACAACATATTAAACCTGACTGAGGCTAATGAAAGTCATGAAATGAAATAATTATTAACGTGAAGGAAACTGAGAATCAAATGACTTTTGATGCACAATTAAGTGGAAAAGACGTGCGTGCTAAGTGTTTTCAATACTGAGGAACGAAAGGCTTAAAACGTGTCTCATTAGGGCTGTGCGCTATATGAAGATAACTATGGAAACTACAGGCAGTAGGCAGAGGGATGGAGGGAGAAGTCTATCAACGCTTCCTGATGACATGTGATGTGCTAAAAAGGAATTTAAATCTGACAAGGCTTATAAAACAGACTCTTCTATACAGTTTTATGAAGCGATTCTAGCGTAAAGGTCAAATAAAAACCTCTCCATCTCTCAACCTGCAGTACTCCGGCTCACTCTCAGTTATCTCTCTCACACGCTCGGTATAAGGCAACTAGGAGTAGAGTAGGAGTAAGAGTTTGTTCTATATCTCTCATTCTATGCCCATCTTCTTTTTGACACCTCTCTTTCTGTTCCCTCTCAGCCTCCCGTACTATATGGCTTTCTGGCTCTTCCTCTTTCACTTTCACTCACGTTCCCTTTCTCATTCTCATTTTCCATCTATCTCAGCATCTCTTCAGTTTATCATTATATCAGTCCCATCTTCTGGACTCTCCCCTCCTCGCTTTCTCTCTCTCTCTCTCTCTCTCTCTCTGTCTATCTATATATATATATTTATCTCTCGAACTATCTGTCTTTCTCACTCTCTCTGCCTGCCTCGTATTTTCTATCTCTCTCATCATCTCTCTTTCTCTCGCGCTCTATCTCTCTCTTTCTCTCAATTTCATTCTCTGTCGGTTCCTAAAGCACGTTCTCTCTCTCACTCTTTGACTCTTACTCCATCTCTCAAGTTGATCTCTTAGGCAAATGCATTTCAATGTGCTTCACCGTTATCTTATCATTCACCGTTAGCTTCCCATTCACAAATGTGACATAAGCAAGGCTAATCCAGATTTGCCATCCCCACCCCAAGCTCCCCTTCTGCCTTCTTCTGCCTTAAGCCAAATCATTTTTAAAGAAATTTATAGTTTCATTCACTTGTTTGGCTCAACTCACGTTACGTAAGTTCTCTAAGCTCAAATCTCATTTAGGCCTGAAGCCAAACCCGAATTTAACTGTTTCATATTCAATATTTATTTCATATTATCCAAGCCTTTGGCAGTCACAATTAGTTGGCTACGGCATAAACTTGGGCTAAGCATAGCTTACAGACCCTAATGCCAGCTCACATCACGACTTCTTGGCTACTTTAACAGTCAGCCACGCCCACAAAGTGCCCCCTGGCTAACACACACACACACACACACACACCAGGGCATAGATAAAGCCCATCATAAAATGCACAAATTTGTGTCGCTTGGGGAGCACTTTACATGCGCTGCCCGAAATCCGATTCCAAATCGAATTCAACTCATATATATATATATATATATATATATATATATATATATATATATATATATATATATATATATATATATATATATATATATATATATATATACATGTGTGTGTCCCTTCAATATTAGTTCAATAGACCGCAATACAATGTTCGTTGCTGTTGCTATTGTGCCGCCTCATCGTTCGTTTCGTGCTCAAATCCTTTGAGGTCAGCCCGAAATGCTGGCCAAAACTTTTACACACACCCAACACACACACTGAACACACACTCACTTCGATTTCTATTATATGAATAGGGCACACACTTCAGCTCCAGCTTCAGCTAGCTGCATATGGAGGGCAGAGTTTATGGGCTTCCACTGATTTGGCTCGACCAGCCTCGAAACTCTCCTCCATTGGCCAATTCGCAGCACACAAAAATGTATAAAAATCGTTAGCTGCAGCGCGCCACAGAAATCGCCTTAGAGAAAATATTGATGCCGCAAGGACTCCAAAAACCGAAAAAAAAAAGAAAATAGAAATCATGAAAAAGAGAACAAAGTCTCGTTGCGATGTTTTACTGCAGTTTTTTGTTTGGAGTTTTATGTGGCACATCCACGGGCCTCTTTGCCACTTGTGTGTCTGCTTGTGTGTGGCAGCGGCAGCGGCAATAACCGACTACAACAATAACAATGGCCTCGGGGCATATTTCAGAGTGCGCGCGCTGTAAAAATCATTTTATGAGTTTGCATAAAATTTTGTGGTTTTCACGCCCATGTTTATTGCAGGCGGCCGCATATGTTGCCCATTGTTGGCAACCGCCGCGTCTATTGATTTTATTTTTTCCCTATGAGTTCTCGCCCGCCTTTTTGAAGAGCTAAGCTAAAACCGAAAAACCCAAACAACCGAAACCACAGCCAAAGTCCAAGCAAACGAATCGACCCAGCTCGCCGCGCCTCTCTCTCTCTCTCTCTCTCTCTCGAGCCAATTTTTAAACAACCAATTTCTGTTTTTTTCCGCTGTGGCTGCAGTTTTTCGTGTGTTTTGATATCCTCAAAGAGGGTTTAACGCTTAAGGGTTGAGCCGTGGAGTGCCGGAGCGAGAGCACTGCCTTGAGGCACAAACTTTACTCCTGATCGCTATGAGAAACTAAGTACTTTATTTATATTTTATAACCTGCAGCCAATAGCGATTGGCTCTAAACAGATTGACTGGGTGGAGGTGTACTCAATATAGATGTAGCTGAAAGCTAGGGAATAAATTTTTTAATGATACAAATTTATTTAAAAGTAAAAATATATGAATATAATATATTTTTAAATTAAATATTTGTTATAATAAAATGCATATATTAAAAAAATTTTTAGTTTAAAACTGAAAAGCAGAAATAATAGCTTCCCTTAAAAAAACTAAAACAAGTTTTTTTTTCAATTTTTTAAATAAAATAATTGTTAAAAAAAATTTTTTTTTTTACAAAACTCAAATGCAGAAATGAAAAAAAATTAATTAAATTACAAAAAAAAAAAAAAATGTATTTTAAAATTATAATATTTTAAAACGAATAAAATTTTTGAAAGAACTAAATTTTTTGTCATTAAAATGTAAATGCAGAAATTATTGTTTTCGTTTTTCAAAACCCAAAAAAATAAAAAAAAAATTTTTTTGTATGCAATATATATTAAATAAATTTTTTTTATTATATATATTTTATATATATTTATTATATATTATATATTAAGCTCTAACCTCTCGTTGCTGCCATGTCCTTGCTTCAACTACTTTCAGCGTTTAATTAAGTAGAATTTTCCACTCAAGATTAAATCAGCACGGACACGCGCTTAGCTTTAAGCGTTGACAAAACAGTTAAGAGCCAAATCGTTTCGGGTTTGTTTTGCTTTCCACATTTCATTTTCATTTTCATTTCTATTTAATTTTCTTTGGCCAGAAAGCCACGCACTTTGCGGCATTTATTGATTTTGGCCAGCAAAGCCAAATGGCCTGCGGCTCATTAAATGATTTGCTCATGTCAAATGGCCATCAAATTTAATTTGCCAAAGGCTAAGGCTGAGACGGAGACGGAGTCGAGGGCGAGGGCGTGGGCGAGGCGTGCAATTAAATGTCCCAAAAGAAGCGGCTCGACACCTGCACGCAACAAGGTGTACAGACACGCCCACCTAGACAGCTACTCCCACAGCCCCCGCCGTTGGCCAATTTCCGCTCATTCTAATGACAGCTAAAATTTTAATAAGCATGCATTAGCCCCAATGCCAAAACCAAATATTCGACCCAAAAACTTGGTAATTACCCAAAAAGAAAAGTGCCCAGCGGAAACCGCCTTTAGTTTATCTAAGGGCGCAAGTTGCTTACCCCGTTTTGATCGAGGTTCGCTTTGGCCAACCGTGGCACGTACTTGGCGACGCTGCGGCTATAAAAATGCCACTTAAACCCAGACAACGACAAGGCCGACGCCGACGCCAAAGCAGCAAAAACAATTAATAATCCTGTATGCAACAGTAGCCTTTTGTTTCGAGAGGGTGAAGGAAGGGAGGGGGTGGGAGAGGGTGAGAGGCAGATTGTCCACTCTCAAGCAGCGTAAATCGCCATGCATGCAATTGCCAGCAGCAGCTGCAGAGAGAGAGAGAGAGAGGGAGAGAGTGAGCACGAGGGCAGGAAATTTTAGCGCTTTCTTTAGCCGTTGCCCTGCAGGTGAAATAAATTATTATTTATTACGGTCATTAGGGCTTAATGGCGGCAATGATGTCCACCACGCACAGACGATGGCCGCGCACTTCCGGCCGCTTAATCGAAAACGAAAAGCGAAACATTTGCGGCCGGACAACCTTTTGCCGTTGCTTGGACCCTTTTTAATGGTCCAAACCGGTTCACATAATGCGGCCTTGAAAAGGAAAACAAAGAAAACAGCAGGAGAAACAGACAGAGAGAGGGGGAGAGAGGGAAGGGAGAGAGCGAAGCGCTTATCGTAAATTTTGTGCATTATTATCTCTCTGAGTGTGTGCGGGCGTTGCGTGTGATAATATCTTCTATATACGATATCTTTATGCATTGGCCAACTTTTTGGCCTCAGGCATCATAAATATATATGCGCCCCAAAGGCCAAAGACCGTCGCATAATTTAGGCTCACTCACACACACACACATATATGCGCATATTAATGGCGCTAGCTCGACTCTCGACACATTGTAAATTCAAATGCATTTCTCTGGCCGGGCCCAAAAACTTCGGGCCAAGCTTTTGCCGCAAAGTGAAAACAATCAATCAAAATGTATGCAATGCAATGCAATGCAAATGGAAATTAATTTCATGCATTTATGACGCATACGCCAGGGCGACAATCGTACTTTTTTTTCTATTTTAAAAAATTTTTTTTTCATCTAGATTATTTCGTGCCTCTGACGCTAAATATCAAGTATACGCCCGGGCGAACGCAATGGCCACAATTGTGCAAACGTCTGATTTATTTACCACGCGAGTATTAAGCTGCCTGCCCCCACTCCCACCTCTGTCGCCATTCCTTCCTCTGCCTCCACTTCCTTCCTCTGCTACCTACTCTGACTCGGCAGTTGCAACTTCACACACACATTCGTGCCGCTTTGTGTCTGTGTGCGTGTGAAGTTTGCAATTTTCAGACACAAAATTACATGCACTTCTCCCCCTCTCCCTCTCTACCTCTCTCTCCCTTTCTCCATGTCTGTGTGCATGTAATTGCGCTTGTCGTTGTGTGTGTGTGCTGTGCATTCACTTGCACCAGTTTCTGCTGCTGCTGCTGCTGCTGCTGCTGCTGCTGTCGCTGTTGCCTTGTCATCCCAGCCAGCAACTGCCTTTACGCCCGCCTTTACTCCTGCTTTGATAAATGCGCATAATTTCAGTAGTTTTTCTTCAAGTAGTGCAGCAAAAAGTGCGTGTGTGTGTGTATGTGTGTGTTATATGCTCTCGCTACTGCCATGCTTTATTGTTCACAGCGTCGTGTTAAATATTATGCTGGATGGTTTGTCTTGGCGGAATTATGAAGACGATTACATGACTTTATAGGTGAATATATGTGAGGTGTCTGCAGCTGTGTGTGTGGCTGTGTGGGTGTGTGTACAGGTGTGGGCGCGTGTATATTTATGCGCTGCGACAACAACTTGACGTTAGTTTAATGAAATACCTGCCACGATTTATGTGCTAGTTGAGTAACGCCGCGCAACAGAAAAAAAAGTGTTGCAAAAAGCGGAATTAATTTCGCTATAAGTAACAGTGGAGGCAGGGAATATTAGGCAAGCTTGTAGAAGCGATACGCGATTTAATAAAATTAGCTAAGTGATAAATTGTTATACAATGGTGTCACTAAATATTAGTCAGGGTACTTTGTGAGCGCAGCAACAGTGGCAGGTCTAAATATTGAGCATGCTTAGACATTTGAATGAATTCAGAGGCAAATATCTTTCTATTGATGACACACTAGTGTCACGCAATATTAGTCATGCTTGCCAAGACAATGCAACTGACCTGCCGTAAGATAAAAACAGTTTACTATATGACTATGTTTGCTTAGCAACACTAGTGTCATGCAATATTAGTCACGCCAGCCAAAAAGACTGCAGCAGCTGTTTAAGCTCAAAGCTAGACATGAGCTTTACCTATACCAAATGAACGTGAGGCCACTCAACACTGGTGTCACAAAATATTGATTACGCTACTAGATCTGCGCCATCTCTTAGCATAAAAACTATTCCTATATTAAACAAACAATTATTAACAAATATCAAAAGACTCTTGAGCACACGGAACACTAGCGTCTTCAAATATTAGTCAGGCCTGCTTAAAAAATGCCCCCAAGTGACCTAATGGCAAAAACTATAAACAATTTGGCCTTAAAATGCACCTCTGATGCCAAGCAACACTGCTGTCAAACAATATTAGTCATGGCACATGTTAAGCCTTCATCTCTTCAAGGCTCTCAAGTCCTGTAAAACACAACTCAAGCTAATCTACACTCGTGTCACACAATATTAGTCACTTTAAAGCTTTAAATTCAATAAAATGGCGCTTCTAATGCACTCGCAGCTTTCACTTTAAAGTCCAGCTCAACTTTCACAGTTTGTGCGCCTCCCACCACCCCCTAAATGTTGCACAAACATGAACAGCTGCAAATATTGTTTTGTTACCTGTAATCCAAGTGACATATTTTTATTATATTCAAGTTTTTCGTTGTTTGTGTGAGTTCTTTTTCCACTCCGCACCGCATAAATGTGCTGCCATTTAGCAAACATTTTTCATGTTGCAGTTGCAAGTTTTTTTGGACACAATTTGTTGTTGGAGCTGGGGAAAAACGGGCGCAACTGGCAAACTGTTATCCTGCGTTTTCCTGTAAATAATTCAACTGAAAAATTCATAAAGCTAGACCACTTTCTATGCCACACACAGAGCGAGAGAGAGATACATGGAATACGTGGTATCTGGACGTGCAAGGGCTGTTGTTGCCGCTGCTCCCACGCTTTTGTTTTTCTTTAATTGTTTAGAAAATAAATCACCGAATCCCGAAATAAGTTGACAACACCACATGAAATAAAAACGAGCAAACCAGACCAGGACAGGCCGGGGCAGGCCAAGCAGACGGCCAGGCCAGGACGGGAACTGGCTAAATGGAACAGCGAGCGCTGCACGTAGCTGCGAGTGGGTGCGCTGCGAGCCGAGGCCGAGCGGAAACGGAACTAACAAAGCACAAAACGGGCAAAAAAAAAAAACAAAAATGTATATAGAAAAAATTTTGGTAAAAAGAAAAACGAACGGAAAAAGCAAAATTGCCAAACTAAAACTTTGCTGCAGTCACGAGAAAACAAAGCCGAAAAAATAGTAGTAAAATAAAGCAGAGAGAACTCAGTTAAAGGGGGAGGGGTTAGACACACACACCCACACACACACACAGTGATATACCTGCCTCTGCATGTGTGTGTGTGGCGGACTTTCGTTGGGGCCCAGCACAAAACAATTTACCAAAATTTGTACAATTTGAAAACTTAAATAAACACGAAGCAGTTTTTTTTATTATTATTTTTATTTTTATTGTAACTGCCAGTATAACAGTTCACACACACACACACACACACACACGCACAGACGTTAGAGACTCGCAGCCAAAATGACGTCTTAAATTTGTTGTTAAAATAGTTTCGACGCCAACTTGCAAACTTAATGAGCTGTTGACGTTTTCGGCCTTACCAATTAAGGTTCTGGCAACAAGGTACTTATACACACCCACACACACACACACATATATGAGTTCAATGTAACCGTCGCGCCAGCAGGCAATGACACGAAATAATTCAAATGCCCAGACCCCAGAGCCCCAGACCCAAATGCCATTGTGCTTTTTAGTAGTAAATTAACAAGCAGACGCACACACAGAGAGAGAGAGAGAGGGGGCGGCCGAGCACATGCAACATGAGTTTGCTGCGGGGCGCCTCGGCTCTGGCTTAAATTGAAAAACTTTTGCAACTTGCAAGTTTCTTGAATCACTTTATTTTTTTTTGCAACTGGCGCTCTTTGTGCGTTGAGCTGGGATTCATTGCAGCCCGGCAGGCAGGCCCAGACAGGCAAACAGCCAAACAGGTCATGCACACACACACACGCACACACACACACAGGCACAACAACATGCCGGCATATGCCCCATATGAAGCAGTTTCAATTGCATACGCAGCCAACTGCTTATAAAACTAAGCAGCAATGCGAGCGAGCAGCATTTTTTAATTGGTTTTTAAATAGTTGAACTTAAAAAATTAATTAATCAATTATTTATGAACTTACCTAGAGCAAACTGATGAAGTTGTAGGACTAAAGTGAGCTGGAAGTGGAAAAAATATATTAGAAAAAAAAAAAAAAATTTATATATACAACAGAGAAAGAAATAATTTAGTTTGGGCATTTAAATATATTAATTATGCATATCTAGAAAAACTTTAATGCTTGATTGTGTGAGAAAGAAGTTTTTGAATTTGTCAGAATATTATAGTAGTTGTATATCTGAACTATCATTTTGGGCATTTACTAGAAGCACTTTTTGAACAATTTTAACCAGTTGAATGAGCAGAAATCTGGAGATTTTTGGTTCTGCTTTAGCTCAACTGTTTTGGCTCCGCTCCTCATCTTCCTCAACTGTTGCTCATCTCTGGCTCTGCCAATGCCTCTGCTCGGGCTCTGCCAATGCCTCTGCTTCGGCTCTGCTATGCCTCTGCTTTGCTTCTGCTTCTGTCTCTGCCAATAGCTGTGGCTCTGGCTGAGTTCTAGCTCTACTCGGGCTCTTCTATTGGCTCTGCTTTGGCTCAACTGTGGCTCAACTGTTTTGGCTCCGCTCCTCATCTCTCTCAACTGTTGCTCATCTCTGGCTCTGCCAATGCCTCTGCTCGGGCTCTGCCAATGCCTCTGCTTTGGCTCTGCTTTGCCTCAACTATTTTGGCTCCACTCCTGATCTGCCTCTACTGTTGCTCTCTGACTCTGCTTCTGGCTCTTCCTATATACTTTAAAACTCAAGCTAAACTTCTCTTAAAAATAATAAAATACAACTTAAAGCTCTCTTAAATCTTAAATCTCTCCACAACAATTCAATCCAAGTCAAACTTAAAAATAATATTCTTAAACTTATTTTACACCATATATTTCACTTTTCTCTCAAACTTTGTCTCTCTGCCCAAAAGTTCTTCATTCTAAACCTTTTCACTAAATAAATCTGAATTCTTTTCTTAGCAAAACTTCAGCTGCCCACAATTTCAAACTAACATTTTAATATATTAAAAAATTATAATAAATATTTTTAAAATATTTTTTTTTAACTTTCATCAAACATGCCCCGCATATTTTTGAAATATTTATCACTTCGAGCCTTAATAAATTGCCCAACTTTACCCTAATTTGCTTAAAGCAAAAAATTCGTGGCAATTTTGTTGTTAGCCCTTTGACTACTGTTGACCCTCAGCACAATTGGTCAATTACTTTGCTACACTCCAACAATGGCCACAAGATTGTAAATCACATGCGAGTGTATGAGAGTGGGCAGTGCACGACTAGCAGATACCTGGTACTGAAACTTGGGGCTGATATTGCAGAGTAACTGGTGGCAGCGAGGATACTTGAGCAGACACTGCAGATCAAAGTACAGCAAGTTAGTGATAAAGCTGACGTAACTGAAAGCTAGCACTTAAAATATAAGAAGTATGCTATTTGTTATCGATATTTATCGATTTAATGGAAATTGAATTATTTTGTTATCGATATTTATAGATTTTTATGGAAACCGAACAAGTTGTCGTTGTTATCGATTAGTCAGAAATATAGGCAGAGCTCCATTTTATAGTCTACAACTCTCAAAGACTCCGACGTGAAGGTTCTCAGTCACAAGGGCAGACAGACAGTGGCTCATATGAAGAGATATTCAGGCAAAGCAGCCAAGGCCTATCCCTTCCATGCCACTTCAAGTACATCTATAATTTATAGAGTCAGCCACGCCTCTCTCTCTCTCTCTCTCTCTCTCTCTCTTGCCACTCTTACGCAAGCCAATATACCCTTCAATTACCATTTTTCGCAATGGACTCAGTGCGTACATAAAAAGCGAGCGTAAATTAAAGTCATTCAAGTGCAGCGCAACGGAAACGGAAATGTGCGCAAAACAATTACGTGCGTGCGTAGCAAAGGCAAATCTACGCACAGGCATACATCGGCCGATATATACATATATGCACACATAAGCCTCGACCATAACTGGTCAGCTCTTGAAGAGGCAAATTTATATATAATGCGCGCGTTTTTATGCCGGCACTCAAGTGCAATCAAAATTCGTTACGCGCAATTTACATTTGCAACTGAGCACGGCGGGGGGCATTTTGGCTTTCACAATGCTGGCCACAAAATGCACATTGTCCGCGCATATTTATGGCCACAAATTGTATTTCTGCTGCCTGCAATTGAAATGCATTCAACTAATGACAGAGTTCCCGCATGAAGAGCTGCGACTGCCCCGCTCTCTCTACCTCTCTCTCTGTCTCTCTCGCTGACCCCTTATAATGTTAACATTATCTATTATTTTGACCGACAAAAGTAATTATGTAAATTAGCAATGCTAATTAAAAAGCCAACGCCTGCGGGTCTCAAATTGACAAACGTAAAACACACGCGAAAAAAAAACTAAAACAAAATCCTTTTTAGAAAAGTTCGGGAAACACGCGTTTCAGCAGCTGCAAATGCCTGTGCAGCAGCTGAATTGGGGGAGAGAGAGAGAGAGAGGGGAGATTATATGAGCTTTTTTGTGTGCAACATACAACTATCTATGTGTATCTTAAACATATGCTTGCTACCGAGATGAAATATAAAATATTTATAAGCCTGAGCTGCTTGCCTGAAAGACTTTAAAGGTTTTTGGCTTAGCTTCCTTCAATTCATGGCTAAAGAAACTTAAGTTAATACACCCATCTCATTGCCAAAGTAGAAATCCTAGCGAGCTGTGATGCTCTGTAGCAAATTTCCTATTGTGAAAAGAAATAATGCATTGAAAGATCTTTTTAATCTGTATAATAAAGAATGGATACACAAAATGCTACAGATCGGCTTCATATTAAAATATATGTGAGACTAATGTAGCTTATTTGGTATCTGGTTTATCTGACTATATATACAATATCTCTATGCCAGACAGCATCTGTTCTGATTCTGATTCCGTTCAGGCAAAGTCGTGTATCATTGGATATAGTTATATATATAGAGATATCTTTATAACTTTTAAGTTGATAACTTTTATAAATAAATCAAATAAAATGTAGATATCGCTAAAGGTCTTTATGTTTCCTGATCTAAGAATTTATATATCATTAGATTAAATATATTTGATACCTGCGGCTTCAACCATTTTCAATTTCAGTTGCTGTAAGCGAACTCATGAAGTGCGAGCACAGGTCGAGTGACACTCTCACAGATTCCTGCCTTCGAGCCGATGAGCATCGACGATCCGTTGAGCAAACACCTGGCAGTTCACACACCTTACTTTCCACAGTAGTAGAGAACTTTACCTACCAGCTTTACCCTTTGCTGCCTGCTGATCTGCTCTATAGTTAAACCTATTATAAATCGCGCCATATCGCATCACAAGTTACATTTATTTATAGGATTTCTGACAAGTATTCTACAGTCGATTGCGTGCAATTGCAATGCATTTCTTTGAACTCAGATATGCCACGCCCACTCTCTCGCACACACATGCCCTTAGCATTTTGCAATGGCAAGCGCTTAATCAACGCTATGTAAGCTTGCCTGTATAATAAATATAAATAAGGCTAAAGCGATTTGTTTGGCTTTAGCTAACGACTCCCAAATGCAATTGGGCATTCATCATACGCACTGTGGTCCAGTTTCAGTTTCAGTTTCAGTTTCTTATACTATGTGTGCGTGTGCGTGTGTGCGTATATCTGCAAATCCCCAAATAAACATTTAAATAATTTACTACGATTTCGCTCAGAGCTCCTCGCCCCACTCATTGCCCTCTCGCCCTCGCTCTCTCTCTCTCTCTCTCCTCAATTACTGTCAACAATAATACGGCACAGCAGTTGCATATGAAATATTTATGACTGTCTTAGTGTGTGTGTCTCTCTCTCTCTCTCTCGCCCTCTCCCTTGCACTGTGTGTGCTTGTGTCATGTGGCATGCCGTTACATTTCCGACAGCGACAGCGACAACGGGGCACAAGCTCAGTGCATTATGCAACAACAATAATAACACCAGCAACAAGAGCAGCATTCGCATGCCAGCTACAAGCAAACAAAAGCTACAAAATGAAGTATGAGGTCAGCCATACAGCAACAGCAACAACAACAACAACAGTCATACAAAAGAAAAGCACATGATTGTCGCTTGAAACTTGAGCCAGAGCAACTAACCTCATGACATCAGCTTTTTGGTTTTCAACTTATTACAATTTCCATATAACCTCCAACGCGCCCCGAGGCGCCTGCAGCTGGACGCACCGCCCACCCTCCCCCCATTACAATTGTACAAATGTGCATATGCGAGTGTTATGAAAAGAAAGCAGCAGCAAAACAGCAACAGCAACAGCAACAGCAACAGCAACGGCGACAGAGACATTGCCATTGCTGGCAGTCGAGTGGGGTGGCTGTTGCCATGTCCTTCAGCCCACTGCCCCTCCCTGCCCTCTCTCATTCTTTTAGCTCGCAAGCAGTTGCCCTTGCGAGGCAGCAACTGCTGTGGGGGTCTTTAAGTTTTATGGCACCATTGTGTCAAGATAATAATATGTACGTTTGCTCTCTCCCTCGCACACACACCCGCCCACCCTCTCCTCCCCTCTTTCTCTTGCTACGTGACTGCATTTAAGTGCATAGTTGTGTTACACACACACACACAGAGAGAGCGCTCGGGCGACACATAAAATAGCATTCCACTTGCATAACATTTGCTAGAGAATTACTCTCTCTAAAACTGCGCTGCATTCGGCGACAAAAGTAACAAACACAACAGGCCACGCCCACTAAGACGACCCATCTCTAACATCAGCTGCCTTTATCAATTTAAATGAATTGCACACGAGTGTGTCATAAATTCATGCCACATGACATTTTGCTAATGTTTGTTTGCAAATAAGTTGCCATGGACATGGCTTAATTAAATATACTAACTGTACTTTTACACTAAACACACATACACACACATATACATACACTACGCACACATACATATACACACGTATTTGTATTTGCTTGGCTAAGTTTCCACATTGTTTTGTAATTAAAATGAGCAACGAGCGACGCGTTTTGCCTCATTTCTGTGGCCGAAAATATTTCAATTCTCATTTGTAGAGAGGAGAGAAATATATATGAATATATATATATATATGGCGGAAAATCCCTCTGTAGCGTTGGACGAGGACCTCATCGCTTCCTTGCCAGATCGTCATGAAAAAATCATATATATATATAAAGTATAGTACATTAAGTTGGAAGTTAGAGATCTTAAATAATTACAATGAAATTTTTAAAATTTAAAAATAAAGCAATAAATATGTCAAACATAAACTAATAATAGAAATATTATAAAAATAATATAATCGGAAATAATAAATTAGTAAATATGTTAATCAAAATATTTAAATTTAAATTCTCGTTTCAAATTATCATTTTCTAAAAATATTATACATATATGTTGACTACTGAATTTATTCTTATTAAATATTTTTAAATATAAATATATCTCTATCCACAACCAATACAAAACACATCCAGCAGACTCTCCTGGCAGCTTAATTCCTACTCTTAACCTCTACGAAATAATAAAAAATTATAATAAAAAAAAAAACCAAAAAACATAAAAAAGTAAACCAAAAACGGGATATAAATATCATAATAAAAAGCAGCTAAAAATTATGAGTTACGTTCAACTTGACCAAAGAGACAAAAAAAAAAAAGAAAATTTCTTATTTTTTCTCTATATTTTTATGGGTTTTAGCATAAAAAATAAAGCAAAATAAAAACTCAAAAGTCAGTCGTGCGTGCGAACAAATAAAGAAAAATAACAAAAAAAAATATTTAGAAAAACAACTTAGAATGTAAGCAAAGGGACTGACTAGCTGCATGATGCGCGCTCAAACTGAATTTAATGTAAATAAGGGCTAGATGAAGCAGAGACTCTAAAGATTTAAGTGTAGAGCATAGAAACAGTGATTTAACTTGATTATATATAAGATATATATATATAAGACCATCATAGATATAGTTTATAACCCATTTGCCATGCCATCAATGTCTCTCAATGTCTGCACTCTTCCAACTTGGCATCCAAGGCCAGGTCTCAATGTCTTCACTCTTCCTACTTGAGCTCATACAGGCAGCCAAGCAAACAAGCAGTCAGACGCACATTGCACTCAACTCATATACTCTCTTCTGCGCTGCCTGAGCGAGCATCAAAGGCAGAGAAGATGCTGTCACAGCAGCTCAGCTCAGCTCAGCTTCATATCTATATTTCTGAGTCCCTATCTGCTACCTCCACACCCACAACCACAGCCACTCCCCCACCCTCTCTGCACCCACCACAATCTCTTGTCCATTCATTACGCGTAGCCAGTTGCGAGGCGAGTCGCCTCTTGTTGACCTATAAATAATGTGGCAAATTTGCGAGGCACAATAAATAAATTTCATTCAGTATGCAAATGAATGTAGGAACAAAACCTTATATAAGCGACATACACATATATACAAACAGTTATATATATATAAATATATACAATTAGGGCGATTTGTTAGGCACAGCGGCCCAATTACACTGCCAAATACAAAATGCGTATGAGCCATGTTCTCCCGTTTCCCTACAGCACAGCGGGAATGCAATCTGAAACGGAATCTGCTTAAGACAATCAGCAATGGCCGCAAACCGAATTCTAATTGGATTGACAGCTTTCATTGAATGCAAATTAAATACAATTTAAGCGAGTGTATAAACAATAAGCAGAAACAACAGTAACAATAACAATTACCCTAACGGCAGAGGCAAAAGTTCTAAAATGCGAAAACTTTCATAAATTGCCAAAGAAAAATATGAGAAAAAATTACAAAATAAATAAAATAAAATGAAATGTTTTGCCAAATGCCTTTTTGCTTCAAATGTAGCTTAAACTGTATTTAAAATTGTTAGTAAAGATATTTTCGATCAAGATTTGCTAAGATTAAATGTCAATTTAATGGCGGACAAAAGGCATTTAGCCTAAATAAATAATATTTCCTAATGGGGATGATTCAGAATATCTCTGCCAAAACATGAATATAGATATAAATAGGTAGACTGCAGAAGCTTCGCTGCTATGTTTAGAGTTTGCTTTAAGTAATTTTGTCATCTTTCGAGATGCATGCTAAACATGTTTGAGTCATACTAGTCATCTAGGCGTCTTTTTTAATAAAAATAAATAAATAATTAATAATAATAAATAAATAATTATGTTTATTATTATGAATTTGATTTTAATATTTAATTCAGATAATTTTTATAAATTTTTTTTTAAGCATTGCTTAAAAAAGTTGACAAGTTTAAAGTTTTAAGCATATATTTGCTTACATAAAATATTTTAAGAACATAGTTAAGCTAGAGAGTAAACGAAAATCCAAGAAACTGAATCTAATATTATTATAAGAGATTAATATTAGTTGCGATTTTTTATTTATTTTTTTCACTCTTCATTAGTGTTCAGTGTTGCCAATTTGGCTATTTTGCCGTCAGATCTGGCGGGAATTCTACCTATTTTGAATGCTTGGAAAAAAAGCTTTCGCCTGTCGCTAGGAAAAGTCCTCCTGTCTGTTGAGCTGTCTGCACAGTTAATACAGAGCCCTACTCACGATATATCTCGTGTAAAATGCTTCAATTAAGATTTTGCAAAGAACTTAACAAACTTGCTCCCGCCCACTCCCTGCCAATTAGGCCATTTAAAGAATCAAATAAAGTTGCCAGGAATCACAAATCAACATTTTCTCTTCCAATTATTTGCTCCTCTTTCCTTATGCTGCAATCTGAAATCTTAAACTGTAACCCAAAACTAAACAATACAAACTTATCTGATTTATCTTATCTTTTCTCGTTCTCTTTGCAGCGAGCAGATGGTTCAGCCCGAACTTATTAAGCGCGCCGAGCAAAAGAACTGACAATTCCCCAGAGTGAGGGCAAAAGGAAAAGAAATAGAAATATATATAAAGTATAGAGGACATTACATTAAAAGCGATTCATCATCGACGTGACGTTGTGATTGTGTCGTTTGTTGTTGCAAAAACACTAGCAGCCAGCCCGAGCCCGAGCCAACAGCCAACACAACAGCAAATTGAATGTAATTTCATAAAAAGCGAGTGTTAATTTTTTACACACACTCACTGTATGTGTGTGTGTTGTGTGTGCACAACAATAGCAAATACATGGCTCTTGGCTTAATGTGCTAATGCGCAGTGACATGAAAAATGATGGAGAACATGCAAGTGTTACGCCCACAGCAGTAGAGGAGCCAAGCCATACGCAAGCCAGGCCAAATAACAAGCTGCAAATTTGATACAAACAACGCGCTGAGGAGGACGAGGAGGCGGAGCTGAGGCAACGCATTGACAAGCGACAACAAAAGCGAAAAAGTGGTAGAAAAATCAGACAGGAAATAGCAGTAAGAAGGGACTGCAGCAGGAGCAGGAGCAACAACTACAACTACAACTACAACTACAACTGAGAGCATCATTTATCAGCGCATCAGCTGTAGAGCAACAACAACTGGCAACTAGCATATGTGTATTAGTTTGTGGCGCCTTTTGTGCTAGCATTTGCTGAAAGGAAACAGCGCGTTCATTCAAAAAGCCATTAACCCTAATAAGCGTGCCGCAGCAACAACAACTGGCCCAGCTCGACGCATGGCATCGATGTGCCATTGTTCACTGTAGTCGTCGCAACTATTTGAAAAGACGCCTGCGAGCTAAGCTGCCGCAGCTGTTGCAGCACACACACACACACACACACACACACAAAAGCGAGACTCAGGAACTGCCACAAATGTTGCCGCCACGGCTGCTGCGCTTGCGGCTGTTGCGTGTGCCGCTGCATTTAATGGAATTGCGCATTTTGTTGCTGTGCCTGCCCACCTTGCTGCTGGCCACAACGCTCGAAACAGGTGAGTGACACGCCCACCGCCAAAATCTGACTGCCCATTTAATTAATGCAGCAGCCAGAGCGCAGTTAAAAGCGAATTCGGGTTTTACTGGCCTCGAAACAATTGAATTTAAATGAAATTTTCTAAGCGCAACGCCTCAGTTTATTTTGCGCGTATTTACATAAAGCGTTTTGGGGGCGTTAAGAACGCTGGCCACGCCCCCCAGAGTCATGCAATTAAATGCTAGGCCTGAGCCTAGGCGAAACTTTGCCAATTTACGGATTTATTACGAGAGCAAATTTTATTAGGCTGTGAGTGAGTGGGTGGGTCGAGCAGCAGCTGGGAGCAGCTGCAGGTGGAGCTGGAGCCGGGCTAAGCATGGCACCTGCGGCTAAAACTTTTTAGACCAAATATTTTCATTAATGGCCAAAAGTGACTATGAGCGAAAGAGAGAGAGAGAGAGAGAGAGAGAGAGCGAGAGGGACAGCGAAAATAAGTTACAACAGGGCAGTCCAGCTTGAACGGCTTCATAATGCTCGCTCATGCGGCAAATGCAGCTGAAGGCCATGGAGCAGATACAGAAGCCAGATAGAAGAGAGAAAATAGAAGAAGATAGGATATAGAGGGCAGAATATAAAGCGTAAAACATAGAGAATGGAAGATAGATATAATATATTAGATAAAAGAAAATGGAAGGTAGAGGCTGAAAGACAGATAATATGGGATGAGAGATAGAAGTTTGAAGACTGTAGATGGCCAGTGGCAGAGAAAAGTGGATTGCAAATAGAAAATGAAAAATAAAAGATAGAAGAGTAAATATAGAAGAGCGGAGATAGAAGATGGAAGACTGTAGATAGTAGGTGAGAGATGCATGACAGATAATTGCAGATAGAAGATTGATGATATATGATAGAAGATAGATGGAAGATAGAATATGGAAGATGGGCGCTAGAAGATGCGAACAGAATTTAAGAATAAAAAATCAATGGCAGAAAATAAAGATAAGAATACAACATATAAGTAAGAGGATGCATGGCAGTGCATAGGAGATAAACAATTCTGATACAAAATAGAATGTGAAGGCTAGAATATATGAGATAGGATTTTTAGATCGATTTTTTTTTTTTTTTTTTTTAAGGTGTAAATTTTATTTAAACTATTTTTCTGCTACCTTACATGACAACTTATTCTAGTTTTCAATCTTAAGGAGATAAGAATGAGCTCAGCAATTAACCATTCGTATACTTAGGTAGGCTTAGCTCCAGCAATCCATCCGATTCGCCACGCGCTCAATATGAATATATAGACTATCTATATATATATATCTATATATATACTATATCTCTATATATAAGATTACGTGTACGTGTATAAGGTCCGCAGGACCTTAGTATAAGGTCCGCAGGACCTTAGTATAAGGTCCCCAGGACCTCTAGTTCTGTAATGCATGGAAATGTTCTCACTGGGCGCTGAAATGTATGCTATATATTTGAAATTCCAACTTTAGTGAAGCCTTCAATACGACTCTGTTTGACCCCGTTTGAAATTATTCTAAGCTAAGTTCGCTCAGGTAATATGAGCCACATTTCTAATCTCTAGCTGCAAAGGCAACTAAAATGCTTTCCATTGTTACCTACAGCTGAAACAACCAATATACCCTGCTTTCCCCTTGTGGACGAGCATTGCAATGAAGAAGTACTTGCGCTGGTTAAATGTTTGTCATTCAATTTGAAATGGGCGTGTGGCCTAGAGCTCAAGTGTAGCACAGTTTTTAGCAGAAAACTTTTTTCGACATAGCGACAGATAGAGGGAGAGCGAGAGAGAGGGGGAGAGAGAGAGGGAGAACACGAGCTGAGCGAGGTGAGCAGGTAAACACATTTTAAAGTCAGCCTCGGCGGCAATTGCTTGGCAAACAATTATTAATTTTTCATCAAGCGCGCAGTGCTTAGCTCGGCGGACCTGGCCGACTTGGCTCGCGGCGCTTTTACTGACCTTTTGGCTAATTTGGTTTAAATGGCTGCGAGAGCTGAGCTAAAAGCAGGCCATGCCTCAGCGCCTGCTACTTATGCGAGAGTGTGTGGATGTCCCTCTGTGTGTGTGTGTAGCATCACGTATACGCATCGTTAGCCGCTCTAAGTTATGGCCAACACGTAACATTCACAAATAATAAGGATAATGAAAAATACACAGGGGAGAGATTAGCGTTAAGGGCGAATCGCCATTTTTTTGGCTGCTCCTGCTGCTCCTGTTAGCTGCTGCCCTTGTGGCTTTGGTTTTGACCTAAAAGCTCCCCGAATGCGACCTTTGTTTCTGCTTCTTCTGCCTTTTTTTTAGCGGCTTCTTGGCGGTGGCCAACGCGTTACGCATAAATTATCAAGCGGGCAATGGCGACACCTTATCGGCTCGACGCTCATTACGCCGCCGCTGCTGCTGCGGGGCAGTGGGGGCGTGGCTGCGTCGCGTGACAGCGCAAAAATTGAAAATTTATTGCCACGCCTTGTGGCTTAAGAATCTATGCCCAAAAAAACGACGAGCGAGAGTTTTTTTCTTCTGCTTTTTAAATTGACTTTTTAAAGTGCCCGAAAAAAAACAACAAATGAAATTGGAAAATGAAACAAAAAACAAAAACAAAAAATGGCAAATGTGAAATGTGAAATATGCAAATAATTCAAACAGTCAAAGAACTCGCAACTGTCAAGAAGGCAAAACGCAAAAGAAACGAAGGAAAGCACAGACCAAGCAGCTTTGGCAGGCGAAAGCTAAGCAAAAGTATTGAAGCCATATACAGTAGCCGCCAAAAGTATGTATGTATATAATAAATCTAGGTATGTGTGCAGTCATATATATATTTGTACAGCGGCAGTCAAAAGTATGTCGACAGCGAATACTTCTAGTAGTTTTCCTTACAGTTGTGAAATTTTCTAAAATTATTATATGCTTATCATAGGATGATATATGGCTTGACCAAAACCCATATGAACGGAATTGACAGACACAGCAACCCACTAGCCAGTAAATGAATTAGGAGCAGCAACATCACCCGTCTACGGAAAAAACATCATCCAATAGACCTTCCACGTCGCTGTGTTTGATCCCCCTACTCTGCCTCTTCTCACAGATACACAAATATAAATGTTAAATTACTAAAAAAAAAAGCAGATTGCCAAAAAAAAAAAAAAAAAAAAAAAAATTATGTATATATATATTTGCTGCATATCATATGATGAAGAAAGATATTGGAAATGCAAGTAGAAAAATTACAAAAATGTATGTAAGCTGTTCAAACTCTTTAAAAACACAAAAACAACGACGCCTGTTCAAGAAGTTTATTACTTTTACTATTCATTTTGATTGCCTTCAAATTAAACCCTATCATTTGCTGCCCTATGTACTTCCTTCAATTCTCTTTGTGATCTTCTACAGCTGCTGATTCTCTCTTTAGCTATTCCTCAATCGTAGATTGCCCTTGCCTTGTCTCCATCCTTAATGTGTTTTATGTGAGATACAAATTTTAATACAGATGCATGCTCAGACTAGTCAAAAACTAGCCAAGACTTAGCTGATCAAAATTGTTGGCACAAGTGAAGCACAAGTGGAATACCACTAACGAAATCACATCCACAGAGAACTGGTTTAAAAATTAATTGCTGTGTGCGCATACTTTTGACTGTAGCTGTATCATATATTGCATATATATGTTATATGTTAGATAATATATATGCTGCCTGCCAAGCTCAATAAAAACAAAAAAAAAAACGTTAAGCTTAGCACTTTCGGCTGGCAGGCAGAGCAATGCCAACAGCCGAAACACACGTGTCAACTCCTGTCTGAGCCACACACAGAACAGAAGTTCCTTCTCTCTCCTCTCCCCTCTCTGTCTCTCACTCTATCGGTATCTCTGGCATATTTGCCTGCGTCAAGGTCGACCAGGGCCGGTTTCACGCTTCACACTTCAAATAAACACACACACACACACACACACACTCCACACACCCACCCACACAACATTTTCGTTTTCTGTTTAGCTTTCATTTCTCCCTTTTGCACTCGCGCTCATGTTTCTCAAGTGCAAATGAGTTTCGCCTTCTGCATGCTCCTCTAATGCGCTGTAAAATTTCAGCTATTTTCGCTAAATTTTCTTAGTGGTTTTCATATTAAGCTCGAGGCATTTGTAACGCTAGACGCGCGATCTTTGGCTTACGGGGTTTAGATAAAATGAGAGCCTCAGGTTGAGACCGGGGCAGAGTGAACGCAGCATGTGGCAGCCAGGCAGCCAGTCAGCCGAAGAGGTTGCTTGGGAGTTCGAGTGGGGTCGACTGTCAGGCAGCTTAAAAACTGCTAAGCACTTTGGCCACGTTGACTTAAGCAGCTTTCGGGCTTAGCTGCCAGCAGACGGCAGCCCCAACATATTGGCAGCGCATTAAAATATTACGCATACGCAACGTCTGTCTCTCTGACTGCTTTCGCTGCCAGTTAAGTGCGCCAGCGACAGATATAAATAATCATTTTGGCAACAACATGTCAAGTGCGTTGCGTTCCGTGCTCGACGCCCATAGAGCCTGCGCTAAACGTTCGCAGGATTGACAAGAAATATTTATTATTAATAATAAACATGCGAGCAGCGAGGCGAACGCCACTCGCACTTGCTGACTTCATTATTTATCGCTTTACAGTTTAGCTACGACCAGGAGGCAGGCAGCAGGCAGTCCCTGCCTCTCTCTCTCTCTCTGCGCTACAGGGTAACTAGCTAGTCGTGCTGCTCTCGCACTTATTGCTGGACATCCGGCTCATTGCTATGGCAAAAAGTTTTATTACTGTTGCCTACTTTCAGGCATAATATAATTCACACTCTCGCGAGCCAAAGCCGCTGGCAGCCGACATGCGCACGTATCGTGCCAAAAAGCTAACGGCGGGCGGCCAGCAGCCGCGACTTTTAGCCATTTTATTAGCAGTGCGTGTTTTTTTACTATTATAGCGAGTCACACACACACACACACGCACTCCTACTCCCTCTGGCACTTGACCTTAGACTCTGCTTGTGGGCTTGGGCCTGCGTTTGGCTTCTTTTTTGTTTTCTTTTTTTTTTTTTTTTTTGGTGCTCTGTGTCTAAGCATTTACATTCCTCTTAACATGCGCAATATATTTTGACTTGTCAGTGCGTGTGTGTGCCTGTGTGTGCGTGTGTGTGTGTGTGTGCTGTCATGCATACAAATGCAAAGATAAAGAATTTATACTTCTTTCAGCTCCACACACACACACACACATGCCTAACTGTCATATATAAGTGTTTTTGCTGTTGACCACCAAAATCGACCTGACCCATCATAAAGTTGCCCTGCTCTGTGCCCAGTCGCCCCCCACCTCGCGCATATTTCTTGTTATTAATGGCGCACTTTTATTGTCTGCAGACTTTTAATGTATATAACGAGACATAAATATATATATATATCTATATATATTATATATATATATATATTTATATACATATTTAAATTTACAGTCAATGCAGCGTGTCCATTGAACATAAAAGAGCATTCGAATAAATTGCAAACGGGCATCAACGACTGCAAAATACTTGCTATGGCGCTATAGACTCGTCGGATTGGTCCAAATTATCTCTTTAAAAAAAACTCTTCAGAAAACTTGCTCAAAAAACAAAAACCTAGCACAATTTAGTCTATAATCAATATTCGCTGAATTGCCACGCCCCGAATACTGATACAGATTAGAATATATCAGCTATATAATCCTACTCCAGCCTTATATCTCTAGTCTCAAGTTTCTAGCATTCATTTTGCAACATGTCCCAAGTTTCTAGCTTTTAGCCTCGTGCCTCAAGTCATTAGGCTCAAATGTCTAGCTTAAGGTTCTATCCTCAAGTCTCTAGCCTCAAGTCTCTAGCCTCAAGTCTCTCTCAAGTCTCTTCACACATGTATCTATCCTCATGTCTATATCCTCAAGTCTCTAGCCTCTTGACACATGTCCCTATCCTCAGGTCTACAGCCAAAAGTCGCTAGCCTCAAGTCTGAAGCCTCAAGGGTCTAGCTTCAAACTTTCTAGCCTCCAGTCTTTAGCAAGACTCTTGCTAGGCTCAAGTCTTTCTCAAGTCTCCCCACACGATTCTCTCCCACAAAGTCTCTATCCCCAAGTCTACAGCCTAAATTCTCTAGCCTCAAGTCTCCACCCTGTATGCAATCAGTACACTCAACACACTGTTACGCCACCAAGCTAATATGCCCTCTTTTATGCCGCATGAGCGTGTATTCAATATAAAGAAGAGCAGCACAAACCAAAAAAAAACAACGCAGAGTCTTGACGTCACTGGCAAAACAGGCGCATAAATTACATGCACACACACCACACACACACACAAAGACAATGCGGACAATGCGCATGTACTCAACAAATACGAAAACGAATACAAATTCAATAACAAATACAAGTGCAGGGCACAAGACGCACGCGGAGAGCGGGAGAGGGGCAGGGGAGGAGCAGTGATATGAGTCGAGGATATGGTTATGTTTGTAGCTGCCTCGCTGCGTCGCTGCTTGGACTGCATACGCATGCCTAAAGTATGAACTATAAAAATTTACGAGGCAATAAAAGTGCGAGCTATGCTACGCTGTGTTTTATGGCTAACAGCAAAAGGCAGACAGTAGGTAAATACGAGAGCCACGGGGCTGGCTTAAAGAGTTTTGTGGCGCGCTACGATTTCAAGCCAATTGCAGTTTCGATTTGGCCAAGGCCAAAAGAGTTCGTGTGTGTGCTTAAAACTTTGTGCTCTTCCTTTTTTATATTTTGCATCGCTGATTGATTGATTGATTTAATACACTTTTCGCTTTACAACGTGCCAGCCTCTTGAGTTTATATATGTGTTCCTCCGTCCGTTCGCTGGCCAGTCATATTCCAGCTGCTTGAGCACGCAATCCATTTTGAGGACGATGAAGAAGCAAAACGTGAAACTTAAGACTCAGCCCGGCGGAAATTTAATTTGGCTATGGGTCAGCCGCTGCTCACAGCTGGGGTTGCCCGGGCAATCAAAGTTTCCTAATTAAAGTAAACATCAAGTTGAGCATTATCGTAGTTAGTTAGTTAGTTAGTTAGCTCGAGTGCAGTCAGCTCGATTCAAATTAGCACGAGAGGCGTATACTTAATAAATTGCTCACTAATAAGCCAGCGGGACGGAATGGGGCTGTAAGCAGCAGGAGCTAAACTCCAGGACCTCCGAGCCATTTCTAATTGCCATTAGCTCTTATCGATCTGTAATAACTCTTTCTGTATCGAAATTATATTCCTATTAGGGTCAAAGCTAGCTACTTACGCTTATCTAGAAATCTAGCCAGAAAGCCACTTAAGTAGATTTTCTTTGTTTCGTTTTACCTGCTCAGGTAAATATTTACCAATGACAGACCTTTCGATGTAATTTACTTATCAATATTAGCGCTTGTTCAATATAGACAACAAAAATCGTTTTCTTGTGACGTGGGTCAAGAGACAATGGCCAGACTTTGTGCCCTTATTTAAAGCAATTTTGTTTGACCAGACTAATTGGATTAATCGGCATTTGCTTTCCGTTTAATCGACTTTGTTTTTCTATATCATCAAATGACGCGCTAAATACACATTAGGGCGTCTGCCAAAGTTCATCAGCTACTTAACAGCCCGAAAAATCTTGCGGGTCATTGAATTAGGATGTTTTATATAATGAGTTTTGAAATTAGCTATAGTATTGTGGATATTTCACAGGGTATATGCGTGTGGATATAGGGATATATAGAGGGTATTCTGTACATTAGCATAAGTAAAACTTTTTCTTACCAATGAGTTAATTGCTGATATATTATTGATATGTAAAGTAGTCTATATTGTTTTCAGCATTCTTGCTATCCTTTTCTAAACTGAAATGCCTTTGTATGTGATTCTCATAAATTGCTACTAATAGCTGCAAGGCCATTTTATAATAGAAGTATTATCGAGAATTGTTCTTCTCTGTCGTGCTCTGTCTCTCACTTGAGCTTAGTTAAGAATTCTATACATACCACCTCTCTATGCAATTTTCATGATCCTCACAGTAACTAAAAGACTTTTTCTCTTTTCTTTTGCTTTTTGTGTCACCTTTGTTAACAGCTTCTTCGTTGCAAAGCTAATTTAGGCAAGAACACATATTCTTTCCACCTTTCTATGCGATTCTCATAAATGCAATTTCAGAAATGCAAGAATATGTTATAAATGAAAAGTATATATGAGCATTATGTTGACTCCGGTTCTTTCTGTATATCTATCAAAACCCTTGATTCAAAAGAGAAGCCTTTCTATGCGATTTACATACACAACTAACATGAGCTGACTTAATAAAATCACTTTTATATACACTATATAAGTTCTTCAACTCTCTCTCTCACTCTCACTCTCTCTCTCTCTTTCTCTCTCTCTTATTCATTGAATAACCTATATCTATATATTATATATATATATTTTCTCTACTTGCTTAAAGGCTGCCCAAAATACTCTAAAACTATATCCGAGCTTACTTCCTTCGCCCCACCACAAAAGCAATTACATTGCAATCGAATTAAAATGGTTGCTAATTAAAAAAGAAATCGTTGTAAAACTACGAGTGGATTTTCTCTTTTGTTAACTTAATAAAATTCCAGTTAATAATCAATTTTTCAATGTGGCTTCAAAGTTGATGTAATTACATTACATACATAAGGAGGTTTGCGTGTTCCAAAAATAAACACAAATTAGACAAGGACAATGGGGAAAGCAGCTAATACAAGTGTATGTGTGTGTGTGTGTGTGGTTGTGTGCCCTTTCAACAATGCCTGTGACTCTGTGTGAGTAGGGCGAATCAATAAATGCCATGTAAAGGCAATAATCGTAAATAACACGCTGAGTTTTCGTATGTCAATCAAAAGCTTTATTATTTCAACAGTTTGCAACTGATTTCGTTTCGGCAGGTAGCGCAAGGATAAAGGATATCTTTTAACTAGCAATTGCACTGAGCAATAAAGAGGGAGGAAACTTTGGATATATATATATTTTAGGTCGCATTTGCTGATTGCCAAAAAAAAAGAGGAAGACGAAGAAAACGAAGTGTAGGCGACGACAGTGTAGTCCTTTAACGCAATTTGTGATTGCACTTTGGACTTGGCTTATTTGTCAGGCTCTTGTCTAACGTTCTCTCTCTCTCTCTCTCTCTCTTACACACACTTTGATTGCAGACCAAAAGTCAATACTCACAGATAACGATTGGAAGAAGCTATGGACGCGCAATGGCATAAATGCCGATGCCAAATTGGATAATAATCTCGACTCCAGCGACAGTCCCATGTTCGAGGACAGCGAGGTAAGTAAGAATTGGCAAACTGACTCAATACAGCACAAGGACGGCCAGTCGATGAAGTGCACCGAAGTGTGTCTACGAAATTGAATTGAATACAGAGCAGAGTGTGCTCGATGTGCTCGCAGTCCACACGACCAGCAACTGGCCTGATCAATATGCTAATGTGAGCGCTGCGAAGGACATGCAAATCGAGTTTAAAAGCGTGGCTAATGCTAATGACTGAACAACATGAAGACGCGACGGCTCTAATTAATCTTTTACTGCTTATTTATACTACATTCGGCGTTCGACTTTAACTATCTAATCAGACAAAGAGGCCAGGCCGCATAGTTGGTCAGAGTACTATGTATGTGAGAGTATATATATATATGTTGTGAGACATATATAGTTATACCATGTGTACAGGGTGAGGCAATTGAACGGTTAGCAATGGGCTTAACTCTATACAAATCAAGTAGAAAGCTTACAGCAATCAAGGAACAAGCTAACAAAAATTCTGTTGAAAACTCTATCAGCTATAAGTTCATGCAGTTTTGGTCTGTATTAAGTTCAAGCGTTTCCCTATGTCTGCCTAGATACAAGGTATGGAGTGGGCTTTGAAGCGCAGTTCGATTGTGGGTCAGGAGATACATCAGACTAGGTACATCTTAGTCAAGCACTCCCGACTAAAGCCCTCTTAATTGAAAGAGCCAAAGATCTCCTAAAAAAATCTCTTTTACTATGGAAGACCTCTAGCTAAAACTTCTTTACTATCCTAGATCTGCTATCAAACTCGTTGACTATCCAAGAATTCTTACCGAACTCTTTGGCTATTCAAGATCTTCTATCAAACTCCTTAACTATTCCGTCCTTCAACAATTCCTTAAAAAACGCATTTCTCTTACTTTCAAGTTCACGTAAAAACGAAAAAAAAAAGGTAATAAAATGAAATCAAATTAGCCAATTATCACAGCCCGAAATCGTTACCAAAGCCTGCTGGCGGCTTGGCGTCTAGCCATTTTAAATGTTTCAATTATTTAGCCAACATCTCTTAGAAGTAAATTTCTAGCCACAAAACGTGACAGAAATAAAAATAAAACTTGATTCACGCAGCATGCGAATGCAGCTTAAAAATTTATAGTCGTCTGCATTGGGCTAACAGCTTAATCACGCTCACCCTGTATGTGTCTAGCTTTTGTAATTCTGCTGACTAATTGTGCAGCCAGACAACATTTGATGGTTTTGTTTTAATATACCCTAGCATCAAGTGTAAAACGGGTATATAGGGCTTGCTTGAAGTTTGCGTAAGGAGCAGTTTAAGCATATGAAACTGAAGGCTCTCAAAGAGAAGTTGAGTTAGCACATAGAGTGATGAAGAGTCATGCATATCCGACTAGCAGAGTTGCCACTTCTTTTTTATAGTATTCCTTGCTTGACTTTGTACCTTTACTTTTACAGGTAACACATGAAAAATGAACTTTTAACTTTTTGTCTTGTATTTTACTCCTCCACCCACCTCCCGCCCGCTCCCCATTTCGTTCTCTCTTCTCTTACCCACAGCTGATGGCGCATAATACAACCGTCCAACTGGGTGGCACCGCCTTTCTCGTCTGCAAAGTCACCGGCGTGGATCGTGTGGGTGTAAATTGGGTTTGTTAAGCTTTTTTCTCTGTTGTCTATCTAATTGTATGGGCGGCGACTCCAGAGCGCGCTTTAAGCCCACCTCTAACAGCATTTAGAATTTAAGTTTCGCTTGCATTCTGTTTGATGCATAAATTTTATATTCCAATTTTCAGTTTTTAATTACATAGCATTTAGCTTTGGCTTTTCTCTCCTTTGTTTGTTGTATATGAGAATTTGGACGGGTCGTCGTCGAATCGGGACACGCAAATGTCCAATTTGTTTTGGCAGTCGAGCACGAAATATACAAAATGCGAATGCTTAATTTGCAGCTGAAAGCTGCAAACCATTTGCCATGACATTGTGTACACTTTGTTTGGCATTCAACGTTTGCTAACAAGCAATTAAATGCTGGCCCCCAAAAAAGCTCAAATAAAATGCGACACGCAATGGAACGCAACGGCCATGGAGAGATGTGGACACAGAGTCCATAATTGAGCTAAATCATGTGACAAAATATCAATTAATCAGCGGCAGGCGAAATGCCTTGCCAAAGAGCTGCAGGAGATTTGTTTTTTATAAATTTATTGCTAAATGCAACAATTATCAGAATATTTATTAGGATTTTGAGTGTTGTGGAACAGGCTATGAGCTCTGCCAGCCAGCCAGTGGAGAGCAGTTGGGCTGCGAGCTAATCTTTAGATTATATATAAATCTCGCAGTATTCATGAGAAGTTGAGAGCTTACCTTAGTGGGTAAGCTGCCTAGGTAATCAGTTCCATCTATGTGAACATTAAGTGCAGTGTGGGAGATCTACATTTCAGTCAAATTATTTTATCATCAAATTTCAGCTTGGCATGTCCTATAATTCTTGAAATAGTCTTTAGAGCCAGAGATCTTAGCTATCCAGCTGCCTTGGCTGCCAGATCTAACTTTCAATCAACTCTTCTAGCAATGAGGCTTAGCCTGAGTCAGCTTCGTTCATTATCTTGTATAGCCTGAGCCAGCCTGAAGCAGGTATCTGACCCCTTCACGGGCTTTGGCTATCCTTTTCATGCATCTGCATTGCATATTAAGCTTCATTAAGCAACAAAGGACATCGTAATACAGAAATATGAAATATATATATTTTGAAGTTAAAGTATCCTCTAGCAGGGACTGCTTGCTCAACTAGGGACAACAAATATGGCATACCCTGCCTAGCAGCACTTCTTTCTGTATAGAACTCAGAGCTCTTTCACTTGTTTATAATTTATTTTTTAGTTTTTATTTTTATATTTACTTATTTCATTTGTTTCACTCTCATAATAATTTATATTTTATATTTCAATTTTCATTTAAAAACATGTATGTAAAGCCAACCTGTTAAGCTTTCATATAAAACAGATTTGCTTGCACTGATCCCAAACGCACACACACACGCACACCCACATTTCCACATACATCTACAACTCTACACATATATCTCCATACACTTCCATTTTAAAGCGCTTTTCATAATCAAATTCGTATGCATTTGCCGCACTAATTGCATGCGCTTGTGCATCGCGAGTGAATTGAAAATTTTGTGTTGCCTACTTTCGAGCGCTACATAGATAATAATTGTGTGATTGCGATTGGGATTGCGTTCTTTATTTAATTTTGCATTTAATATTCTCGCAATTTTGTTGTTGGCCAAACCAGAATCAAATATCTTGGATACGCCGACGGGACTGGCACATATTATCCTCGGGCGCCCAGCTCTATACAAATGATGAACGCTTCGCGATACTCCATTCGCCCGGCTCCAACATGTGGACGCTGCAGATAAAGTTTGTACAGCGACGGGATCACGGCATGTACGAGTGCCAGGTGAGTACGAGAGAGAGCGAGAGAGAGTGAGAGTGAGTGAGAGAGCATGCATTGCATTGCAATTGCACATATTTTATGCATGCAATGCAGTTGAAATGAACTAAAGTGCATTTGCATATGCTCCATTTCGGCGTTTGCGACCAGACAACCCCGCCGTATACGCAATATTGAGGTTTTGGGGTTTTTAACCGACTTTTTTTTTTTTTTGCCTTTGGTTTTCACGTTGATTTCGCCGGCGCATGATTTAATTGTAATATGCAAATGGCATTTCGATTTAAGACAACCTGCTGCATGCACGCATGCACGTACATGTGACGTGTGACAGGGGCACAGCCGAAACCATGTGGCTGTCACGAGCAGGCAGACGCTGCGGCTGCCAGATAAACTGGACATTGACATATTTAGCCAGTGACTGAAACGCAAGCCCGAATGTGTGCAAAGTAATGCAGAAAGTAAGCCAACCAGCCCGAAAGTCAAGCGGATATGGCAAGAAGGCGTGTCTTGGCTACAGAACAGTGGAGTCGACTGGAGTCGAGGAGAGTCGACTCCACTCGAAAGACTGTACTAAGCGAACGGCAACAAAGTTTGGGCAACGCCTGAAATGGACACTTGACAGTAACTCTGTTTGCGCAGCAGCCGCACAAGTGCTGCGCCCCTACTTACAGCTAAGTAGAGACTGGAGATAGACACAGAGCAGGATAGGGACACAGAGTGAGTGAGAGACACTGATGTAGTTGGGGCATGCAATTTCAATATAAGAGAGCTGAGAGTAGGAGCTCCGGCTGTCTGTCTGTCAGTTGGTGCTGCCTCTCGACGAGCACTGCATGCAAATATGCCGAAATGATTATTTTTCCTTTTGCAGTGCAGCTCGTCCATCTGCCCTCTGGTTACTTTTGTTCGTATGTAGCACTCTTCCACTTATACACATACATATACATATATATATATATATATAGAAACCGGTTCGTTTTTGTTTCATTTTGCGTGCCAAATTGAAATTGTTTGATTTGCATTTCAATGAGTGCAACATTTCTTTGCAGTCAAAACGTTTCACTGCACCAAAGAGAGAGATAGATAGACCTACAGAGAGAGAGAGAGAGAGAGAGAGAGAGAGAGAGAGAGAGAGAGAGTCAGTTAGATGCAGAGATGCATTAACATTCGAGTTGATTACGACAAATGCTTAAGCATCGGAACATGCGTATCGAACAATTTGCCCAAACATCTACTCAACTGGCATTCGGCATTATTTGCTTGACTTTATCTTTTCGGGTATTTGCTTTTAGGTATCCACACCGACTGGCATCATTTCGCACTTTGTGAATCTTCAAGTGGTTGTGCCCGAAGCGTTTATACTTGGCTCTGGTGAACTGCATGTTGATATGGGCTCAACAATCAATTTGGTTTGCATTATCGAGAAGGTGAGTAAGCACATATTGTATAAGTACAAGAGAAAATACTAGAAAAATACCGAAAAATACTTAGTTAAGTCAATAAAATTGATGAGGAACAAGATAAAAGTGAACTTCAACAAAATGAGGTTTCTGTATGAAGAGTTGGCAAAAGATAATCGATAACTTACACTTAATGAAGCAAAATCAAAGGAAAAGTCTATCGATAACATGTTTTCTACATCGATATTTTGGAATCCACGCAGACAAATACCACAAACGGCCATAAAAAGTACATTAAACCAATTCTATTTCCACGTAATGTCTTAAATGTTCAAATAATGTTAAGTACAACTAATGATTGGGCCTCAACTCATACTGCTCATCGATAATTATCGAATAATTGAATTGGATTTTGGTCAAATCAAAAAGCTTTCTGGTCATTAAACAAATATACGGAGTGAATATTGATCGTTTTTATATCAAACGTGATATTTATCTATATAGCACTTTCGTGCGTATACTTAATATGCCTAGGCCACGCAATGCGCTGACTTCAAAATTCAATGACTATCAACAGTCGTTGAGGTTTTTTTAATTATATAAATAACAATTGCTTTCATATTTAAGAGTATTGATGGCTGAATAAAAAGTAGAACAATCGATAGCTCAGCAATGCTTAACGATAACTATCGATATGCATAAATTTAACTGCATTTAAGTCAAATTATCAAACATATATATATTATATAAATACTAAAACTTACACTCAATCCATTCTATGCATATTTAACTCACTCTCACCTCCTCTCTCTCCCGCTTTATTATCTCCTCCCACAGAGTCCCACACCACCGCAGTACGTGTACTGGCAAAAAAATGATCGCCTCATCAACTACTATGACTCGAGGCGAGACATATCCATTGAAACGACACCGGGTCCACGCACACAGAGTCGCCTCATTATACGTGAGCCCCAAATCACCGATTCTGGCAACTATACCTGCTCTGCCAGCAACACCGAGCCAGCTAGCATTTATGTCTTTGTATCAAAAGGTGAGTGAAATCACGAAATCTGAGCGGGGATTTAGCAGCTGTTGCCGCAGCTGCTGCCGTTGCCATTGCTGCTGGTGTTGCCGCTAATGCAGCTCAGCTCGCGGCAGCTGCTTAGCGTGCAAATTGTTAAAGAGAGCGTGGGGCAGGGCTGGCGGGCTCGCTCGCTCTCTGGTTGTTGCACGTAACAGTTGCATGCAATTTGCATGACTGCCTCGCGGCCAAATTGAATTTCTTGTGATTTTAGCATTTAAATAGCCATCGCGAGCGATAAGAAGTGTAAATGAAAATATGCAAATGCTTGCAGCGAGCGCGCTTTCGTGTCGCCTGCAGCTTATTAAAATGTTAATGAAAATGCAGAGTATCTGTCGCCAGTTATTGCCATATACAACAACAGCAAACAACAGAGAGCCAAATCTAATTCAAGTTTCTCTCTCTCTTACTCAGGCGACAATATGGCTGCCATATCGAGGCGTAAAACTTCCTCGGCCGATCGCATTACGCACATATTTAGGTCAATGCTGGCGCCATGTCTGCTGCTAAACACGGTTGTCGTTAGGTAAGTACGGCCAGGACACATATATATATTTATATATATATAGAACTCATTCTATATTCAAATTGTTTTCTTTCGTCTACTTAATTTCCGGCTGCAGACGCATTTTCTTAACCTAAGCAACAACAATATAAACCAAATTACAGCGCAAAAAGTTAAAAACAAAAACAAAATGAAAGAAAAACAAAATAAAAAATATATATACAACACATATATATATTTATATATATAGTAAAGAATCCTATTTAAGCTATTTCAATGTTAGAATTTAACAACACAAATATATATATAAATACAAAAAAATAAACCAAAGTAAACCAAAAATCTAGCGTAAAACTAAGCTAAGTTCCATTTAAAGAAAGAAAAATTCTGTGTAAAAATCATGTTAAAAATCTGTCTCTGTCTCTCAGCCAGGCATTTACGAGTTAAGTTAAATTTACAACAACAGAAAATCATTTTTCGTCTTAATTGTGTACAGTATGTTAAACCAGTTTGATTAAGCACTAACTTATCTATATATATTATATTTAAATATATATATATCGATGTCTGTGCGTCATGTAAAATGCATTAGTTAAAGTAATTGTTAAAGTTTTCAAACAAATTGAGTTCAGTTTTTAACAGTTTTTATTTAACTTTGGTTTCTTTTTTGGTATAGTTGGCCAAAAGCAATTGCAATTGGCTAATTGCAATTTGATTTAAGCTTTTTATGGACTGCCCTGAACACATGGAGAGTGGCTAGGAGTGGGTATATATTGACGTGGCCAAGCACAAGATGCTAGCTGAGTAGACCTGACTCAGGCTCATAAGCTCTCCTGTCTGTCCGTCTGTATAGAGATATCAAATATCTCGAAAACTATAAGAGCTAATGGTTTGAAATTTTATATATTTAAGTTTTATATATTCTTGTACAAATTTAACAGTTTCTATACTATATTATAACATTTTCTTTATAGAGATCAACACATTTATTTCGTTTTTGAAGCACAGCTTGAAAACCATTAAAGCTAGAGTAATAAAATTTTGTATGCAGATGCTCAAGTCTAAGCTCTATTTATGATTTTTTTCTTTTTATGATATCTTTATTCTTTTTCTTAAAAATGTCAAAAGATAGCTTATTTCCCATAATATATGCTTTCTTTTTGTTACACACACATATTTTAATGCCATTTCCATGCCCTGCAAATATCAGCAAGATCACATAAGTGGAACCCAAGTTCAATCAGTCTTTTTGTCATTGACATTGTCTGTAGTGTTTTTCTGTGTATGTGCATGCATCTCTCTTAATTTATGCCTATATAAATGTCTCAAACGTCCCCATCAGCTATCAACTATGGTTCAGGGTATTAACTAGTCGTTCACGACCGACTAGCACAAACTAATTTAATTTCTTCGGGTCTTCAGCAGTTTTAAACAGCATGGATCAAACTTTTAGATTTCTAAACATATAATTATATCTATGCAAAATACATATTGATATATAGAGAAACCATTTTGCATAAGTAGCCAATTTCAGTCCATAAAAAATATATAAAAAACAAACAAAAAACACAGACATACCAAAGCGTTATTATTATTACTGTTACTAATTACTAAATGAAAACCCCAAGGCATAGAAATTACAAAAAATTTAAGATGGAAAATAACAAAAATAAATAAGAAAAAATTAAATAAAAAAGATAATTAATTGCATTATTAAGTTTGTAAATAAAACAAATTGCATCGCAAATGGCAAATGGCAAACACAACACACCAGAGCAAATAATATAAATATATATGCATGTATTTAATTTCAAGTGTAAATACGACTAACCAAATACAACAACAGCAACATCAACAACAACACACAAAAATGACTGAATGAATAAATAAATATAAAATAAATTGTTGCAAAAGTTTGTGGGACAGCAAACCCAGAGGAAAAATCGATTGCCAGAAAGTTAAAGAAGTAGCCATAGCTCGCAACTATATATATACAATACATACATACATACATATATATATATATATAGAATATATATATATATAGCATAAGTGACAGCAATCAGCCAAAACGGAGAAGGCTTACTTTAGATGTGGCTGCTTCAAAACTACAAATAGCAAGAAAATCTTAGAAAATTCATTAAAAAAGTAAACTAAACTAAAAATCTGAAAAATCAGCTAAGCTAAATTGTTAGCCATAGTGAAGCAACTAGCATAGAGCATGCGACATTTCATAATTACTTTCAACGCTTTCTCAACAACAACATAAACACAAATAAAATGACTAATTAAACAAAACACCTGAAGATTAAAACAACAATTACGTAATCAAATATGTACAATTCTCTCGACTATATTTTTTTCTCGCGCAGCTAGAAAAATAAATGACACGAAAAAATTCATAAAATATATAGAAAAAAGTAAACATATGTGTGTGTTGTAGAATTCAAAGAAATTACATAAAAAAATGCAAATAAAAACACAACAGTCGGGTGTAATCGACTGCATGATACTTGTTCAGGTTGCGAGAGGACGACTTTGGACAGATTTCAAGATTTGCAAGGAACTCAGCAGAGCATCTTAAGTATTGGAAGATACACTTCTAGTTTGCCAATATCTCAAACAGCAAACATATGGAACAACTGAGATGCGCAGAGCACCGCAACAGATAGCCTAGTCTACGACAAGTCTAGGCAAGTCTAGGAACTTTAGTCCCAAGAAAGATACAGTAATCAAACCAATCTCTAGCATTCCTTCCGTACAAACAAACCCACTCAACCCAACCTGAACAAGTATTCAACTCATAAAACATAACAAAAATGGAGAACAAAAAAACGGTAAAAATTAAAATACAAACACATTCATTGCCATATAGAAAGCATAACAAGAACATACATTACACGAATAAAAATAATAATAATATAAATCGAAAAACGAAGAAAAAATACCAAAAAAACTGTTAAAGACTTTCATGAAACTTTGAATAGATTCATTAGTGTGAAAAAGACGCGTAAATTAACATAAATAATATTAATAAACAAATGCGAGAACAAAGCCGAAACAAAATACTATTAACTGTCTCAATATGTGTGTATGTATTTGTATTTATATTTGTATTTGTGTGTGCCTCCCGCCCAGCGCTCCCAGCCCCCAGCAAGCACATTTTGATTTACATTTTATAAAAAAGGAGAAAATAATAATATTAATATTATTAATATATACATAAAAGAAACAATGAATATAATATGCATATATGGTTTGGTTTCCAATCGTTAAGCATTTTCCACTGTAAATATTTTAATTAAAGCATATTGGTCTATGGCCGCTAATAGCCATTAACTAATTAATGGGCAAAAAGCAAGCGAAAAAACAAACAAAATATACAAAAAGAAACAAAATGAAATTAATATAAGTATGTACTGTATTCAATAAAACAAAATGAGAAAAAGAAATTATAAAAAAAATTAAGCGAAAAAATCATTTAAAAAGTTTTCAATGTAAAATGCGCTCAGCGCGCATTAATGTAAAATTTCAACTTTGATGAATATGAATTTAAAAATAAATAAAAATAAAAAAGAAAAAAGAAATTAAAACTTTAAAGCAAAAACAACAACAAATAGCCATACATTGAGTGCAGGAACATATGAAATGCATTCAAGACACACTCACACAGACACACACACACACACACACAAGTGATTATCATGAGAAAATAAATGTAATTTAAATAATAACTAAAAAGAAATCAACTTGTTTTATTTTAAAGCTCAACGTAGCAGAGGGAAGAAGTTTTTTGGTCCATGCCAATCAGTTAGCAGCACTTGAAGCAACGGCAAATCGTTGGCCATTGTGGCACGCCTTGCGCTATAATTGGACGCCATTGTTGGCACAACACACACCAACACTCACACACACACACACACTCCTACTCATAGCTGAGGCATTTTTCAGCTGTACGCCAATTATATTTCAACATTCTTTGTAAGCATTGGCACTTGGCAGTTTTGCAGTTTGCTTTCTGTCAACATTTTATTCAACGCGCCGCCGTTCATTTCGCCAGCAAACATGTTGCACTCAAGCACTCAGGCACACACACACACACACACATACACTCGCATTCAATTCGCAATTCTTAAAGGCCAAAAACTTTTGCTGAAAATCAAATGCATTGAACATGGCCGTCGTCTGCCATAGAACCGAGAGCCAAAAACTTTTGTGGCCACCAAAGTTTTTCGGGCAAAATCAAATGAACCTCGAGTAAATTTTGCCTTGCACGGCGCAGGGCTGGAGACGCGTAGCAGTCGGTAAAGAGCGTAAAAGTAAAACATTGAACTGCAAAAGTAATGGAGAAATTTCAACAGGAATTACACATACACTAAAATATACTCACACACACACACACACACACACACTCGCAAGCTAACTCTGGGACCTGGCCATGCAGCGGCCTTTGAGCTCGGGCTGAGAGAAAACTTTCCATTTATACACTAACCAAAGGCATTTGAATTGTGAATTGGAGTACGAAATCTTTTTGAAGAGGGCGAATATAGGCCGATAAAGTAGGCAGTAATGATGAGCGCGTTTGACTGATGATTGACTTAGATAGCACGGAGGGTAAGTATAGTGCAAAAAGTTTATTGGCTTACTGCATTAGCTAGGACAAACAGTGAAATCTTGTTTATATTCAGGCTAATAATATTTAAGTTGCGATAATTATCGCTGTGATTTCTCAGCTCATTACCATTGTCATTATTATCATCATTATCATTGTTATAGGCAGAGTCATTATTATAGATATTGTCCTTGCCATTGCGAGAATCATTATCATTGTCATTGACATTGTCATTAGCATTATCATTGTTCTTCTCATTGTCATTTTCATGGTCACTGTCGTAGTCATTGTTATTATAATTGTCTTTGTCATTGTCATTATTATTGTTCGTCTCATTGTCATTGCTATTATCATTATTATTGTTCGTCTCATTGTCATTGTATTATTAATTAAAATTTTTAATAGTTGATTTCATAATTTGAAAGTGTATTAAAAGCTTCGGCTATCCGCAAATTTCTCCTTCTCTCCCCCTCCGTTCCTCGTTCTCTTTTACTCTCTCACACAAGCTGTTTGAAAATTCGCAAAATTGGCTGTTGACAGGCTCCCATTTGAGTGTGTCGAAAGACTTCGACATCTGGGAGATTGAAAAGTTTGCAGCTTTTTCTATTTTCGATTTGCTGTTTTGATTAAAAACTTTTTTCCAGCCTTTGTGCGCTGGGCCGAGCAGCGTTAACTACGGCCATGAACACGCAATAACTGGCAAATAAACGTTTGCTAATTTTTAACCAACACTTAAAAAACTCTATAACAATTTTGCCCATAAATCAACAATGCAGCAAATTTTATGGCTAGCTTTAAAACACTCCAACGTCGACGTCAACGAGGACGCGTCGACTGCAATTTATGCCAAGTGCTTAAAATTGTTAATAATCGAATTTTCTAGAGCATTAACTTTAATGATTTAACATTGAGGCGAATGAGATTATCAAATTTGTTACGTTAAAATTAAAGTAGCAAAGAGTAGAAGAGAGAGAGAGAGAGAGAGAGAGAGAGAGAGAAAGGAAAATGGAATTTAAACAATTTCAAAATTCTTGTCGTTGTTTTAATGCAACACATTTGGGGCCACAAAATTTGACAAAATTTTACTAATTATCAAAATTGTTTCTGGCCTTGCGCTCACATTTGACTATTAGATGAAAAATTAGGCAAACGCTGCGAGACATAAATTTGAAATGGCTTCAGGCATAGACTTTTGAGGGGCCATATATATGAGTGTTGATTTATGTTATATATATAGTTATGAGTTTAAGCTGAGCTTGATGCAGATTGATGTATGTAGTCATAGGAAGAGTAGAGAATTGGCTAGACTTCACTCCCTCTGTCTCAATATGAGAGGAGACTTTTCTTTACTTCTTTTCCAATACCTTATATAAGTAAAGGCTGCATTCAAAGATGTATGACAAAAACCTTAGATATTATGTATAATACTTGGTTAATGAAGTATGTAGAGTATATAGGGTTTGTGCTTAATAAGTCTAATAGAAGACCAGACAAACAGACTTAAAAACTTGACTTGAACTCCAATATGTGCCTAAGCCTGGCCAGATTTGGTAAAAACTTATATACACATACTTGCTTAGCAAGTTAAAAAGAGTATATTGGCTTTTAAGTCAACTGTCGCAGACTTCTGTCTTGCACCATGTACTCAAGAGTTGCTCCACAAATACAAAACTGAACTGAACTGATTCAAATGCATTATGAAAATGCCTTCAAATAGCTTTGCGCTTGCCTCCCTAGAAATATGCAGAATGCACTCGCTTCCAACTCATGCAATTCACTTTGCATAAGACATTTTATTTATTACTCTTAGCTAAACTAAAACTTAGCTTAACCTTCAGCTGAAATTTGACGCTTAGGAATGCTAAGCAAACATCCTGGCACTTCAATTGCCTGAATGGCTTGGGCTTTGACTGCAGCTGCAGCTGCAGCTACAGCTGGCTTGGCCATGCTTTCAATCAATGTAACAAAAGGCAACAGACATTATTCTTGCATATGTCTGCCAAATCGTAACATTTCGAATTTCAATTGCCAATGTGCTTGGGCCGCATCAATCAAAGTTGAAATGCCAAAAGTGCATACAATAAATTGTAAATAACTTGCAATAACTGTAATCAACACACACACACACACACACAGAGACGAAAGGGTGAGGAGCAAAGCCTGGTGTTAAGCAAACACAACGCAAAACAATCATTCAAATGGCACACACATTGCGCATACGCTCCGTATACAAACATACACACACACAGCGAGAGCTAGTCGAAGCTCTCTCAAGTGTATGCTGAAGGTGGCATTAAGCTGTCGCTGTCATGTACTCCGTGGCTGCCAGAAATTATTGTGCATTTGTGGAAATCTATGCCACGTGGGCGTGGCCCAACGCCCAGCTGCACATTTGCGGTAATTGATTGGAAAACATCGCGACGAGCGACGACCGAGCCAGCCAACCAACCAAACCCAACCCACGGCCGACTGCGAACTGCCAACTGCCAACCGCCAACTGCCGACTACCGGCGGCCACCCACTGGCTGCGGCAATTGTTTAAAAGCTTTGTTTTTTAATATGCTAAACTCTAGGCAAGTGCTTGAAATGGGGTAGATGAGTTGTGGGACAGTGTTTGTAGCCAGTAGGTGCAAAGGTGCCCTAAGCCAAGAGTGATATTCTTATATTAGAGAGTTCTTCTTCGTCAAGTTGTTTGTCTACACAGTTGTCCATCTCATACATCTCAGCTTAGTCCTGAGCTTAGCTTAGACTCCGTTCTTCTAGGTTCTCTCCTTCTATTCCCTGATCCTCTAAGCAATATTCTGCAAGGGCGTAAACCTCAGGACTCTAATCTATAGCTTTTCCATTTTGTTTTGACGGGTTCTTCTTGGCTCAGTACTCATAGGCCCAGTTCCTATAGGTTCTTTTCCTTTATATTCGGTTCATCTACTCCTTCTTCTTCTAACCCTGTGCTATACCCTATCCTTTTAAGCTCTCTCCTAGGCCCGGTGCTGGCAGGCCCTGTCCTGCTAGACTCTGTCCTTCAAGGCCCTGTCCTTCTTGACCCTGTTCTTCGAAACACTGTTCTTCTAGGATCTAAGCCTCTAGCTGCTGGCCTATTATATTCTATAAATTCTACTATGATTTGAGCTTTCAATCCATTGTTCTTCTAGGCTTCTCCGTCCATTCCACACTTCTTTTGCTTAAGTAACCTTCCCTCTGCTCTTTTATCTGATCTACGCTCAGCTCCTCTGTCCATCCGCTGGATATATCGACCATAAAGGGGAATAATAAATATATATTCCCCACCCCCTACATGCAGGATATCTGCACGTCAATCACACCCAATAGCTCCGCTCTCTTTTCCATATAGTTTTTATTCGTTTTTTTTTTTTTTTTCAAAATATTTTATCCGCAATATGCTACAATGTTTGTGTGGCAAAAGTTTTGCGGCAGGAAAAATGCGCGTATCTCGTGTTTAGCACTTCATATTTATTACCTGTCGAGTGCACTCAAATCAGTTGCACTCGCTGCCAGCCTGTTTACGAGAAAGGCAATGGGTAAGCCAACAGGGAGAGGGAGAGAGAGAGTGGTGGGGGGCATGAGGGGCTCTTGCTGGTCAGTCGGCAAAAGTTTTTACCCCTCACAGCGTTTTGATAAGCATAATTGATGATGCAACCGTGCACAGCATTGGCAAAAGGCAAAACAATAACAATAACCAGCGCCAACTACAGCTGCACGCCATAAAATAAAGCCAAAAGCCATTTACGTGGTTGCACCCGTCCAAACTGCGCCCCGTCTCCCCCTCTCGCCATCTCCGCGTTGACCCTTGATCATCGTGCCCCCAGAAGAAATATTTTTGCACATATTTTATAGCACATTTGTGTATTGAGCGCAAGTGCTGAAAAAAAGTTATCATCAATGGCTCGTGGGTAACTGAAAGGCGAGTGCATCATCACGTTCCTGTAATTCACTCAAACACAAACACAGACACACACACACATACACACACACACACTCTCGGACAGCACAAGTAGCACTTGAAGGTCGAGCAACAGAGCAAAGTAAAAACTGAAAAAAACACAAGTTTAATTTTTATTTTCGCTGCGATAATTAAAAAGTTAGCCACATATGCAACGGCTTCGCCTGTGCAGCAGCTGCTGCTGCTATAACTAAAAGTGGAAAGTATGCTTTAATGCGATAAAAAAGAAACTTGGAAAGACCATGAATATGTAAATAGAGTAAAACATAACTATTATGCATATATATATATATATATATATATATATATATATATATATATATATATATAAATATATATATATATATATTTACTATAGTTTTTGCTTGAACAGAAAGCTTGATTTTAATTAAGAGATGAGAGATAAGCAAGCTGGGCAGACAGAGAGTGAGAGGAGTGGAATAAGTGAGGGTAAGAGAGAGAGAGAGAGAGTGAGAGAGAGAGAGAGAGAGTGAGAGAGAGAGAGAGAGAGTGCGAAGAACGCATAGATCGAGACAGAGAGAAAGAGGACCAGAGAGCAAGATAGAGAGAGATTGAAAGAGTGAGACAGAGAGCGGGAGAAAGACAGAAAGAGAGAGAATGAAAGAGCGAGACAAAGAGAGATATAGACAGAGAGAAGAACTTGCAAATAGGAAAAAAGATATTATGAAAAAGGAGCCAGAGAGAGAGAGGGAGATAGATAGAGATAGAGAAAAAACCAAATTGGTGAGAGATTGAGACAAGGCAGACAAAGAGAACTGTAAGATTAGAACAGAGAGATCAACAGAAAGTATAAGAGAGAGATAGAGAGTAAAAAGAAGAGAGAGAGAGAGAGAGACATAGAGAATAAAGCAAAGAGAAAGGCAATATGATATAGATATAGATATAGATATAGATATAGATATAGATATAGATATAGATATAGATATAGATATAGATATAGATATAGATATAGATATAGATATAGATATAGATATAGATATAGATATAGATATAGATATAGATATAGATATAGATATAGATATAGATATAGATATAGATATAGATATAGATATAGATATAGATATAGATATAGATATAGATATAGATATAGATATAGATATAGATATAGATATAGATATAGATATAGATATAGATATAGATATAGATATAGATATAGATATAGATATAGATATAGATATAGATATAGATATAGATATAGATATAGATATAGATATAGATACATATATATATATAGTGAGCGAGTGAGAAAAGTAAGGAAATTGTGAGCTGAGGATGTGAATTACAGGATCAACCCTACATCCGTATGCTAATATGAGAATCAGACTTCTTCAGATGATCCCTTTGACTGCCTTTTCTGAAACCTTTTACTATCCGAACTGCTGCACAAGAAGCTTAGCTCAACTCCACTCCATCTATGCATAATGTTTGCACCGGAGACTCTTCAGCAGCCTCCCTCATTGCCAAATGCCAGTGGCAATGCCCAGTTACTGCCTAGCTAACTGCTTAGCTTATTCATGGCAAAACATATTTTGCGAAATGAATGTTGCGTAATTAATATGATTTACCTCAACTACGATAATCATCTACTAATAGCCATTAAAACATAATGAACTCATTATTAAGCCGGGGCAGCCTCAGCCCCACAGTTGCCATTGCCAAACTTAACCTTAAAATCCAATATTTAATTAATATATTTATTGAAATGCGAGTGCCCCCAAAATACAAAACAATTAAGCTGAAAGCAATTGCTGGGCAATGCAAATAGCTTTGCATACATCAAGGCGCTCCCCAAAGATGGTAATGCGATCCATTTGAACTGAGCAGCGGATGCATGCATGCAAATATATATATATATATATATATGGATATAGATATAACTATGTGTGTGTGTATAACTGTTACCTAATATTCAATTCTCATTAGAGCCAAGCAGCAGCAGCAGCTGCAGCCTTGCACATGTATGCGACATGCGTGTGTTTGTGTGCGGGTTAAATCGAAATCATTAATTTTAATGAACAGGATACTGTAGGTGCATCACATTCGGGAATATGCAACGGAAAACCAACTCGCACACACACGCATATCTAGTTGACATGTTGCCAACTAATGAGCGTCTCTGGGGTGTGCGGAGCTTGCATATCGCCGTGCCACATAATTGACGAGCTCAACATCAATATCACCGTGTGTGGGTGTGTGTGAGCCTAGGCAGCCACGACATTTGACATTTGTAATGACCTTGCCAAAGCCTAGTCAAGTCAAGCTTAGCTTGGCTAAATGCAAATGGCCAATAAAGGGTTTTCGGCCTAGCACAAAAGACACTTACACTGGAGCTTACATGCTGACAGGCTGCCAGCCCGGCTGGCTGCTTGGCCAATTTGCAGTCATTGAACCAAGCATTGCTTGAAGCTGCCTCCAGCTCTTGAGTGCTCATTATGAAAAACAAACAGTGCCTTTTCTTATTTTCACTTATTTTTCCAGCTTTTCCCCCTCAACAGCTTTTCCGGTGCCGTTGCACGTGTTTGTTATGCAAACAAGTTGAGAGCTGCACGACGACGACGACGCTACGGCAAGGAAGCCTTCGACATGCGGCACTTATAATTTGTTACAGTACGTGCAAATAAACAACAATAACAACGATTTTTATAAGTGTGTGTGTGTGTGTACAAGTGGCTGGCTGAGCTGATGGACACAGTCCAAAGTAGCCAACGGCGCTTGCATGCAACTTTTATCAAATGCTTTGTGACATGCAAGGGGCTCAGTCTCTCTTTCTCTCTCTCTCTCTCTCATTCACACATGAAATCAAATATGCAAAAGAGTATATATACACACACACATATACACACATGCATTGGCGTTTCGAATTTCCGCTTCCGGCTATTTTAATATTATAAGCAAAGGCATTTTATGCTGAGCGCAGCAGCAGCAGCAGCAGCTGACGGGCAAAAGTTGAAGTCGGAGTCGAAATTGGAGTCTGTCATTTCCCAAGATATCGCATGTGTGTGGTATACATATTATATATATATATATATATATATATATATATATATATATATATATATATATATATATATATATATATATATATATATATATATATACATATCTGTGTAGGTAGAAAATATGCTTGTGCAAGCAAAAAACGAAAACATTGAAGCATTATTAAGCACATATAAAAATCAAGTGAGAAGCAGTGCGAAGCAAATCGACTTGAAGATATTCTGTATTAACATACTCCTCTATTGTTCAAAAGTTCATTTGAGGAATCATTCAGCTATTACTATTTGGTGAACCACGAACCATTGTGTTTGCTCTTTCTCTAGAAGGTTTTTTAGTACTATTAAATCTTTTCCACTATTATTCTTTTAAACTCTATGTTCTTTTGAACTATTAGTTCTTTTACACAATTAGTTCTTTTTAACTCTTAGTTCTCTTGAGCTATTAGCTCTTTTGAACTACTAGTTCTTTTACACTATTAGTTCTTTTGAACTCTTAGTTCTTTTGAACTACTAGTTCTTTTACACTATTAGTTCTTTTGAACTCTTAGTTCTTTTGAGCTATTAGTTCTTTTGAACTATTAGTTCTTTTGAACTATTAGTTCTTTTTAACTTTTAGTTTTATTCTTTTTTTTATTACTTCTTTTTATATATTAGTTATTTTTAACTATTAGTTCTTTTACACTATTAGTTCTTTTGAACCATTAGTGCTTTTACACTATTAGTTCTGTTGGACTATTAGTTCTTTTACAATATTAGTTAATTTTTACTCTTAGTTGAGTTCTTCTGCGCAATTAGTTCTTTTGAGCAATTAGTTCTTTTGAACTATTAGTTCTTTTGAACTACTAGTTCTTTTGAACCATTAACTATTCATAAATGATTCACTTTGTTAAGTATGTTTACAAATGATTCATCCTTGTGCTCGTGAATGCTTAGCTCTTTTCAGGTGTTCAGGAACCACTCGTTCCTTTGAGCTATTGAACTGCTTATGAATGAATCGAGAGGCGCATTCAGCTGCTTATGAATAAATTGTTCTTTTGAACCAATAAACGGTTCATAAATGATTTATTCTTTTGAGATATTCAAGTGCCTGTGACTGATTCATTTATTTAAAATTTTCGTTCTTTTGAACAACTTAGCTCATTATGAATGATTCATTTGTTGAAGCTATTCAGTTATTCATGAAATACTTCTTCCATTGATCTACGAAACAGCTTATGAGCTACATTTTCTATTGAGAAACTTCCAGTCGATCAAGACACAATGAACTAGTGAGCTACAATACGAATGGGTTATGAACTCTGCCTTGTATCCAGTTTGATCATAAGCAAGTGAACATGTGAGCAAGATAGCAATATCATGAGCATCACCCACCCGTCAAAGGACTAACTCCTCTGTCATACCCCACTCAACGTACTTCCAGCAGGGTATGCTACACAAATGTTGCTTTTTCCTTCGTTTATGTTATGATTTTTCTTCTTTCTTCATTTTGCCTTATTTTTTGCGCACTTTTTTCGTTTTCGCATTTAAATTAATAGGCCGCTGGGCATTTGTGTTTCATTTGCGCATAAAATACACTGCACTTGAGTGGCAATATGCCACGCCCTCGAACGATGTCACCGCCACGCCCCCACCGAGCCTTGCTTGTCCACGCCGTACCGTACCGCACCGCCCCGTACCGCACCTTAATTACAAATGTGAACTTTGCTTTTATGCTTGACGGAAAAATCCACTTTGCCGTGATATCCGGACTTTGAGAGCGACGTAAAATTAAACAGCAGCACTTAAAACTTAAAAAAAGAAGTTCAGCAAATAGGAGCAGCTCGATGGGGCATGACTGACTGCAACATACCCGGTATAGTATTTGAGATATTTTCATGTGAATATTTGCTGATTGATCAAGCAGAGAGCGAGGCAGAGAGGGAAGCTTAGCCTAGGTCTAAGACTCTGAGCTAGGCACACGATATAGATATTGATTGTTAGCCGCCTATATATCATTCTTGGTGTATCTCTTGAGGAGAGGAAGCAGTTGTAGCTTAATAAGCTGTAGATATTATTACTGTCCTTCCTACCATTCTTCCTTTCCTCATTGCTTCCTGCCTTCCTAACATTCTGTCCTTCTTCCTTCCTTTCTCCCTTGCCTCCCGCCTTCCTTTACTCATTGTCTCCTTCCTTCCTTCCTTCTTTCTTAATTCGATTCGATTTACTCCATCTACCAATAGCCATATATAACCGAAGCCAATATACTCTCTTTATGAACTGTTTGAGCGTGCATAGAAAGTTCGCGAAAAGTAGTTGAAAATTCATTGCAGCGGCTTTCGCTGCGCCGCGCGGTTGCAGTCAAAGATTTATGGGCGCAGGCGACGTCCAGCCGAGCGGCATGATACGCCAATGCCATGCCATGGCAAGGCAAAGCAAGGCAGCCACACTCGTATGTGGCACGTAGTTGAGGTGTTAAATTTGCCATTTGCATAATTGATAAAGTTAGGACGCAGGGAGGAGCAGCAGGAGTGGGCAGGTGTCTTAAACTGTCCAAATGGTTAGTTGGCAAACGATGCCGCTAGCTGGCGCCACAGTGCTTAGCATGCTGATTTCTGACCTATGTCGGATGTCCGCATGTCATTTCCATTGCCTGCCAAGAGGACGGACGAGCGAGCGGACGAACGACGAACGACGAACGACGACCGACGAACCAAAGACTCTTGATAGTTTTACTTTTTTGCATTTTGCCGCATAATTCAGATTTGAGCCATTATGGGCCACGAACTTCCGCCCTTACCTGTATCTGTAACTGTGTTTGTGCCGGTGTCTGTCTGTGTGTGTTGGCATGCGGCGAGTGCATAAATTCTTGGTCGTAGTTGCTCACGTAGCGACTGCAGCAATTGCTGAGTCAAGCAAACTGGCCCTGGACATTGAGCTGCTTTCTTTAAACTTTTGATTTAGTGCCGAGTCGCAGTTTAAGTTGCACTTAAAAAACTACGCCCCAATAGCAAAAGGTCTTGACTTTTATGCCCCACTCTGAATGAGAATTTCTGTCGCTTTTAGTATTTGCTGCATTGTTCAGCTCCCTCTCTCTCTCTCTCTCTCTGTGTGTGTGTGTGGACCCAGGCGAGCGAGTGCTCGACTATTTACAAAGGAAATCAAATTCCACTTTTTTTATACGTCATAAAAATCGGGTCACACAGCTGAATACCTAACATACGACCAGCATATAAAGATAAAGAGAGCGAAGGAGCTCGCGCGAGAGCTTTACAAATCTTTTCAATCAACAAAAATCCTCTAAAAAAAAGCTTTTGATACAAAGCTTAATTAGCGGAGTGCGTAACACGAGTTCAGGTTCATTTTCATGTTTTTGTTTTTGTTTTTAATCCTTTGAACAGCCGCGCGTTAATTAGACTAATTACCCAATAAACGGGAAATGGGCGCCAGCTGACAGCGAGACCAAATGGAAAAAACTGGATCTAAAACAAAATACAAAATATTACAGCGAGCGGCGGGCTGGCGACTGCGAGGCAGATAGATATATAAGAGAAGAAAAAAGTATATATATAAAGAAGCTCAAGCTGAAGCAAAAGAATGCTCCCAAATGAGTCATCAACACAATTCATCATCTTTCTCTCTGACTTGTCTCTGAGGTTCGCCTGTCGGCGAGACCAACTTTACCCACTTTATTTATGAGCTTTTGGGCGTGGGCGTGGCCGGGGCGTGTCCGCAGAAGGCATTAAAATAAACTGTTTATGTTGGAATATTAAGCGCTTGACAGCAGCATCTCAGGAGCCACGCATCTAGCGCAGAGCAAATCACATAAAACACCCGAAAATTGTGACCGAGCTTGTGGCTTAAATTGGCCAAGAGATAGCGCTTGAGTACGATGGGCAGCTTAACAGCTTCAGATAGCAAAAATCAAATTAAGATCTGCAGATTCCGGGTAGCCGTTAGCTAGATTGAAGCATAGCTTAAAGCTGAGAGCGTAGAAAATCAGTTAACTTCTAAGCAAGTACGTATTAATGTATAACAGAATATAACACTTTGCGGGCAAGTATAATACAAAACACTGTATATGGCAATATACTGATGTATAACACAACAAATTGCGAGTATAACAGATTATAACAGTTTAAGCAGCACTATATAACACTATATAACAAGATGATAATAATAAAATTAATATACAATAGCATAATCTGAAATGCGCATCATTTTATGGAGTATAACAGAATATAACAGTTTTAATAAAGCAGTATAACAGTCAATAACAGAGCATTATATAGCAAAATAGAATATATCAGTGAGCGATATAGTATAGAACAAGATATATAACACAAGTAGTGTTATACGACAATATAACAGAATCATAGCATTATGCAATATGGCACAAATCAACCTTATATAGCATAGTATAAAACTTTGTAGCACACAGCAGCATGTTACAATAAAGTATAACACCATAAATTCATATATGTCAGCATATAACAGTTTATAGCACAATATAACTAAGTTAAACACTTTACATAGCAATCAAATAAATCATATATATAACACATTATAACAGAATATAACACAATCAAACAACTAAGCTCCTTACTGAACTCTCACAAACTTATAAATACGATCAAAAATTGCATAAAATTTCCATAACACGAAACATCAAAGTTGTCTAGCCAACCCAGCCGAGGAGACCAATGAACTTAATCAAAACAAAAAACTTTTAATTAACATCTATTTATGGAAAATTTACGCAATGGGCTACACCTGAGCGTATTACACCTGCAAGAAGACTATGAAATAAATTAAGTGCCTGTTGAGGCGTTGGTTAAACAACCTTTTTGCTCCACACAGTTAGTTCCGTTTCATTTGCGGCGCACACATGTCGCATAGAAATTTATCAAAATATAGTTAGCCACGCTGCCAGTGTTGGCTAACGACACAGTTTTTTTTTTTTTTTTTTTTTGCGAGGTTTGGTTGGGTTTGGTGCGTGCCGACGCCTAATAAACTTGATGCGTCAAGTGAGAAATTATGCTGACTGCTCAAATGTATGCAATAAAAATTTTTCAGCTCACGCACACACTTGAGCCGCCCGCCATGGCCTGATGGCCGCCATGGTGACGCGAGCTGTGTGAGAAATTGCTGGCACAGAGGGTGAGGAGAGGGGTGGGCCGAGGCAGTGGGCGTAGCATGTTGTTGCTGACTAAAAGTTATTAATTTGCTCAGTGAGACTGACTTTCTTTCGATGAAGCAACGCACAAATAGAGCTGGACATATAGAGAGAGAGAGGGAGGAGGAGGCAGCTGGTGTGTCTTGGCTGCAGCGTGTGCAATGCGGCGCACAATTTTCATAGTTAATCTGCTTGGAATTTAATTTGCTGCTGATTGATTACATGCGATTTGGTGTAATGTCTCCAAGGGACGTAGCGCTGGCTTCGTGGCTGGACGCGGGGCTACGGCTACAGCTGCTCATTGTTATGGCACTTGTGCGCCATTTGACTTTTAAGCTGCCACGCCCACTTTTCCACGTTCACTGTGCTTGATTGAATGCTTTTTTTGGCGCTCGGAGGGCGGGGGCTGACGGACTGAAATGAAATTTATTTGCTTGTTCAACTCCATTGAATATGTGCAAAATCTTTGTTAGCTGTTAAGTGCAGCATGATAAGCGCGCCAGCCTCCGCCAGTCCAGCCCACCCCCTGTCACTCCCTCGCTCATCTGTCTCTCCCTCTCCCTCTCTCTCTTTTACTGCCACTCTGTCTGCCTGCATTTCTAGCTGCATTTCGTTTAATGACAACGCTCGAAATTAAATTCCAAGCTGCGCTTTTACTTGGCTGCCTTCACGCTCTCCCTCCCTCTCACTCACTGACTGTTTTTGCTTGCTTTGGCCCCTATTAATTTATTGTCTTGAAATCTAAGGGCATTTATACTTATCTTAAAGTTTGCCAACTTCTTGTCATTCAGGCGCTGCCTTTTATTGAGTTATTTCCTTGGCAAAGAAATGAATTTATCGACGCTGCCAGCTGCATTTATCTCGCCCTCTCTCTCTCTCTCTCTGTCTCTCTTTCTGTAGCCTGCTTGAGTTTTTTATAAATTAGCCAAGTAACTTTAAACTATTCGCATAATTCCAACTATTCCTTGCGCCTGATATAAATGAGCTGTTTCATTTGCCAATTCGACATTTGATTAATGTTGGCATTTTAATGCTTCGGAGGCCAAAAGTGGCCATAAAACTCTAAATTAGAATACATAAAGCGCGGGCATTAAACTGGCCCCAAACAAAATTCCCATGTTAAACATATATATACACATATATTTTATGATCCTGTTGTCATCCTTGTTGGATAACAATCTCTCGCCCAAGTTGATAAAACGAACAACATTTTTAATTGCCATTGAAGCGTGCGCGCCAGAGCTTCAAGGATTCGAGGTGTGTCCTCGCCTTCACTCCTTCTCTCTCTCTCTCTCTCTCTTCCTCTCTATAGGCATTATCAGCTGCTCTTGTGGCTTGCGTGAATACAAAGAAAATTGTTTCGCCTTTCAACAGTTGTAAGTGGGGAATATCTATATATAAAGTGCCTGATTGCGGCATCAATAAAATTAAACAAAAAAAAAAAAAGCGTAGAGAGCGTGAATTTACTTAAATTTATACATAAACTATATAGTATATGTGCACATATACATCTCAATTTTCTCTGGCTCTCTCTCTCTCTCTCTCTCTCTCTCTCTCTCTCTCACACTCTTTTATTATAGCTGCATCAAGCGCAGTTCTCAACAGCATTTTGCATTATTGAAAACTCTAATTAAAATCTATTTAAAAGTTTTAAAATTTATTTTGGAAAAGAGCAAAACAAAGTTTGCTTAATTTGTTGAATAAAGTATGGGATTGTTGGCAGATATAAAGCAATCGGTATAGCTGAAGTTAAAAAGTAGATAAGAGTGTTGACTATGTGACGGGTATAAGAAAGTATGTCAGATACCATATATCGATATATTCTAGATATCACTATCATTGATATGAAGAAGAATGTCTAGTCTTATAAAAATAAATATGTGAATATATATATCTGAGTGGAATTAGACTCAAGTTGACTCGTCGTTCAGTTTGCTCATGTCTGCTAAAAACCCTCGATTCCCTTTCCAATTTCATGACAGATATCTGCTAGTCGTGCACTCCCCACTAGAAAACTCTTATACTCTGCATACAATATTCCCTGCTTATGCTATTTATTACTCTACTCTTTCTCTCTAATCTCTTTACGCTCTCTACTCTATATTTAGTCAAAAGATGGTAGATATATCTGAGAAGCTTAGAGCAATTGAATAGGAATTAGCTTGAGTAAGAAATAGGGCCTGGATATTGCTAGCAGATATGCTCTAATACACTATGTAGAAGCTCTTCCTATGAAGAGCAGTGATATGAATACCACTCTCTCTCTCATCTCTATTCAACTTAAATAAGCGAAATTTCTCATAACCAAATCGAACTGAAATGCAGTGAAAGATTTCGCATTTGGCATGCATCAGAGGAACTTTTAGTTTATGAAAGCGTTGATGATTGTGAATCGAAGTGTTGAAGTGTCTGCCAGAAAGGCAAAGTGTGTTAAATAAATGCACTGGTCTCTGTCGGCTGCACCAAACAAGGCGTCTTATTATCGTGCCCAGAGCAGAGAGAGAGTGTGTGTGTGTGTGTGAGTGCGAGGGTGTGTGGATAAAGCGAAACTGTGCGAGAAATGTTCGCTTTGTGCATCATTTTGTCCCTTGGGGATGCACTGCAAAATGTGCAGCCAAAGAAAGATGTTGATGATGATGATGTTGGTAGCTAAAGCCAAGTTAGGGCTGAGGTAGTTGTTGCACACGCAAATGGTTTCCTTGTAACTGGGCAAATTGGTAGCAGGATAAAGAACAAGGATACAAATCGATTGCCAGTTAGCGTCTGCAGCAGACAGTTGCCGTGTTGTTGAGCTGGCGAGCTGGCGAGCTGGAATCGTTTTGCCGCCAGGCTTTATTGACAGTCGAATGCGTAATGCTAGCAGCACATTGCGTATACGCAACGTGCACCAGTTACCTAGCAGAGGCTGCGACTGCCACTGCAGCTACTGCTATTGCATATTTGCATGTGGTCTCCCCACACACACTCACTCTCCCAGCTCTGCATCTAACTTAATAAAAAAAAGGAGGCTAGGCTACGACTAGCCCAACCAAGCAACTGACATCAATCCGTGCCAACAAAAGAGACTGAATGCACTCACACACAGAGACCGCTCTATATATATGCTTATATATATATATATATGCATATAGCATGCACTAATTACGTAGCCATTGAGGTCGCACGTCCAGCTAGCCAATCAAGTCTGTTTGCCCAGCTACAAAGGTAGGTTTCAAGGCAGCTAACAGCGGCAGCTGCTGCTGCAGCTTTGCGGCTTTTGTGGTCAGAGCAGAACTCTTTTTGCCATGAAAAAAAATAGGGCACAAAAACGAGGCAGCAAAATCAAAGCAAAAAAAATCAAATCAAAAATTAAGCAAGCGCCAAGCTTTTGAATTGCATTTCTCTATATAAATGCTATGCATATCTATATATATATATATATATATATATATATATATATATATATATATATTATTTGCACTATGGTATATTTATATATGTATATATTCCTATTTGTGTGATCAAAGCGACTGCGTTTATATGGCAGCCATGCAAAATGCAATAAACATGAATTTCATAGCCGTCGCTGCTATTAAACGAACCATGCATTTTTTTTGCTTGAAGGGGGACGTTGGCTAGCTTGGGGGCCTGGCCGGGCCAGTGGAGGCGAGCTGAAGCCAGAAAAAAATAGGAAACAAGAAAGTAAGCAGTAGTTGAGAGTGCTCGACTAACAGATGTGTTAGACTTAATGTAGTTTGCGGAACATAATAATGACATTCAAATATGCTTATAGAGCATACTTTCTCCAAGTTTCTACTAGCAAATTTTAGCGATTTCAGCTGTAGAAATTTACAAAAATCACAAATATTCATATATCTATAATGGACACAGAAAACTCTCCAATTATCTATGTCTATAATTTTTGCCTACAGAACCATATAAAAATATCGATTATTATCGATAACAAGCATGAGCTATCGACTTATAATATATTAAGCCAGCACTGCAGAGGGTATTTGCCGAAAGACCCAAATATTCATACTCTGTCTATTCATAGTCTTGCTCAAACAGCCAAATATTGATTATTATCGATAACATGTACGAGTTATCGAACAACTGAACTAAGCTTGGCATGCATGAGGTCCTCAGAAGTCGCGCATACTCAATCTTTGCATCAATGAAACCAGCTCAAAAAATCGCAAGTCTTAGGCTCATCTCAATATATCGATTATGATCGATAATAGGCATGAGTTATTAAACAACATAATCATAAGTCGGCACTGCATGGGTTATATACAAATATATATTTCGAATTTCAAGTCTCCAGCTGTAAGCTGACGGAAACTGTGATCTAATCTAGTCAGTCAAGCTAAAGTAGCTCAATTGCTAGATCCACGCAGTTCGCCGGGCTGATTAATACCTAATACCAATACCAATACCAAATCATACCACCCACTGCCCCACATATTCACAGGGTATAGAAACGCAGCTGAGTGCCGAGCTTTGTTGTCCATTTACGTCAACAATTTCATTGAAGGCAGCGCGCAGAGGAGCAGCCAGGAGTAGGAGTAGCTGCAGCTGCAGTTGCAACTAGCTGCCGCTGCCGCTGCCGTTGCTGCCGCTTCTATTTGCCAAGTAGTTTCAGATAGATACATAGATAAAATTGAACTGGGATTTGGGGATTGCACAAAAGTAACTGAGCAAATTTTAGCAAGCAGCTAGTTTTGAGCTTTGAGCGCTGCACGTTGGCTAAAAACCAAGCAAATTGAATGCTGATAGAAGAGGAAGAGGAAGATGCAGCTGAAGACGACATGCAGCTGCCTCTCTGTGTGTGTGTGTGTGTGTGTGTGCGTGTGTTAAGTGCGTGCAGTTTAAAGCGCGACGCGCCATAAAACAACGTCAATGCGAGTGCAATTAAAGGCAGCACAAGAAATGCAGTTGCTGCCGCTAGTTGTTGCTGCTGCTGCTGCTGCTGTGGCTGCTGCTGCAACTGCAATTTACAACAACAGGAAATTGCATGTGGCACTCGACGCTAATTCACACCGGAAAAGCAACGATGCACACAAGCTGATGTCCGCGCAAAGAGACAGAGAGTGAGGCTGAGGGGCAGTGGGAGAGCGAGCAGCCAGATAGAGAGACAACAAAGGACATCTTATTCAAGCTGGCATTGTCCATGAACTGCACGTTCACTGGGGCAAACACACACACACACACACACACACACACACACACACACACACACAGCACACTCTCACACACACTTGCATACATAAATTGCAATCTACACGCGCAACGTTTTCATTTATTAATAATGCATTTGCTCTCGGGGGGTCTACGTTTTCGCTGGGCTCCTTGGACGCCGTTTCATGCGCGCTTTCCTTTGCTTTCATTCCCGCTTTCCTCTTTTTTCTGTTGTATTTTCATTGGAGATTTGCAGCTGAGCCGGCGCTGCACCGCCGCAGCCACATTCATTTGGCTGCAGCTGCAGCTGCAACTGCTTAAATCTTCATTAGTTCTGATTTCAAGTTTCAAATTAGCGCAGATTTTTTGTTGCCCCACCTTTCAACTATTTTCCTTTCACACGGCGCACACGTTTCGGTGTGCGGTTTGGCCAGTGTTGACTAACGCTAATTAGCGCTGCAACAAGGCAGCCAACGCAGTTGGTCAAGAGAGCGAAAAACAGACTTTTGGCCAAGGTATAAATCACAGCGAGACAAAACAAATAAATGAAAATAAAAATATAATAAATTAACTCTTATTGATTTTGTTTTTAAAACAATTTCTCTATTTAACAGAATTTGCAAATTTAAATGCACTCATTTATTTACATGGCCAGAAAATGACATGCAAAATTCATTAGCCACTTCCGTCGCTTACACAAACAAAACGAAATGCCAAATGAAATATATTTGAGCGTAATCAAATATTAAAAACTTGCACTTAATATGCAAATGAATTTCTTTTGCAAATCTGATTTCTGTTAATGATGCGAAATAGAAATTTAAATGTTGACCAATGCAAAGCAGTTGCAGTTAATGACAATTTAAGTGAGCTAAATAACTCTCACAGGGATCACTGGAGATCAGTGAAGAGGCTAATTTAGCTCTACAGAATTATATAACATAAACCATCAATATTAACAAGATCTTGTTTATGGGCAGTAAGCATAGCAAAGCTTATTATGGGCAAATTTGATACGAATATCCTTACAAACAAAAAACTTGTTAATACAAGATCTAAACTTTTGATTGATCTTATATCTATAGCAACTATATTATATACGAAGTGCATCCATTTGCATTGTTTTTATTTTCATTTGCGTAGCTGTAAAATGCAGAGTAAAACTGATATTACAAAATCTCTTAAAAATATTCAAAGATAAAAAAGTTTATCTTACTTGAACTAAATTTAATAACAATTTTTTCTTTGTTAGCTATGCGATATAGTTTGCCGATTTGGTTGGAATTTCGCTGAATTATATGGAATAGAGTAGAATTAATGTGTAATCAGTTTGGTATAGAAATCTTGCGAAATAAAAAAGTTTTGCATACTAGAACTAAATTTTGTGCAAATATTAAATACTATGAGAGGCAAATGATGTTAACAGAACTTGGCTCAGCTGCGTAGAAGATAATAAAACTAATAAGAATCCAGTGTTATTTAAATACGTTAATCAAGTACACAGCTGCTCATACTGGAACTAAATTTTAGAACAAATGTAGGAGAGACAAATGAATTGCTATCAAATGTATATAGCAAAAATAAAGTTCTCTTTATTTTTAAGAGAATAGCGAGTGGTTAGCACAAATTAACAAGTTTATATATACCCTATATATATACCCTATAAAACGAGAAAGTTAATTGAGTTTTGTATAGCTCATTCAATTGCGCACAGAGTCTCTATTGATGGATATTGTACGATTGCATATATCAAAGGCGATATTGCAGTCAAATAAATTATTATGCCTCGTGCATGTGACATTTATGTGTGCGAGGGAACAGCAGATGAAGGAGGGAGAGTAGCAGCAGGCAGCAAGCGTGAGCTATGCCACCCCAAATGGACTAACCGAGTGTCAGCAAATATGTGGCCAGCCGCACACACACGCTCTCTTCCCCACACACACCCAATGTGTCACAGGTCAGAGACACAAATAAAAAATCAAAAGTGCGAACAAACAAACGAAATAAATTTGACGCCCTCAAGGTGAGGCAGCTGCAAAGATTTATTGCGCTCGGCGGCTTATCAGTGCAAACAATTTTGACAGCTCTCTAAATTATAATAGTAGATATACATACATATACTATACCTATATATATATATATAGAATCTGCCACAAGGCACATCAGCTATGGTTTTGGAGCTCTTTTGTTCTGTCAACTTAATCTGCTTGCGGCTGTTTCTGCCGCTTTTCACTTTTCGCCTTGATACACATATAATGATAGCAAAAACTACCACGACTGTTTAATACACTGCCAAATGAAGCACAGCCGCAACTAATCCCATTTAAGTTTCCTTTTTTTGGCCTGCATAATATGAGCGGATTCTTGTTTGCGCTGCGATTCAATTTCATGTCAAATAATGCCGCAGCACAAATTGTTTGTTTTGCCAGCGAGTATGAGTGTGCGAGTGTGTGTGCGTGTGTGTGTTTATATGTATGCGTATATATTTTTTAATACTTTGCATTTCACTTTTATTTCGGTTTGTGCCAATCGATGGCATTAGTGGAAAATCAATTGAGCGATGGCAGCAATCAAAACCGTAAGCCATGAAACCAAAACCGCACATCAGTCTATATTGCTGTGTGTGTGTGTTTGTGGGTGCGTGGGTGTGCGTGCCACAACATTCTGTTTGCCTTTTAGCTTAAATTGCCTTTGACAGCTTGAAATATGCGATTTTTATGCAATCTAACACTTTGGGATCGCTTCTATTTTTAGCCCAAATATAAATTACGCATACGCAACGCTTAACCGGCCCAAGTTTTTATTGTTTTGAAAAGCGAAATTGAGCGCGATTACAATTAATTAATTATGCACTTTCGATTGCGGCATTGCCCCCCCAGACTAATTTCAATCTTTTCACATTTCTCATGCAATGCACGGAAATTTGCATTAAGTATTTGCTATGCTCGCTCAGCAATTGAGGGTGAGAGAGTATATTGGTTTTGCTGGAATGTGCGTGAGTCTGTTGGTATGAAAGCTAAACATTTTATTGCTCAGTTACCCTTGCTCTTGGATTAGTGTTGAGCTGCTCTACAGTTGCAGCTATAGACCTATATAAATGATTATACTAACTAAAACATATGCTAAACCATTTTTTCATCAGTTTTAGTTACATTTTGCAGTAGATAAGTGTATTATGCCGTCAGTTAAACCCACTTATAACATTCCTACTTGAAGGCCTAACGAACAAGTATCATACAGTCAGGTAAGTCAGGTAAAACAATCCCACCTTAAGATCCCATATTGTTTAACCGCTTAAACTATATTTATGCCTCTATTTTCAGCACGAGCGAGTATCATGCAGTCAGTTAAACTCCACCAAATACTCCACACTACAGGCACATTCCTACAAATCTGAGAACCTACATAACAGATCCCTCAAACCATATTTCTAACAATCTTTACCTCTCGACCTTGCGCCCAAGCGAGTATCATACAGTGAGTTAAGCCCCGCTAAACCTTTCCACCTTATAACTGTCTTTGTTATTGTTGTTTTTATCACTTTTCTTTTTATTAGCGCGGTCGCATTTGCCTTTCAGGTAGCAGTTGCTGTTGCCGCTTTTCTCGTTGTTGTTGCCATGTACTAAATTACGTGCAACTATTTTTTAATGTGTAGCTCGCTTTGTTTTGCAGTCATTTTTTTCGTTTTCGGCTTTTTCGGCATTTTTTGTTTTTGTTTTTGGTGAAAATTCTCACTGCGTATCGCACAAAATTTATCACTTTCATTTGACTGGGTTCCAAAATGGTAAATAAAATTGCGGCGATAAATTGACTGGGCGACATATAGAAAAGGAAAGCTCAATGCAATTGGGCAGACTTTTTGGCAGCGCCACGGGGCATAAAAACAACTGACCAAGCTCGTTAAGAAAGGTTAATGAACTGAAGTTTTTGATATACAAATGAGAGGAATACAGAGATGCATGCAGTTTATGTTATCTGGGGATGGTAAAGGGAACTTTCGAGATGTAGAAGTAGAGGCAGAAGTAGAGCTAAAAGTAGAGGCAGAAGAATTTGGTAAAGCTGATATAAGATATTGCCATACTTGATTTTTTATGTAACTATCATAGAGTATTTGAAGAAGATTTATATAGTAGATTGTCAACATTAAGACGGATAGAGGCAAACTTTAAGACGGATAAAGGCAGCTAAAGATTCTATAAGCTTCCTCTCCATATCCGTTCGTAGCATGTATATAAAGAATTATATTCAATATAGAGTATAAAGCTATATAGAGTATAGAGTTATATTAAGTCACGTTTCTGAAAGATTCTTTACATCCACATAGAGTTTAGTAAGCTGACTATTTCTTTACATTCAGCAAGCTTCAAGTTTGCTTTGGTCTTAACTATACATATATTAAGCTAAAGATGGCTCACTTACTTGGGAGTTTTATGACGGGTCTCATCGTGGACCAGTCTTATAGCTATATCCAGAGCACAAAGAACTAAGAGACGAGAGTCTGTAATTAAGAAAGTAGAATAGAATTGTTTTTTAAATTTTAAAATAAAACAAAAGCAAAGTTGGCTCTTGCGGCAAGCCTCAATTAAAATATTTTCCAAATTCAGCTCTTAAAAATTATCTACTTAGAAATTAAACAAATATGCAATTCTCAGAAAAGCAAACCACAAATTTGCCTGAAAGCAAAAATTCCAAAATGTGTCGCATATATGACATATATATGACTAAAAAGAAATATAAGCTCTAAGCCTACATCACACAATATGTCGCATACATGAAATATATATTTTCTAAAAAGAAATATAAGCCCACACAATTTCATTATTTTCAGCTGTGAAAAGCTTTCCGCCTCCCTCTCTCTCTCTCTCTCTATAAAAATCAATAAAGCCCATACAGACTTTATTTTCAACTCTAAAAATAACTAACAATAATCATAATACGCTCAGCTTTTACATGAAACTTATTAAAAATTATTTTCGCGCATAATAGACTTTCATTACGCAGCTATTAAAAATGTTCTAAAAGCAAATGAAAAAAGAAAAAAACTAGTATTTAGTTTTATCTAGAGATAGATTTCACAGCAGGCTGTTAATATACTTTATAGCATATTAATATAAAGTACGAAACACGTTTGGCAAAAACCAGAACAAAAGATGATATGTATGTATATATAGAATGATATATATATGTAAATATATATAGCTAAAGCCCTAACAAAACTGAACATGTTATATGCGCACTTAACATTAATTTCACTTTCTTTTACGCACACACACACACAGAGACCACTTTAATAGCAGCAGAAGAAAGGCAGCAAAACAGATATAGATATACATATAAATATATGGATATACATATATAAGTGTGTATAAACATGCTTGATATGAACATAATTAGTCACGTAGTTGTTATGTTTGTTTTAATGTGACGACAAAGGCGTTCATAATGCGGCATTAACATTATGTGAGTCGCAGCAGCAGTTGCAGATGCGTGAAGCATCAAGCTGAGACTACAAAAAACAAAAACTAGCAAGAGTAATCTAAGCGGGAGTGAATGACTAGCAGATACCCTGAAGTATGAAGAGAAGAAGTTCTAGGAAGGGTAGTGCTCGAAGGAAGACGATATGATAGTATAAGTTTTAGCTGGGTAAGTACTCTAGGCGGGAATTCACGACTATGTGATACCCTAAAGCAAATGCCGAATCAGTTCTAATATCACAACTATTGCTTTAAGCTGAAATACACGACTACTGATACCCTGCAGCCCATTTAGTATGAGTTCTAATAAGAATGCTTGTCTAAGCGGGAGTATACGACGAAATGCTAACCTGAAAACTCTAAAGATTGATTTTTTATGGAATTTTTGAAGAATGGAATGGCATGTCAAAAGTATATTTTTATTGACTTCAACCGAATCTTACTCGAACTAGCTTAAGTCACCTGATAAGTTTCATCATCTTCAAGTAATCTTTCCCACACTCTATATACCCTCACTACCGACTGCTCAATGAGTACAGGGTATATGCAAAAAAAATAATCATTTTAATGTTATAAAACAGATAAATTAGCCATAAAGATGTTTGCCAGCTATAAATAGACAACAGCCAGAGAAATGTTGCTGCTGCTGCTGTTAAATCTCCAAAGCACAAAAAAGAAACAATTTTTGATTTTACTTTCAAAGGCATTTAAAGTGGCCAAAAGAATGCGGACCCGACTCGGTCCGACCAACAAAATTAAATGCATTTTCATAATTCATAATTAATTTTATGACTCGACAATAATATTTGAAATTATTTTATTTTTTCTTTTATTGCAGCGTGCAAAAAGCAGCTTTCAGTGTTGTTAATCGCCGCGAGAGAATTTTTGCATTATTATTAACAAGGCAAAAAATGTATTTCATTGCGTTGATTATCTCTATAATTATGCGAGGCACTTCTAGAACAATGCGCTAGAGTTGTGGGAACAAAATGCGGCGCTAACTAGACAACAAAACAAGAAAAAAATATTAAAAATAAATTTAAAAATAAAAAGTATTTATAATATATTTAAGCCCACAACAGATTGTATCTGGGCGCTATACAAATGTCAAGTAAGAGAAAAATAAATAAATGAAAAAAGATTTATGCAGTCGCCGAGCCGCAGAACTTTCACAGCCAAGAGAGAGGCAGACAGAGAGAGAGGGAGATAGGGAGAGAGGTGAGTAGTCTGCTACGTGAGACGCATGCGCATGCGTATAGTTTCTGAACAATTGTCGACGGCGCATCTTAGGCCGAAAGTAAAATTAGCTGCATTTCGCTACAGCCCTACAGGCGTCTCAGCTTAAAGTGGGCGTGGCAGCTTTGCATGCGCATGACAACTCCATGACGCGAGCACGTAATTTGTGCCGCTGAAGGCAAAAGGCACCAGCAACGGAACTTCCACAAAAAAAAAAAAAAACAAAAAGCGAATGTTAGTTATGAATATGAGTTGGAGTGAGTCTGTGTGTGTGTGTGCGAGAACTCTGCTGCTGACCTTGCGCCAGAAAAATGTGTATTTTGTGGCTTGAAGTCGACAACTCATCGCTGCGTCTTCTTCTTTTACTTCTTCACTTCACAGTTGGCTTTTTTCTTTGGTTTTGTCTCTTTTTCTTGTTGATTTCAAATGGGCGAAAGCTTGAATGCCATTTTTGGTGGTTTTCACCCACGGTCGTCAAATGTGGCCTGGTGCTAAGCGATGAAAGCGCCGCTGACATTCAGTTTGCTGGCCATTCATCAAGTGCTGCAATTGAAATGCCCAACGCATTTTGACTTAGAAAACAACGGGTACAAATAATATAAAGCAAAGCGAAGCGAAGCAAATGTGCAAGCTGCTAAAAGATAAGCTGTTCAGGCAGATGGAACAAGCGGCTGGGAACTGAGCAAGCAACTAAGGCTAATAGAAGAAAGGGGATGAGAGCTTTGCTAGCAAAGCTTTACTAAAGGTGAACAAAAGTCTCTTGTGGAATAAGCTGTCAGTAAAACGTTTAACCCAGCTATACCAACGTGATTCTAGAGAGATATGTTAAGAAAAAGCCGAGATGATGACAGGAAAGTAGCTGGGGGAAGTCAAAGTGAAGCAGCCAGTAAAACGTTTAAGGAAAAAAGGAAAATGTACAGGAAGAGAGAAATGAGTAAAGAAACAGTGAGAGAGAGAGAGAGAGAGAAAGAGAGAGAGAGAGAGAGAGAGAGAGAGAACGATAGATGAAGAATGATAGATAAAGAGAGATACAGAGATCGAGATAGTTAAAGGAAGATATAGATAGAAAGAGAATAAAAAAGGTAAAAGAATGCAGAAGAGAAAGATAACAAGAGATAGAGAAGAAAAAGATGCACAGAAGGCAATGAAAAGCGAAGGAAAAAGACTAAGAATGACAGTGGGAAAGAAACGACAACAATATATAGACCAAAAGAGACGGCGAGAATGCGAAAGAGCCCATGCTCTTTCCATACCAGAGATAGAACGAGAGAGACACTGAGTGTGAAAGAGAACGACAGATCTCATAAATTCCAATTTATGATCAAAAGAAATATCCATAAATAGAGATCAAACAGAAGCCAGTAAAACGTTCCTTCTACAATGGAATAAGGTCTTATAGCAGCAAAAACTTACTGTAAACGCAGTCACCAAAGCGCACACGCCAGATCTATGCAAAAGTGGTTCAGCAACACCAATAGCAGCCCAAAATCATTTTACGCCCTGCACATTTGATATTAAAAACCATAAATAAAACATAAACTTCTCTCACTGTCTCTCTCTCCCTCTCTATATATATAAATAACAAGTAAAGTCGTAAAACAAATTGAAATTTGTTGAGAGCGTTATGCGAGAAGTTTATGAACCTTAAAGAACTAGAAATAAGTAAGAATAAAATCTATGCCATTTGCCAAGGTACTAACTGCATGAATGCATAAATATAAAAGGAAAGCAACAAACTAAACAAGTTGAACAAATTTTGGCTGGGCTGCAAATGCTGCTGGACGGCGTACACGTTGGAGCCTGTCATAAAAAAGGAAAATAAGCCAATAAAAGAGCAAATCCCAATTATTGCAGAACCAAGGCAAGACACACACACTCGCACACTCGCACACTCTCGCACTAATGTAGTGAAATAATTTTCGTTAATCGAAAGTTGCGACGCACGTTTAACAGCGTGAGGGCGCAGCGGCATGGGCGGAGAGGCGTGCCACCAAAGCGACTTCGTTGCGCTCATAAAAAGACAATAAAAAAGTGACATTTTGGCCAAAAATACAGTTTTTGGGCTATAAAGAAAAGCAGGCAATGGCCAAGGCGAAGGCAAAAATGTCAACGGTCAGACGGTCAGACAAAAATCAAATCAGTGCCAAAGTGGAAACCGACAACAACAACAACAACAACAACAGCAGCAGCACGGAACGAGGGCAAATGCCAAATGGCAATATTGACAATTTATTGTTGCTGCCAAGTTGAATTGGAATCTTTATTTGGTGTCTTTTCGGGTGCCCACACGCAACGTGTCCAACTGTCTGTCTCAGTCTGTCTGCCTCTCTGTTTGTGTTTGAAGAAAAGTGCTTTATAAGTGCTGCTCCATCAATATCAAAACTTCAGCAAAACGAAAGTAGTTCTATGCGAGCCTATTAAATTGTTAAGTTCGTCTGCTGCTCAAATGAAAACATAATTACATGGCCAACAACAGGCAAAAAGCCATCGCACATTCACTCCACAACAACATTTTCCATAATGGCAAACGAACAGCGCGCTATGTCAACAGCCTGAAGCTAAGTCTGTCTACGTCGCCCCGTCTCACCTGTCCACCCGTCCACATGTCCAGTTGGCTCAGTTTTCAGTCCGTGTTTTGGCCAGGCGAATGTCACGCCGCACGACGCTGCGGCTGGCTTCATTAAAGCCGCATGAAGAAGACATAAAACTTAACTGAAGAAGATTTATTTAACAGTAACAAAAATTCGCAGAGCGGCGACAAAACTTTTGCTAGAATGCCACCAGTTGGCAGCTGAAAAAGCCGAGGTAAGCAAAAGGTAACTGACTGCAAGATGCTCTGTTCGCAAATGGTAGGAGCTAGATAGGGGTAGGATAATGAAGGAGAGAGTATCAGATGAGTGTAGTGGGAGAGACAGAGAGAGAGAGAGAGAGAGAGAGAGAAAGGTAGGAAAAGAGAAAGTAAGAGAGAGAGAGAGAGAGAGAGAGAGAGAGAGAGAGAGAGGGAAAAACAGAGAGAAAGAGTGAAAGAGTGCGAGAAGGAGAAAGTGACAAACAGAGTGAGAACGAGAGGAAGGGACAGACAGAATGAGAGATAGAGAGAGAGAAAAAAAAAAGAGAAAGACAGAGTAAGTGAGAGAGAGAGAGAGAGAGAGAAGGGACAAGCAAAGTGAGAGAGAGAGAGAGAGAGAGAGAGAGAGAGAGAGAGAAAAGAAGGGACACGCAAAATGAGAAAGAGAGAGAGACAAAGAGATAGACAGTACTGTACAGACTGTACTACTATAGAACATTGCAATCCAGTAGAGCTCAGTTTCAATATAGGAAGTGTGTCTAATAATATGACCAGGACTGTAGAGGAACTTAACTGCTACCGAGATACTTTTCATTCAAGTCATATAAGCGAAAACGTATAAATAGCTCTAAGCGAGCAAAGCAGTTCCTATTTATATGGCCACCACTGTTAACATATTGAATTTGACTAAGCTCAACAGCAGAGCTGCCGCTGGGCGCGTCATTTTGGGTCTTTACATTAATGAGTTGAGCTGAGTTGCTGCGCTCAGTCTATAACTTTTGATCCCTCAGTGCCCATATACCCGCTCTGAACCAGGCAAAACAGGGTATTCTAAACTAGACTACTCTTGTGGCCGTCAGCTTTCATGCGGTTTAGATTCTTTTGCGTTTGTTTTCTTGCCGTTGTTTATTGTTGTTGCTGCTGTTGCTGTCTTTCTTTCTTTTGTAGCTATTTCTATTGTTCAAAACAATTTTTTTCTAACTATTTTTCTTTTTATTGTTATTTAATTTCCGTGTCTGCATTAGAGTATAAAGTCTTAAGAATGTGTTGAAATGCGAAAGAAGCGAAAGGAATTGTCTTGACTAACTAAATATTTATGGAGCATGTGAAATTCAGCAAAACTCAATGCAATTTGTTTCATTTCAATTATTTGTTTATATAAATAAATAAATATGCATTTGGCTTAAAGCAGAGTATTTGCGCTTCGTTCTGGCCACTTTTTGCTTGAATTCTTTTGATTACTTTGTTATTACGCGCTGACACTTTAAGCTGCGATGCTGTCGCCTGTTCGTGGATTTCAGTTTTATTTGTTGTTGTTTTTTGCCAATTTTTTCATTTCTTTTTTTTTTTTTTGTATTAATTTTTTTTTTGTTTTCTAGGTCAATTCCGCAGACGGAAGCAGTTTGACCAGAATAAACTTTTTTCACTTTTGGCTTTTTGTATGCAGACACAAACACACACACACACACATGCACACACTCGCTCGAGGCACTCCCAGTGGCAACACACACTCACACTCACTCACTCACACACATGGAGCGCATTTTTGCTAGGCGCTTTTGTTAGCGGCTTTTCTTAGCACATTATTTATGATGTTGTTTCTTTTTTTTTTTTCTTGCTATTTCGCGCACTTTCTTTGTCAAACTATTTTCGGATAGAAAAAAAAAATATGTATATATATAAAAAATGTATAAAATAGAATAAAAAAAAGTGGAAAAATAAAGCTAAAGAAATGCAAGCATAAAAGAGCATAAAACCTCTTGGCCAGAAAAGAAATGAGTTATATGGGACCTGAACAATAATTAACTTTGTTTGCCCGCTGCCATTGTGAGCGGCTTTTATTGAAAAAAGAAAGAAAAAGAATTCACAATAAACACTAAACAAAATAGTTAATTTTTTTTTGTTATCTATTCAAAGGGCGCCAGATTTGCCAGCGATTAAAGCCAAGTATCCCAAATTAATAAAAATGGCCAAAAAGAAACCAAGCAACGGAATAAACAGACCAGAGCAAATCGAATCGCAGTGCAACATGGCGAACTGGAAAAATCAATTGCCACACGAGAGCGCCAAAGAAATAATAAAAACCAGAACAGAGTGGCGAAAAGTATTTAAGAATTGACAAAAATCAAATAAGTGGGCATAAGTCGCAAGAGAACGAGTTGGGGATACCCTGAAGTCGAAAAGAGCTTGTTTCTGTTGCTGTAGGAATATGTAATCCCAAATGTTCTTTTGCCTTTACTTTAGTGGAAGATCTATAAGTAAATTCCTGAATCTAACTTGATGAGCCGAACTCCCTGCCTCTAGCTCCCTGAGTCAAGTCTACCTCTTTGAGTGGAGCATCCAGAGTTCAGAGCTCTCTGAGTCTAACTGTCGTTAGGTGGCATCGTTGCTTCGATAGCTCCAGTTTGATATCGATAGCTCTTGAAGCTTATGATCAATACTAAATTAAGTGCAGTTCGATATCGATTTTAATCGATTGCAAATATTTAATAAAGGTTATCGATAAATTGAAACAAAGTTAAGCCAAGCCTATTATACGAGGCACTAACTCTTTGCGTCTTTAGCTTTTGTAGATCATTGATTTGGTGATGATTTCATACAGACGGATGCATAGACAGATAGGTAGATAGATGGAAAGACGATGGACGGAAATAATGAAAGAATGATGTGTTGACAGAGCGACAGACATACAGGCGGAAGGATTGACAGCAGGTCGGACAGATAGACCAGCATGAATGCTGATAACCAGGCATGCGGACAGACAACTATTATTTATGGATAGATGCCAGATAGATTTATGATAGACAGCCTGTTCGGCCGTCTGCTCTGGACTAAACGGATGAACAGACGGACTAAAGATATATCGATAGATAGGTATATATGTAGATAGATAGATAGATAAATAGATAGATAGATAGATCGATGTAGATGGTCAGATAGATAGATAGATAGATAGACAGCAAGATATATAGATAGATAGAATATAGCTAACAGATAGATAAATATATATGTAGATAGATAGATAGATAGATATATCGATATAGATGGGTAGTTACATAGATAGACAGACACATAGATAGATAGATAAACAGACATAAAGATACATAGATAGATAGATTATAGCAGATAGATAAATAGATATATAGATAGATCGATAGATACGTAAACAGATAGATCGATATAGATGGGTAGATAGATAGATAGACAGACACATAGATAAATAGATGGATAGAAAGATATACAGATAGATAGAAAGTCTATTCGTTTATCTGTCCAGGGCTGATCGACTCATCTCCAACTCTCATACTCTCTAGCACTCCAATACTCTTACAATTATACTCCTACAATTCATACAAGCATACAGCTAACAGCTAACGCCTGTAGCGCCTCGCCCATTCATTCTCCATGCAATGAAGCAATCCTTATTCCGCCTACAACACACATTCGCACACACACATTAAACCCGATTCCACTGTATGCTGGTTATACGAAAAATATAAGCAAAAAAAAAACAAGTAATCAGCACAATTTAAGTGCCTGGCCGTATAAGAGCTCAGACCCCGAGAGCCTGAAAGCTCAGCTCGGCTCAGCGCTGTCTGACTGCAGATGCTGTTCGCGCGCTCTATTTTTATACCCTGAGCCCATTGAAAATGGGAAATCAGGGTATAATGTTTTTGTGAAAATGTATGTAACAGGCAGAAGGAGACGTCGCAGACCATACAAAGTATATATATTCTTGATCAGCTCGATGAGCTGAGTTGAAATAGCCCTGTCCGTCTGTCCGTCCGTCCGTCCGTCCGTCCGTCCGTCCGTCCGTCCGTCCGTCTGTGTGAACGCAGCGATCTCGTAAACCACAGAAGCTAGAGAGCTGAAATTTGACATGTATACTCCTGAATACCATACGCTATACGAGTTTTTTTCAAAAATTCGATAACTCTTCCCGTTCTCTTTTTATCGATAAATTTCGATAACTTTTCGTCTCATTTACGTACCGTAAGAGCTAGAGACCTGAAATTCACTACATAGATTCCTGTTGTGAATGCAGACATTTTGTAATTTTTGGTTTTTGGATGCCACGCCCCCTTCGCCCTAAATTTGCAAAAAACGCATTTCAAATACTAGAGACTTGTGCTTCGGCACATACACACATATGAATAACATAATCATGCCCTGAAAGTTTGAATCAAAAAGTCCTTCTAGAAAAAAAGTTATTAAACATTTAATTTCCCATAGCGTAGGCGTCTTGCAGCCCAAGCGCTGTCGCTACGTCAACTGCGCAGTTGGCAGAGCGTGTGCTTGAGCGTGCTTCTGTGTGTGTGTGTGTTGCTTGCAATATATGTATATGTACACTAAGCATAGAATATTTGAAGTATCGGCACTTCGCAGGGCTCAGGGTATCTCCTAGTCGAGCCGTCTCGACTAGAGCATTCTTACTTGTTTTTTTTTTTTTTTTTTTGAGGTCGAGCGAGAGAAGAAGCAAAAAATAAATAAAAAAAAAAGAAAACACATTGACAAAATAATTAAATAATAGCCCTGGGGCGCAGTCAAGCGTTGCAGTTTGCAGAGGATGGAAAAAAAAACTAATAGAAGCATATTTTCCTCTTGGAAAAGCCAAACGGCAACGGCGGCAGCAGCGACAGCAGCAACTGTTGTTGTTGCTGTAAATGGCCAGTGTCCAAGCAGCAAAGCCGCTTGGCTTTTAAGAACGTAAAGATATATATATATATATATATATATATATATATGTATATATATATATACTAAAGAAACATGAATAAATAAAATTAAATTCAGCATTGCCCACTTAAGCGATGAGCATGCAATTTTAAATAAGAATTAAAGGCACAAAAACAAAGTTGACGAACGCAGACGCAGAGTGAGCGCTGCATAGAGTGTGCTCACTGTACCTCTAGAACGAGAACAACAACAGCAGCAACAGCTCGAGCTGGAGCTATTGGAAAACCTCTAAACGAATCTTCAATTACAAAATTGATTACCATTGAAAATTGAGAATTAAGTACAGTTTTGAGTTTTCAGCATAATTGCAGTTGATTTCTGTGCTCTGTCGCTCTGTGTAGCCTAGACCTGGGCTGGGCTGGGTTGGAGGCATGGGCGGCTTTTATAGAACTTGCCGTGTCATTAGAAGCAGCTTGATTAGGGGCCTGTGCCTCCGCCCCTGGCTCTCTGTATGTGTGTGTGTGTGTGTGCGTGTGTTTATTTGATTTTCCGATGGTACTATAAATGATTAAGTGAAAAAGACAAAGTCAATTGTATACCGACATTGCTTGGCCTCTAGAGAACCAATCAAGCTGAACGTCAGCTTAATTTCATTTAATGTTCAAGTAGCATAATACACAAGAAACAACAACAACAACTTGGACGTTGGCCAAGTTAAAAGCAATAGCGGCTAATAAATGAAAATGAAATGACAGAGCTAAAAATACCCTCTAATTAAGTATGTAAGCGACAGAGACACAGCACAATGGTTTGACTGAGCAAAGCTAATTAACTTTGGGCTATATCGATTGGCAAGTGGAAGCAAATGACTGTGATTCCAAAACTTATCGATAATAGCTGAAAAGAATCGATTAAGGCTTTGATAATATATATCTTTATTTCTGTTTAATCTGTTTAGTTCTGTTTCATCTAGCTAGCGATTTGATTTAAACTTGAGTTAAGTTTCATAGGTCTATCGATAACTCACGCAAATAATCGATTATATATAACTTTGTTAAGAATCGATATATGACTAAATGCAATCAATTTTCTAGTCTTAAAGCCTATTCCTGACACTATAAAACAAATGTTGAACATGCTTTTCATATATTAGAGCTCAGCTCCTCAACCTATCGATAACTCTAACGAACAATGATTAATTACTATCAACTGCTGTTCAGCAATATCTTTCACTAACCAAAAACAGATTAGCAAACGTCTGTAAAACCAAATCAACTATCCACAACTCAAGTCATCAATCGCTTATCCATAATCTCAAAGCACTTACTCAACACTAAAGCCCCGCTCAACAACTGCTCTACAACCCTACCAACAAAGAACCGATAAAAATAGAACAGCTCAAAATCTTTCAAACGACAGCTCATCAAAACTTTTGTAAGAGTTTTTTTTTTTTTCATTTTTTTTCTCCGCTTTTAATTTACTCAAATATGCCTTTGTTAAAAAATATTTAATATGCTATGCTTAAGCCTCTCATTACAGGGTATTAGGCAGAATTACAGCCTAAAAGACGACAGCCAAGCGGGCAAGAAAAGAATGAAGCTGAAGCTGAGGCTGAAGAAGAAGCAGAGAGCCAAAAGAGGCAAAACGCAAATTCGTTTTGCATTATTTCGATTCGTTTTGGGCTTTCGATTCGATTCGATTTCGAGTTGAGCGGGCGGTTATTAGGGGGTTGGGGTTGGCGAGGGGTGGCAAGGGGGCGCAGGGTGCGACATGCTTTTCTATTTGGTTCTACTTTGTCTGTTCTGTTGATTTGGTTTATCATCAATTTTATTGTCACTAGGCATTTACGAGCGATTATTTTAGTTGTTGGATTTTATGGACGCTATCGTTGTTGTCTCTATTGTTGTTGTTGTTGTTGTTATTGTTTATCGCTGCGCTGTGCCTATGATTATCTGCTCGAGCCGCGACGGCCTAAAGCAGCTCTCGTTGACTCTTTGGTATATTTAATTTATAGTTAAATCCGAAATGCCGCCAAACAATTATGATTTATTGGTCAGAAGGTTATTGACCATTATGTTTCGCATATAACTTGGCCAGCAATAGTTGTTGTTAAGATGCTGTTGCTTGTTGTTGTTTATTCAATTGTTGATCAACACAATTATTGGCATAACGTCGACAATTGCATAGCTGCAGTCTGTCATTGATGTTGTTGCTGCTGCTGCTGCTGTTGCTGCTGCTGTTGCTGCTGCTGTTGTTGCTGTTGCTGCCAATAAATTTCCAGCGCTAAATGCATAAAATGTTTTACAAAGCCAAATTCAGGGCGATAAATCAAATTATTGCAACGCCCAGAGGCATTTGGAAATATATTTGCTTTTGAGGGCAGGAGTTGAGCAGACTGTCAGCCAAATAAATACCCTGTATTTACTGTGCAAATATATACTTTTTTAATGCCATATAATTAAGCATGATTAGTTAGAAGCTCGACTTAAATAGCTATAAATAATTATGCAAATTAATTCGTTTTTTGCTGGCAAACAAAATTGCGAGTTAATGGAATGTGAAAATTAAAGAGTTCTATAAATGGAAGTTCTCATAAAATGTGAATAGAAATTTGTAAAAAATTGTTCAACAAAGTCAAAGTTAAAGTAGAGATAAAGTTATCTCAGTTATCAGTAGGTTGTCTACTCATATAAGCCAAGACTCTATATATATATATATATATATCTACCTCTCTATATACATTACTATACCCAAACTCCCCTCAAGATCTTACACTGCACTACAGGAACAGAAACGCAGCTCAATCAGAAGTGTTAAATGCCGCATGAGCTGGCAAATATTCTTGCCTTCACATGACACACTTTTGCGCCGAGGCAGCGCTGCTCAAGAGATGTGCAGCAACAACAACAACAACAACAAGCAGCAACAGCAACATCAGCTTGGCAATTGTTGCGCATTTGTGCTTATGATACGTTAGCATATTTCTTTCTGTTCTGCTGCACTCACAGATTGCGGTTAAGCATGCGGCGGCAACAGCTACAACAACAACAACTTGTTGCTTGCAAGAACAACAGCAATGTGAGAACATATTTAAGGCCCGGCCCAAACACGCACAGTTGCATGAGAGACCGTCTCGAAACGGTAAAATGCGTGCGTCTCATGGGGCCAAGAGCATTGGGAATTATGATGCTGTATCTCACTCGCTCTCTATCTCTCTCTCTCACTCTGTTTCTTTCCCTGTTGCAGTTGTTGTTGTCTGGCTGCCTGTCTGCTTGCATCCCGAAGAAATCGAGTCACAGCGCGGCACACAAAGCGGGACAGTTGGAAACTTTTGCTTATTTAACTGTAACTGCCTTTCTTTGTGCTGACAACAACAGCAACTGCAACAACAGCAACAACAACGGCATTGGCAGCCACTTAGAACAGTTTGACGCTGCGCAGGCGCAGCTTCATTTCATTTTTCAACTGCCAATGACAAGTCGCGGTCGTTGTCTCAGTAGTTTACTGTAACAGCAGCGGCGCAAGTGCAACAGCAACAACAACAACAGCCAGAGGCAAAGCAACATCAGCGGTCTTAGCAATAATAACAGCAGCAACAGTAAAAGCAGCAGCTACAGCAACAACAGCAGCAGCAATTGCTCCAGCAGCAACAGCAGCAAGCACAACAACAGCAATTATAGAAAGAGCAATAGCAATAGTAGCATGAATCGTACCAGCAACAGCAGCAGCAGCAACAACAGCACCAACATTCACACTACCATCAACAGCAACAGCAACCAGAGCAGCAATAGTAGAAACAGCAACAGCAATATGAATAGCAGCAATAGTATAAAGAGCAGCAACAGCAGCAGCAGCAGCAAGTACGCCAACAACAGCAACAGCTATAGCAGCAGCTACACTAGCAACATATGCAGTTACAGCAACAGCAGCAACAAGAGTTGTAGCAATATAAGCAACAAGAGCAGCAACAGCAATACCAGCAACTTCAAGCAGCAGCAACTATTGCCCGCATTAGTACCCACCGCAGCAGCTGAAGATTGCTAACTGCTACACTCTATCTCCAACTCCATCTCTACCTCTACCTCTACCTCTACCTCTACCTCTACCTCTACCTCTACCTCTACCTCTACCTCTACCTCTACCTCTACCTCTGTCTCTCACTCTAACTCATCTCTTCCACTCCCCTTTAGCTCCCCCTCTTTATCTCACGCTTGTTGTGATTGAACTGTAGCATCAATACAAGTGCATTTTCATCTTCTGGCTCAACGCTTATTCTTGCATCAAATGAAATCCATTCAACATTAAACTGCTGGCATTGATCTTGTTGCCGCTGGCTGCTGGCTGGCTGTCTGCTTGCTGCTGCTGTTGTTAGCTGGCTGCCGCCTGGCTGTGTGCATGTTTAACCAGCATTTAACTTAAGCCGCTTTACAATTTATGTGAGAGCGTCCCACAAGTCAGGCATGCCGAGCAGAGCTAAGCCTTTTAGGGTGCGCGCAGCCCGCTGCCTCTCCCTCTCTCTCTCTCTGTTTGAGCTGCTCATTAGCATGTGGGTGATGGCTGGCTGCTGATAATGATGACCAAGCTGTTTATGTCAATTTTGAGTTTCCTTAGAACTTTGCCGTTTTCTATTGAAGCGCCTCAGTTCTCGGCAGCGTCAGCAGACGTTAGCACTTTTGCATTGTCCCAGCTCTAACGGTGCCTGCAACGGTGCGTAATTGAAATGTCACCGAACAGGTCAAGAGTGTTGCACGCATTAACCAGCAATTCAAATGCAACAAGAGACAGAGGGAGGGCCTGGGAGGGGGCAAGACCTCACTTTTGGCCAAAAATCCAATTATCCATGCATAGCCTTTCGATACTTTTGGCCAGTTGCGGTTGTTGCTGTTGTTGCTGGCATGTTGGTCAGGTCAACATGTTATTATTGACAAATGCAAATGTCAAAAATGAAAAATTAACTGACAAAATCAACAGTCAAAAGCAACCAACAGCAGCAGCAGCAACGGCAACGCCAGCAACCAATGACAATTGAAAATGTCAAAATTTTGCGAGCCCAGCAGCAGCGGCAACATCCACTCGAGGTAATGGGCGTAATGGTTCTGTCTATAGCCAGCCAGCCACGCCTACCCAAACACAGACTCCCCCTGAAACAAGCAGGCAACAAAAGTTGCGCGTGAATAACAGGCAACAAAATTGACACCAGGCAGCAGCAGCAGCAGCAAAAGGCGCCGCAGCAACAGCAACAGCAACAGTTGCTGGCATTGGCTGTCGTCGCTGACCGTTGTGGACACTCGACGCGACATTTGAATGGCTGCCGGTGCCACCAGCCACTGTCAACTGCCCCTGTTGCTGCTGCTGCTGCTGCTCATGTTTTTTCGTTGTTGTTGCTGTTGCTGCTGCTGATGTTGTTGTTGTAGTTTTGGCAATAACCACTTGATAAATGATAAATTAATTGAGTACTATTGCCAAATGGCACAGTCTTTTTTGCCATTGCCCTATGCAAAGCAGCTTGATTCTCTTCACTGCACCGATATGATTAATGGAAATTCGAGCTGAACAGATTTTACGCGGTTCGTTAATGGCTAAATTAAAGGCCGTTTAATTTATTATTCTAGGAAATTATTTTTTATATATTCTATGATATTATTTTCATTAATATTCTAGATAATTATTTTCATGATTTTTTTATAATTTTCCAGAAAATTTGTTTCATAATTTTCGAGGAATTATTTTCACAAAATTCTAGGAAATTATTTTAGAGTTTTCTGGGAAATGTTGCCTTAATATCATAATTTTCTAGGATATTATTTTCATAATTTTATTGGACGCTTTTGAATAATTTTCTCGAAAATTTTTCATAATTTTCTAGGAAAATATGTCATATTTTTCTAAAAATTTATTTCAATAATTTTTTAGGAAATTCTAGGCATTGTCAAGGAATTGCCATAATTTTCCATAATACTATATAATTTTAATTATTTTTTATAATTTTCTAGGAATTTAAAAAAATAATTTTTGGGAACATTTTTCATAATTTTTCAAAATTTGTCATAATTTTGTGGCACATTTTTTAAGGATTTTCCAGAATATTCTTTCATAACATAAAATCACAAATATTTTAGTTTAAAAAAATTATAATTTTAATAAACTCTTTCAACAATTAATATTATTTAATATATAGAGTATCCGCACTTCGTACACTCGCACCTTTGTGTCAATTCATTAAATTTGGTGTTTGGGTGGCAACAAATTGCAATGCATTTCGCAAGTGTTTTATGTGCGAGTTGTTTTTCATTATCTGCAGCAACGTTTTTGGCTGTGGGTCACAAGGACGTTGCATGTAAATACAATCTAAATCTGTTGCCGTTGCCGTTGCCGTTGCCACACTTGCAGGCAACACGTTTTGTATCACTTGTAATTAGTGAACAGGTAGTTGCAGTCAGGTGTATACTTTAGACCAGAGCTGAGCAGAAAAAAAATAAATTCAGAGTAGAATATGCGTTTCAGTTTAAGTAGGGATAGAGTGTGTGAAATGGAGAGCGGGGGATGTAGGGAGAAAGAGAGGGAGAGCAATATATAATTAGCTAGAGAACTAATGCAGCCAATGCAGCATTCTTTTAATCTGGCTTAAAGATTTTACTATTTAATTAAGATTAGCTGAGCGGGGAAGGCATAAATAAATAGTTAAGGTGCTTGAGTAGAGACTATGAGAGTATCCGACTATGGGATACTTTGGAATGAATATGAGATATATAAATATATGAATGAGCAGGGCTGATATCAATCATTTTATGAGAAAAAGATGTTTCGATCTGTCAAAATTATTTCGCTTATGCGAAAGATTTCGATAAATGTTATACCCTATATCAGTTTATGCTTTATCTCTTTCAATACATGCAATCCATAACAAATTTTGAGCACTCTTACTGCTAAATTGCTCAAATACTACTAAAGTTTGTTATCGATTTTAATCGATGTGAGGGCAATTGTAAGAGCTATCGATATATATTTTTTTAAATACATTTTTATTTGAAGCAAATTTAATCACTGCTTGGTCTTTTAACGTCCATTCGCTTGGACCTTACGAGCTGCAAATAGATAGAAGACAGACCAATATAAACTATTCTATTACTTTCCATCAAGAATATATCTATAATACTTCACACGTTCACCACGTCTTATTCTCTCTCTAACTTAAGCTTTACACGCACTGTATCGACTCCCCACCACACTTATCACAATATTCTCACTGCTCAACTTCCCCAAATCATGTTCAATGCACTGACTTCAAATCTACGCGCTGAGCAAATTAAAACAAAGTCAAAGAAAGCAAAAGCAGCAAAAGCAACAAAAAATATGCGATACGCAAATATTTGCATAACACTTCGTGTTTAGCAAATGCCAATGCAAAATGTACACAGAGAGAGAGAGAGATATATAGGGACGGAGCCAGGCAGCCCTTCCTAATGTGGCTAAAACTTGCTGCAATCTGCTAAATGTTGCTTATTTTCATCAATTGGAAGGCGGTTAACGAAGGGGGCGTGGCTGCTGGCAGAAGACGAGCGAGCAGGAAACTAGAGACAACAAAATCAACAGCAATGCTAAATTGTTTAATTGAATTTACCGCAGATGCGCTTAAGTTGGCAGTAATTTAGCAAAGCCATGTAGTATTTTCTAAATGTATCTCACAGATACAGTTTGTAGCTGTATCTGCATGCCAGGCAGACAGCCAGAACGTGCCAGCCGCATGGGCTCGATTGTCGTTTGCAATACAAATACAACAGAACAACCAGCAGCAGCAGCAGTGGCTATGGCAGTGCCAATGGCAGCATTTGCAATGCAATGAAATGAAATGTATCTAGAAGATACACTCAAGCACACACATGTATCTATCAAGCTCAACGACAATGTCCGTGTGTGCTGGCAAGTGTTTTCTTCCTGTAACTATGCATTAAATTGAAAATGGCAGAGAAAGTGCCTTGCCTGCTGGCTGCTGCTGCTGCTACGACGGGTTCTAGATTTCTCCCGGGCCCAATTATGTTCAGCCTCAGCTTCTGCTTTCATTTCTCAATTGGTCAGTTACTCCAGCCAGTTGCCAATGCTCAATTGCTCAATGCAGTTGATATTTAAGCTTTAGTTTTTTCTTCTACTCATATATTATTCTTTCTTTATTTTTATTTTTTTTTTTTTTTTGCTCACTTCAGCTCGATGTCAAAGTTCGTTGCATTGCAACACACACACGAGCGGCTAATTAATTTGTTATTTTCTTGCTCTTTTCAAGTTGACTTCGAGTTTAGTTCAGTAGCTGCGCAGTTTCATTCTATGCCATCGAACATCATTAGTCAACACTGACAATTGCGATTGGGCAATGCCTTTGCATAATTCTAAGATATTTCCAGTGATATTTGTTATGATGTTTAGGGAATGTTTTCAGACAAGGTTTATAGTTCAGACTTTGACCTGCTTTTAATACACTTCTTGCCTTCGACTCATTAGCTTAAATAGCTGTCAAGAGCTACAGAGCTCTATCTTAAAATGTTTCTAGGAAACTTATAGAGTTTAAGAGTTCCTTTACGAATCTTCTATCTATAAAGAACTAAAGAAAAATATCGAATTTCTTAAGAAACACTAGTCATTAGCTTAGTCTAATCTTAAGGAGCTAGTAACTGCTATATTTTATTATATATATTATATTATATTATATTATATTATATTATATTATATTATATTATATTATATTATATTATATTATATTATATTTTATTATATTTTATTCTATATATTATATTATATTATAATAATAGATTGTCTTTATCCCACAATTTCCTAGAGTATTCAAACTTCATAAGCTCAGCTACAGCCTTTTCCATCAGCTCATCTCAGTCTCTCAATCAACACAGAAGCTACCAAAACAGTTTCTTCCACAGCCAACGCTCTTAGCTTAAGAGAGCGTGCACAACGAGCCGTGCGCATGCGCAGCCGGCTTACATGCTCTTACGCACCTACTCTCTCTCTCTCTCTCACTCTCTTCCGCTCTCGCTCTGTTTGTTACGCTCTTGTTTGGTCTGCCGGTTACACAGCATTGCGTTGCGTCGCGTCACTTCGTCTCGATCATCATCATCATTAGCATGCCCACAATGATCGTTCGCGCTAATGATGATCATCTTGACCATTTATGCGGTCGTGTCTTCGTACGTTTGTTTGTTGGCGTCTCTTTCGGCTTTGGGAGCTTCCAACTTTTCTTTCTTAGTTGGCTTGGAACTTCTTGGACTTGGACTTTCTTGCTTTCAGCATGCTTAAAAGTCTTTTGGAAGCGCCAAGACGACAGTCAGTACGCTTTGTGCGCTGCAAGCGTTTGGTACGTTGTAACGGAACTTCGATTCTCACTCAGAAATTAAACAAATAAAGAAAATAAATCAATACCCAAACAGTACGTAAAAAACACAAGGATGCCCACAGCAAAAAGTGTGTGAAAACAATTTTTAAAAATTAAAAAAATATTTCAAAATAATAAAAATAAATAAATTTAACACTAATTGAAAACGATGCAAATATTGGAAAATTGAAAGTTAATAAAAATATTGAAAAGAAAAAAAAAAAAAAAAACACAAAATTTAGCAAAAATAAATTGATATCAAACGCGAATTGCACTCGGCCAAATTGTTTATGGATTTGCTCGCATTCTGATTGTTTTATGCATTTCCGCTCTAACACGTTGCTGCAACAACGGCTGCCACTGCCACAGCCAGTGCCTGCTTCACGTCGCGTCAACAGGTAAGCCTCGCATTCAGCCAGGATTAACTTTGCTTTAAACAAGCCAAAGCGACAGCCAAACAGGCAGCTACTAGACAACAGCCAAAAGCGAAGTCGAGAGCGAGCTCTAACCAGCTGCTAACCAAATCCCGTAACCGAAAACCCGTAACCGAAGTCCGGCGCAAATGCAGTTCAAGCCACTGCGACGAGTGTCGACAAAGCGGATTACTAAACTAATATTTACAAGCCTTCAATTATGTGTAGGTGTGCCAGTAGGTGTGTCTGTGTGTGTTATCCTTTTTGTATTGTTGCATATTATGCGCATATTTCATATTTGTTTTGCTGCTGCTGCTGCTGCTGATAGCATATTTATTTCCAGGCAAGCAGCAGCAACTGTTGCTGTCATTTGCCAGCTGCAATCAGCACACAAAATCTGCTTTTTTTTGGGCAACAATGTAAGTTTATTGTGGCTGAAATAGTTAAAGGCACACAGGTGAAAAGAATGAAATGAAAACTTGTCTTTAATTAAAGAAAAGGAGCAAAGCAGCAACAGCAACAGCAGCACATAAACAAGTAAGAATGTTGCGCGCTGAGTGTTGCTGACTGTCAGATGCTCGTTTGGTGTGAAAGAAAAGTAGCTGAATTTCTATGAAAATTTATGTCTTTCGAGCTGTAGTTGTATCGGAATAGCAGGCTAACTTAATTGATTATAATTAGTAATTAATTAAAAATCAGTTTAGATCTTAAAATTTTAGAAAATATAGCTGTGCTTAGGGAATACTTTGGAGTAGCTGGAGTGGCAGTCTTCTGCCAAAGTTTAGTCCTGGATATAATAGATATATATAGGTATATAAACTCCCGCAATGAGCCTAGCTAGATAAACTTGATAGCTTTATGCACAGCTAATCTAAACTAATAAATATTCTATACATTCATATAAGTCTATGATATATAATCTTTATCTATATATATATATCAAAACTCTAGCTGCTATAGCAACAGACCTCTCTCTGGTAGGCTATGGCAGCAAATCTACAAAGCTGATCAGCTAGAGTATATATATTCCACATTAAAAAATTTCTAGTTGCACCATATACCCCTTTACACTTTTCACTCACCCTCTCAGCTCTTTGCAGTACAGAGAAAACCCATATACTCGCCTTAATCATTAGCTGAACGAGCATAAAAACAAGTGCAGCAGCCCAACAAGCAGAAACGAGTAACACGCAGACACAACCACACACACGCACACACGTAACTGGAAAACAAGTTAAAAATGCCTCGGCTACATTTGGTCAAGAAGTTTACAGAGCCAAACATAACCAAACAGTTAAGCAAAGCCAAGAACTGTAGAGTAGCTAGAACGGGAGAGACAGAGACAGAGACAGAGAGGGAGAGAGAGAAGGAGAGGGAGAGCGCTGCAGAGGTTGCACAGTTTTTCCTAAAACAGCTTTTGTGTGATTTTTAATGAACCTACTCACAGAACACTTGGCCAACGCCAACTCTGGCCAAAACCAATGCCCCAAAAATCCCAGTCAAAACACTAAAAACCTAAAGCTTGACTTTTCCCATAATATGACCAACAAAATATTATTATAAAAAGGCAGAAAAAATAGAAACAACAACAACAACAACAATGGGCAAACAATATTTATGCAAGCATTAACACAAGGCAAATCCTCTGCCAGCCACCATTGTGGGCCGTATATATATATATATATATATATATATATCTGTGCTACGACTTGGGTAACAAAACTTAAGCTGACAGCAAGAACGCCTGGGCCAGAATATATATCCACTGACATTTGAGTTACTTTCTAAATAGCATTTTACATTTAGCCAGCGAGATTTGTGCAGTTGCAGTTGCCACTGTTGCTACTGTTGCCGTTGTTCTTATTGCGGTTGTTGTTGCGGTTAAATAAATAAGGCAACGACGTGCTCATAGTTTAGCCGCAGCTCAGCAAATAAGAAATTGCCACAGCAGAACAGCTTCTGCCACTGCTCTGATATTACAGATGCGTTCCGTATACGACTTTCCAACCCACTTCCTTTGCTGCAGTTAATAATTGCCAGACAGTCAGTCAATTTGCTGCACATTAATCAACTCCGACTCCGACTCCGACTCCGACTCTGGCCAACCGCTAGATAGCGGGCTCATCTGTAATTTGAGCACTCGCACGAGTATCTTTGCTGCATATTTTTTTCGTTTGCCCACCTCAAGCTGTTGGCCAAAACGTGGCTGAGGCTTGGCAGCTTGCATTTAGCCAAAATGCCAGCTGACCAAAGAGGCTCAGCTGTTAGCCGCCTGCATGACATAATAACCAGTCGCCTAGCATAGGTCAAAAGCTACAATTGCGGCAAACTTTTTTAGACTTTCTATCTAATACGCAAATCAGCTAATACAATGGGCTACATATATATATATATTATGAAATGCTATATAGATGCTTAAAATTCCATGTGAACCTGTTATATAGAGAGAGAGTTATATATGGAGACTATGTCATAATAACTACCGTAGTAAGAGCAAACAAGCCAAGAGTTAAACATGTGAAGAGCATAATTGTTCAATTGTTTTGGCCAAGATGAGCACGAGTGAGAGATGCGGCACTGATTGGAGTTAACTAATATATATAGTTATAAGACTATAAGATATAAACTATATAAAGCCTATAAGATATCACTAAGTTCTGACTTTGTTTAAACTTAGTTCTGAAAAGCGCTTAAAGATCGATAACTTTATCGATATTTATATATATATATATACATTATCGATATGTATACCATATTGATTAGGACATGCAGTTCTCAACTTGATCCAAGAGATTCATAGCCTATAATTTCTCTATTTTTTTTTTTTTTTCTTTACACACAGATCAAAGAATCGATATATTATATATCAATTAATATGTGGGCAGTATGATATATCGATTTCGCAGCCAAAATTCAACTTTCATATATGTTTTTAATTCTTTCTTCAATCCTAATTAACGAGCTTGTCTATGCATACATGCAGCTCTGCCTATAGAGTTACTCATGGTGAACATGAAGCCTCATCTGTACCTCTACAACAGCCTATGCTATACCCAAAAACAGTTCGATAATTGACGTAAAAGACGTTCCGAGTGAAGCATTAAGGCTTTACTCATATCACATGCTTAGCTAATACCAACCAATATGTCCAACATCGAGCACATTTGGGAATAGATAGATCTATAAAATTTGCTTCACCTCTCACTCATATTAAACATTCTGCCTTTGTTCGCAAATCGGAAATTTGAATGCATATAATATGTAATCAAAAATGAAAATGAAAATGAAAATGATAGAATGAGAATGAGAGAATGAGAATGCAAAATGAATATAGATTGCATTTGGCACAAATATTCGTGCGGCTGCTAATCAAAGATGACAGTCTGAATGGATATATAGGCCTAGACTTTTATGCAGTATTTTCTTCTGGGTTTTTTTTCTTGTCTTCTCTTTGTGTTGCCAACTTCCATTATTCCGAGCCAAGTTAAATAGCAAGAAGAAGATGGTTGCTGCTGCTGCTGCTGCTGTTGCAGTTGCTGCCGTCGTCGTCGTCGTCGTTGTCTTTGTCTCTTGGGCAGCAGGCAAATGGAGCAAGTTTTTGCAACAACTTCAACGGCAGGCAACAATTTTCGTTTTGTTAATTAAACGCAATTCTATTTATTAGCACACACACACACACACAGCTGCAGAGATTGAGCCCCATTTAGATAGCTCTGCTTGTTGTATATGGGCGTGTGTCTGTGTCTGTATAGAGAGCGTCTCAGCGCATATAATTGGCGAAAATTATTTAATTATTATTAAGTGCAGCTGGCGCCCAAACCAAAAGCTCTGCAACAGCACCAGCAGCAGCAGCAGCCGAAGAAGAAGTCTCTGCAACTCGAAGTTGCAGCAACTTTTAACTTGCCACGTTGCCACGTCTTGCCTCAAGTTCTGTTTGTTGTTTCTTATTATACCCAGCATCATAGGCATAGGGAGTATGTTGTATGCAATAGGCTGAGTTGATAGAGATAAAGTTATTATTCTTGTCAAGGCTGTCTGAAGTCAAGACTTTATTTCCTCATACAGTCTGTCTGTTTCTCTGTCAATCTCGAGAACTACATAGGCTATGGACTTGAAATTTGGAATATATATTCCTAAATATCAAACGCTTGAGAAATTTACTACTTTTCTCTAACATATCAACATTTTTAAATATTATCAATAAATATCTACCTTTTATCTTTGTTTTCTATGCATTACTCGAATACTACTAAAGCTAGAGACAACAAGTGCACAAATTTCGATAGCTCTCATCGTTAATACGATTCGGAAGATTTCATTTCATTGAACTTCATCACAAATTGCCTTAAAAAATTAAAAAATAAATCTTATGCTTATGCACACTCTTGAACTTGGGTATATACACACCATTGGCTGTCAAGTTAATGCGCTGAACATTTAATGAAGATCGTAGAAGTAGAACCGAAGTTCAATTAGACTATTTGATATAGTCGTTAGCTAGGGCTACAAGCAGAGCAGTTCTATAAAGTTCGCAGAGAAGTCTAGCCCAGAAGCAACAACTCTGACGGTTATCACAGCATCTCCTAGTCGAGCATGCCCTAGTCTAAGGCACTCGCATTACATAGCATATTAGCAACAGCAATTTGCCTCAAAATTCAGGATATCCTTCAGTCAAGCACACCCTATTAGAGCTCTTGTTTTATTTATTTCGTTTATTTGCTTGGCAAAGTTTTGCTACGCCAGCTTATGGCTGCTTCTGGCTGTCTTCTCGCCCGTCTTTTTTCGGCTGTTTCTGGCTGTCGCTTTAGCTGTTTTCTTCATCTGCATCTTATATTGCATTTCCAATGCCATAATTAGGCAAAATCTAATTTAGCAATCGCGCGCTTCGCATATATGCAAACAGCAAACTTCCAGCTTCGCATTGAACAATGATGATGCACTGACAGCCCAAACTATATATATATATATATATATATATATATATATATATATATATATATATCATTTTTTTTCTCTGGGCGTGTGGGTGGCTCCATGTTGTTGCTGGATTTTATGGCTTTGGCTGTTGGCTTTTTGGGTTTACCACCCGCCGCTCGCTGAGTGCCATGTAATTAATTTGTGGCGCGCATTGTTGTTGACAGATGAACGTGGCTGCCAGTTGCCTCTGCTGCGGCTGTTGCATTTGCCGCTGCTGTTTGTTAACTTGATTAATTAAAATGCAGCAGCTTTTAATAGCATGGCGTGCACATTTGCCATAAGTTTTGTTATGTGCCAGTTTATCTAGCTGCTTATGCAACGAGCAATGTCTTCCACTCTTAGCTCATCGCCTAAGCAGAGATTTCAAATACAAATCAGAATTATTTTAGCAGGAATTCAGCCAAGTTAAGTTGAGCTGAACTTCAGTCCAATCAACTGACACGGAGCGCAAAGGCCAGCAGCTAGTGGGAGGCTAATGGATGCTGCAGCGATAACATTTTATAGCAGCCTCAATTGTTGCTTACGATAAGGCAGTTAACCTACTCCAGATAAAGTTGGGAATTCCAATTTCTACTCAGCTTGAGCAGAGTCAAAGGGCAGCTAGTAATTTGATGTAGAAGATATGCCTTTTGGGTAGCTTAAACATTAGATATAGATTTGGCTTTAAACTAGCTTAAACATCTTATAAATATATCATACTATGATCATACTTCATATAAAATGAATCCATTTTAAAAACCCCTTAAGGAAGCAGAAAATTTGTCGTATATAAAGTCTGATATTATATATAATATATCTATCTTTTATATCTATCTTTTATCTTCCGAAGAAGCTTAAACTCCATTTCAATAAAAATCCAACTTGCATCCCACAGATAAGTTTCTTAAAAAACATACTCCAAGTGCATTTTATATCAAGTCTAGAATTTAGTTTTATTAAAATTCAAACTTTTTCAAATGTTGCGATGGGGCATGACCGACTGCAGAACTACGTGGTAACAATGGAAAGGCAGCTAAATTGAGTTTCTGATGGGCATATTGGGAGATCTATCTCCAGAGTAGGTCTACTTTGATCAAAGCCTGAATTTGGCTAAATATAAACTTAATTTCCATACTCCAAAGATCTTTATACTTTAACAGAAGACTTATATATGGGTTCTATATCCAGCTTAAGTCTTTAAACTTCAATAAACGCACTGCCAATCTACTCTGCTTCTCCCTGCCTGAGCGAGCATCAAATTGCCGCACTTTTGCATAGTTTTCATCAAAATTCTAGTTGGCCATAATAAAAAAGAGGCAAGAAGCTGCTGCTGCTGCTGCTGCTGCTGCTGCTGCTGCTTCTGATGCAGATTGCAGCACAAAATGTTGACGTGTTGCACGTCAGAGGCAGCAATGAAAGTACGTTTGGTTGCACACTTTTTGGGCGCACAGCACACACACAGGTTAATTTGAAAGCATCTAAGTTTTTGATGTGCCCGGGCGCCAAGCCGAGAAGACGCCAAAAAGAGCCAAAGCTAAAGCAATAGCTGTAGCTGCTGTTGGCTGACGTTGACTTGTGGCCAACTTGGCTGGCAAACATGACAAACACACACACACACACACACACACACACAGAAACACTCGAGCAGCTAACAGTCAACGTGCCACATGTCATGGGAACTTTTTAGTCGACGCGCAACGCTCAAATAGTTTGCCAGCCAAGCCAAGCCAAAGCCAAAGCAAAGAGCAGCAAAAAATTAAGTTGTGAAATCATGGGAGTGAAATATTTTACTTTGTTCATTGCACATATATTAATAAAGATTTTTGCTCCTCTCTCATTGCATGCTAGAATTCTTAATTTAATTTATATATTTTATACTAGACTTCAAGTCTAACAATACATATAGCGATATATATATATATATATATATATATATATATATATATATATATGAATAATTCATGCGCAGCTGTGTTAATATTATGCTGTTCCTTTTGGCTGTCAGACACACGATTGGCTTAACCCTTATTCGAACCCCTTGAACCAATTGTGTTCGCCGTTTTTATTGTGGCCGCATGACTTTGAACTCTTGACACATTTGCCACTTGCCTGTCATAGTTGTTGTTGTTGCTCGACTAACAGCTACAAAGACAAGGGGTAATAGGTCACTGGGGAATTTATGCTTAACCAGTGGGGCCAACACATGCGCCACATACATTTTTTATGCCCAGCCAGCCAGCTGCAGCCACTCCGACTCCCACTCCAGCTGCCACTGCTGCTGCTGCTGCTGCTGTAACCTTTTTGCTCAACTTCCACCTAACATGCGACCTTCAATATTTGACAACAGCAACAACAATTACAACAACTATTATGCCACACTAAATTATGTTATTAAGCCGATTTAAACGCAGCTCATGGGCTGTTTGTTTGCTGTTTTCTTGTATCTGCTATAATTCTCATTCGCTACAATTGATTTTTAATTTTTAATTTATAACAATCGCGTCGCGGTTGCAGCAAAATATTTATTATTATTTTATGGCACGTGTACGAGCCAAAAAAATGGAATTTCATTGAATATAAAATTATTAATACAAGAATAATAGCATTGTCATTTATAAAATATATAAAGATATGATATACCCTACACAAAATGTAAGACGGGTATATTGGCTTTCTTAAAGTGTATATACCAGAAGAAGACATGATAGGCACACTGATATGTATATTAGGATAGAGTCGAATCTAAGATCTATTCATTGTCCTACTCTACTACTCTATAGTAGATACATCTGGCTAACAGTTGCCATGCACAGACATTTTCCTGGAGACAATGCAGAGAGTACCTAAGTCGCTCAGTCAGTCACTCCCGTCTAAAGTACTTTTCTGAGTTTTATGCATATAACAGATATCCTTAAGTCAATCACTACCGACTAAAGCACTTTTATGCCTAGAACAACAGTCAGGTACGCTGTTTAGAGTATCTTTTAGTCAGTCACTTTCTATATTTTGAGGTATCTCCTAGTCAGTAGTCAGTCTATATATATCTATATGCCATTTATATAACAGCTCCGCACATTGGTCAGTGTATCTACTAGTCAGTCACTTCCAACTGAAGCACTTTCATGCCTTGAACAGCAACTGCAGACGATGTTCAGGTTGTCTGTTAGTCAGGCATTCCCAACATTTCATATAATATTTATATATGGCAAGAGCAGCTGCCCACTTTGTTCAGGGTACCTGCTAGTCAGGCACTCCCCACATTTCATTTATAACATAATATGAATAACTACAGTTTTTGCATTTTTTACAATTTCTGCGACGCTTCTTTATCACATTTTTATGCAATCACTTTCACAATCCATCAAAGGGCTCAGCAGCACAATAAACAAATTGAAATTCCAAACAGCTAAATACAATTAATCATTGTAATTGCAGTAGTTGTTGTTAAATATATATGCACACACTTATAAGATACTCATTTAATAAGCTGTAATAATAATAATTTTTTAACAGCATTAATTAAGCTTTTTTCTCGCTGTTGTTCAACGACTGCAAGTCAGAGATAACATAAATGCCATGTGATTAATTTTGTAGCTTTGCAGTCAAAACATATTCAAAAAATGCTTTCAGCGTACATCATCATCATCATCAGCGTCATCATCATTCTCATCATTATCTGCTTCTTCCACTTATTCAGCCACATCATGAAATTCATGGCTCAATCGGCGCTCGAGTGCGCTTTTCCTTCCTTCGCACCATGTCCGGCGGCAACAATATGCCAAGCTAAATGCTCGAGTGCTGTCCATAATCCATTAGAAAAAGTAGCAAATTATGATTTATTGCAGCTAAAAATGTAGGAGCCAGCGGAGGGGGCGCACTGGGCGTGCCCTGAAAGCCGCAAAGTGTGCGCTGCAAAGTATGCAGCAGCAGCAAAAGTCTTGAACGCACACATTTTCTATGCAAGCGTTAAAATTAGTAAAGGCCAAACAGGGCAAAAGGCAAAAAAAAAAGGAAAATCTGAACCTTTGGAACTTTGTACGGCTGTAAGCGACTAAAAAATGCTCTGTAGGGAGTTAATTAAGATATGAAATGAGGGGAAGCATGTAGATTTTATATAGATAAAGATATGTAGATGAAGATGCAGATGTAGATTGGGTTCAATTTATGGATATGGATGTGGATATATAGCTTTAAATTAGTGGTGATGGATATAGATATAGAATATAGCAAATATAGATATAGAATATATAGCAAGATTTCGCTATAGAGAGGTATTCTCATATATGTAGACAAAGTTATATTAATTGGCATATGCTGACTCTACTGCTGTCATTCCAAAATCTGATTGAAACTGAAGTAATGCATGTCAAACTGTGTGTTCTAAGTTGAGTCAAACTGTAAACACCAAACATAAAACTTATTTTGAAACTATTCCTAGCAAATTGTGCCTGCCAGAAGTTTACTTGCTGTCAAACTAGCTGCCCAACTTATTGTCAAACTAGCAATTAAACTTTTTGTAAAACTAGTTGTCAAACCAGCGGTCAAACTGGCTGTCAAATTGGCTGTAATATAGAGATATGCTTATAGAGATATAGAGGGCGTCCTGCTTGCTTTGATAGTTCTTATAGAGTTCTCATAGAGTTCTACATAATGCATGTCAAACTGTGCCTTTCAAACTGTGACTTTTTAAACTGTAACTCATAGTTTGACTTTGGAATACAACGAGTAAGCCAACACTCAGAATTTGCATACCTCTTTAACCATATCTAAAGAGATCTTAAGAGAAGCTCATCTATAACATAACCTAAATTTCAGAAATTTTGGGTATATTCATTCATCTTCATTCAAAACAGCTCTACTAAGATTGATGTAAGATTTTAAATACTTTCGTTCTACTAAAGCTTAAATATCACATCCAGCAATATTTGGCCACAACCTATATACCCCATTAACACACACACACTCCAGCAAACAGAGAGCGCATTGTAAAGTTTAGCTCGTAAAAAGAAAGAGTATACTCACTCGCATAACATCTAAATGTAAAAATCTTGTAACTTATTTATGGGCGTGCAACTTTTGCAACTTGAAATGTTTTGTTTTCGTTGTTGTTGTTTTCTTGTTGTTGTTGCGGCACAAAATTAAGTATACGCCGCATTCGGCCGCCATTGCACATGGCCCCCAATTAATGCTCTATTTATGACAGAGAGCCGAGAGCCCAGCATAAAACCTTAAATACCAAAGGTCACACGAATGATGGCTCAATTATACGCATGAGTAATATGCGTGTGTTGCTGCTGCCTCTCCATCTTCTTCTTCTTCTACTTCTTCTCGTCGTCCATTTGGTCATGATTGTTGTGCATTAAGTTTTACGCCTAATGAGCAACAAATTGGGCCAAGTTTTTGGTCAAAAAAAACCCCGAACAATTGCGTTATGCAGCTCAAGCTGAAAACTCAAGCTGCAGCAATCATTCATTCTTTCATTCCCTCAATACACACACAAAATTCACATTCATTCACATGATGCTCATTGGCTTATTTACAGTTCTGGTCGAGCTAACCAAATGCCACTTTAGTTAATAACTTTGACCGCAATACCAAAGAGCAACAGCCATTAGCATATGCTTAGCACCAGAACCAAATTCCGACAACAACAAGAAAAATAAAATAAATAGAAAATAAAAGCTGAAAATCAGTAGGGGAAGCAGAAAAAACTAAATTTCGAGAAACCAGTTCCATGTTCTGTTTTTGACAATAGGAATTAGAACTTTGCGTTAACTCGCAACCGTTAAATGGGTCACAAAAAATGTTGTTCATTGATAGCTTTTCATCAATAAAAAAAGAAGTTCTTAATAAAAATAAAAAAAAAAAAATTATATGTCTATATAAATATATAGATATAAACTCAATTTTTTGGCGCACTACTTAGAAACTCGATCAAATATAGATAAACTACATTTTTTTTGGGTACAGTAAAGAATTGGTAAGCTGTAAACTAGTTATCATAGAAAGATGATAGAAATATGTTTTTAAACAATTTTTATTTATATTTTATACCTAAATAGGATCGAAATACATATAATAAAGTTATAAGAGTTTCTGAATGCACTGCATTCGAATTTGAAACCTTTCTGGATAGGTAGGGGTATACTCTAGTCAGTCATATACAGCTAGACGTAGCTGTCACAATGATTTTACATTTAGCCAAAAGCCTCTTTAAGACTTTAAGCCTCTATATAGATAATACTGGTGCTTTTGATTAAAGTTCAGCATGTCAATGTCAACTTCATTGTAAAGTCTTCTTCTATAGATTACCTAATTCTGCTGGATTGCGTAATTTATATGTTCAAAATTAAGTAAGTCTAAAAAAAGAGCTTGTAAAGATTAAAAGATAAAAGCAGAAGATAAAGATGGATGAACGTTAATTTATGTAAATAAAATCGAAAATGTATTCCAAATGCAAAAGACTTTTCAAGCTAACATTTAAGCTAAAAACTGGTAGAAAAAAATATATAAATTTATTTCTTTAACTTAATATTCATAATTATCAAATATTTTCTAGAGACTATTTTTCTTATTTTGTGATATATAATTATAATTTTCAATTTAATGCTCCAAAGTATTCACTTCCAAACTATTTCTCCATCATAGCTAGACTTCACTGTATATTTTTCATAATAAATATATTTTCCGCCTTACTCAGGCTTCACTGTACATTTTTCATCATTAATATATTATTTTTCCACACACTCCACATTCCTTATATAATTTGTAAGCTAAAACTCCCAAGTATTCAGTTCAAGTCCATTTCACCGCCTTATCCATGCTTCACTGTACTTTTTCCTAGTCATTAATCTAGGTTACTTTTGCATATTTCACACGCTTTTTTCCATTCCGCATAAATTGAAAGAGAAATAACAACAAGAACGCAACTAATTAAAGGTGTGAAGAATGCAACGAGAAATCAGCACGCACCACACAGGTGCCTGAGCGATACAGGTGTTGCTGTATATACTGTATATCTTGATCTTCATCTGTGTGAAATTGAATGAGTCGACAAAGGCGAAAGGCGCATAATAAACCATAATGACAAAATTACTATATTTAGTATGCGAAAAATCGGTCAAAGTGTCAGTAGGTTGTCAGCAGCAGTTGCCTTCATTAGCACCAAACACACACACACACTCATACACAGAGACAACACACACTCGACTCCAGACTGCGCGCATCAGTTTTTGCTCTCACTTTAGCCAAATAACGTCTGCGACATTCGCATGATATTGCAGAAAATACATTTTTTGCTTTTTGGCATTAACTTCTTTTCACCTGAAGATCAGGTAGCCGCCAGCTAGTGCCTGCGGCCCGCATGAAAATCTCTTCTGCACGATTTATGAGTGTATTCCCAATCTTATTTCTAGCCAAGCAACTTTCATTTTTGCTGCCCATAGAATATCAAATATAGACAAATGCTTGATGGATTAGTAAAAAGCAGAAGAAGAAGAGGAAGAGGAAGAAGCGTATCAATACTTAATTGACATGTATGTGTGAGTGAGTGACTGCCTGCCAGCCTCTCCATGCTTGTGTCTGTGTGTGTGTCTGTTTTTATGGCACTTTATTTAGTCCGCTTTGTGCACTTGACTCGCCGCACCGCAGCCTCAATGCCTGCAGCTCAAGTGGTTTCTACTTGTTGTGTTGTCTAGTGTATTTTGACGCGCTTACAAGTGTGTGCATGCGTGCGCGTGTGCGTGTGCGGGCGCTTCAGAGTGTCTGAAGTGCGGCAATTACTAGGCGCGCTATACAATGCTGCCAGAGCGAGATAGCATGCTGCAACTGGCATTTGCAGTTGCCGACGCCGCTGCTCTGCTCTTCTCAATCAAATTTGTGCGGAGGCGACAAGCTTAAGCACAAAATGCTGATCTCCATCAATGCCAGCGTGTAGCACAGTGTAAATTAAGCGAAGCAACAATGCGCAACAACAACAGGCTGTTGATTCTGATTCTTTTTTTCTGTCTTTTGGTTAACGTTATAAAAATTGAAAGCTACGCATTCATTCAGGTGACCCACATTTGCAGCAGGCAGCAGCTGCTTGTTTGGCATGTTTCCCATGTTCTTAGCTCCAAAAATCTGTCGATGTTCGACCAAAGCAACAACAACAACAACAGCTATATGAACAGCATTAACATCAACAACAACAACGAGAAGAACCGCTACTGCTGTAAGCAAGCAGCCAGTTTTTTTACGCCGTTTACTGCTCTTTGATGCTCTTCTTTCAGAATTCTTTACTTTTTGCTATACACTTGAAGCGGGTATGCTGTATAGGCACATGATATGTAATAATGAGCAAAGAGACGAGCAATATATATAATATAATAATAAAAATAAATAAATAAAATACAAATTATATTTTTAAATGAATATAATATATAATAACCATAATAATAATAATAAGATATTAATCCATTGTTAAACATATTTCATATTGTTTACTTTAATACAATATAAAAACTAAAAAAATTTAATTACATATATGCACATGCAAACCCACAGCGTACAGAGTATTCATCTGCCGACTCTCTTCACTCAAACTTTAATTCCTCTTTCTTTTTGACATGAAATCAATCTCTTTCTCTCTCGCTCTCCCTCACTTTGCCCCTGCCATTTGCTACTGCCCGCTGCGTTCAAATTTCGTGCGCATTTCAATTCTTGTCTCGCTCCCCACCCTTTCGTCTCTTTTTTTTGCACGCTTACCCGGCTGGAATTTTAAATACATAATACATTTGACGCTTTCATTTTAGCTAAAATGCTGCGGGGCAAACGCAATTTTATTAACGCCTACCTCTTATACTCTTTCATTTCCATTCCTATTTGTGTTTGACGCTTTTTTTGCTCGCCTTTTTTTTTTTGGCCCGTCCAAATGTCATCATTAACTTTTGGCCATTTTTCCATTGAACTTCAATTAGCCACGGCCAGCACTCACATTTTTCGCCAAAGGCTTTTCACTTTTGACGCTTTTTTCGCGATTTTTGAAAGTGTCGCAATTAAAACCGTAATTGCCATAAAAATTGAAATTGAAGAAGGGCTGCTAATTTTGCTCTTGTCACAAATTTGCTATACTTTTCACTAATCACACACACTTTACAGTTTATTCCTCAATTCGCACTTATTTAAATTTCATTTCTAATTTATTTCATTTCAGGCAGACGATCGAAATGTTTGACATGCTAAACAATTAGCTGGAAACGGTAAGTCAATACTGAATGTAAGAGAAAAGGGGAGAGTGAGAGTGAGAGAGGGAGCGTGAGCAGCGGGAGCTAGTATTCTAGCTGTGATGCAAGCTGGTCACACTGAGTGTATTAACTATTGACAAGAGAGCAGCAGATCGCGAGCTTTCGTCAAATAGTCAACAGCAGCCTGTGTGGGAGAGAGAGAGCAGCAGGCAACTGCTATGACGTCAATGCAGCTTTCGTCAATATTTGGATTTAATGAGCTGCATTAAATATATTGGCATTGCTAGTGCAATTCATTAGCTACGTAAACTAAACTAAATAAATATACGATGGTTAATTACAGCATAGTATATAAAAAATTGGTGGACTACAAATTTGGGTAATTAATTACTACGTACTAAAAGGGCAATCGCGCACTTTCGTTAAGTTTCTGCTTACATACACACACACATATATGTATGCCTACATATACATACATATATGAGCAAACGCAGCACCGCTTGACTTCAAACGAAGTAAAGGTTCGCTTGCTGTGTTGATCGAGCCTGAGAGGGACACGAGCATATGCGAAGTAGCTAGTTCTATCTATGTATGTATGCGTTGTAAGCAGTTGGCTGAGCTCGCGCTTGTGTGTGCGAGCGAGAAGCAGATGCTTCTCTGTTACATGCAGTTGACTGAGCTGTGTGAGCGAGTGAGCAAATAAATGGAGTTCTATTGCTCATGCTGGTTTCTGTGTATGACAGAGAGAGTGATACGGAGAGCTGCTCATTGAGTGAAAAAGGCCAATCAATTGCTGTGACGCCATGGCAGCTATTTCAGCTCAAATTAAAGTTTAAAAATATATTTAAATACTGTTAAATCAAAAATCCGCTTTTAAATGCAATCGCAGTTTAAGCTGGGAGTTTTGGTAATTGGCTCTATATATCGATATATATGTACATATATATATCTGCCAAAAATCTAGTTGCCAAAAAAAAACTAAATGAAATGAATTCTATTTCTATTTCCACTTTCGTTGCCAACTTGTTTTTATTGAAATTTTGGCCCACAAAATTATTGGCAAAAAAAGAAAGAAAAGCGAAGAGCAAATAAAGGAATGAAAGCAATCGACATGCCACGCCCCCAATGGCGCATGCAAATTCGAATGCATATACATATATCTCTATATGCCAAAAGAAAACAACAAAATTCGGAACAAATTCAGACAATATTCGCTTTATTGAGCTTTTAAGCCGCTCAGCCGCTCAAAGTATCGAGTATTTTGCGCTGAGAATCGAGTAGAGCAGCACTAAGGACTGGCGGCGAGCAGCTGTAATTTGAGTACCCTGTGTGGGCATATGCGAAGAGGGTATATTGGCTTGAAATAAAGCAAGGGAAATAGCAGAAATTTAATGAATTATTTTTTATATATTATATTCTTTGTATATATGAGATCTAGGCCCAGCAAACTAGAAAGATACACTATTGAATACCCTATAATGTTGCATTTAAAATAATTTCATACTAATTTAATTGAATTTTCAATTAGTATTTATCACAAAGAAGTGAATACAAAATCTTACAGATTCTACAAGGTATATTAAATAGGCCTTCTCAAAAGCATGCTCGTATACATTATCTATACATATTTACCGACAAATTTGATATATGTATATATAATATATGATTTACGTTTACCCCAATTTCCAGGCAGAAAACTTTTTTCCTCTTAATTTCATTTATTCAATATTTTATAGAGTATTTGTTAGTCAATCGTTATTGGCAAAATTTAAACAAACTTTTCCATTTAATCTTTAGGCATCTGTATTTAATTTACTCAACTGTCTACAGGGTATTTGTTAGTATATCAGTAGTTTTTACTCTATTCCCAGTTGTTATTTTGTCATTACATGGCTGTGAAAGCTCCACAGCAAAGCAGCCAAAGCAAATAGAAGCCGAAACATATGGCCTGGATACATACATATCTTTATACATATATATGTTTATATAGATATATCTCCATATAGATACAACTTCTCTAATATCCAGACAAAACTATGTTTTTCCCAGCTTCGGCCCATTCTCACATTCCAATTGCCAGTGTTGGCAAACGCATTTCGCACAACTGCCAAATTAGAGGCGTCGATTACAAAATTATCGATAAGCGATTGGCAGTGCCTTTTGAGTGCGCCCCAATGCAAATAGGGCTTCACTGTAAAGCAGATGGCATTTTCGCCGATTTATGAAACATGATTTCGCAATTTCACAATATTCGCAGCTTTATTTGTTGTTGCTGCTGCTGCATTGGCTAATTCAACAAATCAGTGGCATTCCGTATGCATATTTAAGCCATATTGACATTGAGTGCAAAAAAAAGGGGAAAAGGGGGCGAAAGAAGCTGGGAATGTGGAATGTGAACGCATAAATGGGAAAATTTACTAACGAACTGTTCGATTTTAGATTTGTGTTGATGGACAAACAGGATGAATGAAAATTTGCATGTAAACAGTGCGGAAAAAAGGGGAAGTGATCGACGGGTAGATACCCTGACAAGTAATTGAATATGTAAAAATAAATAATAATATAAAAGAAGTAATAATCAAATGAAAACAACTTACGCAACCAAAGCATACTCTGTACGTTAGCTCAACGTGTAGATACTCTGTAAATAAAATTAAATGGGAGAAAAATTAAAAAAAATAATTTAAACAAAGAATATAATATTATATAGATAGAAATCATATAAAAATAAGTAACTTGACCAAGGGATACTCTATAACACAGCTCAAACTTCTAGATACCCCATAAAAAGGGAAAAAAATATTTAGAACATTTGAGTAATTATTTAGAAGCTAGAAATGAGCTGAAATATACAATATTATATAGATTGAACTCATGAAAAATATCTAACGCGAGCACAATATACACTGTTGCATAGTTCAACTGCTAGATACACTGTAAATCAGCAAATAAAGTTGAAAATGTGAGAGAAAATAGTTTTTCAGTAAATAAATAGTAAATATACAAAAATATATAGTATATATATTGATTTGAAGCAAAAATAGCTAACTCGACTGAAGGATACTCTGTAAACAGACAGTAACAAAGCGCCTAGGAGGCAAAGAACTATTCTCAACTATCAGAAAGTAAATCGAAAATGTTATTTAATAGTAAACAAATTTAAACAAGAAATAGTATAAGACGCAAAGATACTCTGTAGTTAAAAATTTATATAAAAATGTCGAAACAACAAACAGATATTAAATATGTAAACAAATGTGTCATAAGCTGCACTTTCCCATTATTACAGGGTATTCATGGCACTAACCATGCTTGACTGGCACTCGGGCTGCGTGGGTGTCTGCTGCTTTTGGCTAATGAAGCTATTAGTGTTGGCCTTGTTATTGACCATTCATCGTTAAACTGAACTGTTTTTATTTCTGTATCTTTTCTTTCCTTTTGCTGCCTTATGAAAAACGTTCGACGGCGACGGAAATTCGCATTTTCCGCAAGCCCCGCAACAACAACAAAACATTTTCTTTTTACTTGATTTACTTCAGCTGAGCTGCAAAATACAAAAAGGCAACAGCCAAATGCCAAAAGTTGTTATATATAAATATATATATTTTTGTATTTTTATGCTCGTTCGGGATTGTGAGAGACGAGCATATTGGTTTGTGAGTGACAATTAGTGAAGGCTTGTAGGTTGATATTAGATATATTATCTTTATACATCAAACTAGAGTCTATATAGAGTGATGATAAAGTTGGAAGCGCGTCAAATCGGGGCTTACTATATCTTTAGTTGCTTAAACTCTATTATATACTTTTTGCTAAAGAATATATATTATATAGTAACCTGCTCTATAAACCTATATGTTCCGCTCACAGATCTGTAGCGTATCGAGAGATAATACCTATAGCGCCACAATCTTAAAGTTACATTTCCTATAGATGAACCAAATTCTCTTTAGATTGATCAAATATGATTCATACCCAACACTAGGGGCACGGAAAATCGCTTAGAATAGCTATATCTTGCACAGTTTAAGAGCTGGCAGCAACAAGCTCAACGCACAGGACTAAAATGCCTATGAATCAGCCACAGCAAGCCTAAGAAAAGCTCAAATATCAAGAATTCTAACTGCTTTCTTCTACCCGGAACGCGTATGCTATAGTCGGGCATACCCCACTGCGCTGCTCTTCACTTATTTTGTTCTCATGCTAACTGTAAAGTTGAGGGCAGTCGGCCGATTGCTGTAGCACATCCGTTATGTGTTTCATTTTAATTTTCATAGAGGGAGAGAGGGAGAGGGAGAGGGAGAGGCAGAGAATGTGCGAGTGAGAGAGCAAATGTAAAACGAATTCAAATGGAATGAAATGAAATAAAATGTTTTCGACTATTGGCGGAAGTGTGCCATAAGTTTATTTCTTTGGCCCGCCATTTTGTGAGTGTGCGTGTGTGTGTGTGTGTGTGTGCGTGTGTGTGTGTGGCATTTAGTTTAGTTTGCTGCGCATTTGGTTACATTTCTGGCTTATTGGCTTTTAGGCGCCATAATGTAACGGAAATTGTTCAACTTTTTGGCCCAAGATATAAATATTTAATTCAAATGTCGCAAAATGAGGGCGGCAACTGGTGGCTGCTGCTGCTGTTGCCCTGGCTCCTGGTTCAATTTAGCAATTTAGTGCTTAAAGTTGGCCGCGCCTCGAGGCGGCCCGAGCAAACAGCTGGTTATGGAGCTGGCGCCCGGGCAGCTGCCAGCCATTAATATTTTTCAACTATTTGCATAAATTAATGTGCGCACAAAATGTTGCCCAAAATATGCCAGCAGCAAAGGGCGGGAGGGAGGGAGTTAGGTAGGGCTACACACACACACGCACACATCCTCTCAGTCTCCCGCTCTGCCTGGTCAGCTCTTTTGCAATTGCATTTCAGCCTCCGGCACATATTACTTCAGCAAAACTTTAGCCAACATATTTTAAATACCGCCCAACGCACCCTCTTCCGGGCGTGGCTGGCTCAAATTGGGCGTCTGCGCTAATGCGCAATTAGTTAGCGGCAACACACGGCAAAAGGTGAAACGTACATTGTGTCAGCTGCTATTTGCTTTTACCTGTTAGCCTCGCCTCACCTCAGCGCAGCTCAACGCAGCTGCTAAGCTGCCTCTTACACTCTCATCTGCATCCACGTAGCCTCTCTCTCTCTCTCTCTCTCTGTCTCTTTCCCTCTCTCTTGCTCTTCTATAGCTTAAACTCGCACTACGTGCGGACTGCAAAGTTTTTGGCCAGCGTACGAAGTGCATTGCATTCATAATTTAGCAACAAGCATTTTCTATAGCCCTCTCTCCCTCACTCTTACTGACTCATTCTCTCTCCCTCACCCTCTCTCATATGCAATTTATATATTAAATTCATTTAGCAAATTTAGTTGAAATTTATTTGCACATATTTTTTACATTTTTATATAAATTTTTAATATTTACAAAATTTTTAATAAATAAAAAATAAAAATTTTATTTTTAATAAATTGAAAGCAAAATGAATTATTTTCTATTTCATTATAAAATGTGTATTTAGGATTAAGATACTAATAAAAAGTGAGAGTTCCAAAGTCGAGCTTGCCTGACTCGAAGATACCTCGCATCTTTCAAAGAGTTGCTATGCCGAAGAGCATATAAACTACAGACGAATAGATAAACAGACAGAGATGGCGAGAGTTTTGCTCTGTTCAGGATTATATATACTTTAAGGCGTCTGCCACGCCTGCTGCTTCCTGTTATATACATAAATATAACTGATATATAATTTAATTTGTATATATACTAGCTGCAGCTCTGGCTCTAGCTCTGGTTCTAGCTCTAGCTCTGGTTCTAGCTATAGCTCTAGCTCTAGCTCTGGCTCTGGCTCTAGCTCTACCTCTAGCTCTAGCTCTAGCTCTAGCTCTAGTTCTAGCTCTAGCTCTGGCTCTAGCTCTTGCTCTGGCTCTAGCTCTAGCTCTGGTTCTAGCTCTAACTCTAGCTCTGGCTCTAGCTCTAGCTCTAGCTCTAGCTCTAGCTCTGGTTCTAGCTCTAGCTCTGGCTCTAGCTCTTGCTCTGGCTCTAGCTCTAGCTCTGGCTCTAGCTCTGGCTCTAGCTCTGGTTCTAGCTCTAACTCTAGCTCTGGCTCTAGCTCTAGCTCTAGCTCTAGTTCTAGCTCTAGCTCTGGCTCTTGCTCTGGCTCTGGCTCTGGTTCTAGCTCTAGCTCTGGCTCTAGCTCTTGCTCTGGCTCTAGCTCTAGCTCTGGCTCTAGCTCTAGTTCTAGCTCTAGCTCTAGTTCTAGCTCTAGCTCTGGCTCTAGCTCTAGCTCTAGCTCTGGTTCTAGCTCTAGCTCTAGCTCTAGTTCTAGCTCTAGCTCTAGTTCTAGCTCTAGCTCTAGCTCTAGCTCTAGCTCTAGCTCTAGTTCTAGCTCTAGCTCTGGCTCTTGCTCTGGCTCTGGCTCTGGTTCTAGCTCTAGCTCTGGCTCTAGCTCTTGCTCTGGCTCTAGCTCTAGCTCTGGCTCTAGTTCTAGCTCTAGCTCTAGCTCTAGCTCTAGCTCTAGTTCTAGCTCTAGCTCTAGCTCTAGCTCTAGCTCTGGCTCTGGCTCTAGCTCTACCTCTAGCTCTAGCTCTAGCTCTAGCTCTAGTTCTAGCTCTAGCTCTGGCTCTAGCTCTTGCTCTGGCTCTAGCTCTAGCTCTGGCTCTAGCTCTAGCTCTAGCTCTAGTTCTAGCTCTAGCTCTGGCTCTAGCTCTTGCTCTGGCTCTAGCTCTAGCTCTGGCTCTAGCTCTACCTCTAGCTCTAGCTCTAGCTCTAGCTCTGGCTCTAGCTCTTGCTCTGGCTCTAGCTCTAGCTCTGGTTCTAGCTCTAACTCTAGCTCTGGCTCTAGCTCTGGCTCTAGCTCTGGTTCTAGCTCTAACTCTAGCTCTGGCTCTAGCTCTAGCTCTAGCTCTAGTTCTAGCTCTAGCTCTGGCTCTTGCTCTGGCTCTGGCTCTAGCTCTAGCTCTGGTTCTAACTCTAGCTCTAGCTCTAGCTCTAGCTCTAGCTCTAGCTCTAGCTCTAGCTCTAGCTCTAGCTCTAGCTATATATTCCGTATAATCTGAACTGTACGCCCAACTTTTCAACTTTATTGCTTGCAAACTTAAGCACAGTTGTAGCTCACACACACATATACACACCTATGTATATATACTGTAAGTTATGATGAAATAATTAAATTTTCGCTCACAATCTTCAAGGACTCGGCCACGTTCCCTTGGCAATCTAACTGTTTCTAATGGAACTTAAATACTTTAGATTTGTCAGCCAAGAATTCAATTTACAGCCAAAAAGCATAGCCACACTCGTGTGTGCGGTTAATTGCAAGTGTGTGTGGGTGTGTGGGTGTGTGTGTGGCTCTCTCTCTCTCTCTCTCTCTCACTGTGTGTGTGTGCTGGAAAATGAGTTGACTGGTAATTGAGTTTTTAGTAGCTGTTAGCGGTGCCACACGAGCTCTTTGCGCCACTTAGTGGCAAAGATGCGCACACACATGCTTAAATGTGTATGTGTGAGGGGTAGAGGGTGGGCTAGAGGGTGGGGCGAGGCAGCGGGCGCTCGCTAGTGCAGGCTGTTAGTACAGCAGCAGCAGCAAAGGTGCATTGTAGCGCAAATTAACTGCATACATATGTACGCAGACAGGCAACACACACACACACACACGCACACACATACACTTGGCCAAAATCCGGCTGTCAGGCTGTTAGGCAGCTCGGCAGGCAGCTAAATGCAAGTTAAAGTTTCCTCAGAGGCGCAAAACCAAATCAAATTTGCACCAAAAACCAAAGGTAAACTTTGAACGCTAGTGGCGGACACACACGCACACATATGCATGCACACACGCACACACACACACACACACACGCATGCAAATTCTCACGTCGCTTATTTGTTAATTTACGCGAGTGCGAAACTGCAGCAGTGCGAGCGAGACGGCCTGCGTGTGTGTGTGCGTAGCAGACGAACTTTCGCATACACACTCTATCTCTATCTCGCTCTCGCACACACTGCAGCGCCCGCTGCCCGCCTTAATTAAGTTATCAAGACATTTTGTAAGCCAAAAAAAAAAAAAAGAAGAGAGAGAAACTTTAGGCCAACTGCATTTTGTCAGGCCGCAATAAATTCGCATAATAAATGACCAGAGTTTAACTGTGTCAACAGCAGCCAACAAAATCTCTGTCTCTGTGTGTGTGTGTGTGTGTGTGTGTGTGTGTGTGTTACCATTTCTATTCACAAATTTGGCATGCAAAGCTGAAAGAGGAGCTGTGGCAGCGGCAGCGGCAGCGGCAGCTCTTCACCTGCACGTAAAATGTTAAACAGTCGAGAGCTAATGTCCAAAGAGCCAGCGCACAAAAGTGGCCAAAAATTGTGCCGCAGGCGAAAGGACACGAGCAGCTGTTGCTGCTGCTGCTGCAACATTGAACGTCAGCAACATTCACGTCAGCAGCAGCAACTGAGTATATAACAAAAATTATGCTAAATAGCTAAAGCAGCTTTCACGAAACTGAAACTCAACAGCGAGCACTAAATTATGACTGGGTGGGCGGGCGAATCTCCCTACTTCCTCTCTCTGTGTGGGCGTGGCTGTTGGCCAACTAAATGGCAATGTCAATGCGGGTCAGCACACAGGCAGACGAGCAGCCAGGCAGCCAGGCGGCCAGGCAGCCTGGCAGGCAGCAACTGCTCCTAAAACAGTTCATGAACTAGTTTAGTTTAGTAACAAAAAACCGAAGGTAAAGCATTACGGGCGGGCATAAGCGACTGCTGAACATACACGCCCGCAGAGCAAGTGAGATGGGGGAAGATGTAAGAAATACTCTAGAGCGGCCTGCGCCTAGAGATAGCTCAACTCAGCATTCTTCATATGGAACTTCGCGCAACTGTTAGATTTTAAATCGGGTATATCCGACTGTTTAATACTCGTTCAGCTATCAAAAAACAATATCATTAGCTGTCTCTAATATTTAATCTTATCTGGACTTCAGCTAGGCAATCTGTAATATTTTGAATAGGGTATATCAGACTGTCTTATACTCGTTCAGCTACCCATTATCCGCCAGCAAACTACAGAAACTTCTATAGACTTTAGCTAGAAAATCTTTACATAACACACTGGCTATGCATACTACCCAGAGTCGGGTATACCCGACTGTTGCTCATACCCTACATACTGTTTTAAGCTCTAATAGGCGAGCTCTCTGTTATCTTCCTCTTCTCAGACAATTCCAGCAACCAATCGACTCTCGCAGCACTGCTTGAGCGGGCATAGTGAAAAACTGAGCAAGATCTGGCAACGCTCGCTTCAGTTAATCGTTCAAAAAGACAGAGAGAGAGAGGGAGCGAGAGAGAGGCAGAGACTAAGAGGGAGAGAGAGACAGACAGAGAGAGAGAGAGAGAGAGAGAGAGAGAGAGACAGATAAAGAGAGACAGAGAGAGAATCCAATTCCCAAAAGAAAACTTGCCCAAAAACAACTTAAAGCCAGCTCTTTAAGGCCTAGCTGTCATTACCACATAAATGATATGCGCAGGATATGCTGACCCCGACAGGGGCTGGGCTTGGGCGCTGGTGTGGGCGTGTCTGTAAGTTGCCCCCGTGGGCATTTGTCAACAGTTGGGCAACGACATTGTTGGCAGCGGCAATTGTGACAGGCAAATAGAAACTTATCTGGACGGCACGCGTTTTAACGGACACCAAAGCATTTGGCAACTTGGCCCAAATAGGTCTAAGCCAACTACCCGCCTCTCGCTCCGCCTCTCTGAGTCTCCTTCCATCCTCGATTTAGCTGGATGATAGTCGCCGTGCAGTGCAGATTCACATGAAAAATGTTCGCACATACCTTTTTCGCCTTTGGCTCGAAAGCTGCTGACTGTTAACACGCTCGCATTTGCTTGGCTGCGCCTGGCCCCAGCCAGCAAGGACCAGGAGTGCCAGCACTCTGCCGCTGCTGCTGCCTGGTATTATGCTCCTTTGCATTGGTTTTGTTTGCCGTCTTGATAGCCCGGCGCATGTATATGTGCGAACAGCACCCTCCAGCTGCCTTTATGTATGCGCAAAATTACACGAAACGAATGGACCCAAAAACTATAACAGAACGGCTCTGGAATGCCCTTATACAGAGGGAAGGCATTGTTTGATTTCTTTCCAATATACACATTTCTTGCTTGTGTGGAGAAGTTTTCAATGAACAACTTTAGTTTACATATCTCATAAAACAAATAACTTTTTCCTATAAGAACTAAATTGTGTACAAATTAGTTCTATTTCAGCTATATGCTCTAGTAGTCTGATATTGACAAGTTTTGATAAAATTATAATATGCTAGAATTTATTGATAAATTCCAAGTAAAGTCTAGATATGCTCATAAGCAAAAAGTTTTTCACACATGAGCTAAATTTTTGTGACAGCTTTCCTATGGCAGCTATATGTTGTAGATGTTGGATATAGATAAGATTTAATATTAAATATTAAATATATTACGATTCTAATTAATATCAAGTTTGGGCTTAATTGATGCATAAACAAAAAAGTTTTTCATACAAGAGCTAAAAATTTAAGTCATCTGTTCTATGGCTGCTATGTGATGTATTGGTCTGATGTTGATCAAATTTAATAAGCATGTACGATATATATTGTTACCAAAATATTGCAAGTTTAAACCTGATATGTTTATAAACAACAAAGTTGCGCATACAAGAACTAAAAATTTAAGTCATCTGTTCTATGGCAGCTATGTGATGTATTGGTCTGATATTGATTGGATTGTATATATTATTAAAATACGTAAAGATACCAAATAAAGTCAAATTTTAGCTTAATATATGCTCAAACAAAAAAGTTTCTCATAGAAGAGCTAAAAATTCAAGCATATTTTGTATGAAAGCTATATGATATATGCCTACGATCTGTTTGTTATAAATATATGTACTAACTGGCAGAGTAAGACGTCATCTAGGATTGTTTTCTTTTATATAACTGTCTAAATAAGGGAGTAGCTGGCAAGGCATTAGCTAGAGGCACAGTTGTAACTGGCTATGATGACTTCTATGATAATATAGATTGATTACATATCTATATTGATATAGTTATACAAAGTATAATTCGAATTTCTCTTATGTTACATTCTTCGTAGCAAATTCTATAGGACTTCTCTCCAAAGCAAAGCATCTCTCACGCTCACCACTTCACCCAGGCACCCGCATCCGCACCTGTCTTTCACTTTATCTAGCTCTGCTGTGTGTGTGTGTGTGTGTGAGTTACTGCTGCTTGCTGCTCTCGCTGTAGCAGTGTTTACTGTACAAGCAAACTAACTGCCGCTGGGCCAAGTGTAGCATACTTTTTACAGCCGAAAATGATGAAGCTGCTGCCTGGCCGTTTCCCCACTTCAGCTTCAGCTTCAGCTTCAGCTACTGCTGCTTCAAAATTTAAAATGCAATTTAATATAGATTTAGGCAGAAGTCGGGCGGGCGCCTCTAATGTGCTTAATTGTTGGCCCGGCTCATGCATAATGATAAGCGGCCGGCCGCACGCTTAATTAACATGACTAATGCAATAAGCTGAGTCACGGCTAAAAAAAACAAAACGGCTAAACTAACCGCTAAATAATGAGCTAGTGGCTAATCAGCGAACGTGTTCGGGCGACGCCTATGGCCTGCGGCAAAGGACGACGCGACGCCCACACACTAAGCTTAAACTGAAACTAATTTAGAGAACACAAGGCACACACACACACACCCACACACACACACTCGTCTAGCTGATAAAGCTGAAGAGAAATTGTGCCAGTCATAACTCAAAGGATGTTTGTAGGGACGCGCTATTTGAGTCGCTGCGCGTGTCTGCATTATGGGCCATCATTCAGAGGCGTCAACACGGAGAGTGGGGCGTGAGGCAAATCTCCTGTGAGCGTAATCATAAAAATGCTGGGATACCTAATCCTTTCACACACACACACAGCCACATCTCGCTCGCATTGCCAAGAAAAACGCATTTAGCCATGAAAGGACGAGGACAACTTTTTTTGTTGCTGTTTGCTGAATACGTAAAAAGGACTTTGCGCACCTTTCAAAGTATCCTCTATTTACATGATGATTGAATGAATGCCAAGGCCCAGGCCCAGGCCCAGGCCCAGACCCAGGCTGAGGCAAAAAACTTTTGCTTGGGCCAGCGTACTAATCAGCCAGTGTCCTGGCTGGCGTCCTGGCTGGCGTCCTGGCTGGCGTCCTGGCCCGTGTCCTCGCCTTGCCTCACTTGTTTTGATTATAAATTGAAAACTTTGGCCTGGCCACACATTCTACTGCCGCTTCCCCATTTTTTTTTGCTCCTTTCAAAATCAAAGCGTTCGGCTAGGAATTTCCTAATTCTCGATGGCATTTCCATATGTCGCAGGGCCCGGCTACAGTCGGTCAAGCGCATAAGGTCGCCCGTTCAAGTGGAAATGGAAATGCTAGTTGGCAGGACACATGCGCACACGCATGTCCATAAAGGATATGCTTGTTAGTAACCAAATTTGTATTCTCTTCTTTGTGTTGTTGTCACAATGACAATGAACACAAAACATTTTCGGACACTCTCAAGCACTTTTCATTGAAGGTGTCATGCCACTGGGGCATAATCGATATTTATTAGTCCAAATGGAGCTCTTCCGAGTTCATATGCGTCAAATATTTGCTGTTCAACAAGGCGTGGCTTCTGCTCAACCGTAGCCGAAAGGCTTCAAATTTGTATGCATTAATCATCAATAAACTGCCCAACACTGTACGACATTGTGCAACACTGCTTGCCTGCTTACCGATTAGCCATACTTTGCTACAAAACTGTTTTCATTTTCTGATATAGAAGCACTTAATGCTCTGATTGAACTTTTTCAACACTGTTCAATAGTCATGCCTTACGCAACACTAGACCCCAATCGCAGCCAACTTCGCTATTTCACAACTTTTTTGACACTCGCCTTAGAAAGTACAGAAAAGCAGCTCAATCATGTCCATCTCGAACTATAAACTACAGACCAAGGTGCGCCTGCAGCCGCTGGTGCTGTTCCAAATTATTGCCGCCTACGAGCGACGTCCGAAGGCGGCCAAGATGGCGGTGGGCACACTGCTGGGACGGCGGGACAGGTGCGGCGACAGCATCGAGATCACCAACAGCTACACGGTGCAGCACAAGGAGCAGCAGATCGGCGAAATGGAGCAGTTCAAGCTGGACACGCAGTACGCGAGCGAAATGTTCGAGCTGAACCAGGTCACCTATCCGCTGGAGAAGATCGTCGGTTGGTATAGCACCGGCAAGTCGCTCTCTCGCTCGGCTGCGGCGCTGCACGCCTACTACTCGAGGGAGTGCGCCGATATGCAGCCGCTGCACTTGCTGGTGGACACGACTCTACGAGGTGGCCACCTGACCACGCGCCTCTATTGCGGCGTCACGATGGGCGTGCCCGGCGGCACTAGGGGTCTGTTCTTCACGCTCCTGCCGCTACTCCAAATCAATACGGATGGCGACGAGTCCGTGGCTCTGCGTCTCATGCAGAAGCACGCGCTGCATCCCACCAAGCAGCTGGGCCGCATGCTGCCGGAGCTGGTGCACGTGATGGAGGCGACGCGCGAGCTGGAGCAGAAACTGGATCTGGTTATGCGCTATATCAATGATGTACTGGCACGCAAACGCCGGCCGGACAACAGCATTGGGCGTGCCCTGCACGATGCCCTGACCTCTGTGCCGCTGCTCGATGCGGAGAGCTTTCGCGTCATGTTCAATGCGAACGTTCGCAATATGCTTATGAGCATTACACTGTCCAGCATGATCAAGGCCCAAATGGAGCTCAGCGAGAAGTTGTCCTACCTGCCGGATCATTAAATTTCGCATTTTCTCCTCTTGTGCTTTGTGTATGAATTGATTAAACAAATGAAGGTATTTCTAGTGGGTGTTGTAGCCAGCAGCTTTTGTCTGTCAACTGGCGAGGCTTACGTAAGTTTAAGCCAAATGCATAAAAACAATGGAAGCAACCTTCAACCCAGCTATAATAACTGATATAATACACGCTTTAAGCAGACATTTTATCTGCTGCTGCTGCTGCTGCCACGCTGCTCAATACTTTTTCGCAGTCGTATAATAAATATATATTACTGAAGTGATAATGGCAGCGATTGCATAATGGATTAAGTACCAGGGCTCGGCTGGTTGGGCAATGCCAAAGGCAGTTGTTGCCGTTGCCGTTGACGTTTTGCTGTTTGTCGTTATATTTAAGCCATTATCAATGTCGAATGTGGCGCGCAACCGCGAATGCCGCATGCCGCATGCCGCATGCCACATGCCGCATGCCACATGGCCACATTGCCACGCCTCGGGGGTCTTTGCATTTCTGACTCTGTTTGCATTTCAACTTAATTTGAAGCGATTTATTAATTTTTTCCAATACCCATTGAGTACGGGCAAAGTGGGTATATTGATTGGCTAGAAGTAGACGTACCAGAGTGAATACTGTATATATATGTATGTGCTTGATCGGCTGTATGAACTGAGTCAGCCTGGTTGTCGGTCTCTTTGCCTGTTTGCCTCTCCATATATCCTTCTGTCTCTCTATCTGTTTGCATGTCCTGCCTCGCGTCTGTCTGTCCTTCTCCGCGTACTTAAAGCTCTAGGCAGTCTTTCACAGTTTTAGATCCGAAATTTGATATATCCGTGCTAACCTCTCGTAGACTGTACTAGTTTTTCCTATATTTCGATACCTTTTACCATTTATCGATAAATATCGATTATGAATATTTCTGATTTTGATCACCTTTCCGATCTATAGTTATGTCAGCTATATAGTTAAGTTAAGCCACAAGTTTCTCATAGACAGCCAAAGTGAATTGATTCCAAATTTTGATTAATTTTCTTACATTCTAACATTCTGCACATCAAACATTTGTCAAAGACGAACTCATGTGCTTCAGAATAAGCTACACTTCAAGTGCCACAATCCACATAGTCATAACTCTACTCACTGTCGTGCTATTAATATATGCCTTAGATAGTATATCTTTAAGCTCTGTTATTCAATTACTAATATAAGATCACAGTCATATGTTTGTCTTTACCAGAAGTCCAGGTATCTGCCAGTCGGCCCCTCCCGCCTATAGCAATTTGCTCATTTTTCGCAGTCATTCATTAACTAATTTAATTAAGTTCAGTTCAAACTCTGTTCATATTATATCTGCCTGTTTTCTCGTCTGTACTCAGATATATACCAGGTAGTTCAGGTATCTGCCAGTCGGCACCTCCCGCCTATAGCGAATTTCCTCACTTTTCAGCTCAGTCATTCCATAACTACTTTAACTTAGTTCAGTTCCAACCCTGTTCATATATCTGCGTGCTTTCTCGTCTACACCAAGAGCTCAGGTATCTGCCAGTCGGTCCCTCCCGCCTGCAATTTCCTCACTTTTAAACTTAGTTACGCAATAACTCATTTAACATAGTTCAGCCCAAGTTTGATTCATATATCTGCCTGCCTACAAACAAGTCTAGGTATCTGCCAGTCGGTCCCGCCCGCCTAGCGCGAATTTACATGCTTTTAAAGCTGCGACAGCGATTGTAACAGATGTTGCAGCTGCTGCTGCTGCTGCTGCTGCTGCTGTTGCAATTAATTAAAGCCGCGATAATATTGAAGGCAGTAATGTGTGTCAAATCAAAAGGCAAAAACTAACAGCTCCAGGGCGGGGGCCTGGCGGCAAATGCAAATGCAAATGAGCAGTGCACGCGCCATTTTGACAAATGAGGGCAATCAAAAAGTTGCATGCGCCCAGCTTAATGCGTTGCACGAGATCACGTATACGCCACGTTCGCGCTGCTGCTGCTGCTACTGCCAAGACATTGCAACTTTTTGCGCTAATTAATGTCAAAAGATGTTATATAAATGTATATAAATGTATATATATATATAGATATATAGTTAAATGCCGCTGCCACGTGTTTTAATACCCTGCACGCGCTGGCCTCATAACTTTTGGACAGTTTGCGACGTAGCTGGGCGGCAAACGTGTTTGGATTTTCAGCGCCAAATCAATGGGCGACACACAGAGAGAGAGAGAGAGAGAGAGAGACAGAGAGAGGGTGAGAGGGCAGAGAAGTGTGCTGCAGCCCGATTCAAGCAGGATTTATGCTTTGGCCACAGTTTAGGTGTCAGCTGCAGGCCAAGACAGCGCTGAAATTACGATTGTGACCGCAGCCAAACGAGCAGCAGCTGAGTGAAGCAGAAAGTATCAGTGTCAGTGCCAACTTGCTTACTTGGGCCAGGCCAACTCAGCAGTTGGCCGAAATGCCCACAACATACATATAGAAATATATATATATAGCCAAACATATGCCACAGAAAAAGAAACATAAAAGCAGATAACAAGTTGAAAAAGTGATAGATATTATAATAGACATGCTTCACGTGCGCCGTGTTGACGCGCAAAACAATAATAAGGCTTCAAAGCCAGAAAAAAAATAAATATATGCTTTATATATGCTACATATATATCTGTATGTATATATAGCAAAACAAATATAAATATGAATGGGCACGAGAAAGGAAACTATAAAAATACGAAGTCTAAATGCGCTTGCCTCCATATGTAGGATAGAAATCCTTCAAAGACAGGCTGTTTCTATGGCACCTACATAAAATAGTCAGCCTATGCTAACCAGATATTACATTAAAGATATTAAAAGAGCAGCATAAGCCTTATGTAAAGCGAGTTTGCTTACGATATCTTCACCAACATTAAAGCTGCTCATACAAGATCTAATTTCTAAAAGCTCATTGCTATGGCAGCTATATGCTATAATAAGCCAATATTTACTAAATTTTATTTTTAGTTAAAAAACTAACTAAAATAGTTAAATAGCATAACGATATCTTGAACAATAAAAAAGTTTTTCATACAAGAACTAAATATTTGACCACTCAATCCTATGACAGCTCTATTTCAGAGCAAGCCAATTGCTTCTAAATTTTATATTTGCTATAAAAATGCCATAAGCCCAATATGAGTGCTAAATTTAACATAGTAAACAAGTTTTTCATATAAGAGCTATATATATGAGCTAAAAGTACTATGACAGCTATATGATATAGTTGACCGATAAGCACAATATCACATGTATAGCTTAAAATCAATTCAAAACTCACTTATGTTAAGTTTCATCAACATATCAAAGTAAAAAAACAACTTTTCTATATAAGAACTAAATTCTTAACCTATTCCACCTATGACTGCTATATGATGGAGTCAACCAAACTATTGGATATCAATGTATGCTTATGTTGCCATCAAAACCAGCCAGCACAGCAAGTTTCAGCCTGCTGGCACCCAAACGAGCTCAGTTCACATAGAACAGTCACATTAAAAGACCAAATAACTAGCACAACTGCAGCTGTCACACAATTCATGAGCAAATTATAATACCCTTATTGGCAAGCGCATAAATATGATGTGCAAAAAAGCCACACACGCACACACAATCGTTTATAGTACCTCTCCGTGTGTGTGTGGGGGCATAATAGACAGCGCGTTGTGGGCGTGTAAACGGGAAACGAGCTTAAAAGTTGCAAAAGCAAAATAAAGATTGGCATAGATATGCACGTGATTGGAATGTAAGTTGGAAATTAAGTGGCTCCTGCGGCGCCAGGGAAACCAGAAGAAGAAAAAAACACATGAAGAAGCCGAAGAAATCGAGGAAGAAGGCGAAGAAGATGGCAGGGAGAATGAAATCTTTTCTGCAAAAACAATATATGTCATATACAGAACAAACACGATCTGTTGACTGGGCTGGCAGCAGACAAGCCAGAAATGGCCAACGAATTGAGTGGCGCTGGCAAAACGGAAAATGAAATGCACATTAGCAGGGGGCGCAGGGGCGAAGGGGGCAGGCGTGGGTACTCGCAACAAATGCCGACGGCATCAGCGTAGGAAGGAAATTGTTACGTAGGCCAAAAACGCAGCCAGTGCGAAGCACAGCAAGTTGGCCCAAAGAGAAGCGCACAAATCGAAATAAATAAATAAAATCAAATGTTCTGTGGAAAAACTTTGGCTTCAGCCAAAAGCTAACTTAGGTGAAAAATCTACAACCGCCCGCCCGACGTCGCACAAAGCGCTGAAATTACATCTTATGAGCGTCTGGAGGTTACGCTTTAGGGAGCAGCGAGCAGAACTCCCCAACCAGCCAGCTAGCCAGCCAGCCAGCCAGCTCGGCGTATACGTAACGGCAGCGTAACGGAAACGGAAACAAAGCGATAAACTTTTGTTAGTGTAGCGAACGCCAATCCACACTCGAGGCCCACGAGAGCGTAAAAGTGCGAAAGTGCGCGCACCACTGCGACCCACGTAGCAGCAGGCAAGCAGGCAGCAGTAGCAGCAGCGGCAAGCTCGCCTAGAAGCCATTGCTTCTGTGTTGCCTTTGGTTTCGCCTTTTAAGACACAGGCAAAAAAAGCAGTTCCTAACGGAAGCAGCACAGTAACAGCAGCAGCAGCAGCACTAGTAACAGTAACTACAACAACAACAAGAACAGCAACAGCAGCAGCGTGTAAATGTCGGCTAACACTTGGCTGCGTTTCCTGACTGTAACAAAGAAAACAAGCCGAATGTGTGAAGGTGTGGGGTAGGCGCGACTAAGGAATACCCGCTTGTATAGCTAACTATGTTCTACAGTTGAATTGAATTGGGATTAAGAAAACAATGAGTATATTCTAAATTGATCCTCAAACTGCCTCTAGACTTTCGAAAAGGGCTTAAACAACTAAGGTTCACTCTACAAGGCATATGAAGGCCTTCAGGACACGTTAAGCTTTAAGCGTTAAGAGCTCCAGACAATTAGAATAATTAATTACTATAAAAAATATATTTTTTTTAATATTAAAAAAAAATTTTTTTATAAATAAAAACAAATATATTTTTTAATATTCAAAAAAAATAATATTAAGAAATTAATTTCACATACCTCACATAAAATCTGAAAGAAATTAAACACAAAATTTAATAATAAATTTTTTTTTTGTAATTAAAAACAATAAATTTGTAAATATTTTTTATTATAGAAAATTGAATTAATTAACTAAACTTTTGTAAGCTGCATACAAAACTAAAAATATAATTGTGGTTAAGTGCTAATTATTATTTTAAATATATAAATGTTTTTTAGGATAGAAAAACTAAATAAAATAAAATATTTAAATAATTTTTTTAGTGAAATATTTATTACAATTATTTAAAAAAAAATTATATATTTTAAAAATTAGAAAACAAGTTTTAAAAAATATTATTAGTCAAATATTAATTTAAATTATTATAATTCCTATTTTATTATGGGTGAAATTAAAAAAAAAAATGTTTTAAAATAATATTACTTGTCCAATATTTATTAAAATTCTATTTTTAAGCGAGCACGCCCCAATTAGCAACTCAGCACGTGCACAGGGTATACGCAAAGGGGGTAAAAAAAAATGAAAAAGCACAAAAAGAACAAGAACGAATCCCTTATGCGTTACTGAGACTCAATTGCTCCGCGTGCGAGCGCGCGGGACCTCTTACAGACTCGATGTGTGAATTACGAGTGTATTTTGTAGCGTCTGAGATTTTCGGCCAGCTTTAAAGCCAAAAGAGCTAAAAACAGCTGAACAAGCTTTGATTAACCAAACACAAAAAAAAACATCAATTTGACCTCAAATAAAAAGTCGAATCTAATTTGCTTTGCGAAACAACTGATTGACTACACGAATCTCAACCAAAATCCAATAAAACTCGCTACAAAAAAAATCAATGGCTAACAAGCGAAAAGCAGGGCAAAAGGGAAAAGCCCCAAAAGAAGTTTCTCAAAGAGCAGCGAAAAGTTGGGGCTAAAAATCTTAATTTTCCACAACCGAAACGTGACAAATTTTCGCTGGTCAACGCATTTCCAAAAACTGTTTCAAAACTTTACACACACTCATGTGTGTGTGTGTGTGTATGGTTGTTGCCTGTTTTCGTCCTTTGGGCCAGCGCCAGAAACCAATTTTCTTTGTGTATTTGCAACATGAAAATTGTTTCGCTTTTATTTTATGTTTTCCTTTTTGCCTTTGTTTTCAGTTAGCTCAAGTGTCCTCTAGGCCAAAGAGCGTCTTAAGCAGCCAATATGTTAGTTGTGGGGATGTTAATTCAATGGACACGCTACTCCTTTAAGCCAATTAGCAGTTGACTTTTGTGCCTGACAATTGATGGGGAATGCGAAATTTGTCGATTGCCCGATGATTGAGAGGCTGTGGGAAGGACTTGAGTACTTTACTTTGAGAATGGGAATGAGATTGATAGAATAGTCCAAGGGCAAGGATGAAACGAATTTGAACTGCTTGGCAGGGTTAGAGCAAAAGATCCGTATAGAAGCCATAGAAGAGTATAGACTTCCAGGTGGTTAGCTCGTGAGAGAAGAGAAGTGTGTCGAAGTTTATGTGTTTCTATGCCTTATAGAGAGGTTTTTAGTTCAAGCCTTACCAAGCAGTTCAAATTATATGCCAGTTCGAGGTCTATGTCTATTCCTTAAAGAGAGATTTTCTGTTTCAGACTTGCCAAGCAGTTCAAATTCTATGTCAGTTCGAAGTCTATGTCTATTCCTTCAATGCTCCAACTCTCTTCAAGTTTATGAAGACTTCTCTGAGGACTTGCCCCGTTTTAGTGTTCTTCACATTAAATTCCAGATCCCTAGCAAATTCAAATCTAAAATCTATATTATTCAAGGCTCCATTATAATGGGCGCCGTACCTATGTAATCAACTGTACAATGGACCCTCGCACGATTAAACATTTCCTCGAGTGCCAAACACAAACTGTCAGCCACATTGGCCAAAAATGTCATTTCATCTAAATGCACCTTTTTTCCTTTTGTCAGTTTTCTCATTTGATTTATTGTATGCCCAAAAGTATTTGCGGTCTGTGTCCCTGTGTGTGTGAGTGTGGCTGTCTGCGTGTGTGTAGGGTATATAAAATGTAAATGTCTGGCTGATTTGTTTAAACAAACGTATATATATGAGTGTGTGTGTGTGTGTGTGTGAGAGCCTTGTCTCTACAGCTGTCAGGTTCAATCTTGTGCTCGTTTGTGCCCTTAACCCAAACCTGAACCGCACTTTCTTCTAGTGTTTGCTCTGGTTTTGTTACTGTTGAGGTGCTCCTGCCTCGTTACCTCGCTCCCTCCCTCGCTCTCTGTGTGTGTTTGCCGTCGTCCACTTGTCATGTCACTCAGCGTCATTGTCATGCAGACAATGCCAAGCAGTTAGACAGTCAGACAGACAGACTTCAGTCTTCAGTCTGCTGCCCAGATAGCTCAGCTCCTACTCTCCCTCCCACTCTCACTCCCTCTTTCTCTGAGCTATTTTTCGGCTTCTGCATTTCATTTACATTTTCAATGTCAGTTGGCGTCTTTCGCTGCGAGCTGTTAACCAGCCGTTTGTTGACATTTCACGTAATTTACCGTTACAAATCAATTGTCAAGTTATGGTCCAGCCTAGATCACAATACACACAGGCCCCCCCCGCACACCCCGCCACTGTGTCAGCGCGTGCCAATGCGTTGATAGCCTTAACTAAAAGCAACCACAAAGTGTTGGATCGTCCACAAAAATACTTAAATGCTATGCTCCAATATTTTATGCACAATTTATGTTAATTTGCCCACAGTTTAGCCAGAGAGCACATACGAAGAGAGAGAGGTAGAGGGAGTCGGAGCAGGCCAACATATTTTTATAGCCTTGCTCGATATTTATGCGCGATTTTTTTCGCATTGAACAGAAATTGTTTGGCTGCTTATAGTATGCCATCGAGATATGTATATATATATAAACACATATACGAGCGTACGTGCTTTAGCAAAAGTTTTCGGTTTCATTACACACACACACACACACTCCCACACACACATAGACTCATTCACGCACATGTGTTTGTCCTGGCTTTCTGTTAACATTTTGACAGCCAAGGCTTTAAGTTGTCAGCGCGTTCTTTAGCCATATTATTGCCATTGTCATTGCTGTTGCTGTTATTGTTGCTGCTGTTGTTGCTTTCGTCGTTGTTGTTGTTGTTGCCTCTGAGCATTTTGGCGCTTATTAACATATTGTTGTTTTGCGCCTGTCGCGCCATTGACAATTCATTTTGCTATCACCACACACGCTGAAGCTTAGCGGCAACAAACTCTAAAAACAAAACCCTAAAAACTTTGCGCTCTAACAAAACAACATTTGCCAAATACACGACTAAGCGCTTGGGCTGTAGCCCAAAAAAGGGTTGTCTGACGCTAGGAATATGCCAGATTTTGCTATCGATTGCCAGAGAGAAGAAGAAACTTCATTTAAAGCTTTAAAATCTTGAGCAAAGACTAACAAAGTATGCTATAGCGCAATTCTAATGGATTTTCGATAGTTATCGTTTGTTAAAGTTATCGATAAGTCATTTATATGTTAACAGTTATCGATAATTATTGTTTCTGTCTACATCAAATCAATTTGATATGCATATAGCTAACAAGCTAACAAGAAATGTTGCACAAGTTATCGAATATGTTATCGATAGTGTTCTTTAGTCATACATTATCAGAATTATGTATTATATATTTTTATACACATAAAATTTTATTTTATATATATTAATACCCTAATAAGTGCTTAAAAGAGGAGCTGCATTAGACTAATAAGTGGCATTTATCGAATGTAATCGATAACATGATTTACTGACATACAAGTTAGTCAAGAGAGCCTAATTAAAGGCCAGTTTTGTTGAGAGAAACCCAAATTAGATGCTGAAAATGAAATATAAGATGTAAGAATATGTCTATGTAAGATAAGCGATCGATATGTTATCGATAACATATTTAATTATCCCACAACTATATTTAACAAGAACTAAGAACGACTAAAGCGGAGTTTATTCATAGGCAGTTCAAAGAGAGTGCCTTAATACTCAGAACATGCAAGATTAGTGAACAATATATATCGAATGTTATCGATAACACACTTTATTTACCTTTACCACTACAAGTTGGCTTTATATATGTCAACCCACAATCCCATTTACATATTCAAATTGAATACACCCGGCCTTCTGCCTACAGGGCATCATCAAATACATTTTGCCAACAAAGTATTTATGTTTTGGCATGTGAAAAACTTTGCTGTCAGTTGGGAGATTTGTGCTAATGATATGCTCTGACAGTTGAACTAAGCTAAATACACACACACCAGCTACCAGAATCTAACATAACATATAATAAAATAACACGCCTGCCAGTTCGCCTGTCTGTCTGTCTGTCTGTCTGACTGGCTGTCTCTCTGCCTGTCTTTGTAATGTGCTTGGATGATTAAAGAGCAGCTTAAAGGGTGGCAACAGCAGCCAAGGTGCAACAGCTGCTGCATCAAGTTGAGGATAGTTGGCTGTGCATATGCATGTGTGCCAGCATCTTATGACTAAATTGCCATGCACTTTAGTTCAGATGAGTAGAGGAGAGAGAGAGAGACTCGTGCAAGTTGAGGTAGTAGCTGAAAGCGTGCTTAGCTGCAAAGACGTTGTTGCAGCTGCCTCTAAAGGCATTTTAAGCTGTGCAACACACACACACACACTCGTGTGGTTGCTCGTTATTATTAGCATAATTACAGGCGCATTAGCGTGCTGCGGCTTTGGGCTTTGGGCTTTGGGCCTTCCGCCTGGCCAATTGGCTGTGCTACCTGATTATGACAGCCTAAAAGCCAGCAACAAGCGCCACACCCGCACCGCCCCGCCCCGCCCCGCTCCCCCCAACAACTTTATGTTAATTTCCTGCATAGATACATATATTTAAATGAATACATTTAGCTTTTTACGCTATTTGCTTGAATTTTCATTAACTTTGCCCATTTTATTCCTTCTTTCAGCGGAATTTGTCAATAACTAAAAACTCGCACAGAAATTGAAAGCCTTAAAGAGTCCCAAATAGCACAAGCAACACAGACAACGACAGAGAGAGAGAGAAAGAGAGAGAGAGAAAGAGAGAGAGAGTGACATCTGATAGCTGTACCTAGAGCTAGAACTAGGAATTGAAAACGATGCGTTTACAGCTGCTCGGGCTGTTTTGCCTGGCATTAGGCGCAGCGGTGGCTGCTGCCTATAACAACGACAACAATGCCAACACACAACAGCAGCCAATCTACACTTATCTGACCACATCGAGCACGTCCAGCCACAGGAATGGTGCTCCAGCCATGCAGCCGGCCATTGTATACGAGGCGTCTATGCCAAAGCAGGAGACGCGACCCGTCAGCCCAGCCAGCGCAACCACAGCGGAGGTGGCTTCAAAGAAAGTCATCGGTTCCAGGTGAGTGCACACACACAAACAAACACACGCTGACTCGCACACACACAGGGTCTGAGCGCGTTTTTAATACCCTAAAGCCATTGAAAATGTATGAGTTTGGGGTATATTGGCTATGTGGGAATGCGGGAAGTCGTCAAAGAGCCTACTTCGATAATGATCTATATCTAGCTAGATCTGTTCCTTTGTAGCCTATATAAAGGTTTTGTAGTTTGCATATCGATAAGTATCGATATCAAACACATTGTATTCTCAGAGTATCGCATCTGAGGTATAGGTAAGAGGTTTATCACAGATCCAGTTACATTACACACTCAGATCATTTACTTGTTTATTTTCTATAAAATCGATAAGTATCGATAACATAAAAATTGGATTTTGAACTTGTCTTATAGGTATATATCTGGCAAATTTGATAGATTTATCATTTCAATAGATATAATATAGCTTTGATGAGCTAAGGCCAATCAATATTCTCTTTTTTACACTAATCGATAACTTATGCCATTCCCTTGATATCGGTTATGTTTTCAGCCCAAACTTTCCACTCTTTATGCTCTAGCTCTTGCATACTATATTCATTACAATATGATCTCACTTTTTGACTACCTGTTTGTCCACATGAAGCTCGTGGCATTTGGCTTAGGCTATTTTCTAGTCAGGCAGGCCCGACTAGAACGCACTCACTGCCGCTGCCGCTGCCGCTGTGGGTGCTTTTTTTTTTTGAGCCGCACAGGCCGAGCATCACCAGTGCACCACTCCAGATCCTTGGCTTGGCCTTTGTTTGCGTTTGTTTTTGTTGTTGTTGTTGTTGCTGCTGTTGTCGCTGGTTGTTAGGCAAAAGTCTTTTGTTTGCGCAGCGTTTTTGCAATTTTTGCCACTAATTGAAATAGAATTTGCCTTTTGTTGTTGCGTGGTGCTAGGAGGTATGGATGCGTGAGGGCGTGGCGGGGCGCGGGCGTGGTCAGCTGGCCAAATGCCTTAGTATTTTAATTAATTTGCTCAACAGGCGCCACTTGATGGGGCCCCCAGCACCCCAGCACCCCCTATCCACAGCCCACTCTCGCCAGGGCAATAAAACACGTGGCATACCTAGAGGCGCAGCATTTAAAAGCAAAACAAAACAAAAATTGTTAAAGAAAATGGAAATTGTAAGAGGAAAAACAACAAGAAGCAAACGGCTGGGCACAAATTGAGTGCTCATTAAGTTCAAATCAATGCTAATCAGTTTGGCTTTTCTCAAGCACTTTCCTTGGGCTTTTTTTCGCAGCAGCAGCTCCACTTGGCGCTGCTTTGCCAACCCCTTCGAGCGGCTGCTTATGAAAATTAATATTTTTCCTTGCCATTTTCTTTTGTCTGCTGCCTGTGCACTCTTTCGCTGATTTCCCGTTTGCGTATTAACAAATTCACGGTGCTGTCCCGTGGCATATGCTAAACAGTTGCCGCTTAGCGCTTGATAATGTTAACGAACAGCTGTCGCTGCGAGCGACTCATAATGCTTATGTTAATGATTATCACAATGATCATTAAAAGAGAGTTTACGTTTATGTGGCATAACCTTGATGCTGCAAGGTATATATATACTTATACTCTATACTATATAATATATATGTGTATGGCGTGTTATGCTTTCATCATTTGGCCATTTTTTTTTACAGACAAATTTGAAATTTGATTTCATTGCAAACATTTTTTATGCCTTTTGCCCATTAAAAAAATAAATATAAATTGCATAAATATTTTGTAAAAAAATGGCTGTTTATTTGGGTTATTTCATTATAAATAATTTAGCTTCTTTTTAGCCCTTTTTAGATGCATTAAAATATATAGAACAAATTCTATCATTTTATGTATATGTTTATATATATAAATATTTTTATACATAATTTATTTACATATTTATCTGACTTTAATTATATGTGCAAAAAATGTGAAATGAATATTTAATTTTTTTTTCATAAATTAATATATTTATTATATACATTTACCAGACTTTAAATTCAGTTGTTATATATGCATTAATTATTTCAAATTATTTTTTTCTATTAATTTTGTTTAAGCACACAAAAAGTCAAATTTAATGCTAGCTTATTTTAATCAGGCTGCCATAAACAAATAAATTAATTATGTAAAATGTCAAATACAATTTTTTTTTAATATATATATATATATATATCCGACATAATGCATTGGAATGGATGTTTTATAAACAAGCGCAAAATATGGCAAGGGACAGCTAAAGGCTGAGAGTTTGCTCTGTTTACAATTGAATGATAATGGGAATATAATTTAATATATTGCAGAGTTTATTGAATGAATTAGCCATTATGAACTATCAATACCATTCGCCAGCAGGCATTCAGCCATGTTTTGTAAATAAATAAAATATAATCTATATATATAATAAAAATATATATACACATTTATATTATTTATATATATATTTAAAAATATAAATTATTTTAGTATTTTTAATTTAAAAATTCAGAATTTATGATTGCTCTATATTATATCTATTATTAATATCTCTAATTTGTATATATAAAATATAGTTTCTATAGTCAATGCTGTTAGTCCGTATGATATATTTCTCTAAATTTTTCATATTAGCTTTACCTTTTGCTATGCTCCCTTCAAGCTTCCTATCCGTTCACATCTCTCAGTGAACTTTAGCTGCCCCTTGGCAAGATTTCTCAGCCCAATCAGATGGCTAACTGCAACAACTCTTCTTTAACCTCTACGCAGCCTATCAATCTAACAACTGTCAATCAAATCAGCCAGTCTATTCTCCCAATCAACTTAGAATTTGTAATGTAATATTTCCTAAATTTGTGTGCTTTCAATTAAAATGAGTGAGCTTTTATAAATATTCAATTATATATTATATATATTCAAATATTTCGCAAAAGATTTGCGAAATTGTAAAACCGTGATTTTGCAGCTCATGGCCAACACACACACACACCCACACATAAATATATCTAAAATCAAGCAAGACAGTTGTATGACATGCAGCTAGACAGCGAACAGCAGCTGCATATGATGTTCTAGCACGCGCGATTCACGTGCTTAAATGTTAATGATGTACCATGTAGAAGTCCCTAACTATGCGAATGCTTGAATGTATGTGTATACTCAGATATATATATATACTCTATATGCGTGTAGCTATGTTAACTAACTGCCAGCTAGGCAAATGCAAATGCATGTGGGGGCTGCGGGCTGTGGGCTGTGGGCTGTTGGGCGCTTGGCCTTCGAGCGTGACTGTGTGACTTTTTTTCTTGCTCACGCTGCGATTGCACTGCATTCAATTTCCATTAAAATGCCAACGAATGCGCCGCAAAATATGCACCATGACTTGGCTGTAAAATAATTTGCTCAACTTAATCGCATCCATTTGCCATCAATCTCTGTCAGCTCTGGCACTTGATAATATATATACATGAATTTCGTTTGCTTTCTAATTCGCAGCTCGGTTTCCTCGGTCTCCGTTGTGCTCGATGGCAATGAGCCGCAATTTACGGACGCTCTGGGACAGAAGGTGCCCAAGCCGCAGCCATCGCTGCAGGTGGCCAGCCCCATTGATCTACTCAATCCCGATCGCTATGAGTTCTATACGTTCGACGAGCACGGCGAGCTGATAAAACGTCTGATGACCATGCAGGAAATCCAAAGTATTGTGGCCAATGGAGATGGCGAAGGTCCGTCGATAATCCACCCAGCACCGCAGCAGGGCGGCGAGCCGGAGAAGAAGGTCCAGGCCATTGTGGACAGTGTGCAGCATGTGCTCAACAAGGAGGTGGCCAGCAGCTCGTCGAAGAACAACTCGGCGGAGGTGTTGCCCGTCCTGGACACACCAGATGTTTCCTCATCCTGGTCTCTCATATTGCCCGCCATATTTGGTAATACGGGTGGTGACATCTTCCCACAGCAGAAACCACAGCAAATTGTCATGACACCCGAATCGGAACTCGTGGAGACATCAACACGTGCTGCAACCACCACAAAGCGTGTGACCAAGAAACCGAAGCCGTCCAAGCGCAAGCCGGGCACCCGACGCAAGCCCAGCACCACCACAGAGATGACGCCACAGGTGGTGCAAGAGGATTTGGATCCACTGGAGTCTGTTTACACGGGCATTCAACAGTATCAACAGGCAGCGGCCAATATGCACGATTTCGATGTCGCCCACATGCAGCCCATTTACCAGAAGTTGCCCAGCACCACACGCAAACCGGAGACAACCACACGGCGGGTTTTCTACAACAATCAGGAGATTGTGCACACGCCCACCTCATCAGGCAGCGCATCTAGCACCACTGAAAAGAATCAGCACTTGGGCAAGAAACCAGGCAATGTGCATCGCAAACCCACACAACCACATCGTGTAAAGAAACCCAATGGTGGTCATGCCAGCGCAAACAGCACCACTCATACCACTAGTACCAAGCAAAAGTTGAAGAAGAAGACTACCACACCAGCGCCCACAACCACTGCAGCTACCACAACCACCTCAACCACCGAGGCACCCACTCCTGATCCCGAAACACCAGCACCAACAACAACAACCACTCGGCCACCAGTTTCCACCACACAAAAGAAGAAGAAGCGCAAGCCTACGCGCACACCGGGCCACACTGGCACCACTACGGGCGGCAATAAGCCAAACAAACCCAAACGTAAGCCAACCACCAAGCCTAAACCACATCATCCAGCCGCTGAGCAGGCAGCTGCTGCATCGGCACCACAGCAGCAAGAGGTCAGCACACAGAAACCAACTCGCCCACATCGTCCACACAAGAAACCGAAGCCTAGCAGCACCACCACCACCACCACCACAACCACTCTGGCGCCAACAACCACCCAAGCAACATCCACAACCACAGAAGCTGCTGCTGCACCACATCATGAACCATCAGTGGGTGTAACACATCATGATTCCATGGATCCCGAGCCAGTTGCAACAACAACCACGACGACAGAGGCACCGACAACAACCATAGCAGCTCCAACCAGCACCACCACAACGGCAGCAACAACAAGCACCACCAGACGTCCCGCTTTGCATCATCAGAAGATACATGGCAAGCCCGCACATGTCCACAGCAGCAGCACTACCACTACCAGCAGCAGCACCACCACTACCACTACCACTACTACCAAACGACCCACTACACACCATCATCACAAGATACATGCCAAGCCAGTGCATAATGCGCCAACCACTGCGCCCCACAAGCACCATGAACAACACTTCGAAAGCTATGGCCATATTAATGCTGTGCCCAGCAAAACAACAACCACAACAACAGCAGCACCCACTACTACCACCACGACCACCAGCACCACGCATGCGCCGGTTTATCCCGTGCCCACTTATGATGCTGAAGCCACCGAAAATCTGCCCACAATTGTTGCCCAGGAGGAGGATAAGACGCAGCTAAAGAAAACGCCTTTGCCCTTGCCCTCGCTCGCCCTCTTGCAACAACAGCTGCAAAGTGGTGCCACACCATCGCCTGCACCACAATTGTCGGCCGATCAAATATTGTCCATGGATCAGATCGTGCAGAGTTTGACGCAAGACCTTCTAGCAGCCGATAAGAAGGACACTAATGCACCACCCGTCAAGTATGACAGCGCGGATAGCAAAGAGCAAATGGAAACTTTGGCTAACAAGAAGAAAGTACCAATCAGTAGCACTACCACGACAACAACTACCACCCCATTGCCCACAACAACCACCACATTAGCAACAACAACCACTCCAAAGCCCAAAATACCATCACTCATAGCGAATACACCCAAACCACTGGCAGCTAACTATGGCGGCAGCACCTTAGCCACTATGCTGGATGAGGAGGACACCAGCACCACTGAAGATCTTAACGACTCCACCGAAACCACTGCCAATAAGGAAACAACATTGAGCAGCATGGAAGGTGAACAGACGCCCATTGTGCTCATAACCGCCAGACCACAATACTTCACCACCAATCAGGTAGCACCACAGTTGCAACCACTGACCACGGTCAAGACAGAGAAAACGCCCCTGGAGCCAGAGACCACAGAGTTGCCCAGCTACACACAATTCCTGCTAACCACGCCCATGGCAATGGATGAAGAACTTGAGGCAGAAGCAACCACAATTCGACCCATCGCCGAAGTCAATAATGTGGTCAAGTTTGAGCCACTGTATGCAGACGTGCAAGAGGCTGTGGTTACGGAGCTGACGGAACAACCCACAACGACTGAATACAATGAACAGCCTGAAGCAGAGGCAACCACCGAGCTAGCAGCACGCTTACCTGTTACAGAGCGCGTCACCAGCACCACCGATGCGGATGATGGAGACAGCACCGAAGTGACGCCCATGATAGCCAATCTGGTGGAGCAACTGAACTTGGAGGTGCTAAAGCCAACCGATCAAATTCTCATGTCTAATTTCCAGACTCAAGCGGCAACTGTCGCATCCACCTTGGTGGATGGCAGTAATACGCTTGTCTCCGATATCTACATGAACTCGAATGAGACAAAGGATGAGCTGCAGTTCCTCATGTCCGATGTGATACAACAGATCACACAGCACGAGAGCTACAAACCGCATGACGATGACGATGATGATTCACATCGTCTGACCAACTTTGCACAGTTGAATACGTCTTTTCTCTTACCACCAAAGGTAGAGACAAGGCCACAGCCGAAGCCAAATCCAGTGGTGGAGCAAAAGATAACAAGCACAACGGAAGAGCAGCTGCAGGAAATCACAACCATAATGCCGAGTAAAAACGAGGAGGAAAAGGAGCAGGAGCTCATCAAACAGGAAGCTGATTACATCAATACGCCCGCACCTGAAGCCCAACCTGAACAGTTGGAGAGCAGCACATACAGGGTGCCGGTGTTGTCCCTGTCGCAAATTTATGCACAACAACAGCAGGACGAAGATGATGAGCAGCAAATATTTGAACTGGAGCGACTAGAGCAGTTAAAGCCAAGCCAAGCTGCTGACAAACAGGAAGCCATTGAGCAGGCGGCGAAGCTGGAGGAGCAGCATAAGGAAGAAATGTTGAAGGAGGAGCAGTTGAAGCAGGAAAAATTGAAGGAGGAACAGAAACTGAAGGAGGAGCAGCTGAAGGCAGAGAAGCTAAAGGCAGACCAATTGAAGCTAGAGCAACTGAAAGAAGAAGAACGATTGAAGGCAGAGCAGCTGAAGCTAGAGCAGCTGAAGGCCGAGAAGCTGAAGGCAGAGCAGCTGAAGGCAGAGCTGCTAAAGGCAGAACAGGTGAAGGCAGAGCAGCTGAAGCTAGAGAAACTGAAAGAAGAAGAACGATTGAAGGAAGAGCAATTGAAGCTAGAGCAGCTGAAGGCAGAGCAGCTGAAGCTAGAGCAGCTGAAGCTAGAGCAGCTAAAGGCAGAGCAGTTGAGGCTGGAGCAACTGAAAGAAGCAGAACGGTTGAAGGAAGAGCAGGAGCAGCAGTACCAGCTACAGCAGCAGCTAGCAACAACAACACTACCAGCTGATAGCTACGAAGCTACGACAACCATTGAGCGACTGCAGTCAGAGGAGAGCAAGGAGACCAACTCAGCTGAAGAGACGACAATGGCCACCAACGTGGAGCAGTATCTACCCAACGAAAAGCCAGATGCGCCGCAGCGTGAGAGCGAGGAAGAGCAGATGCCCGAAATGTTGACAAATGGTTACAACGAGCAAATCCAAACGGAAGCCAACACAGAGCAAATGGCGGCAACCACAATGCAGGTGCCAGCAGCTGAGCTGGAGGAGCTGGAGCAGCAGAAGCTGGCAGCGGCTGGGTCAACAAATGTTTACCAGGACGCACAAGAACAAACATCAACTGAGAAGGAAGCTGAAAAAAGCGAAGAGGATGCCAAAACAGAAGAGGAGCTGGACGAACAGACAGAGGACGAGGAGCAGCAGAAGCAAAGTGTTGAGGATAGCGTCACTAATGCGGCACAGCTGCAGCCACAGTATACGGCCCAGCCGTCTGAGGAGCAGCATTATCAAGATAAGGAGCAGGAGCAGGAGCAGGCAACAGCTAGCGCTGAGCTGGCTACGGAAATACCGGGTGATATGTCCGTCGTTTCATCTGAATCGGATATGTCGCTCAGCTCTGAGCAGGTCACTGAAAAACTAGAGCTGAGCACTGTGCGCACCATGGAACTGAACGAGGAGGCACTCGAGGATATATCCGATGAGCTGACAGCAACTCTGACCGAAGAGGATACAACGAGTGCACAGAAATATCAGTTGGACGATGAGGATCCCTACGTCAAGCTGGGCGAGACGACGGCCAGTGTGGTGAAGCCACAGCAACTGTTGCAGATGGAGGAGAAGAAACCAGAGGAGCAATCTGTAGAGAAGGTAGAGGAGACACAGCAACAGCAGAGCTATCAGGTGACATTACCTTTGGAACAGGAAAAGGAAGAGGAAAAGGAACAGGCAGAGATAAGGGACTCCGAGCAGGAAGAGAACTACAAAGTAACCTTCCCTCTAGCTAGCTATGGAAATCAGCCAGCTGATGAAGAGGATGAGGAAGATCAAATTAATTATCAGCTGCCTATACTCCTACCGAGCAGCAGCAGCAGTAGCTCCACAACATCCACGACGACAACAACAACAACCACACCATCGCCTACAACAACAACCACCAAGCGGCTACACACACTGAAGCCCGTTTCATACTATGTGCAGCCCTCGCTGCTCGGTGGCTACAATCAACTGGAACCACAGCCACCCAAGCTGCTCGCCTACAATGCCAACAGCAACAGCTTCGCCCAGCAGCAACAGTTGCTGCCACCAGCGCAGCAACAGCAGCGACCTATGCATCGACCCGCTTCGCTGACAAACTTAATGGCTACATCCACGCAAGCAACGCGTCCGCCAGTTAAACTCGAGCCTAGTCCACAGAGCTCCCAGGGCTTGGAAGCCTCCACGTCACGCCTAGATGACGATGTTCTGTCCTTTGCACGGCTATGCAACGAGCTCGCGTTTAGCTACTGGAAGTCCATAACCTCGGAGAAGATAAGCTCAGCTAGGAGTTTGGTCATCTCACCATTTGCGCTGACATCGATGTTGTCCATGGTGTTCCTGGGCGCACGCGGCAGCACTTCGGGTGAAATGAATGAAATTCTGAAGCTCGACGATATGGTCACCTTTAATCCACATCTGATTTTCCGTAATATCACCGGATCGGTGGAGCAATCCTTGGAGCAGGACATTGCTACGGCTGCGTTTGTGCGCGAAATCTTTAGCGATCGTGCGAATGGCAAAATTCTGCCCTTCTTCAAGGAGAAGACGCAACAACTGTACGGCGGACATGTGGAAGAGGTCAATTTCCATGTGGTCAACGATATCGTAAGACGTCGCACGAATCTGCTAGTGAAGCGTCATACCATGGGCAAGGTTTTGGAGTACTTGCGCACGAACAGCGTTTGGGTAAATGGTCCATTGGCCACAGTTTCTGCTAATCTCTTCCAGACAGACTGCTCGCGAGGCTCGACAACAGATCGCGATGGCGAGATGTTCTTCCAGGTGCACCCGACGGTGCGTCAACGTCGTCTGGTACCCATTCCCGCCGTGCTCTATCGCTCCGGCTTTACGGCTGGCTACGAACCCAAGTTGGATGCCACTGTCGTGGCCTTTGGGCGCATCCAGGATACGGTGAGCACCATCTATGTTATGCCGGGGCATCAGAGCTCCGTGGCACCCACAGATAATTTAGATCGTCTGGAACGCAATCTGGTGGACATGGCCTTTGGTCAGGAAAATGCGTGGAGCAACTTGATGACTTCGCTTATGGATCGTCCTGGCATGGAGGTGCAACTGCCACGCTTCTCGCATCGCTCCTTTGTCAACGCTTCGCTGGGACTGCAGAAGATGGGCCTGAAGGGTCTCTTCAAATCAGACTTTGCTGACTTGCGCGGCCTGACAGGAAACGGTAATCGCGACATTTTCCTCTCCGACATGATACAGATCAATACGTTCAGCACTTGTGGCGAGGAGAAGATCTCGGATCATCATCATGTAGAGATGTATCCAGCGCCGCCTCTACGCAAACGCAACAAGGATGTGGATGCCACAGACGACGATGCCTACGATTCGTCTGAGGCGATTGTTGACTTTGGTTCGTTGGTTCAGGAATCGGCATTGGGTCGCGGCTTCTACGATGACTTACTGGATCCCAAGTACTTGGAGCTGCCGCTGCCGCTACGTCCACGCCAAGCACGCGTTCCCGACGCGCCGAGATTGCGCTTCGACAAGCCCTTCCTCTACTTTGTGCGCCACAATCCAACGGGCATGATACTCTTCATGGGCCGCTTCAATCCACGCCTGCTGCCATGAACACATCAGACACAAACACAAACCCAACCCAGCCAGCCTTAAGTAAGCCAAAATACAGATACAAGTTGTTAAAGCCACGCTCCTCCGCAAATAATAGAGGCGTCAAAGCAAATTTAATGCTAAATTCAATTTGCATGCAATTAAGTTAATTTTATGATTAATGCCAATTGCTGTGCCTTAATCCCGCGTCCGCCCCCATTCAAACGATACGAGATTGATGTGCAGCAAAATAATATTAAATGAAAAATACTTAAAAAATACTAAAAAAAACAAGAGTTACTTTTGCTATTCAAATATAAATAAATATATAGAAAAATATATATATTCATATTATTTTTTTTATAAATATTTGCAAATAATTTTCCATTTCTGTTATTTTCTTTTGTGCTTTTTGGCTTGCATTTATTTTATTTGCATTATAATATTTTCTACGTGCCGCAAACAACAATAAAATAAAGTTAAGCAAATTGGCTGCGAAATGCGAATGCGAATGCAATCAGATTTTGGCAACAACAAAAACAACAACAACAAAACGCAACACAAAATGTAATTTTAGTAAAATAAACTTAAACAATAACTAAAAGTTATGTATGCTATTCTGTAAGCTTAATAAGAAAACATACTAAATAAATATATAAATGAATAAATAAAATATACGAAATACAAAACAAAAATATTTGCAAATATTTCAAATTGATTTGCAAACAACCGAAAAAATCAGCTTAGCTTCCAAGCTCACCAGATGTCCAGCTGCCCAGCTGCCCAGCTGCTTGTGGTTTAAGTCCAGAGCTTGTAACCTAAACCGGAAGTGTTCTTGTTTCACAGTTTTTGCTTTGTTTGCTGTTTTTGCCTGCCAGTGTTGTGCAATGCTGTCCAATAAAACATGTGACAGTACAACATATACACACACACATACGCACACACATAGACTGGAATAAAGCCATTATAAATTGTGTAGGACAAAAGACGAAGCTGGTATATTCTTTCGATAGGTAAAAGAGATAGGTAAAAGAGAAGAAAAGAGAAGCAAACTCTACATAGAGCCGTCTTTATTAAACAGGGACCAGTGTTGGGCAGTGTTCTTTAGGGTAGAGCAAGAAGCTACAACAAAAGGCTGCTTAAAGCGACTTCAATCTTAGTTGCCGAAGATGATAATAAAGGCATGGAAAAAGAGTAGTTATAGCTGACGGTAGTAGAAACGTCAGTTATGGCAATGACAGTGTTGTGAAACGCTGCCAATTGAAGCATTGCAAAGGCGGACTAAAGCTGCCCAATTAATTAGAACACACAAAAATCCGAGTAAGCAGTGATGTGAAGAAAAACATTGAAAATTGTCGAAGAACAGGCAGTTTGGCCAACAACAGTGTTGTGAAACTTACAATGAAACTTAATATACTCATATTCATACCAGAAATGGGCTTAAAAAGCAAAATGTAATGTATGTGGTCCAATCTTGAAACACTATAATTATGCAGCCAGTGTTGTGTAATAACTTAGCACTGCAGACCTTCTAATTAATACAAGAAAGTGATGCAAATATTTCCATTAAAGTAAACTTATACTGTACTAAGAATAGACCAGAATCGAAAAGCATTCATCTAAACAAAGACTTGTATGGAAAAAATATACCAGTGTTGTATAACACTATATTATAAAGTCGTGTTTGGTAAGTATGGAAAGACTCTTGTGTAAATATGATACCAGCTTCTATAAAAGTATCTTTTGATTAACCTATAGTATTTAGATTCATCTACCAGTGTTGTGTAATGCTCTATAATAGCAAGCACAACTTAAATATACCCTACTGTACCAGCATTTTCTAACTCCAGGTATAGAATTCAATCAGCCTGCCGTCTCTGCCCCCTATCTTGCCTATTTCCCATTAGGTAAAAGCCCATAAGAAATACCCATAGCAATAAATATCTCCAACAATGTTCTAGTTTGACTTTTTTGCCGACAGATAGAGTACAAGTGAAACGCACACAATTTGCAGCCAGGCAAAAACAGATATGTTGTAAAAACAACAAATGCAGATATTTTAATTAATATTTAACAAGAATACATATAAACGATGCTTATAATGAAATCTGTATGGCTTTTGTGGGTGTAATAGGGAGAAGCTGAGAGAGAGAGAGATGGGGAGAGTGTGTGTGGGCGTTTGTTGATGGGCGTGTGGGTATAAACTGACTGCCTGCCTGCAACTTTGTCAAACTTTTGTATACACGATTTTGTTGTTACTGTTGTTGTTAATAATGTTGTTGTAGTTGTTGCTGTTGCATTGCGGTTGCGTTGGCAACTTCCAGCGTCGACAACTGCGGACGGGCTGTTCACTTGCATGTCGTTGTCGTAGTCGTTGCTGTTTTTTGAGCTTTATGCGGTTTGTGCAGCCAGCACATATGCATGTGTGTGTGTGTGCGTGTATGTGTGTCAGCGTGTGGGTGGTCATGTGCTTTTGTGAAATCACAAACAAGTAGCATACTTTTGGGCCAAAACAATTGCCAGGCAGCCAACTGTAGCAAACTTGAAAAAAACGCTAGAAAAACGACGCACTAGAAAAAAGCAAATCGACTCACAACTAACGACTGCGGATTGCCGCAAACTGGTTGTGCGTATGGGATGTGTGCATGTGTGCATGTGTGACGCACAACAGAATACACTCACACACACACACAGCCAGAGGCGGTGTCAATGCGCAGCAATTGAGTCTGCCTTGGCAAACAGCAAGAGCGACAGAAATAGAGCTGGATTTCGAAAGCTGCTCACATGCTTGGCAGTTTTGCATAATGATACCCTATACATATGAGTAGAGGGTGTAATGGACTGTTTAATAGAGTGTATTATTAATAAGAGTTAAAGCTACAAACAACCCTAAGGAAAGCCTTAAAGCTAAATTTGGTCGATGATATGGCTTCTATAGACAGTTATTCATATTTATACTCTGTAATGATGTAAATGAACACACCAAAATGAGCTTAAGCAGGTAAAAGTCTAACAGAACATACAAAAGTAGAAAAGTTTTCTTAATTGGGCTTTCAATAGTAATAAACGTCTAAAATACTGGTTAACTAATAAGCAATCATGCCTGCAAATACGCTGTAATAGCCCTAAAGGGGTATAATATAGCCGCAATCTACTAAAGGCATTTTTTAAGACAAAATCAAAGCTCATGATCTGGCTAAAGTACATTTTAAATATATTTATGAGTTTATCTATAAACCTATTTTACAGGGTATGTAATAGTCTAGCAAAAAAAATAAACACTTGCCTTCTGTAGGTTAAGAGTGCAAAAATTTCTGATTAGCATAATCAGCCCTAGGAGCTTTTTATCTTCATCTGTCTGGAAAGTTATCCAATCGTATACCCTACAAAAATGCGAGAATGGAATGCAAAAAGTTCTTAAATAAAAAAAAAACAATTTCAAGTGTAAAAGTGTAAATTATCTATATATAATTGAGAATAAATCTCTTAATGGAAAAACATGCAAGCTGGTTACAGGGTATCTATGAAGCGGAAGCATAGATAGAGCAAAGAAATCTGTTCTCAACTATCCATTTTGCTTGTCAATTAATTTATTTTCATTATTTATTTATTTTTATTATGAATGATTTATTTCCATTTAATTTCGATATAGGGTATCCACTAGTCAGGTGTATACAACATCCTTTCATACTTGATGTTAACAGAAATTGCGCAAAAATAAATTCTGCAGATTTTTCTTATAATGCCCGAGAGTGAAGCACTTTATTATGCTGTTAATTTGTCATGCAGCTGCGACTCGCGACATTTTTTGTTGCCCTTTTTGTTGTTGTTGTTGTTATGCACCAAATAATACTAAAGTGCAACTAATTTGCAAAAAATTTGTATTGCTGTCAGTTGTTGCTGGTAGATGTTGCTGCTGTTACAGCAACTATTTCCGCTGCGATTTATAGTCGCACGTGTTGCGTCTGAGTCTGAGGAAAAACGGCTGACAAATCTGTCACGACACGCTTGTTACTATTATTATTATCATTGCTATTATTATTATTATCATCGTCATTATTATTATTGTTGTTATTGTATGCTTTTTGCCGCTGCCGCTGTTGGAGGAACAATGCGACAGCTGGAACAATGTCCGCTTGGGCAAGCCACAAGCTCTCATTGTAATTGTTGTTCAACGAACTTTTTCCTTTTCCGCTTTTCTTTCGCAACTGCCTTGCCAGGAATTTCGTTGATGTTTTTTCGGCTTTTCCGCCGCCATTGCTGTTGCTGCTGCTGCTGCTGCTGTTGTTGTCTTTGTTTTCTTTCAGTGCTTTTGTGCAAACTGTTGTCTTGTGCTTTCTTAGCACCTGTCGAAATTGCGCAAGTGTCACTCGAAACGGGCAACAACAATAGCAATAACTACAACAATAACAAGTGTAAGAACAACAATCAAGTTGTTCAAGTCTTTAACCCTTTCAAGCACAAAGCCTCTTTATTATTTGCATTTCGTTCGGGCCCACGTGTCGACTACATTTTTACCTTTGACCCGCGCTAATGAGTTGTTTTTCTCGCCTTTTTTCCTGTTTACTTTTTTTTTGCGCTGTCCACAAAACTAAATTCAATGTACAAACTTTTTTTCCGAACAGCTGCAACTTTTGCCAGCACGAAAAAATAGCGAAATAAATAAATATAAATACGAAAAAAAAGCAAAGTTTTGAAGCTTAATGAACTAGTCACCGCAGCAACCGACTCTGGGGTTACCAGCTGCTAATTAATTTACATTAGCAAATTGCAAGCATGTAATTGACTTTTATTGGCATTTTCAGTGCAACCAGCAGCGACAACAGCAACAACAACAACATCAAACACAAATATCCTTTATGTACTCTATATATATATATATATATACATCGCACAATAAGCTTTGGCAAAGTTATTGCGCTAATCACGCTTTGGAGACCCATTTGTTTGACCACTTTTGTCAACGTGGCTTAAATACTTTGAGACCTCAGGGCAGCAACAACTGCAACAGCAGCTCCACAGCGTAGCTATAGCAATATACATATCTGTGTTCTATATATCAAGCTATGTACTTAGTAATGGAAACTAGTGTTGCTGACGAAATATGGATTTGCTGCCAATTAAATTGGGTCGATTATCAATGGGCTAAATTTTGATGTGAATTTATAGTTTATTTAAAGTTTTAATATAAAATTTAATTTCTTTATGAATTTTAGAATATTTCATACGATTTTTATATCAATTTTAAATTTTTTTAACATTTATTTTATGTGTTTTTAATAATATTTAAATATTGTTATATGAATTTATATTCATTTTAAATTTGTAATAAAAAATATGTGGATTTTATAAATCCATTTTTTAAATAAATATAAATTCATATAAAACTTTAAAAACATTGTAGAAAATATTCAATTTATTCATTTAAAATGTTTTATTTTTAATATACATTTTTTTTTTAATGTTTAGAATTTCGTTTGTGAATTTATATTAATTTAAAATTACAAATATTTTTATTTAATATTTATAAAATTGTATTTAAATGATTATTAATTTAAAATTTAATTTTAAAGTTTACATTTCAATTAACTATTCTTTTTGAAGCTCTCCTTCACTCATAGTGAAGATACCAACCTCATTGCATCAGCTTTTTGACTTCACAAATGCAACTTAGTATCAAATACAAAAGTGCAAATTATTCATACTAAGCACCTTTAACACTTTATAGCACAAACTGCAAGTTATTAGCAAATAATGAAAATGCTGCTAAATTTCAATTATCAGCTAAGCAAATCAAATAAATAAGCTCTTAAGTGGCAGCTCAACTTATTGGCCATAATCGACGCTAGCTACAAAGCAAATTATATTTACTTTTTTGTCTCTCCTCTTTATTATTATTTCTTTATTTAATTGCATTTTAGATGGTAAATTGCCATCCATTGGTTTAACACAAATGCGAAATCAATTTGCTGTGGCTTCTTAAGGCTCAATTAGCATTTGCAAAAGGACAAATTATTTGCAATATAATCAATTTTAATAAATCGAAAATGAAGACGGATTTTGCGTATGATGGACTCTGAGATGAGCTGTAAAAAGGGCGTGAAGGAACTGTGGGAAGAAGAAGTCTTGAAGGACACTATAGAGTGGGCTTAGTAAGTCCTTGCACAGCGTCCTAGCACCTCTCATTTGGTGTCATCTTTATAGCTGAAGCACTGCCTTCATTGCAGGGTATATGCTCGCTCATCTTACCCCAACTAACATTTTTGTGGCATTTTATTAATTACACAAATCCATTTAATAACTAACGATATCTGTTTAGGCCTTGAAGCATTTCAATTAAATCGCTTTGACTGTGGACTAGATGTGTCAATCAAACAGCTCAAAACCGCATTACTCAAATGTTTGAACATAAATTTCATTTTAAATAGTATATTTAATATATGTACTTTCTATCGACTTTGTTAATGTTTGCGTGGTTTATCAATTTATGGCTGGCATTGTGAATGCAACTGCTGAAAACTCAGCAGGGATTCGCCTCCAAGTCTCTCACGCTCTCTCTCTCTCTCCTATCCCTTTCTCACCCAGCACAATGCTGCTTGGAGACTTGGCACACTTGCCTACACAACTGGGGAACGTTAATTTGGCAAGGCGCAGGCGAAAATGCAAAAGCGAAAGCAAGCCAAAACACTCCAAGGATTAATTTGAGCACGAAAAAGTGAAAGCTCAGCTGGACAAGTCTCTCTCCAGCCACACAGACAAAGCCAAAAACTTGCTCAAAATTTATGTAATATATACTCGTAACTATATATATATATATATATATACTTTTGGTTTTTTGGACTAGGGAATTCCGGTTAAATGAGAGCATGCCAAATGCTTTACGGTATATAAGAGCAATCGGCAAGGAAAGTTTAGACTCAAATTGATATGATTAGGTAGGCAGGCAGGCACTCCGGAGTCAGAGAGAGGTAGGCAGAATACAGAAGGCACAGGCAAAGACTTAAGGCAGCGACCAGGTAGAAGGTAGAAGACAGACAGCAATAGCGGCTGTAGATGGGCAGGAGATGACCCAGAGACTGGCCAGGCAGCCACAGAACTGGACAAGAAGACAGGCTTGGTGGGAGATAGAGGATGGAAGCTTCAGACTGAAAGCGACCAGGAGATAGACAAGAGGCAAGCAGACAAGCGAGGTAGAAGATGAGGACAGTAGGCAGCAATCGAGAGACTAGAAGCAGGAGTTGAGAGCTAGCATTCAGGTTAAGTAAGGGGCACAGGCAGAAGGCGTCACGTGGACACTAAGGGAAGCTGGCTGGCGGCAGGCGTAAGGCCTAGCAGCAGAAGACTAGAGGCAAAGGTAGGAGCCGACAGGCAGCCATGTGGAAACAGCCAGGAGATAGCCAGGACGTATGAAAGAAGCAGCAGGCAGCGCCTGATGCTGTAGGCGGGCTGCAAAAATGCAGAGCGCAGCCAGGAGGCGAGAAGTCGCAGCAGCGGCTGACAGACTGCGTCCAGTTGGTGTGCCATAAATATTGCCACTAGCCAGCGGCCAAATGGCGACAAAAGCTGACCACAAGAAAACGCCAGACACGGCTCAGCATGCATGCAGCCCATGGGGCACACATACTCCAATGTATATCGTATATATGTATATATGTAAACAGTTTTAGACAGCAGCTCCGCATGGCGCCACAGCCATAGTCCCGTGGCGAGAGAGTCCTGTGTGCGGACAGCCCACAGCGTTGCCAAACGATAAAACAGCAAACGAAACAGCAAACAAACAAACTCCAGCAACAACAACAATGGCAACAAGGATATGCAACATACCAAAAAAATAAGCAACAACAACAAACTGGTTGGCTAACAAGTTTTTGTTATCAGCGCTCGCCTCGCTTTTTGTATCGAGTGTTTATAAATGTTTATGCCGCGCATTTAAGCACTATTCAAGGGGTATACGATATGAGCGCTTTTTCCAGAGCTCGAACACAAAAGTTATTTATTACTTTTGTTAGTTGTTTAATCGGTTTGATCTTCGGTTAGAGTTTATCTATTTACTTTTATCGTATTTAGGAGAGCTTTCATGTGCTTTTTAGTGTTTGTTAGCTTTGAGGATTTTGTTTTTGTGTAAGCTTTCATTGCTTTTAGCTATAAAATGTGACTGTATATTATATAGAGTGGGCTTTGAGGTCTACTGAGCCAACTTTCTTTGCCTTCTGATAGAAACTTACATCTTTAGTAGCTTTAAGTGAGCTTTTTATGGCTTTAATAAGCTTTAACGAAGTTTTTTCCTTTCTAATGTGCTTTCAATCTCTCTCTCTCTCTTTATATATCATTTTTTGTTTTATACGACATTTTGTATATTTTTCTATTTTAAAATATGTTATTAACAATATATATTATAAGAAATTCTCAACAAGTGAGCTTTAGTAGGCCCTTTAAGATAATCTGTAGCAATTTCTGCAGCTTTAAAGAGCTTATGAAATACTTTAAGTTGATTTATTACTATAATATTCAAAAGACTTCTATAACTATAAACCAAAAGTATTAAGCTCTTTTCTTTTTGCCAGATTGGGCAAAAAACATTATTAAAAGCTTAGTCCAGGCTTTGCGCTATTCAAACAGAGCTTTGCCTTAGGAAGGACATTAAATATTCGAGTAAGCGCTGCATCTGTTGCTTTCTTACATGAGTTTCTATGTTGTTGCTGTTGTCATGGGTGTGTGTGAGTGGGGTGTGGGTGTTTTGCCTTGCATGTTTTCTGCTGGACCGCAAATTCTGATTTAATTATTTTTGTTTTTTTTTTTTTTTTGTGTATATTGTGAACTGTTCCTTTGTGTGTGTGTGTTTGGGTGTTTCAGCGCTTGCATTTAAAATTAGTCGCTTGTAGTCGCTGCGGTTGTCAAACTGTTGTTGTTGTTGCTGCTGCTGCTGTCGCTGCTGCCAAACAGTTTTCATTTGCAACTCTTTGGCAACTTGTTTCATGCGACACATATTTAGTAATTAAATTTAACATGCTCGACGACAGCAGCAGGCACGAGCGCAGCTCTCTCTGTCTCTCGCCCTCTCTGACATGGCAATTTAAAAGTCATATGAGCAGATAAATTTAATTAGATGCCTATTAAAGTATAATCCTGAATTGGTTTAAACTTCCACTAATTTATGTCATTATATGCAGCTATATACATATTATATGATATATAATGCATATATAACTTGCCGGGAGGGCTATTGCATAATTAAGGCAACTTTTTGTATATATAAAATAAGTTTTTCATATAAACAGACTAAATTAAGTAGAACTTTTAGGAGAATTTCTTTAGTAAGCTTTTAGCTTTTATTAAATATTAGTTATAATTTCCCTAAAATTATATTTTTAAAGATACCTCAGATATAAACACTTTCCACAGCTTCCAGCTGCTCTGAATCGTCTCTGATCTCAAGCCTAATGAAATTTAAAACCAAATCACAAACTTCCACTACAAATTGGCAATGCAAACATTTTAATCTCGTTTTAAACATACTCAAATTCATATATATCCATCAATAGACTTGAAAATTCACTATTTACCCAAGCTAGACTATGTCAACATAATATATATATATGCCTAATTCAAGTAGAGTATAGAGTAGGGGCCACTTATATGTGTATAATAAGTAAATGTAGCATAAGCAACATGGAATTGCTAACCAAAACTGAGCTTTATTTACGTCAAATTGCGGCTCTATAAAATAAATACGAATTTAATCAAACGCAGGCAATGTAAACACACTGCCATGCATAAATATACAACTAACGTGTGAGTGTAACTAAAACGAATGTGGGTGGGTGTATTGGTGTGTGTGTGTGTGCATGTGTGTGGGTGTGTGCATGTGTGTGGGTGTGTTTGGTTTGTGCGGCTGCTTGAATCGTAACAGCTCGCTGTGTTTTCATGCCAAATACGCTTTCATAAATAATGAAAACTGGCGCTAAAACAGCGCACGTTTGTTATGAGCAACAGCAACAATAATAACAAATTGTGGTGCTCTAGTGGGGAGTGACTGACTAAAGGATACCCTTACACACTGCTGAGATGCAGTTGAGGCTACTTTTATAGGTATATAGAGAAGAGCGTGTGGAAACTGCTGCTCTGGCTCTTCCTATAGTGTTTTGCTATGACAGACAGACTGATTGAACTTCGGTGCCAGCTGAACACACACAGGTGAATACAACTAAATCAAGCAATTTCACCTGCCAAGGAGTAGAATATATATTCGCCCACAACTGCTTTCCCCATAACCAATATACCTCATTCACATCATTCTAGGGTATAGCTCAACCACTACAGCAACAACAACAGCCACAGCAAAGCCAACAGCAACGAAGCGTGCTGAAATTAGTAGCCAAGGATTACCGGCAATTATTTTCATTGTATGCATTTGCCGCCATTATTTTGATTGCTTCGTTTGCTTTTGATGCCCAGCCTGGGAAGCTTAGTCCTGACCCCAAAACCCCAGCTCAGCTACAGCCTGGGCATGGGCATGGGCATGGGCATGGGTCTGGTTCTGGGCCTGGGCATAGGCCTGGGGTCAACCACATGCCATTTTTCACAATGCCGACAACAACAACAACAACAACTACGCATGATTGCGTATATGGTATGTAAGGTTTATTTATATTTATGAATTCATCATGTTCACATACATAACATAACATCATATATGCTATGATAGTTTACACTGTACAGTAAAGCATTGGCAATGGCGCGCACATGTATATACATATATATATATATATATATATATATATATATATATATATATATATGCATAAAAATCATGCATTTCAAAACATTTGGTGAAAGTGGAGCCAGAGTGCAAACATACAACAATCGTTTCAATTGCATACAAAAATATTTCGAATTGTAAAACTCTGAACGGGTTTTCGTTGCACATAACAATCATCAAGCATTGTTCTTGATTGAATACTTGATATAATTCCTGAAATACTATAGTATAAGTATTAAATTATAGTTAAAAGTTGGTATAAAGTCTTAAAGACTCAGCTGTAGCCCCTCTACTAGCCAGCTAATCTCATGCTCTTATACAATCAGTGCTAAGTTGACTTAGCTCTTAATCCCTATCAAGAATATATACCCAAGGGAAGAGAATAGAGGTTTATAAGAGAGCCTTTACATAAAACTGAAAACAATAATAAAAAAAATTGAAATTATCAAATTAGAGATAATTAGTAAGCTTTTGTCAAGCAGTTTAAATGGATTTTCCGATGATTTATCACTTAAGAGTTCTCATTAGTTGCGCTTACCACACAGAGAGAGAGATGGAGGGAGACTTAGGCAACGCGAGCTTATCGTAGTTGGAATGCCTAAATATAAAACCCAACAACTAAAACTAATTTGTAACTAGTTTCGAAAAAGTTTTTAACCGGCGCCTTTGACATGTGCCCCCCAAAAAAGAAATGACGTTAACTAAGTCCTTTAGCCCTGCAGCTCAAACCCGAAATGGTTCTATGTTATCTGCCGTCAAGCACACACACGCCCACATACACACACACACGCACACGCACACACACACGCATTAACAGACGGCGCAAGCAGATTAAAAAAGTTTGAAATTTAAGCCAAGCGGCGTATTAATTTATTTAAGACCCTTAAATTATATCCTTTGATGTAAAGCATACATTTCTTTGCTTTCGCTTTGCCTTTCGACAACTTTTTTGATGTCCTTGTTATTGTTGTTACTGTTGCTGTTGCTGTCATTGTTGTTGTCGTTGTTGCAGCTGTGCTTAGAGCCAGCCCCAGCCCCAGCGCTAGCCGCGCAACTACTTTTTGGCGTATGTAATTACATTTTTTCCACATAAGAAAATCAAAAAAACAGAAAGAACAAAAATAAACACAAAAAAGGAAATTAAAGAAGCAGAATCGCTGCGGGAGTATCCGACTGAAGAATACTTGCTAATTTGTGATATATGAATCTCATGAATCTGTCTCTATATATATCTCCATTTATCTATAGAGTAAGTCGCCAGTAATCCATCTGCAAGACTAGTTGATCAAAGCTCGAAAACTATAGAAGATATAGCTGTTTTTAGATCTCCAACAAATTTACACTCTTTCTCAAATAAGTTTAATTATAAACGATATATACATATATATGCTTCTTCCACTCTCTACCTACCCACCAATATACCCTTTTCGCATTGTAAGTGCACAGAGCGACCAAAAAAAAACTAGATGCCTCCTAGGACATACACGAAAGAGCGTAAAAATTACACATGCAGCAGTTTTCTGGCCTTTTTATGGACAAAATGGAAGCAAGTAATTGCGATCAGACCGAAGTTTAAATGCGCTAAGAAAATTAGAGAATATTAGAAATAATTAATTGAAATGATAAGGAGCATAAGTATAATGAATAGAGAATGTTAAAATAAGCTAGGAAAATATATACAATATGTATGATAATTAAATGGACTTAAAAGTAGTGAAGAATCTTACGAAAATCTAAAATAAAATGAAACTTAATTAATTAAATTATGTAAATTATGTAAATCTAAAATAAACTGAAACTTATTTAAGTAATAAAATTAATTTTGAATATAATATAATATTTAAATACATATATACAACTTAGTACATTTAAAAAACACTCAAAAATAAATCCAAGAAAATTATAAAATTCATTTTAAATATTTTAGAAATATATTATATATTTCTGGACGCTTTTACTTGCATATTTACGCATGGAAGCTTTCACTATAAAATGTGATAGAAATGCTTTTTCTTTAATTATATAATTAAATATAAATTTTCTCAAGCTTCGGCAAATGGCATCTTAAAGGACAACTAAATTTGGTTGTTAGAGTGCTCGAATCGGGCAACGTCTGAAGTCGCAAAAAAGCAAAGCCTGCAAGCCGCAGCACACATATGTGCCCACACACACACACACATATGTCCACGTGTGCGTGTATAGGGGCGCAGCGTAGCGGAAATAATGAAATTATTAACACTTGAGCAACTTCCGGCTAAAAAACAAAAGCTACAGCAGCAGCGAAGTCGGCGGCGGTGGCGGCGGCAGCGTGCGCGACGGCGGCCAAACAAAAAAAAATAAAATAAAACAAAAAACGCGGCAGCTGCAAGACAAAAAGACGAAAAATAAAATAAAAACGCTGGCGAAATACACATTAAATGAGCGAAGAAGGCATGTAAACGGCCGCAAAAAGGCGGAGACAGCAAGCGAGGCGGCGGCGGGAGGGGCGTGGCAAATAGGAGAGAAACAGGAATGAGCGAGAGCTCGGTTCATGCAGCAATCATAATTGCAGTGCAAACTTGGCTACGGTTTGCCACAAACTAGAGAAAAAACCAAGTGCAAAATGCACGTGTGTGTGTGTGTGTTTGTAAGTGTGTGTGCAATATAAAAACGCTTCTTCCATTTTGCGTCAAGCAACAGACTGTAAATTTTGAAGAAGTCATAATAGAGCCGTTGGCATATTTTGTATAAACGAATTGTGAAGGCTCTCTCTATGTGTGTGTGTGTGCGTGTGTGTGTGCCGCACATTAAGTATACGTCTAGTTGTGCAGACAATGAGTGCTATAACAAAAAAAAAAACAAGTAAGATTGTTGCAGTCGAGCATGTCTGACTGCAACATACTTGTTCGTGGTAAGAAAACTCGAAGCCTGTGGAAAGTCTTGGAGGGAAACCTACAGTAAGTTAACTGTAAAAGCTCTAGCTCTACAGCTTTGATACAAATTGAGTTTTCCGATCTGTCAAGCCTCCATAAGGCATATATATATACTTTTTGGTATGTCAATGTACAGAAGAGCTCAGTGCCTTTAAAAGTTAAGATTCTACATAGCTCGAAAACTATAGATAGCATTATCCCATTCACTAACACTTACTAGAGATTTTTATATTTCCATACATGTACATATTTAACATAATATTTCTATATATTTTCTTTATGTAATATATTATTGTTCTTCTTTTATCTTTAAGCCGAATTTATTGCCTCTGGCACTTTGAAAGAAAGCTTTTCTGTTATATTAGACATGAGATTGCACATTTTTTTTTTGAGTATATTGGGACAATCTTCATACTTTACTAGATAAGACAACCCATGATAACATATACCAAACTTCAAGTGTCTAGCTGCAATAGGGTCCACATTTACATGAAGCTCTCTCCACAAGCCCAATATACTCTCATTTCACTTCATAAAGAGGCATAAAAAGGGAGCCCTGGACACACACACCCACAAACACACACACACTCTCAGCTGCACATTAGATGCGGCTGCGTGCATTTCAAATAAAGTTGCATAATTAAAAGACAGTGAGAGAGTCTAACTGGCTAGAAGCAGCCTGAAGAGCAACTGCCCCAAGCTTGGCCAAAAGTCTTCAATTTGCCTCATATAACAGCAGCATATATATATATATATATATATATATATATATATATATATATATATATATATATGATATATACATATATCAAATCCCTTTTTTAACTTAAGTTTATATCCGCAGCATATGCGTTATTTATGTTTTTTCTGCTGCTTTTGTCTTTCACTTGCTGCGCGCATTTATTCACTTTTTCCTTTCTTTTCCATTTTCTAGGCGAAGTTTTGTATTATTTGTTTTGGACTCCTTTTTTTGCTGCTGCTGCTCGAAACGAACATGGCTTAAAAGGCGTTCTAAAATGTTAAGCCAAACGTGCAGAGTTTTCTGCTGGGTTAGTCAAAGACAAAATTTGTACTCATTGCTGGCGCATAGCTACGTCGGGGGTCCTGAGCTGCTTTGGCAGGTGCAGGCTCAGGTGTTTGCACTAAATGCTTGGACTGGAGCTGGAGTTTGTCATGCAATTCGATTTAAGCAGGGAGTGAAAGACTGAAAGAGCTGGAGCTGAACAGCTGAGTATGCTAGATGAGGGAATATGCTGTAGACTCTGTAGGCTCCGTTATGTATATATTGTAGATGTATCCTATATAAGAACCCACTAAAAAAGCCTTTCAGATGGTATATAATAAGAGCTCAGCTCATTTTATATCGCTGCTAGCCGCCGCTTCAACCTGTTTGTCTTTAAATATCTTAATCATGCCTTCAATTGCGGTCAGCTTTAATATGACAGCTGACTTAATCAGTAACATATATATACGCATATATATATCTGTATATGCTTGATATAATTCATATTTTATGTATATATTATCCTTATCCTTACCTTATCTTTTATGCTTCATGCTTAACTTATTCTCACTTTGTCCGGCTGCTGCAATTGCTGCTGCTGCTGCCTTTAAAAATAAATGCCATAAATTACTCATACGCCGCGTATGAACTGAAAATGATTCATAAATAACATTAAGTTCGTGGCGAATTCAACGTTGACGCTGCCTCGCTGCCTCGCTGCCTCGCTGCCTCGCAGCCTCGACTTCAGCATTCGCCAATACAAATAGCATAACTTTTTAAATTATTTCTGCACACTCATTTTCCGAAAATTTTTGCCGTTTTCTTCACGTTGCTCTCTTTGTTGTTGTTGTTGTTGTTGTTGCTTTTTCATTTTTGAGTGCATTTTCCCGTTGCGCCAAAGTTTTGACTTCCCGTTTTGCAAGCGCATAAAAATGTTTTTCAGTCAACATTTCCACTTCCCTTCTCGCCTCCCGTCCTCCTCATCGGGCATCTCCATTTCTACTTCGCCCACTTCAGCGTTGTGCTTTAGCATTTGTTTATCTTTTTATAGAGCGACAATTTTGTAATGAATTTATTACTGTGCCATGCTGCAAGGGTTATGCATAAAGGCAACAACAATCACAACAAAATAAAAACTAAAGTTGAGACTATAAAGAAGTGAATGACGAATATTGAATACCCTTTAGGGTATGTAGAAAATATAGAAGATGTTGCAATAATTTTGAAATTAAGATAGAACCCAATACTACGGTTGATTGCTTAGAGAGATGGAACTATGGAATCATCTCTAAAATTGAAACAATCCCAACTAAAGAATGATGATGATGAGGTACAACATACTCAACTGTTACCTTTTGCCTATATAAATATATATACTATATCATATACATCTTTTCAGAACTATCTGCTCGCTATCTTACGTCTATACTACCCTCACTTCATACCCTATAATAGAAAAAAACTGTTGAAAATAAACTTAAATTAACTTGCGATGCATTGCCGAAGGACGCGGCTTGCATAAAGTACTTCCATTGGATGGATGTTGGTGCTTGGGGGATGTTGGGTCTCATATATGGCCGCCAGGATAGGATATTTCCCCAGAAATTTGTCAAGCAACCAACGACGCACAACTTTTTCTGAGTGCTGTTCCCCATTTTATGCTTCTCTAATTTTCTTCTTTTTTTTTTGAGTGCATTACACTGAGCATAACAAATTTGATTTTTGCTCTGGAATATCAATGCGGGGAGTAGCTAAAAAGTTGAGCTGAAGAGCTTTCCCTAGACTTTGATAATGATGTTGATAATGATCATATGTTTATACAGCATATAGTTTATTATGCAAGTTAGCAATTTGATGTGATGGAAAAGTATATCGATAACTTGTAAATATAAGAATATATCGATTACACTTTTATGTAGTAATATATCTATATTTTCAAAGAGCTCAACTAACTTTATTAATATGTATGCATAAACTATAAACAATTAAAAGATCTCTAAGTATCTAAGCTAATTAATATGAAAAACTATACTCGCGCTTCGCTTCTCTTAATTATTACAGAGTATCATCATGCGCTCGTCCTTTTCCAGCTAATTTTCTTCGTTTCTGCCTGCGGCCGCAATGCTAATTTTTTCGCAGCACAGCCAAAAGCCAATTTAAACTGCATAAATTATTCAAGTGGCCTGCATATTACATTTTATTCCTATATATACATACATATATATACTTTTTTTGTAACTCATGCTCAAAGCATAAAAGTTGGGGAAATTCGTGTCTTTGATCTGGCTGAAGCTCGCTTAATTATTGTTGTTAATTGGATGCGTATACTTAATATTTATGTGCATATGCATGGGGCCATTTAGCGCGCTGAGCGCGACGCTTAGTCACGCCGATTCTTAACAAAACATTGAACAATTTTGATACGCCCCATTTGGAAATGCCAGCTGGCTAGTGTACGAAAGCTTTCACACTTAATTAATTAAACGTAATTGAAAATCAAATAAAATCTACACCCACCGAGACAATAGAAATGCAAGACAATGGCTTAAAATAGCAATTGATATTGTCATTAAGAGGAAATGAGCAAAATAATGAACTGCATTGACACGAACACAAAGACACACCCCCACAAAGACACACCCCCATCCACCCACACACACACACACACACACACACACTTACAGCTGTACACTCAATACGAAATGAGTTCATGTTCGCAGCTGCTGACAAAGGCTTTATGAACTGCCAGCCAAGACATCTGCCAAAGTTGCCTCGGACAGCAAACAACGAGAATGCGACAAAGTGCATTCCTTTACGTAATGCCAGTAAGTGAGGCAATGAAATGGAGTTAATGCTGCACTCAGGCGTACCCTGGAAATGCTTCAACTTGGTACTAGACTTTACTGACTTTTAATATTGCAAAGTATTTATGATGATAAATTAAAAAAAATTAGGAAATCATTAATAATATAAATAAAACTTTTGTAAATATATAATACAAAGAAGAAATTAAAAAAAAAAATAATAATATAAAAAATTTGATTAAACATTTTTGACCTCAAAAAATTAATAAACAAAATTTTTTAGATCAAATAATTTGAAAAAAAAAATATATATATATTAAATGATTTTTTTAATAATTACAACAATTTTTAATAAAATGCAAAAATAAAGTTTTGCTAAAACTATCTAAACAAGACTTTAAAACATGATCATAAAACGAACTGACATTCTATAAATCTTATGTTAACAGTTAACATATGTTAACATTTAACATACCACAGCTCAGCAAATTCTCCGAGCTATTAATACATTATTCAGTGCAAATTATTCAAAGCAATGTTCATATAAATATCTACAAACAGAGCAAGCCCCACTTTGACAACATACCAACAGCACATAAACAAGATGTCGAGCACGCAGCCGGGCGACAACTGGCTGGCAGTGGTGCAGAGGCAGTGGCAGCGAGTGGGTGCAAGTTGCGCTGCAACAATTGTCTTTTAGCTGCCGTAATAAGGCGCGCGAAACGTACGACATACCAAAAACTGGCGGGGGCTAATGCCTGTCAAAGTGTGTGTGTGTGTGGGGAGAGGGGGGGGGCTCTGGATGGGGCTCGTAGAGCGAACTCATGCATTGTATTTGGCCGTTGCCATTTGCTTTAAACGCTGACAATTTCAATCGCTGTGTGTGCAGCTTGTAAATGACAATGCAAACAAACGAGGGAGGGGCTCCAGAATGGGGGTGCGGGTGGGGACGTGTCCAAGAGTTGTTAACAGACCAAAAGCTGCGCTAAGTGTGCGCAGAGAGTGAGCTGCACAATTAATGGCACGCATTGACTGCTGATTGATGCGAACAGCAACAGGTAAGCCTGTTAGTTAGCAGTTGGGGGCGGGGCACTTAGCCAACACACTTGATTGGCTGACTGAGTGGATGAGGGTGCGGAGCAATGCACTTTTAAAACGCAATCAGCAATTTGCCAAATGACAAGCGAAACACACGAAAAACGACGAAGAAGCAGCAGGGAAAGCAGAGGAAACAGAGCTGGAATGGAAAATTAATTACCAGAATGCAAATTAATTGCTGTCCGTTTGCTTGCTAGCAGCTTGGCAAGCGCATAAATCTAAAAAGAAAAAAAAAAAGTGTCCGTCTATGCTGATATCCGGACGGAGTGCGGATTGGATAAGGATTCGTTGGACATAGTATAAACTCAGCAGCAGACAGAACGTGGCAGCTAGAAAGAAAATGCCGAGCATATACATACACCCACACACTCGTACCCTCACACACACACACACACACACTTTTACAATGACAAACAAATTGCCTAGCCGTAGTCGACGGCAACCAAAAATCTAGTTGTGGCTTGCAGCTGCCGTTATGTGGTGCAAATGGGTGGTGCAATAATGCCAAGGCACGCTCTCTAAATGAATTGCTTGCCAAGGCGCTGTGCAGAGTGTCAAGAGTTTTTTGTTGAGCTCCCAGCACACACACACATACACACACGACTCTTCACAGTCTCCTCTTCTTTTTTTATTGCTCACATTGCAGCTCTGTGAGCTGGCGAAAAAAAAAAAACAAGATGAAAATAAGTGAAAAGCATTTAAGCAGACAAGTGCGAAGGCATAGTGTCTAGGGTTAAGCAACTATAACAATTGACTTTATCAATAATGTATTATAGTTCAGTTGAGTAACTACGTTTGGGATATTTGGGTATTGTTTCGAAGACAAAGGTAAAATTTTACTGACAATTCTAAAAATCTATAAAAATTTATAAAATCAATTATTGTATATTGCTTACTCTAGATATACGATATAGGATCGTAAATCGAATACGATGCACGATATTCAATATACGATATACGTTTATCATCTATTAAATCCACTCAATAACAGTTGTACCAATTCCTCGTTTCTTTCCACTACTTTTTCGTATATATGATCATCAATAAGTATAGCATACCTTTGAGCGTTAAATTGTACCAAAGATATATTTAATCTATTCTACATATATGATATTTTTATCTATGAATAAAAACACATGCAGATACGCAAACCTAGTATTCCCTAGGATTTAAAGGCCTTAAAACGGCATATTTCATATATTATTTACTTTGTTAAGCTCTTATTATTGCAGACAGTTCTTAACTGACATTAAATTAGCCGCGGGACTTATGGTATTATAACACCAGATACAAATACATATATAGTATCTGAAGCATGTGAGATTGTTGTGTTATTATTATTGCAGCAGCTGATCCAAAATAATAACAACGATTATCCGAAGGCGACAAATAACATAAGCCGCAGCAAATTTAAATACACATGTCGCTGGCTATTGCAGCTGCGCCTTGTGTTGTTGTTGTTGTTGCTGTTGGCTATTTATGTGGCTTTATGCGGCAGTTGTTGTTGTAGCTGTAGCTGCTGCTGAGCGGAAATTGTATTGCGGCCAATATGGTAAATTGCCTTGAATCTACCTTAAAACCATATTTCAACACTAGATTACACAAACAGGCAATGCCGTGGTTGTAGCTACGGCAGCAGCAGTACCAGCAGTTGTTGTTGTTGCTGCTGCTGGTTGCTGCTGCTGCTACACTGCGGTACGCCATTACACCAAAATACTATCATAAAATTTCGCGCAAGCGTGTGTCTCGGCATTTTAACCAACGGGGTTTTGGGCCAAAAGCAACAACACACGACAGCAGCAGCAGCACTCACATACACACACACACACACACACACGCACATACAGACATGCAAGGCAGCGCATATAAAATGCACACATACATGCAAGCGCTACCCACACACTCACTTACACACGCTGAGCTATGCTTGCGGTTGCGCTTAAATGTGTCATTAAAGTAACAGTAAAAAAAATAAAGAACAACAATAACAACAGCAGCGGCAAAGCTTAGATTTGCGCACGAAAAAAATGTTTTTGGGCAGTATGCGGCTTTATAAATCAAATGAAATGCTGACAACACGCTCTCTCACTCTCCCTCACTCCCTCTCTGGCAGTGGTCGCTGCTCACACTGCAAATCATTCATACCAACAAAAAAAGAAGAGAAGAAGAAGTAGAAATGCAAACCCCAAGCGCTGTGCAAATATGCAGCACAACAAATGCCTCATTAGCATGTGCTCTCTCAGTTTACAGTTACCAGCGCTCAGTGGCCATGCCCTGTCTCCCTCACACGCACACATGCCTCTGCACATGCAAAACGTTTTGAACTGCAAAGTCACAAAGCAAAATTGTCTTTTGTTACTGCTTCTGCTGCTTCTACTTGTTTTCTCGTTTTGCTTGATTTACAGTTACTTTTCGTTTCTTTTTTTTCGGTGCATTGTAATTCGTTCATTTTTTGTCATCAGTGTTGAATTTTTGCATAGAAAATTGAGCTTTTGCCAAACTAACGATGAACTAAAATATGCAAATTTATTTAACATGCGAGCACGAGAGAGCGAGAGGGAGGGAGAGTGCGGGAGAGTGCGGTGGCTCGCATAGATTAAGCGAGATTGCAACGGGATCTCTACAACTACAATAAACAATCAAGAGAAGCAAAATGAACGCTGAAAAAAAAACGATGAACAAGGGAATTTATATATGTACATACATATGATATATGTATATACATAGATATATAATCAAATTGGTATATGCAAATTTGTAAATCTATATATAAAAAACCTATCTGTATAATCTATATATCTAAGCTTTAATATTCCACTATTCCATGCAAATCAATATAAATTATAAACTAATGCAAAGCACATAAATTTCGCTAAGAACTATTTGAAACGTGAACTGAGCAAGTGCTTAACAGAGTTACCGTACTTTTCGCTTTGCTACAATTTGCTGTGCGCATACTTATCCAGCTCACTGTCGCTAGCATTTGGCATATGTTTCGCACTAAAGCCAGCAAGAAATCTGCTACAGCTACAGTTCTATTTCATATTGTCGGCACCTAGAAGGCACACACACACAAACATGACCAGAGAAGCCGCTTAACGACGCTGCGGCATGCAGCTGCACACTCACTCACTCGCACACACTCCCTGCTTGCACGTGTGCGGCGTGTGTTTGTGTTAGTGTGCGCGCACATGCATATGAAAACCGCTTTCGTTTCCGTTTCAAGAAACAACTTAAAAATGGCGCACAACAGGGCGTCTGCTGCCTGGCTGACTGCTGGTTGTTGTTGTTGTTGTTGCAGCCATCAGATAGAGATAGGTGCAAGAAAAAAAGGAGAGAGTAACAACTGCAACAACGTACAACACGGCAATGAGATGACAATCAGGCAGACACAGTGAGCCAGCATTGCCGAGAAGTGAAAAAATATGCAAAATAATTGCCAACTGTGCAGTGACGAAGTTTCTATACACTAGCAGGCATATATTTATAGAAGAATAATCTGA